>OX104060.1:40390136-40457974 GCA_944474145.2 Dicrocoelium dendriticum
ACCTCTTTCTACTACCGCGGAGACAGCCGACGGATGCGTGCATACAGCCAGGGGTTACCAAAGTGAAAATCATGACTATGGATCATGAAGTAACTACGCACGACATATTTTCCATCCTTCAAAACCACGGAAAATCGCGCCTCGCATTTGTAGTATTTGTATCTACATGCGTTAGTCACCGGGTTGCATAAATATTAACTTACCGCTTGCCAGGCGATCCAGAAGTTTCACAATGTACGCAACGGTACAGGACGTAACCTAGCTGTCTCCATCCAGCAACTGCTTCCGCCTTCCGCGCTGGTACGCCGCAGCAGAGATAGAGGTAACTCGGAAAAAACAAGTCGCCTTTTCAATCTGAAAACGTCCCAATTGCTCCTCCATGTCTTCAACACTTTCATACTTCCCAATAACCAAAGACCTAAACAGCTCACAAGCATTCACAACCATAGCGATAGCGGAAAAACCAGTATGGCCAACGTACTAATAAAACAAACAGCATGCATATGCACCATCACCGGTTACCATTTCTATGGTATCATAATTAACACACAATCCCATTCCCCACACACCATCCAGCTATTTCCAGTTATTTGCACATGCATCCTCCTTGGCAACGTCACTAGGTAGCCTCGTTGCTATGTACCATTTGTACTACGGAACGTCCCGAAGCAACACAATTTTTTTAATGTAATCATGCGGCCCCTTGCCATCAGGATAACTGGTTTCTGAGTTCTCTAAATGTATGGGTTTTAATGGGGTAATTTGTTGTGAAAGGTGTTTATTATGAGGTCAGGAATTCCGAAAAGCTAAAATCTGTACTGTACCGTGCTTAATTGCGAATTTGTATATAAACGGAAAAGTTAACATATAGCAGTACGCAAGTGGTTAAAAAAGAAACAGAATGTAAAAAAGCGCTTAGGGCTGGCCGCGCTATCTCTTCGTAAAATGAATGAAGTGGCAGCATGTATGTTAAATGTTCCAAAATATGCGGGTGTCGATGTATAGCACATGTTTGTAAGTACGGATTGGTTTGCTGTGGAGGTTACCTGTGAAAATCATAACCGTGTAATCGAAGTGGTATCTAGGATCGTTATTAACTGTTAGATAATTGACAGTGTGTGTAAACGTGTCCCCTGTTCTGAAATGATATATATATATATATAGTTTAAACGATTTTAAATGTTTAAAGAATCCTCTGTTCCCCCAAATACTTCTTAAGCTCCGAAATGAGTAATCATGGACTTCGATGCTTAAGTACCATTACTTCATTCATTCATTACTTCATTCATTCAAACTCATTTCAGTTAGCACACCTGGCAGGAAAAGAATGATGATCACAATAACAAACTGCAGCAGTCCCCACTATTAAATATAACATTCCACTGCGTCCACAGTTGTATACCACAAAAACATTTGTAATTAAAAACAATTTTTAGGCAACATAACGTTGACGAAATCTCTTCAATCTCCCATTTTACATGTATTATGCATCAAACTTGCAGGAGTACACATGTAGTGACCTGGAGATTCCCCTGTTTGGCTGACGCATGCTGCGTAAAATATTACAAAGTCACAAAATTATATTTTCTCGATGTACATAGCAAATTAGCCGCTCGCCTGCTTGAACGTTGCTCGCGTTTGTTTAAGTCAACATAGCATCCGCCTTCGAACGGCGCGATGCTCATCGGCTCAACGGTCATCATTGCTCTCCGCGCACGCGACCACACCTTCCCCGGTGCCTTATTTTTAGCACTAGATAGCGTTTCGCCCCACTTAATAAATTTTTCCTAGCGTTACGTTTGGTATTCTCCACTCATCGTAGATTGGCCTTATATTCGCGTATTGGTTCTAAAGCGTACCGATCCTGCTTCTCGCTTTATTGGTGACCCCGACGTTTGGTCATTATCCGGTGAGTTTTCGTTAACCTTTCTTTTTAGATTTGGCCACATTTTTTCGCTAACCCGTCTGATTTTCACTTTTCACTTTCCGGTTTAATCTCGCTGGCTCGCTATTTTGCTCGCTATGGAAACTGTTCGCTTAGATTCTGACGTTCAGATCGGCACCGTTACGCCTCCTATCGCACCTTTTCGCGAGACTAATCCTAAGTCTTGGTTAGGTCAGCTAGAGTCGCAATTTTCTTTGCGTGGTATTAGGTCCGAAAAGACCAAATTCCACCTTGTCGTTTCCGCGCTTCCGCTAAATGTCATCGACGACATTTATGACATTCGAGATCTTCCTGACGACCAAAAGTCTTACGATGCAGTTAAGAC
The DNA here is from genome assembly GCA_944474145.2 of Dicrocoelium dendriticum. Taxonomy (NCBI): domain Eukaryota; kingdom Metazoa; phylum Platyhelminthes; class Trematoda; order Plagiorchiida; family Dicrocoeliidae; genus Dicrocoelium; species Dicrocoelium dendriticum. The sequence continues at coordinate 40,392,407 of OX104060.1, forward strand.
AGCTGTTCTGAGAAGAACAGGCTTATCCGATCGACAACAAGTTACGAAACTCCTCAACAAAACCCATTTTGGCGATCTTAAGTCGTCCCAGCTGCTTCGAAAAATGCAGGGCTTAGCTTAACCCACTTCAATAGGTGATTCTTTTCTCCGGGAAATGTGGTTGCAACGACTTCCGCACGAGATGCTGCACATCCTCTGTGCTAGTGAGGATGCACTTTTATCCAAACTGGCCGATACTGCCGACCGAATTTGTGAATCGTACGGCCAGGTTTCGCAGGTCCAGACGAAACCGGACAACGATATCGCCACGCTTAAATCCCAGCTGGCAACACTGACCCGACAATTCGCAGAATTTCGGCCTTCGGACATAACCGCTGTAGATGTTCTAGGAGCCGTTCGCGTTCACGTTCGCACTCTCTTTCGTGAGCACCGAAGAGAAACGGTTACTGCCGGTACCACGAACGATTCGGCCAGCAAGCTAAATCATGTCGCTTGCCCTGTTCTTTCAAACGACAGCAGCGGGGTAACGGGCGGACCAGCACGTAGGGGCGATGGACGTAGCTGGTCAACGCAGTCGCCTTTTCTTAGTCACCGATCGTAGAACCGGAGTTCGCTATCTCGTCGATACTGGCGCAGAAGTCAGCGTTCTCCCGCGTGCTCCAAACTACCCGACCAAAAAGGTGACTAGCTCATTGCGCGCAGCTAACTGGACCATTATCCGCGCATCTGGTCAACGCTCGCGCACGCTAAATCTCAGCATCCGACGCGCTTTCAAATGGATATTCCTCGTTGCGGATGTTCAAACACCTATCCTTTGTCTCGACTTCTTACGTCATTACGACCTACTCGTCGACGTTAAGCGACACCGTCTAGTCGACCGTCTTACGCATCTCGCAGTCATTTGGACTTTGACCGACACCGCGTCAATCAGTCCCGTGTACGCGACTCAACTTAGTTCACCCGTCGGGCAGACGCTGTTCGATAGTCTTCCAAGGCCTTCCGTCCTGCTGTCCCGTTGCCTTCCGCAACCGACGCAGCGACACACCACATCGTTACGAAAGGTCCGCCTGTGTTCGCAAAAGCCAGACGCACGACCCCCGACAAGCTCAAAATTGCACGCTCCGAATTCGAACACATGCTAGACTTAGGCATTATTCGCCCGTCTAAGAGCCCGTGGTCGTCGCCTCTACAAATGGTGCCTAAAATTCAGGAGACTAGCGTCCATGTGGCGACTATCGCGCTCTCAATAACGCTACCGTCCCCGACCGCTATCCTATTCTGCACATTCAGGACATCACGGCTAGCCTACGTGGCGCTCGTGTGTTCTCGAAGATCGAGCTGGTCCGCGTACCACCAGATCCCTGTAGCCGAGGGTGACATTCCGAAAACCGCAGTCATCACGCCTTTCAGACTTTTCGAATTTTTGCGAATGCTCTTCGGTCTTCGCAACGCAGCTCAGAATTTTCAGAATTGTCACGAGACGTCTCGACTTTGTTTATCCTTAGACAGACGACATCGTAGTAGCTAGTTCTTCCGAAGAACAGCACGCGGAGCACCTCAGGATGCTTTTCGAGAGGTTAGCCTCTAATAGCATTACTGTCAACGCTGACAAATTGCCTCTTTCAGCAACCATCTATCGAATTTCTTGATCATCGAATTGACCAGCATGGCAAACGGCCGCTCGAAGACCGAGTCAGCGCTATTAAGGACTTTCCCGTTCCGACTACTTTGGCCGCCGTCCGCCGTTTTAGTGGGATGATCAACTACTACCGTCGATTTCTGCCACGTTGTGCCGACTTGCTCAGTCCATTGACCAACTTACTTCGTGGACGCAAGAACGGCAACGTCGAGTTGACGCTCGCTGCAACCCAAGCCTTCAAGGCCTACAAAGTGGCCTTGGCTGAAGCCGTTATGCTTCACCATTTCGTCCCCAAAGCTCCACTCAGCGTTGCAGTCGATGCATCGAACACCGCCATTGGCGCCGTCCTGAAGCAATTCACTGCAGGATGCTGGAAACCACTTGCTTTCTACTCCCGACGCTTACAAGCGGCAGAAGTCAAGTACAGCAAGTTCAGCCGCGAACTGCTGGCAGTTTATTCTGCCGTCCGACATTTCAGGCACGTCTAAGAAGGTAATTCGTTCGTTATCTTCACCGATCATAAGCCGCTTATTTACGCCTTTCGAAATCAATCATCTCCACACTCACCACGTGAGGTTCGTCAGCTGGGTTTCGTGGCTCAATTTTCTACTGACCTCCGACACATTTCAGGTCGGCATAACGTCGTTGCTGACGCTCTATTGCGCGTCTCAGCAATCCACACCGCTGGCCAGGCAATCGACTTATCAGCCATGGCTACCGCGCAACTAACCGACACTGACTGTCAGAACGTCAAATAAGATTCTTCGCTATGAATCACATCGCATCCACTGCCATCATCCGATGGCGCAACCTTGTGCGATACTTCTACTGGACGACCTCGACCCGTCGTTCCAGAGACCTTACGACGTCTAGTTTTCGACACACTTCATAACATCGCTCCTCTAGTCATCCGAGCCACGATCAAGCTAATATCCGAGAGATACGTTTGGCTCGGAATGCAACGCGATCTTAAGCGCTGGGCACGCGGTTGTCTAACGTGTCATCAGGCCAAGATACAGCGGCACGTGTCCGCTCCGCTCGGTCGTTTTCCGCAAGTCTCAGCTCGCTTCGCCCATGTCCATTTCGACATAGTTGGACCCTTGGCACCATCCAGAGGAATGGTCTACATTCTGACCATGATCGACCGATACACCCGTTGGCCCGAGGCAGTACCTATACCCGACGTATCCGCGGACACCGTAACGCGCGCTTTGGTTGAGCGCTGGGTCGCTTCACATGGCTGTCCAGCCACCGTGACTACCGACCGCGGTCCGCATTTCGAATTATCGACCTTCAACGATCTTCTCAAAGTCCTCGGATGTCAACGCATCCGGACTACCGCCTATCACCCGCAATCCAACGGCATGGTGGAACGTTTCCACCGACAGCTGAAGACCTCACTTAGTGCCGCTAATGCACTAAGCTGGACTGAAGCACTGCCTATGATACTACTTGGTACCCGATCAGCTCTTAAAGCTGATTTGCACACGTCCTGCGCCGAACTGGTATATGGACAACCTCTTCGACTACCTGGGGACTTCTTTTCTGGAAACCCCAGAACACCCCGCTACGACGCGAATTACGCTCGGCGGTTAGCCACGAGCATGCGCCATATAAAAGTAACCGACGTGCGAGAACGACGACGTAAATCGTTCGTACCACAAGATCTACTGCATTGCGCTTACGTTTTCCTTCGAGTCGACGGTCTAAGCAGACAACTCGAACGACCCTACAAAGGTCCATTTAAGGTTTTTAAACGTAAGGACCGCGTATTCGTTATCGAACAAAACGGTAAACGTGAAACTGTCTCTATCGACCGTCTCAAGGTTGCCCATATGGAACCTGAGATGGACATGACTCCCGTCCACCTTCGGACGAGTCAACGCAGCCTATGACCAACGACACGCCTACTTCCGATGCTCCGATGCATTCTCCGACTAACCCTCCCGACTCAGTTCTTTCCGATTCTATCAAGCCGAAAGCTTCCTCATCAGACAAAACGTCTGAGTCGACAACGCCTCCGACTGAACGTCCGAAATCGACTAGGTCAGGTAGGCGGGTTCGTTGGCCAGCGCGATTAAAAGATTAGTCTTCTTTTCATTCTTCCTTTCCCGCTTCCTTTTTGCTTGTGGCCTTACCCGCCCAACAAAAACGTTTTGAAAACCAAAAATTTTGCAAAGCGTTTTGAAAACCCCAAAAACCGCAAAAACGTTTTGAAAACCTAAAAAGAGAAAATCGTTGTGAAAACCCAAAATGGTTCTCGTTTTGTTTGCTTATCGCACTCGGTAAGTGCTATCGACTTTTGTTAGCTCTGCCGCTCGCACCTCTTTGACACTCCGCGTTTCCGCTTCTTTTTCATATCTCCGACACGTGGACGTTCAACGACAATCGAACGTTAATTTTTCGGACACTACGTGCTCAAAAACCATGTGCTGTGACACTACGCACTCGAACGCTACGAGCATTTCCCCCATTTTGTGTTTTTGGCACCTGTAGGGATGACACGGGTGGGAGCCCCCTAGCGTCCGATCGCAGTAGTTCTCCCCCAGCAGCTGCGTCAGGTTTCACCGCCTGGTCTCGCAGAAGGCTGGTCGGCGACGGACAGTCCTCACGCAGATCGAAGGGTCACCTACGGTTCCCTTCTAAGAGGGGGGCGGTGTTTTGACGTGGAGATTCCCCTGTTTGGCTGACGCATGCTGCGTAAAATATTACAAAGTCACAAAATTATATTTTCTCGATGTACATAGCAAATTAGGCACTCGCCTGCTTGAACGTTGCTCGCGTTTGTTTGAGTCAACATAGCATCCGCCTTCAAACGGCGCGACGCTCATCGGCTCAACGGTTATCTTTGCTCTCCGCGCACGCGACCACACCTTCCCCGGTGCCTTATTTTTAGCCCTAGATAGCGTTTCGCCCCACTTAATAAATTTTTCCTAGCGTTATTTTGGTGTTCTTCACTCATCGGAGGTTGGCCTTATATTCGCGTATTGGTTCTAATGCGTACCTATCCTGCTCCTCGCTTTACACAGTTTTACAGGGAAACTTATGCACGAATGCATTCCTTACTTGTGAACATATCATTATTCCTTACTGCCTTCAATAAGCTATATATATATATATATATATATACTTATATATATATATATATATATATATATATATATATATATATATATATATATATATATATATATATATATATATGGTGTCAGCTGGGTTGTTCGGGTTAACCCCTTTTCAGCAAATAGTTCGGCGGCGGTGTTCCAGGACGTGGTTGGTTTAGCCTGACAAGCGTTCTCTTTCTAAAAAGCCACAAATGTATGCTTAACAACACTGTGACGTGGCGGTCGTGACCCGCCACAAAGTGAAGTCACTGCCCCGTGTATATCTGGATAATACCATCCAACCTACGGACACCAATCTCCTACTCGCATATTATTGGCGATATCAAACATTGAAGATTGGAGCAGCACAACTACAAGCACAAAATACACAGCTACCTACACATACACACATAATGACATACATACATACCCCCTACACAAAAACAAACTGCTATGATAAACATATCGGATTTTTGCACACTCTTGATCATGCATCGTTATGTCAAAATGATCATGCCTGTGAAGGCGTGCCTCACCTTGTTGAGAATTATATATATATATATATATATATATATATATATATATATATATATATGCTATGTGTTTGGGCGGTGACGAGCGGAAGTTCTTGCTTTTAGGGTACGGAATTTCAATTGCCGTGCTATCCTGCTGGGACCGGCAACCTCCATCACACGGGGTATCAAAGGTGACTTCCGTTTGTGACGCCTACAGCCACTGTCAATGCTCCCCGAAACACCAGAACTAGTACGATAGGAAAATCCCTCGAGTGTTCCTTCTTGAGCGGATCGCTGAGCCAGGTAATGATGAGGTGTTGGAGGCCTTGATATATCTTAAAAAAGCACCCGAAACACACTCTGGTAAACCAACTACTGCCACGTTCGCTGCACTAGCAGTCGCCGCTGTTTAGGCCACGTGAAGTAAGAAAGAGGCAGAAAGAAAATGGAAGATAAAGGGGAATGAAAGTCATTTAAATGAAGGATAACACCCAGAGTGAAGAGCAGGACAGCATAAGAACTAAAAGTTTGAAGATGGATATGGTCAGGTAAAGGGAAACGTTTCGTGTTGCCAGCCAAAATTGTTTAACTGACGCTCGAAACCCTTAACCGTAGACTCACTGACTACACTTTCTGGAAGCGTGTTCCAGCGCACGATAACTCTACGCGATAACCGATTTTCCGCCCTGATCCCTTCAGAACGCGGCTTGTGTAGGTACATGGGATGACCTCGAAGACAAGTGAACGTAGCCGGGCTAAATAGCCAGCTCAAGTCCGGTTCGATCTACCCCATTATAATGCGGTAAGTAAGGATTAAGTCTCCTCGAAGCCGTCGGCAGCGCTTTGAATACATACCCAAGCTAAGTAGACGCTCGGGGTACGATTGTCCACGTAACCCCACGACCAAGTTGGTGCATACTCAAAATCACTCGAGCTCCGTTTGGTTCCGAACAAGGCAGGGCGGGCAAGCCTGGACGCAGTGTTCCAAATGGGGCAGAACGAAAGCTGAGAACAGCTTCACAAATACGTTGGCAGTTAAGACCACGAAAGAACGGCGTACTAACCACAACATTCGGAAACCCCCACTAGTGGCCTCCTTCCAGTTGTCACCAGAATGAGGAGACGAGGATTGGATGACGTCCAGGTCTACCTGGTTGGAGGCAAGGGGGAGTTCGACCCCACCGAGTACATAGCTGGTTGCAATTAACGAATGTGAACTACAGCCTCTCCTAACATAAGCGAGAAACTTCTTCGGATTTTCCGAGGCTTCGTCAGCCAATGCTTTTTCCTACAACAGCCGAGCTTTCCTTACGTGTCGTTTACAACTCTTTCTAGCATCGCGGTATATATCATAGGTGCCAGTTGATGGAGCCGCATGGTAGGTCCTCTAGCCCCTGGAACGCTTCTGGAGCAGGTATTTGCCAGTGGTGTGTATCCACGGCGACTGCGCACGTGTCTCCTTTCTACCCGCAAACGGGATGTAGGGAGTAAACACTTCCGTGAGATAAGACTTAAATTTATCCTAGTCCGCGTGGACCGTAGCAACCACCGAGATTTCGCAACGCATCCCAGCAGCCTTGGTACGCACTGCCTGATAGTTAGCGTGCCATATATTTGGAAATAGCTTAGCGATGTTCTGGTGACGCCTGGTCACAGTACGCCTGAACGACAAAAACAGGATCATTGACACTTAATGGAGAGTCGTAAGCGGTTTCACCTATGAAGTCTAGTGATTTGGCAACACCTAGATCCAAAATAGACGGTAGTTGGGCATCCATGTACCTAGTGGCAAGGTACACGAACTGATGCAACGATACTTTTAGCGTAAGCACAAGAAGATCTGTACCGAAAGTACCTTCGGCCGAGTTGCAAGAAAGATCTGCCCAGCAAACTTCTGGTAGATTGAAATCCCCCAATATCAAACACCTGTTTGCTGATTGGGAGCGAATAAAGTCAAGCACCTCATTGGACGCACTCCCGGGGCTTCTATACACAAGTACAACTGTAAGTTGATCCGAAGAAGTGCTCGCGAAGGTTTCAACATGTTGTGCATGATCCGCAGGTTATTCGGGATCATGACCAACGACATGTTCGTCAGACTATTTTCGGCTTATGTAAGGCCGCACTTGGAATACTGGGTCCAGGCTTGTCCTCCATGCTTGGTTCGTGGTAAGATGGCAGTTGAACGGGTCCTGCGGTCCGGGACGAAAATGGTGCACTAATTACAGAAGCTGACGTACCCAGAGAGGCTAGGTAAGTTGGATATGTTTTCCATATATTACAGGCGGCTTCGGGGAGACTTGGTCCTCACATATCGTATATTGGTGGGTCAGATTGGTCCTGGTTTGACTGGACTGTTTCGCCCAACTCGACTGCCAACCCTTCGTGGCCATCCATTAAAGTTGCACAAACCCGGTCTGACCGCGTTTGGGCAGCCTTTCGGTTATCGCGTAGGGTTATAGCTTATCGGAACGCATTGCCTGCGGATGTCGTGATGGCACCGACGGTGAAAGAGCTCGAGCATCGACTTGACTCTCTCGGCCCGCAGTTTAAAGTCTGCCAGTTCATGTCTTAAACTTTTCTTCGTCTACTACGGCCTACGCTTCTTTAACTCATTTTAACTTACATCTTAATATTGCCTGCGATATTCGATAAGCCTGTCTTCTCCTCTGTTTCCTTTCCTTTGCTGCCACCACCGTTTTCTTTTATTCTGTAAGTGGCCGGCACAGCGGTGGCTGCTAACGCAGGGCACGTGGGCATTATTTGGTTGACCATGTAAATCGTGTGTGTTGATTTTGCTCTCCTTTGGCACATCAAGGTACCGGTTTCCCTGTTGGATCAACGACGTTTTCGAAGGTGGAACATTCGCGGGATTTTCCTACTGTTCCCGTCCCACTTGAAGTTGAACTTGAAATAACCACTACCGACAAAGCTTCGACAGTTTTATCTGCCGACTGAAACATGTAGTTACGTAAAACGGCAAGTCCACAGGTAACGTAAAGCGCAACGCCCCCGCCTTGTCGGCCAACGAAGCGATCACATCTAAGTGGTGCGTAGCCAGACAGATATACTTCACGGTCCGTGATGTCCAGGGGCAGCCACATTTCAGTGAACGCAAGTATATCGGGATGAGACCCATCTACAAGCAGACCTATCCCACACATGTTACTACTTCGGCTGCGTACATTGCTTAGCACTACCGGAAGTTACTCGTAAGGTCCAGCCCTGGGTCGTGCGCTATCAGTACTGGCACTGGTAGGGCGGAAACAGACCGCCGACTGACCACCATAATACCCACCAACCGGAGACTTTGTTCACCGGTCGCTCGCCTGGTTTTGAGATCCTTAATGGCCTCTTTTAGCTTCAACCTATCCGCTAAGGGGAGGTCTGGCTGAACGCAAACATTAGTACCCTCCAATTTGAAGGCAAACCGCAACCGCGCGGTGCTTTCCTCCGGGGTGGATAGGACTACACGAAGAAAGCGCGGTCCAGGGTTTGGGGCGTTAACTTAACAAATAAATAAATAAATAGTTTATTCTCAGTTTCATAGAGACACACCAACGCAGACATGATCAAGGTTTAAAAACAGATATATATCACGACGATACATCGGGTTCCATCGTGTGTAGTTGAAACAGTGTCGGGATGAGTTAACATGTGAGTCTAGTCGACTTGCCAGTATGTAGTTGTGGGCAGTGACTATTCAATGGCGAGTCACATCCGCCACGTCGCAGTGTTGTTAAACAGACATTTGTGGCTTTTTATAGGGAGAAAGCTTGCCAGGCGAAAACCCACCACGTCCTGCAACACTGCCGTAAAGCATTTTGAGCATTAATGTTGAACTGGCAAAGCCGCTTGACGACTGGTTTTACCTTCGGTTTTTCGCAGAGTAATGGCTTCCAATTTTCTCTGTTAGTTGGACAGGTAATTTGATCGGGGTCGCCATTGTTTTTGAGGTCGGAGGAGGAGAGGGACATCGTGATCATTCATCTTGTTGTAAGTCCAGGTGAGCAAAAGTTCAACTTTTCCGCTGTCCAGATTTTTCAGATGTATAATGTATGGGAGTATGAGGATATGTCCAGTTCTCCATACTGGACAAGGGTTATGGTGATTGTAGTTCGGTCCTTTCGGAGTTCTACCATGCTCCAGGTAAGTCCATGTGGCTTGTTGCGTCCGTCTTGGGCCAAAACTGTTCCTCAGTCCAATCCCAGATCTCCAAGAAGTCCCGGACCTCAGAGAAAAGGGAAAGTGAGGGACAACCGAGAGAAGACCGCAAGAACAGGCATGGAGTTGAACATTGTTAATGTCTTAATTTACAACATTTGGGCTTGAGACAAAAGCATGTACACTGTGCAACAATAATTATGCTGAAAATGTCTTTTGAATATCCTACAGAATCATTAGCCGTATGGGTGGATTGCTAACGCCTGCGTAGAGACAAGATCGTCGTACAAGTAAGTAAAGTACGAAGTATCCGTTTAGTAGGAGCCAATAATTGCGTAGGGATAGAGCAAGGAGAGTTAGAATAATGGTAGTGATTGTCAGGTGCATGAACAGCACGTAGTTAGCGTAATCCGAGAGGGAGCGCATAATAAGCGAAAATACATAGGTTGCCGCGAGAGTCCTAAAGATTAATTGGTGGCAGGGCAGCGGAAGGATTGGATGCAGATATTCTAGAGGAATAAAGGTTATTGAGATACGGAGTGGCTCCTAACAAGCATTAAATCATCGCATATGCATGGGGCCAATGGCCACTAGCTACTTCTGAACAGAGATGCCTAATTTATGACGACCGACAGATGGTGGGGCTAGGAGAGATTAAGTGGCCAGATGTAGCCATTCCAATCAGACGCTTGGTCACTAGCGTATGCCTATAGGGTCGTTGAGTGTATCAACAGGCCAGTGAAGGTAAGTGATAGTTCAGGTGATAGGTCAACAGACCAGCTGAGCTGTGACGCAAACAATCCAAGAGAATGAACATTGTAAGAAGGGAGCTAGCTCCGGATATCCGCAAAGTTAAGTGGAAGCTATGGTGACTAGCTGCTGCTAAGCAGAGATATTGGCTCTAGAAAAGAATGTATCAGTGGCTGTTGAAGCCATATCATTAAGACGTTTGAGCACTACTGGATACCTACAGTTTCAATGAAGAAATCAACATGCAAGCGAAGCTTAGAGAGACAAACGTCAGAAGAAAATGAAGGCTTGAAAGTCAAAGAGTGGATCCTTGCAAGCTACATGGAGCCAACAATGGCTAGCTGCTATCAAGAAGAGTTGACGCGAGTAGGACGAACGACACAACGGCGCGCTAGGAGAGAGAAGAGTGACCAGCAATAGAGTTCGGATTGAGCCTTCAGTTACTAGTGGGACGTTACCCAGTCTAGTCAGTTTCCTGACCATGTTTTCGCAAAAGCTGCGTAACCTCCTCCACTTCCGTGACACAAGCTTTAAGATGACGCCGCCGTGTCATATAAATCGCGCACTGCTAAACGAATGTTACATGGAAGACGCACACATGCAAGCATTTCCTGCTTGCGAGGAAACGTTTTCATTAAATTAAGCACCACGGTATCCTGAGCCGACAATAGCCGCCAATTTTCGCATTACAGCCAAGGTTTCCCCACGTGAAAACTGTGCGAATGCCAAAGCCGGCGTTTCCAATCTCATGACATTCCCACTTAGTTGTCAGTTCAGTTCAGATGGGACTGAAACGATAGGAGCACCCCGTGAGTGTTCCATCTTGAGTGGACCGTTGAGCCAGGAATTAGTGAAGTGCTCGGATATTGATGGATCTAAAACGGAACACCTGTATTGCACCTTGGCCAACCAGTTAATGCCCACGTATCGTGCCCTAGCAGTCCCTGTTGTGGCCATCACGTGAAGTAAGCAAAGGATAGGAAGAGAAATCGAAGGTACAGAATAAGGAAGTGCACATAAATAAGAAAATAATACCAATGCGTGAAGAAAAGTAGAGAAAAGAAAATCGAAGTACGAAGGTGCGAGTTACTCAGGAAAATGGAGAGGTTTCATATTGCCACCCAAGAGAGTCAAGTTGCCGCTCAATCCCCTTAACCGTACATTCCCTGATAACACTATCCGGAAGCATGTTCCAGCGGTTGATAACTCGGCGGGACAGCCGGATTTCCGCCCTAATCCGATCTGACCGCGGTTTGTCCGGCTTCAGGGAATGACCGCGTAGAACAGACAATCTAGCGAAACTAAATAGCTAAGATAAATCCGGTCCAACCCTCCCAGTTAAGATACGGTAGGTTAGGATTAGGTATCCTCTAAGCCTTTGGTAGTGCGTTTAATACATTCCCAAACTAAGTAGACGCTAGGAGTACGTCCGTCACTGTAATCCCTAGACTAACCTAGTACCCACTCGTAAAACCCTCTCCAGCTCCATTTTGTCCCGGACGAGGCAGGGCGGACAAGCCTGGACGCAGTATTCCAGATGAGGCCGAACGAAAGCCGAGAACAGCCTCGTAAAGATGCCGCCCGTCAAGACTCCGAAAGATCGTCGGATTAACCACAACATGCGAAATCCTCTGCTTGCGGCCTTCCTCCAGTTGTCGCCGGAGTGTAAAGCCAAAGAGTGTACGAAGCCTAGATCAATCTGGCTAGATACACGGGGGAGTTCGACCCCACCGAGCACGTACTTCGTAGGAGGACAACCACCTCCAATTCGAAGAACGGAGCACTTTGCCTGATTTATGGGCAGTAACCATAAAGTAGACCAGTCCCAAAGCTTATCCAATGTTCGCTGAATAGCTTCGGAACCTCCAGGAACCTCGACAATGTTCCACAGATTCAGGTCATCAGAAAATAGCAGCGACGGTACCTCAAGCTCCGCGGGTAGGTCATTCACATAGATAGAGAACAACAGCGGTCTAAGGACGGAGCCTTGCGGCACGCCGCTGAGGACAGACCGCCTAAACGATAGGCCCCGGCCTACCCTTCAAGAAGGCAGTCACCCAATGAAGGGCGCGGCCAGATAACCAGTAGGAGGACAGCTTTTGCGCGAGCCTCAAAGGGGGTACCTTGTCAAATGCCTTCGAAAGTCGACGAAAAGCATTGCCAGCGCTGGCCGTTATCCACTCGATCCACCCAACTTTCGCGAGCCACCAGTAGATTCGTCAGACACGAAAATCCCTTCTGGGATTAAATCTACTCAGATGACTCTCCAATGAATGTGGCACCAGTTTCTCGAAGAGTTTGACTACTACACTCATCAGACTAACTGGCCTGCGATTTACAGGCCGGCCCCTGTCCAAATTTTTGAAGATGGGACAGATGACAGCTTCCTTCCATTCGGAAGGCAATGCACAGCTGTCAAGCGGTTTCTGAAACGAATTAGCGAGCGGTTCACTTAGTTCCGCAGCCAACTAATGCAACAGTTTCGGATGAATTAAATCAGGTCCAGAGACCGTAGAAGGGTTCAGCCCTTCTAACAGCCTACGAACTTCCGTCTCCGCTACAATAAAACAACCGCGCGGGGCAATTGTACCACCGGCACCTGTTAAAATATATTCATCAGGCGGATACGCAACACTTACCACTTTCCAGCAACATTCGATCGCTTACTATGCACACACACTAACTGATTATATAGGTACTGACATCTTTCCGGTAACAGCTGTCCAGTCTCCCATTGGTAAGCTTTCACAGTTTTAACGTTCCGACGAATGAACGATGTCGCCGTTTGCACCTGAAAAAGTTTCAGATCCTCATTCATCGATGAAAAGTCCAAATATGGACCCTTGAAGATACGTCGGAATGCACAAGAGTCATCCAAAATGGCTGCCTTCACGGTTGGATACCCACTCTCTGAGTGCGCAGGGATTCTGCTGCCCACAATACACCATAGCGATCTTCTGCTGAACCTTGTTCCGCAATGATCTTCAGCAACCCTTACAATGTTCGGGAAGTGACGGAGCTGACAAAGGAACTTCCTTCTGCTCTCTACTAACCAATGAACCAGTGAACCAATGAAAAAGCGGGAAAAAGATTAACTACCGTAACCCATTTAAACCGTCCAATTTATTGATTTCTAATCCTCCTCTTAGCATATTAACAACAACCTTAACATAATAATATACACACACACACACGTCGGAAGGCCAAAAACTTTCGTTTATCAACATACAACCTTGTGTACCACAATCACACTGTCAAAAGATCATTGATCGCGATTGGCGGATCCGATGCGCCGGGCGGGACCTGCTTTGGGTCATGAGAAGTAGAGTAGTTATTCTGCAACAAGATGGAAATTAGCGTGCTTGTGCCGCCTCCTGTGCACGATCTGGATACGCTAATTTTTCGGTTGGAGAAATATTACGAAGTATCAGCTGTTTACTCTGGCAACCGAATAAGACTGTTTGGCCCAGCCGACAAGCTTAGGGTTGCCCAAGTGAGTCATTACAATCTTATTAGTATGTTGCACATAGAATTACGCCTTGTTGTTCATTGGTCCTGAATCCACTCAGTCAATCTCTGTCACTCCTGATTGCCGTTCGTTGTTCGATATAACGGGGGTCACAAAAAGCTTCGAACTAGTGTTCGGGATTGTAATTGCTCTTAAGAAATCTGGAACCATTCTGGTCAAGGGACAAAAGAGAGATATTGATCGTTTTGGATTGGCGCTTGCGAAATTCGACAAACAATGCACAGAAGGTCGCGTTTCTGTTACACCATTTAAGCTCTCTAATTTACGGCTTCTGTGTCGAAAGTTCGCTGTCAATTTCGATGAGGTACCATGCAACGCTGCGGTACAAATGGCGCTTTTGACGTATCTTTCCTCTCTTCTGGCTCCAATGGAAACCAGTCTTGAGAACATACTTCCCCCAACGCACCTTGAAGCGTATCGAAGACCGCCGGTGGATCTGGAATCACCAAATCGAGTTGGTAAGTAGTGTTACTTTTCTGATGCAGCCTTAATGAAAATTGTTGTCAACAAGGAGATAAGTAAAGTAGACGACCTTGCCGCCTTGAAGCCGGACACCATACATGCATGCTTCACCGCTGTCGATAGTGTTCTGCTTACTTATGTGACTAACTGCGGTGTCCGTATCCACGGCAGTGTCACGCATTTATACCAGCTCCTTTGTTATGCTTCACTAATATGTAGCCTCGTGATTTCAGACCTATCACGATCGTATCTACCACCTCATCCTAGGTAGACCATTAGAGAACATGCGAATAGTGTGCTGTTTCACTCTTAGTTAATATATGCTAATCAGATGGTCAAACGCATCGTAATTCATTTGTTACACAGCACAACTTGGTCAATGCATTCATTGAGTAGTAGGGCGCAAAAGGGAAGTCCCGTGTTAGCCTCGTCACCTGCACTCGGAGCACGTATGTCGTCGCGACTCGGTAGTCCTCAGGGGACGGATCTACAACAGTCTCCGGTAGACGGTTCCAGTCACTCACTACCTAAGTAGAATGAGCGATGGCGGCGTGAACTTTGAGCTTCCTCGTTTTGAATGGCTCCCTGTTGTGACCCCTTGCTGAACCACTTATGTTGGGCTGGAAAACCTTTTGTAGCTCGTTTCTTATTTTCCCTCTCATCATGCGACTCGTAAAGCTAAGGTCTACACGACGACGACGGTGTTCCATGGAGACCAGATTCGTCTGTTTAAGCTGGTGGGAGTAGGAAGTATCACGAAACCCGGAAACGTACTTGGTGCCACTCCTCTGATCCTTCCGACTAAAGCACACAAGCTTAGAGTGAATGCAGCTGACAGACCATACTCTAGTATCGGTCACATATGAGAAGTGAACAGGAGCCTGAAAATCTTCGGTGTCACTAGCGAGAAGGATCTACTTGTGCCACAGCACATTCTGTTTGCAGCGACAACCTTTTTCGGTGTATCCTGTATGGTTTTTCGATCAGCTGCTTTTATTACGCGTAGTTCTTTCTCCTGAGCGGTGTGTTTGAGATGGAACCCCCAATGTGATACGTTCTAAGTGGCTCAGGAGTCCCAATCGTAATTTATTAGTAGGTGCCACTTGTTGGTAATCCGTGCAGTCAAGTTCAGACACTTCAGATCGCAGCTTAAAATCATGGGCGTAGATCAAGTATTCGGTTTGGGTGTTGCAGGAAGCTCAACGATGTACACCTTGAACAGTTCGGGTCCGATGGCAGATCCCTGTGTAACACCGCTGGTCAGGAGCACTGACCTGGAAAGCCTTTCGTTTACTCTCACTTCAAGAATTCGGTATTCTACGAGTGGCTTGCCACCGACACCAATTTCCATAAGCTTCTAGGGTAGTCACTGGTATAGGACCTTATCGAATCGACAACAATGCATTGTCCGTCACCAGTTGACCTTGCCCACTTTTCTTTCGCTACCAGCAAGTTGGTAGAGCAAGAACATCTCTTTTGGAAACCATTCTGAATAAAGAAGTGATTTTGGTAGTTCGGTGGTTCTCCTCCCAACCCTGACACCACACAGTGGGTACACCAAATGCCACTAAGAAGTGATTTTATTTTCGTTGCAATGTTTCTGTATAGTGCGTTTGATGATCTTTTCCATAACTTTACTGATCCGGCGATAGTTCATCGGGTTCTTACGATTTTCCCCTTTACACTTAGGCATTCCATTTCAGTTTTCCAGTCGACACGTGAACGATCAGCCTTCAAAAACGTCTTAAAGACTTGGCAGATGGGTGGAGCAACATAGTCAGCCACTCTTGAGGAAAAGGAGATGCAGTCCGTCAGGGCCAGGCGAGGAGTTTGGATCAAGTTCAATTATAAGTTTCATAACTGTGTCCGAGTTGAATTCAATAAATTCTAGGCAGTAGGAATGCATGGATCCGTATGTGTTGGTCTGCGGCATTTCTGGCGAATCTACGGAGAAGTATTGTCGGGCCAGGAAGTTTGCTCTCTCGTCCTCATAGAGCACAATACCTGTCGTGTTGGATAACAAAGTTGGTACGCCGCAACCGGCTTTGGTTCTTTTGGTCTAGATAAAGATTTTTCTGCCGGACTATGTTCATGATGTCTTTTCTAACACCTTTCCTAGGAGAATAGGTTTCTTACTGCCAGTTTCTTCGAGTAATCCGACGCCAATTGAGCTAACGTGAATTTACTCCAGACTGATTCATGAGAAGCCGCAGTTTCCGATCACTCCAAGGAGAACCTCACACAGGGCTTCCTTCTGGAGTTTAGGACAACCTTCTCAATGCGCAGATTTATTTTGGAATTTTGAAGCTTCCAGGCACCATCAGTATCTATGTCTTGAGGGTGGTCCAGTCTTGAGTACTAGCCGCTGTTCTTAGGCATGACGGATTGATGCGCCCAAAGTTCCAACGGTAGACTTCGTTCTTGTGAATGACTGAGCGTTGCATTCAGCTGAAGAAAGTGTTCAGGGATCACTGTGGCCAATTGGTGAGGGTGGTCCGATCGGAAACCTTACATAGTGTCAGTACTAGATCGCGAATATGCAGTGGCTGCCTCGGGAGTATTCTGGTTGACGTGGGGATATGCTGTATTAGCTTGGCTTCAAGAACTTCACCATGAAGAGCAGCATCAAAACAATCAGGAGAGAGCCTGCGTTTGAGCAGATTCCAGTCGACATCGGGTGCATTGAAATCCCCCAAAATTAGACGGTTTTTGCCTCCCATAAATTTTGACTGAGTCCAGAACGCGGGCACCGTTACTCGACGGGACTTGTACTCCACTCCGACAGGGGCTTGAATGCGTCAGGTACCCGACACCACTGCATTTCTGAGCCGCTGTTACTGATGTTCTCGATAGCCCGCACCTTTAGGTTGATCTCCAATGAAAGATAACACCGCCCCCAGTCTTCGCTCTATGGCGATCAACCCGAGAAAACTGATATCCTGGGATTTGCACTTCACCATCACTAGGACTCAGCAAAAGCGAGGTTTGGGTGTAGCTCCGATGTGAAGGGGAGGATGTCATCCTGCTTGTTCCTCATGCTGCGAACATTGACAGACATCACTCGCAGTCCATGTACTGGCCTTGGTCTTGCGATCTGGGCAGGACAAGAATCGGGCTCCATCGAGCTCCCGGAGTACTCGGCACAACACAAAAGGACGACTAAAATTTTTTGGTTGAAACGAGTATAAAAGTGGAGTTAGAGCGCATTTTGCCACAATCCTTTAGTCTTTTGGGCCACTACGCGCTTCTTCAAGCCCGTTTTTCATACTAGCATTCTTATCATAAACATCCATAGACTTCTTTCCTGATCCACAGTGAGGACAATCTTGGCATCGAGTTATCTGAGGTAATAATCATTTTGGCTGGTTTGGTTCAGTGGAATGTAAACGTACGAGGGGTGGTTGAAAAGTTTAAAGCCTCGAAAACATCAAATGAGATACAACATTTTCACTGCTTTTACTTTTGGACCTAATAATCAGCCTCAAAAGCAACGCACTTGCTCCAGCGGTGCTGAATTGCCTCTGTCCCAGTGGAAGAAAACCTTTCAGATTTTGACTGTAATAGCTTTAAGGCTTCAAGGACCTCACTGTCTTCGAGAAACTGTTGGCCAACTAAAGCTTTTAAGTTTGGCAATATGTGGATGTCAAACGGGACCAAATCTGCTGAATGAGATGGGTGAAACAGAAGCTGGAAGCCGCAATCATGGTTTGCTTTTTAGGCAATCGAAAAGATGTCGGCTGGAGCATTGTCATTGCGAAGAATGACTCTTCGTCAGCATTCATGGACACGCTCCTAGAACTGGTTCTCTGAGTCGTTTGGAAAACACATTAATATTTTCAGGTTGTAGCGTGACCTCAAGAAAATCCATCATTACCGCATCTCATGTCCCAAGAGACAGATGTCACCACCTTGCCAGCTGACAGTGTAATGTTGACCTTCTGTAGCTTCTGCTTCCATCGCTCTGAATGATCCTTTCTTTCTGACTGATACGAGCAGACCCGTCGCTCATCCATAGTGAGGAATCGTGCATGAAAATTATCGGCAACAGGCTCAAACAGTCCCAAATTATTCTTTGACACCACATGCCGAATGCGATTCTGCTCATAAGTCAGTAAACGTGTCATCTATCGAGCGGAAACTTTTGAGTGACCTAGCTTTATCGCTTCTGAGAGATGCCCTAATTCTGCTACCTGATGTTAGCCGGCGATTTTCTTCATTAGTAGCGGTTGATGGTCCCCCTCAACTAGGTTCGCCTTCAGCACACCCTGCCGCATTTAACTGGCATATGAAGTGACATTGTCATGTAAAGTATTGAGCACATCATTTTTGATTCCAGTTAGCGAGACTTTTTTAACTAGAATAATTTATTCTGCACGATGCTCCAATTTCTCTATTTACACAAACTTGTGGACCCTTGTCTGCTTCAAAAATCGGTTGAGATGAAGGAAATAAATATGGGTTTGTAGTATATGAAAAGGGAAAGGTGATCGATGAAAAAATACTTGTTTGGCTTGTCTGGCTATGAGATTTCTGTGAACGATTCAAAAAGTTTCATTCATTCCACATAGAATGACCGTAGTATTCTCTTAAAGTCCAGATACATTTGCAAGGCAGCACGCAAAATCAAGGCCAATCTGGCCATATCTGCCATTAAATTTATATCGCTATGCCTGTTTGACCACTTTCGTTACTCTACTTCCGCACAGTCTCAACGACTGGTTCGTTTAAACTATGAAAACTCATATATATATATATATATATATATATATATATATATATATATATATATATATATATAAGATGTTAGAGTCAAACCATCATCATCAACAGCAGTACATCAGCCATTTGAACTGATGCTTCGCTCCCTTACAACCATGAGGACCTACGAAATAAAGAATAAGAATAGGGAGAGAAGGGGGACTTACCTGAAAAGCTTAATGCCCTAAGCAAACATTCAGGGTCAAGGCGTCTACACCTTGTGTTAACAACATACCGTCACAAACAGCTGGCTATCGTGCAAAGATAAGGCGGCATCGGCGAGACAGCTTCATTGCGGCTTTCACTGCCACGCGTCATAATCAGGCATTACCCCGCAGATAACTCAGCACCAAACACACTTTAAACAGGCAATCCGATTAGGAGACGGCAGCAGACGCGCCACTGGTGTCTACTGCGAACCATGTCCTGTAAATTCTCGAGCCAAGCACAAGGCGAGTCACGTGGACTCCAGCCCGGAAGACGAGACGGACCAACGGCACACAGTTTGGTCGTCAGTGACTTCATTTGCCGCTGCCAAGTCAACTTCTGTCCACCTTGAGCCTTGCGCCACCCTACACCTGGCAGACTAAAGAAGGCCCTCCTAGGTATGCGGTGACCAGGCATACGTAGCACGTGCCCGAGCCAACGCAACTGATTCGGTGTTATCTGTTGTTCTAGGGAGCTAGCATGATTATCACTTCCTAGTACTCGCCTACGCACATCATGGTTGCGGACACGCTGGTGCCATCGAACTCCAGAAATGCTTCGCAGACAACGATGATCAAAGACTTGAAGGCGCCTCAGTTCTTCAGACCGAAGGGGCCAAGTGTCACTACCACACAGCAGAACGGCCCTCACTGTGGCCTTGTATACCCGGCCTTTCAGACGGAGGGAAGCTCCCTTCTGTCGCCAAAGATGCCACAGGTTCAAGAAGGTAGCTCTGGCTTTTGCGATGCGTGAGCTGACGTCAGTTTCTATGCGCCCATCATTGCTGATGCAGCTGCCAAGATAAGTGAAATGATCAACCACCTCGAGTTCCTCGTTAGCAAGCGTCAATGGGTCATCAAGTGGCTGGTGGTCCTGCAGCAACACTTTGCACTTTGAAGGTGCGAAGTGCATACCAAATAATGGGACCACTCTGGACAGGCTATTCAGGGTTGATTGTGCCGCCCCAACATCGTCGAAAAGCAAGACGATATCGTCTGCATAATCTAGGTCAACTAACCTTTCACCAGGTAGCACTTCAACACCTACATCGTGAGATTCCACAGGGGAACACTCCATGATAGAATCCACAACGAAATTGAACAAAAATGGGGAAATCGGACAACCCTGACGAACGCCACTTGTGGTCGGAAAGCTATCCGACAGGTCACCGTAGACCCTGACGCGGCCTTTAGTGTTCGAGTATAGAGCACGTAAAATGTTCACATATTTCGTGGGAACATCTTTCCGCGCAATTATTTCGAACAGAATCGATCGATCGACTGAATCGAACGCACTCTTGAAATCGAGGAACACAGCTATTGTCGGTCTGCGGTATGCGTGGCGTTGCTCTAGCACCTACCGCAAAGTGAATATATGGTCTATACAGCCACGTCCTGGGCGGAAACCAGCCTGCTCTTCCCTAATCCGAGATTCCCGTTCCGCAGTGAGGCGACGAACGATAATCGAGGCCAGTAATTTTGTCACAACTGGCGTCAGGCTAATACCTCTGTGGTTAGAACAGTCTGTGCGACTGCCCTTCTTGTATATTGCCACTATAATCGATTCGCTCCAATTAGCCGGGACGCTCTCTTCCTTCCAGATACGTTCGAATAAGGAGGTCAGTGCTTTGCAGAGGACCTCACCTCCATCCTTAAATAGTGCAGGTGGGAGGGAATCCGGGCCAGCGGCACGAAAACGATTAAGGGCTGTAATCGCTTTTCGGACCTCGGCCTCTGACGGAGGCTCTAAACTAACCGTCCATGGCTTGTCCTGCATCACCTGAGTAGGAAGAGGTCCGGGAGCAGGGGGCCAGCTGAACTGATCTTGAAAGTGTTCCGCCCAACGAGCCATACGGCGCTCCTTATTGGGTATCAGCGCACCCGCGCTGTCTCTGATTGTCTCACTGACGCCTGGTTTTCTGGGACCAGTGGTGCGGATTAGCTGGAAGAGCCTGCGACAATTGCCTACTGCTCCTGCCTCCTCCATTTCTTAAGCCCTACTGGTCCACCAGGCTTCCTTGTCGGCACGTAGACTCTGCTTCATTTCACGCCTAATAACCCGTCTGGTCACTTTGTGTTCAGGGCCAGCCGGGAGGTGTCTTCTAGATTCTAACAGGTTCACCGACCTCTCAGATATCCAGTGACTGGTGCGGTGACGATGGATAGTGCCACAAGCAGATGCTCCTGCGTCGTGCATGGCGGCCGAGATCCTATTCCACTGAAGCTCGGTGGCATTAGGACAAGACAACGGAAGTTCGATACGCAGCGCTTCTTGATAGGCTTGTTTGACGGAGGACTGAGACACTTTCTCCGTTGCCAATCGTAGGGGACGCTTTGTGCGCCTCCCGGTAAAGTTCATGGAGAAACGACAGCGTACCAAGGCATGATCAGAGTCGACAGGTACTCCAGTACGAGCGGCAATCCAGGATGGAACCACGATATCCGTAAGTTGTGGCTATGTGGTCAATTTGGGTCCATCGCTGGCCAGCTACAGGAGGACGCCAAGTGGCACTTCGGCGCCCACTGTGTCTAAAAGCAGTGCTACTAAGAAACAACTGGTGCTCCGCACACAGTTGCAGCAGACACCGTTGTCAGTCCGTTCGGAGTTAAGCCCATAATTACCACCCAGCTGAGCTTCTGAAGAGCTCAAACGCCCTACTTGTGCGTTCATATCCCCTGCAAGTACTATACTATCTGAACTAGTAGCACTGCGTAATAGCGCACTCAGTTCGTGATAGAATGTGTCCTTGACAGCATTTGAACTGCAGTCGGTGGGAGCATAAGCGGAAATCACGAACAAACAGCGTTTTGTACTACTTCGTGAATCAACCTTAGCTGATGTCGTCAAACGGGCTGCACCTAAACGGCTGTTCACCGGAACCCAATCAACCAACGATGGCTCAGCCTTGGAGCTTAGAATGATACCTACACCAGGTTGACCCGTGAGTGCTGCATCGTCGTCTCCGGATGCGTGCAACCAATAATGAGAGGATAAGCCGGGTGCAGTTAATTCAATAACCCCGTGAGGGTCATTGATCCTAGTTTCGGACACACTCAACACACATCAATACCCAGTGTGTCCAAGGTGCGTGCGAGTGCAGCCTGTTGACCTGTTTGTCTTAGGGTGCGGATGTTGAATGTCGCCATGGAAACGGGATAGCGTGGCCTTATAAGGGACTTTTGCCGATAGGCGTCCGATAGTTGCGGTGGGATGGCGGCTGCAGATGGTTCTACTCCAGTGGTACTTCGGTTGCTGTCAATTAAGCTGGGAATTATAGAAGGAAGGTTAGTAATGGGGGTCGGGATGGGAGTAAGAGAGAAAGGTGGAAAAGAAAGAAGGGAGGCGCCAGCAGTGGCATGTTTTCGCTTATCCGCCCTGCTCTATGCAGCAGATAAGTCGACCCTTAATAATCTGCGCGACAGCCGATGCAGGATGAAGTTTATGTTTGAAGAAAATGTCATGGTTGTATGCGGGCTGAGATACTGTCGGTGCCCAGCTCTAGACAGGAGGACGATTAGGGTCCTCATCCAAAGCCTTTGGCTCAAAAGCCTGTCCGCAAGACAGCGGGGAGGTGGCAATGATTTAGTTTTACGGAAATGGACGCCATCCCATTTCAAACCCCCAACCTGGAGGACCAGGAGACTGAGTTTGTCTGACCTCTCATCACTGACCAACCTGGTAGTAGTAGCTCTCAAAGTGCCCGGAGGCACCACCTAGTATAGCTCAATGGGTCAATGAGGTACGCAAACCGTCGCACCACATTAAGGTCCAGTCTCGTTGCGACAGGTTAGGGTCAAATAGTGAGGTTCGAAGAAGCCTATAGGTCGTGCATAGTGTGAAACTTGAGAGAGATAAACTCCACACGTGTGGTAGTCATCCGTCCATCGGAATGTAAGTAGGAATTTGAGGGAAGAGGAATCACCGCAACAAGCAGACATTCACGCGTGCCACTGAGTTCGGTTTCGAGCCATGACTTCCAAGGTTTTCAACCAACTGCACTCAGCATCCTTGGGACCTTATCCAGGGAGTCGGGAGGAACCAACTGTTTTGTCTGCTTTTTCATCCTACTTCTCCCAGTTGTAGGCTGTCCACCACGCCGCCTCCTCCAGCTTTGTCCAGCGACCGCGAACAAGGCACGACGCGGAAGACGCTGAACGGGCATACGCACTACGAGTCCGAGCCATCGTAGTTGGCGCAGCGAGGCAAGCGCCTCGAGGGAGTGGCTGTCTCCACCCAAGACACGCTGTCTGACTTCAGTGTTGGTTACGTGGTTCAGTCACCACACACGGGCACTGGACCGCAAGCAACGGTTCTCGAAGACAGACAGTCGACGTAGGTCATCAGTACGAGCAGGCCAAGTCTCGCAACCGTACAACAGTATGACGCGGACAGGGGCACTATAAACCCGTCCTTTGATGGAGAGACATGTCATGGCGGCGACATAATTGCCTCAACCTGGAGAAGGCGAGAGGTGCTCTTGAGATACACATCGAAATCTCGTTTCCCACAGCCCCACATGCACTTATGCAGCTTCCCAGATAGAAAAAACTCTGTACTACTTCTAACGTTTCCCCATCGATGGTGAGTGTAGGTAGGGGCGTATACCAGTCTTAAAAAAGCGCTTTGCACTTCGATGATGAAAAGTGCATGCCATACTTCGACACTTCAATCACCAGACGGTTGAGTGCAACTTGAACGGCCTGCGACCTGTCACCCAACATGACGATATCATCAGCGTAATCCAAATCAGCCACCCGATTACCTGGGAGGAGCTCATCGCTAGCACTCAACAAGTCTTGTAAAGCATTTTTGGGAACATCCTCAATGGCAAAGTTCAAAAGGAATGGAGAGATAAGGCATCCTTGTTGAACCCCACTGGTGACAACAAAGGAAGGCGAAAGCTTGCCATAAGCTCTAACTCTATCCTAGGTCAGACTATACTGAGCACGCATAATGGAAACGAACTTCCCGGAAATACCATTCCTCAACAGACAGTGCCACACTACAGTCCTGTCGACAGAATCGGAGGCAGCTCAGATATCCAAGAACACAACAATCCTTGGCTTATGATACACATGGCGGAGCTGGAGAATCTGGCGGAGTGTGAAAATCTGATCGATGCAGCTGCGACCAGGGTGGAACCCAGGCTGTTCTTCTCGCTGTAGTGATTCACGCGTTGCGGATAGCCTGCGAGGAATGATGGACACAACAATCTTGCAAACGGCGGGAACCAAACTTATGCTCCTGTAATTGGAGCAATTTGTGCGCAGGCCCATTCTGAAGATGGGGTCGACTATCGACTCATTCCAGGATGATCGAGCCTCTTGCCCAGACTTCTGAGGACAAAGCCGTGAGTTCTCGAACCAGCGGAGAACGCACATCTTTAAATAGAGCAGGAGGTAGATCATCAGGGTCGGGTGCCTTATAACGCGTTAAGCAGCAGAGTTGCCGCCAGATTTCCTGATTAAAGGAATGATCATTTGGGATACTCCACTCATCACCAGTGCGCGCCCCAGGGGAAACTGATGGAGCTGTCGGCCAGGAAAATTGCGAGCGAAAATGTTCGGTCCATCGCTCCAACCGTCGTTGAAGCTTAGTGATTAGGGAGCCAGCATCTTCGCAGATTGTTTCGCTTACTCCTGGTCGGAAACCTTCGGTGACTGATAAGGTGAAACAGTTTTCTGGTATTACCAGAGAGATTAGCAAGTTCAAGCTCTCTAGCATGTTCACACCCTAACATCAACCAACGAATCTCAAAAATCGGTTTACTGTTTTTGGTATGGTCATGCCTTGATTTGCTTCGTAATTATTGCCAGGCCGGCATTTTTCATTTCGTATGCGGTCCGAGTAATCGTACTGTAGGAGGTTTTTCTCCATCGTGAACCTTGTTCCCGATTGGGATTGCATGTTGCAATCCAAACACCGGTTCTTTTATCCTCGATAACGGCCGATTTACTTCCTCTTTGGATTTTCACTTTTTCCCGTATACTTGCATCACTGCTGCTTCCCTACCTCATGAAACATGGGAATTTGCCTGTTATCTTCGTCTCTCGATTTCTTACATTTGTTTTCTCCGCACAACCTTCACGCATCGACGTTTGATTACTGTTACTTTAGTGTACCTACGGAGTTCTATTGCAATGTCGGCCGGTGGCCGAGTGGTCTATGCGCCTGGTTTGCAACCATAAGGTCACCGGTTCGAATCCGCGTAGCGGCGGGAGTCCTCGCGGTATACTCAGCCCACGGGCGACTGGTGGTGGTCGTGCAGCGGCGAAGCACCGTTACGGTGTACAGTTGGCGAACTATCTGTCCTCTGTTGCAATGTTATGCCGCTAATGAAGTCACTTGGTGATGTATCTTCAGAAAGGTTGCCAGATATAAGGCACAATCATTTAGACATGTTTTTATACGCTCTAGCTGCATGTGGAAAACACAGCTATGGTGCCGCAATACAAAAAGAAGAGAAAAAAGCACATGAAACAGAGGCACGCCTAATGAGTCACCAGTGACGGATGGACATCGTTCTGGAGAGGTAACAGCCAGCCATTGTGCCACAAAAAGTCATATAACGCCTATTAATTCAGATCTTGGTTGGAGGGTGAGACTAAGCGGAGGGGATGGGCCAAGTAACTCACAATACGAATTCCATTGAGGTCTGCTCCTAGCCATGCCAACAAGTCTATCCAACCAAACATGTCCATCGTCCTTCGGTCCCCAAATAGGGAATCGATAGGCTCCAACCGAGGCCGACTTCGAAGTAAGATCCTTCATTCCTCTTGACCAAGTCATCGCTTGGCTACTTCTCCACTTCTTCCATCCGCACTCCCAGCGCGCAAACAACGCATGTCGCGGAGGTCGGTGGGCTTGTCGAAGGGTTCTGCTTAGTGATCAGTGGCTGACTTTGTCCCTTTGCTTATTGATGCTAATCTCAGAACTGAGTATATCGAGGTGTTTGAAGTCCATCACTCTTTCCTCAACGCCCAACAACGCTCGGACTAGTTACTATCGAATTGGTTCGAGAGTAGAACTCAGTGGCGGACTTGTTACATCCGTGTGGATCTGCTCCTTGTACTGTTACTTGTCCCTCGCTTTTGCGTATGCGACTACTAGTTGTCCGCTCCAGTTGTCCCGTGTGTTTTGCTTTCTGGCCTAACAACCAATAACTGGATATCGGGCGTATAGCTACCTAGATTCCGGTTAAGTTTCACTGTCTGACATTCGAAACCAAAGGCATTAGCACGACATTAGTCCAACTTCCAGCAGATGTTCAGACAACTCTATGGAAGCAACTTTGACCATTTTGTAGAACATTTGATCTATATTAAATTAATGTGCTTCCAGAAATGTCACAAGCAACCTGCACAACTCTCTTAGTAGCTCTTTATTTGGTAAATGCTCAGTAAGCTCTGGCTTTTTACTTATACAAGCTTGCCTCTGACGTATGCTTACCATAGGCAAAAGAGTAAACCTGTACAAACTGATCTGTGCCGCTATAGACACAGTTTCTCTCATCAAGAGAAATATACCTATGATTATTAAATAGTACATTATTATCCTGTATTGGTGCTTTTATATCATTCAATTTTGAACGACTGTATGGACTGGGATGCTGCACAAACGACTAAAACCATGCAGGGGCTGGACCCCAGTTTGTATAGGTTATCTGCCAATCAGCATCATCGTCATCAATACGCGATAGCTACCAGTGAGGAACACACCTCTATTAATGTGCCGCAATACAAAAGGTATATAAAAATTGCAGAATATAAAAACTAAATGTCTTATTATGCATCGTATATGAAATCGTGGTTATAGAGAGAAATTAAAGAGGAGGAGGCAAAGGAACTCACGGCACAGACATATCAACTGGTGTATCCAACTAAACGTACCCATCCTCCCTCGGATCCCAGTCCGATAATCGGGAGACACCTACCGATATGAGAGGTTTCATTGCTCTTAACCATTCATCGCTTGACTTCCTCTCTCCATCTTCCGTCCACACCCCGGTCGCCCAAATAACGCACGTCGCTTGAGTCTATGTGCTGTCATGCAGTTGAGTTTCCGGTAAACAGCAGATCTCGATCAATAGAGTCTAGTTTTTGGGCAAGTGCTGCCTGTTGGACAATCTGTAGCAAAGTGCGCATGTTATGGCTTGCCAGTCTTAGCGAGGATCGAGGGCAGTAAATAGAAACATGAACTGAGGTCCGTTTGGTTGGACGTGGACTTGTCGACTGAACTAGAGCGACGCCTTGCGATTTCGTGTGAGTCGAAACTAGAAAACAAGCGATCACTGAAGCAAGATGGGGCCGAGAATTGGCGGCTTGAAAACAGGATGGTCAAAGTGAAGTTGAAGCGGGACGATGAAGATGCAAATGCGCAAGATGAGAATAAAATGGGAGTAGTAGTATGCTTAACCTATCCAATCTGCTGCTGGCCTGTAGCCTTAACGATCACAAGCCTGCCTATAATTCGTGGGCGCAAATTCGAGCCTGTGAAGGGACAGTGCGTCCCTCGCAGTATCATTAGCTCACGCGCGACTGGTGGTGGTTGTGCGGCAGCGGGGCGTCTGTGCTGCGTACCGGCTTAATGCTGATGCCATTTTTATCTACCCTGCTCGGTGCAGTAGCTAGGGCGTCGTTGATTATCCTCTGCTACGGCTAGAGCGTCATTAAATCGTTAGAAATTCATTGTGTTGCGTGAGTAGGATATCATCAGGTTGCCCAGGAGAACGATTAGGGTTCTCATCCAGAGCGTTTAGTTCAAGAACCTGACCGCAAGACAGCGGGGTTTGGACACTGGGCTACAGAAAGTCCGTTTTAAGGAATGAGCCACCCTCACTTGAGGGCTAGGAAACTACGTTTGTCTGGCACCTAACCATTGAGTGATCTTGTATGGGTTGCTATGAACGTGCAAAAAGCACCACCCAGCATGACTCAATTTATCATTGGGGCATACAAACCATCGTACCACGTTAAGGTCTAGTCTCATCGCCCGCCAGAATCCTGAAGCATTACGTCACGTATCCAAAGAGAACAGGATCAGCTTCTGTATTTTGCATCGTTTGACAAACTAGTTTTGTTTTCATTACGTTTAGCAAGCTGAATGGCCTACACGTAAAGTACTTTCTTTCGTTCTGCGTTGTTATCCCAGAGGGCATCACGCGAGAACCTCTGAAACATTAGCCCTAATGTCACCATTTCTAGGCTATCCCTGATCATGGTACTTCGCCTGCTCACTTGTCCCTGCGTTATTCTGATCAGGTGGGAAACTTACTGACCGCGTCAATAAAAATACATTGGTTAATTGCCGGAACAGCATTGCCCCTTGAAGCTCCTTGCCATAGCCGTTTATCTCGACCGGCAGATCACCTTTGGTTCGGTGGCTTACGCTTACCTTTGACTCTGCTCATCTTCGAGGCGCTTACAGAAGTCTCTTAATTCTAGTGTATGTTCACCGCCATTGTTTGAGAATCTACTGGAAGCTGTTCCCTGAACTATATGGACTACGCGGATAGTATGGCTCTCCTTGTACCGAACACAGCCCATATACAGGTGCTTCTGAATGGATGTACGCAGCACTCCCCATCACTAAACAGCTACTCCCGTTCGGAATGCGGCAACCATAGAGAAATCAGTCTGATCTCCATCGCCTCCGAATTTCCTCCGAATTCATGGGCGCTCCTGTAAGCCAGATTCGTGAGGTTCAAGCAGGGTTTCGTCGAAGTCGATGCTGCATCGACCACATGTTCGCTTTGCGTCAATTGTTGGAGCAACGTCACATATATCGGCGGCCCACCCTTGTGTTGTTCTTCGATATCAAAGCTGCCATTGATTCAGCAAATCGATGTGCCCTTTGGGACTGCCTACTCAGGAAAGTGTGCCTGAAGAATATGTAAATATTATCCGAGCTCTTTACGCGCGTGGCTCGGACATAGTGATGGTTTATGGCACACTTTCGCCACCATACAATATCTCCAATGGTGTAAGACAGCGATGCCCGTTGTCACCTTTCCTCTTCAATTTCGGTATTGACGAAGTCATGGTGATCGCATTCACAGGACACGACTTAGGTGTGGAGCTGCTCCCAGGCGAACGGCTTTTTGACTTGGAGTATGCTGACAATATTGCCCTCATCTGTCAGCCCCCAAACGTGCCAAGCTGCGCTGGACCGATTAGCGCTGGCTTTTTGCATTTTCTGACTTTGCTTTGCAATTTTGAAGTGCAAAGCTTTTCTCCAAGATTGGCAGGGACTGCCTGCACTAACCTTTGAGAGGAAACAGCTAGAAGTAGTTCAAAACTTCAACTGGCTGAGTAATTATATCAGCTCCTGTTGAATAGAACCGTATAACAAAAACTCGAAGCGCTTTTGATAACCTTCGCCACCTATAATGCTGGCGCGATATCACTCTTCCCCTGAAAGGCAACGTTTACAATGCAGTCATATGTTCAACCCTACTGTACGATTGTGAAACCTGGCCCATTAGATCGGCAGACATAAAGAGGCTTGTTACGTTCGACCACCGGTGCCTTCTCATTTTGGCCCATATCTGGTGGGAACACCGTGTGAGCAATGGGCGTGTTCGACGCTTTGTCTTTGGCACAAGAAGAAGAAGTGAACCGCCCGGCACCGTTATTTCACGCACCAGGCTTCGATGGCTAGGCCACCTGTTGCGCATGCCAGCACACCGACTCCCGCAACACGCGTTGTTTTTGCGCCTGGGTGTGGATGAAAGAAAAAGTGAGGTGGCCAAACGATGGATTTGTCAAGAGGAATGAAGGCCCTTAGTTCGAAACTGGCCTTGGTTGGAGCCTAGTAGCTCCTTGGTTGAGGTCCGATAAACGGTGAACATTTTTAGCTGGATACACTTCTTGACTAGGAGCCGACCTTCATGGCGTCTGTGTTGTGAGTTTCTTTGTCGCTTCTCATCCCACTTAGTCTTCCCCTCCATCCACGAACTCATTTCCTAGCATAGTAGCATAGTATAGATTTTGCTGACATTTTTCTGGTAGCACAATATGAGCTGGTAGCTTTCCGACACCATGCCCACCCGTTAGTGTTGACTCAGCTGGCGTGCCTCAGTTGCATATTTTTTCTTATTTTTTGTATTGCGACACAATAGCTGTTTTCCACCTCTAGTTAACGTGTATGCTTATGATGCTAGAGATGGCTTTCGGTTCACTTAGCTTGCTACTTGTAGCACTAGTGGTCACGTCGCTAAGGAGTTTACCTCAGATATCAGCAAAGCCTCGTAATTTTAATGTTAATGATCGGTGGAACCGGTTTGATCAGCGTATCCGTCGAAGGTGGTAGACTTATTTTAGGACTAATGTTGCTCTAGGGATCATACATATGAACGCTTCGCACTGAAGGCATTAGGAGATTGGTTGTTTTACCGGTTGTTGTTAACATTTGACAGATGCACCTGGTAAGAACTTCTAAAGCTCATCAGTCGGTGTTTGAAAAGAAGACCTCTGGCGCCGCTCCGGAGTATCTGTTGAAACTGAACCGCGTAGGTTGCCGATGTCATCCCGTGTGTCTATTGAACGTCTTCATCGGCATGTTCTATCTGCTATTGCGAGATGGCTAGCCTATGGTGACCTAATGGTATGAAGAGATGGACTGAGCGAATTTGTCAGGCTGATAGGTACCGTTTTTATAACTAGGAGCCGCTGGATGGGCCGCAGTCATTAGAGGCCATATCAGGCCGGTTGCAGTCACGGATAACTAGAGCTCCTGCATTCATCTTGCATATAGCAGGTAACATTTGAATCTGACGAATTTAACCTGCCTCTTTCTAATACCTTTCTCTTTGTATTTCGCTTGCGTCTTACCTCATTTTCCTGGAGAGGGACGCTCGCATCCTAATTGTTTAACTGAAGTGAATTGTCTTCTGACTCCCTTATAGCATGCGGAATGCGTTATTACCGCAACTTCGCTCCTTTACCCTTTGTTTTAGCTACGGAACTAGTGAGAGGTCGCGTCCCATCTCTCTATTTCTTCCAGATGCGCGACTAAACTAGAGCGTATGACCATACTGTTTTCTTAGAATCAAATCAGACTCCAAGTCATTCATTTAATGAATGATTGATGGTTGAAACCGTTCTAAACAGTGTGCAATTCCTGCTTCAAAACGCAAAGTATGACTAGAGCTCGAAGTCAATAAGCCGCTTCTTTCGCGATTCCTCTAATTGATTAATGGGCTCATTCATCTAGATTGTTGCGTTACCTCACGTAAAAGCAACAGGGTAAGGTCCACACTGATCACCAGAGCATTTGCATTTTCCTTAGCTTCTGTTGCTTACGGAGATGGCGGTGTATCCGTTTCTTATTATGTTGACACGAACTCCTGTCACGTATGCCCATCCACTGTTTAGCCAAAAGGATCTTGCTTTATTTACTTGGAGCGTAAACTTTAGGGAGAACCGTTCACTTGACCTCGATGATCGAAGCGAGTCATCAATACATTATCTGTTGCGGATCCGTGATTTCTTTTAGACTGTAGTGTTCATTACTTGTCTGGTTTGAGGATCCACAAGGTACAATACTTGCTTGGCACCGGGGACACATTTGATATCGTCCCCTGGTATCGTGGTGATTCGCCCGTGGAATGCGGTTCACTACCATGCAAGTTACGGAAACTAGCAAGTGTGCAACCTTATCTCCCTACGATAACCAGTTATTCGTACTCATGCGATGTTCGCAGAGAATGCATCATCGACCGCGAATGTTCTTTGTGTATGTATCGACCCCACATTTTCCCTTGTTTTCCTACTGCCTCATAACCAGTGACAACTCCATTTGTTTAGTTCCACATGACATTCGAGCACCAGTATCAAGCATTCATATGCTTCAATTATTTTATCACATGACGAGTGTCTTCAGCATCGTTGACCCGACATCGATCTCGTTTGCTTGACGAATAGCGGTCACACTCAACTAACTCGAAACATTAATCGCTCGCGTTGCTCGCTTCGGCTTTTATTCGCTCACCGAGCTTTGTAGTTGGTTTGCAAACTCTCACTCTAGGGCATCAGCAGCAACGTTCACTCGAGTTAGTACTATCTAGTAGTACAGAGTATTCTTGTGGCTTATAAGACTAGTCGTTTGTTTCCTCTTTATAGATAGCAACAACACCTGTTAACGTTTATCTGCCAGTAATCTCCCTCTGCAAGAGCATTTCATTCTTTTTTTGAGAGTATTCTTCCTAAGGCTACCGCGTGAAAATAGCCACTTCAGACGTGTTGTTTAACTTCGTGCTTCTGCTTACACTTTAATGCTTTACTTATTTTTGCCATACAGGTAGAAGCTTATGCAATGGATCGAGTATCTTATCGTTCAGTACAGCCACCAATAGGTCCGTATCAGATGATCGGGAAAATATCCAACCTACGAATCATCCTACACTTGTTTCCACACGGTTGCGAAGTGTAGTGATTGACGGGAGCAACGTGGCCTTTGCGTGAGTCGAATGGTTTCTGCCAATCTCATATTTCTCGTATTTTTACCTGCTTACAAACATTTTTGTGGAGTAACTAAGCTGCGGACACTTAACAAATGCTTAGGTGATTCGGCGGCTGAAACTCAGCAAATAAACCCACTTGCTATGGTGCGATCGGTGTTCATTTTTTTCTTATTGAAATGCAGGCGAATCAACCTTCCTTTGAGAGTCATCTCTTCGTCAACAGCATTGCTCCTTGTTTGTCCTTGTATTCAAGCTAGTCATTGCACACACCTCGCTTACATTTAGACGCTTAGCGCTTTTAAAAATTCAGCTATTTCATATGTACTGAATAGCAACACTGTTATTGATCTCTACTGGTAGCCGGAAACTTGTTCTTGCTTTTCACTCGTCATCCATTAGTCTGTTTCGTTTTCAAAGACTTACCGCATTCGGATACATGTATTATGCTCCGACCATCGCATCGAGTGTGATGGATAGTGGTAAGGGCGCTGCTGCTCAAGCTTTCTCGTTTATTGCGCTTTCTCATTCTCTTATCGCCCCCTTCTGACCTCACATTTAATCTCCTCTTTTTGAGACTCTCGATTTTCGGCCCTACCTCATCTTGCTTCATTGGCTGTTTGTCTTCCAATTTCGACTCGCAATCACAGAACGTCACTCCGGTCCACTGGACAAGTTCATGTTCCAACCAGGCGAACAACCTCAGTTCATACGCTTCTACTTGCAGCTTTCGGTTGTGGTTAAGACTGGCATACTTCAACATGTACACTTTGTTACGGATCGGTCAACATGTATCGCTTGCCTGAACATTAGAGACTCCGTCGATCGATATCCGCTGCTTCTCGGAAACCCACCTGTAACACTCGAGCACTGCTCTCCCTACAATTCCCTTCAAGGGACACTGGCAGCATATTCTCATCTCACGTATTCCGAGGTGACGCAGCTCCAAGTATCCGTCAAAGTGACGTGTACAGTGTTCTGTGCTCCCGGGCGGTAGCTGGTTTGATCAGCTATATCCCAATCAGTAGCCAGATGTGCGCCATCCGATTGGCCGGCTCGTTCAAAGCTTTGCGGTCGCGTGGGAGCGAGAGGTGCCTATTTGTCATCGCCTATTCCTCCCCCAAAAAATTAGCGCTGATTCTTTGTACTATAGCTACCGTCAACTGAACGAGTTCCTTCCGTTGTCTTGTAAGCTGACGCCACGGATTCGGACCTGCGTAGGGGCAGGGCGACCCTCGCAGTATCCTAGCCCATTTGCGACTGATAGTGGTTGTGCGGCAGCGAAGCGTCGATACTGCGTACCGGCGTACTGCTGATGTCACAACTGAAGTACGGATGCCGCAGTGTCTTATGGTTATCCGAACTTTCAAGTTGGAAATTGTCCACTGATGAGCTTCATCTGGACAGCAAAATTGGTAGATATTCCTGCAATGATAACCACTAGCGGTTGTTACATTTGTTAAGGCAGAGAGAAGACAGAGGTTGCGATATGTCAACATTTCGATTGTTCTCCTCGGTCGCAAACACAATACGATCAGAAACATACAAGGGATTATATACATGGGAAAAAAGGCACCACCAATAAAAATGTCACATGAGAAATTTAAAACAATTAGTCCCCTTCAGTAGTTTGAACAACGAAATGAGAAGACGAATATTGGCAGATGCTAGCATTTCGTATTATCTCATCAGTACCAATACAATAACAGGGAAATCCTTTTATATGTCTTACAGGGCACAGTCAAGCCAATCAAATTTATGGTTGTGGTCATTGTTGTTGGGATTAGGTCCACGGCAACCGCAGGTTGACAACTAATTGCTTTTGGACGCACAAAGCTGGTCTAATTCGGCTTATCGCGACGGCCTCGGCAAATCGTAAAAGGCGTGCATTGGTATGACGTAACAAGATCCGGAACGCTGATAAGGGATTAACCCGGTGACGAGTCGCCAAGATGTGCCTGCCTATGGAGGACGCTGGCGGCTTACGTGAGCACGTATCATCGGAGGTGGATTGAGTAACTTCGCGCTGAACCCAGTTTGGTAAGTGTTCCTTCACCCTGGGATCTAAAACCCGTTCGATCCTGCCGATGTAACTGATACCGCAGTCACACACGAATTGGTAGACACAATGTGATTTGGCGCCGACGGGTTCATCTTCCTTTACTGAAGGTAACGGCATCTTTCGGGTTCGTTTGATTATCACCGCCTCCGCAGCACAGTATGTACGCTGAATGGCCGAGACAATGCGTTTGGTTATCCTTCTCGCCGCGGTGTCACCCTTGAATGGTAGCTCAATGTACACCTTCTTCTTAGGGGCTGTCAACACCATCTCCTTGGGCGGTCTAATTTGGCTATGTTTGTCTATGAATCGCTTTGGGTAGCCATTCTCCATAAGTGTTTTAGTGATCAGCTCAAATTCCTCAGACAGGCAGTCGTTGGAGCAGATACGTCTGGCCCGAGTGAATAATGTTTTTACTAGCGCGCGCTTGTGTGCCATCGGTGAGAAGCTAGTGAAGTGTAGGTATTGGCCGGACCACGTTGGTTTCCGGTATACAGATCGCTTAATCAGTCCATTATCCATGCGACTCATGAGAATGTCTAGATACGGGAGACGGCTATTCGATTCGAACTCATAGGTCACCTTCAGGTTGGCGTGAACATTATTAAGTTGGTCTACTAGTTGTTCGATTTGCATCTTCGTGGAACAAAAAACAAGGATATCATCTACATATCGTTTATAATACGGCAGCTGAGAAATCTGTCCACTTAGTTTCCAAACTAACTGGGTTCAGCGCGAAGTTACTCAATCCACCTCCGATGATACGTGCTCACGTAAGCCGCCAGCGTCCTCCATAGGCAGGCACATCTTGGCGACTCGTCACCGGGTTAATCCCTTATCAGCGTCCCGGATCTTGTTACGTCATACCAATGCACGCCTTTTACGATTTGCCGAGGCCGTCGCGATAAGCCGAATTAGACCAGCTTTGTGCGTCCAAAAGTAATTAGTTGTCAACCTGCGGTTGCCGTGGACCTAATCCCATCAACAATGACCACAACCATAAATTTGATTGGCTTGACTGTGCCCTGTAAGACATATAAAAGGATTTCCCTGTTATTGTATTGGTACTGATGAGATAATACGAAATGCTAGCATCTGCCAATATTCGTCTTCTCATTTCGTTGTTCAAAAATGTCACAGTCAAGACCATGGCAACCGAATGGATTGCCTCAGGAGTTTCTGTGCACATAGCACAGGTTGATAAGCCTTAATTAACAACGCCTCACTAATTGCTAGCATTATCGGGTTTTTGTTACGTAATAACACTTTGAACGTTGTCTCGGGGTTTACGTGATGACGGGTTGTCATGAGGTGCTTTGTGATAGACTATGCCAAAGTGGTTGGGACAAGTGATTACGCAACAACATGGGACGAATCTGAGGATCAATCGGAGCCCGGCATCGTCTATCACCAAGCACCTCATGACAACCCGTCATCACGTAAACCCCGAGACAGCGTTCAAAGTGTTATTACGTAACAAAAACCTGATAATGCTAGCAATTAGTGAGGCGTTGTTAATTAAGGCTTATCAACCTGTGCTATGTGCATAGAAATTCTTGAGTCAATCCATTCGGTTGCCATGGTCTTGACTGTGACATTTTTATTGGTGGTGCCTTTTTTCCCATGTATATAATCCCTTGTATGTTTCTGATCGTATTGTGTTTGCGACTGAGGAGAACAGTCGAAATGTTGACGTATCGCAACCTCTGTCTTCTCTCTCTGCCTTAACGAAATGGCTGAAGGGGACCCACTGTTACATTTGTGTGAAGATGCGAGCATCAACTTTTGATACGGAAACTGGCAGAGGGTAACAAGGATCATGTCAACGACATCATGACCAGTCATCGTCGGAGAGGCTGCGTTTAAAGACATCTCTTGATTTGGAGCACAAACTTAGGCTCCGACTCTGCATTTATGTGTTGATTTGAAGGCGCATTTCTGTAGACCTCCGCGACGACACCGTTAGCAAATAGGTACTCACCAGGTGGTGAAGTCATCTCGAAGTGGCTATACCTTAATATGTTGCTGTGGTTTGCTTACCTCCGTGACCCATTGGGCTACACTGAGTGGCATTTTCCATGTGTCTTCAAAATTAATCATACCAGACAGGTTAATGTTTAGCGGTCAGACTAGCTCAGTCTCAATCCTTTCCGGATGTCAGGAAGAGGTCGCTGGCTTTTTACTTTTAAAACCTAGCCGTAGGAGACAACTGGTAACAGGTCATAAGCTTTTCTCAACTGCCGAACAACATAAATGTTTCGCATTGCCTTGACGGTGGAAGAGCACCGTCCAGGGCTCAGTTCTTAGCTACCACACGGCTAAAACCAGGCATCCCCTGTTCAAATGGGCACGAACCTGTCAATTCAGTCCTGCGGCTTGCCGTGGTCACAGGTGCATAGCATACTAAGGTCGAGAAATATCTGAGTCTCTAAATTTTCAAAGGCTCCGTGTGACAGATCTCAAACAGATTCCAATGGGTCTCTGCAATCACACCCTGGAGCTGGACTTGCTCCACACTGCCTTATGGGTCAGGCTATTAAGGCAAAAGACCTAGGCAAGGCACCTCGAACAAAACCCCTCTCTCGAAACGGGCAGCCTACGAGTATAATCTGCCTTCTTGACCCTATCGACAATACTTCTCCTTTTTATCGTTCTCTCCTTCACCTCCCTTATCCTATATTGAGCACGAGACTGTCCCTGACCTCGCATCTGCTGCCATCGATACATGTAGCTCTATCAAACATATGGCCTCATTTCACATTGGTTCGTCCAGCGTCCACACTCTGGGTCAAATTGGCCAACAGGCAGCTTTATCTCGCTTCAAACTTTTGGTATTTATGTGTTGTCTCCGAGACACGCAGACAAGAGTACAGCATTGTGACGAATCTTCGACTCCCTGGTTCTGAGTCTGACGATAGCTGCACTGTTCGCATCTCTGGAGATGTTGAGTCGATGGCTCGAGGCATTTTCGGTATCGC
The DNA here is from genome assembly GCA_944474145.2 of Dicrocoelium dendriticum. NCBI lineage: Eukaryota > Metazoa > Platyhelminthes > Trematoda > Plagiorchiida > Dicrocoeliidae > Dicrocoelium > Dicrocoelium dendriticum. Next base: position 40,430,031 of record OX104060.1, read on the forward strand.
GCTCAGCAAACATGCTGAAGGCAATCTGCTTGACTGGATACTGGTGAACAGCCGTATATATGCTATTTGATTTCGAACCTCTGTTGGGTGAATTAGGACCGTCTGAAGACAAGGCACATCTTCATCGCCTGGCTGCAGTTCGGAGTGTATTAAAGACGATTTCCATCATCTATCCTCCTTTCTCTTTATGATGCAAAATACGGGCGTTGTGATTGCTGCTCGTGAAATGAGTGTACAAGTGATTTGTCTTTCGGGTTCTGAACGACACCTGGGAGGCCGGCTGCTTCAGGATAGATGCACACCGAACAGAAACCGACAATCGATTCTTACAACTGTGTCGATCAGAAACTTTCTATTAGCAGCATTGCTTCCTATCACAAATGTTCGTAAGACGTCACCTAGCACCAACCGAGTTCCTCTCTTATTTGGACTTAAATCGACCATATTATCATCAGCTCTAGATGGCGCACATCAGTCCAGGACTGTCGGTCAATTTGGAACACTGCCTGGATCCTGAATATGCTCTAGTACGCACACTCCCGGCGCTCACTCTTCCCACTTCGAAGAAGCGTCTGACTTCTAGGCTTTTCATTTGTAATTGGAACTCGCTGTCGGCAGTTCCGCATTATCATAATCACCTGGCTTACCAATTACTATTGGTGTATAAGGTTGGTGAGTTGAACGCTGACTGGATCGCCTCAAATGTGTCATGAAGAATACCTTGGACACATGCTGCGCACCCAACTTGAGACGTCATAACTGTGTATGGATCTCTGAGGCATCAATCATTTTGATCTAGCACGGAACAGGTTCCTTTTGATGCTGAGTTTCAGCATGTCTGTTATACCCTGAAACGACGTTTGGCAGTGGGTCTTCGAGTTCACCGGGAACGTTAGTGGATGGCAAGAGCACTTGAGATGGAGAAGGACAGCGCTGTTGGGAACATCCGAGTGCTGTTCCAGCTTACGCGGAACACGGGTAAAAAAAGACTTCAATTAATGTGACAGTAGCTGAAGGACATAAACGGTTCGTCCATTCTCAGCCTCATAAACCACCCCTTTGAGTGAAACATTTTGAAGTGGAGTTCAGCCGGCTTGCTGCGACACTGCTACTTGTCGAATCACATGAGCCGACGTGTGTGATCTGTTTCACACCCACCTCATAAGAGATTCTACAAACGCTCGCTGTGTTGTGACGAAACAACGCTGCTGGACCCGGATGCCTTCCTCCATCTTTGATGAGAGATGGAGGTGACTGGACTTGCTTCTCTATTTAACAGCATTTAGGCCAGTGAAGAGGTGCATTCATACTGGCGACTGTCCACGAGCTTCGTATGAATATTATCTGGGTATTAGTCTTATTTCCATTGTTTCCAAACTCCTCATAGGTATTATTCGTTGACGATTCACTGATCGTCGTGGGAGTCCAATCATTGAAAACCAGACTGCTTTCCTTTGTGGTCATGGTTGCATCGACTACCTATTTACTCTTCGCCAAGTGTTAGAGTAGAGAAACACTTAGAGCAGACCGATTGTGGTGGTTTTCCTTGGCTTGAAAGACGCTTTCGATTTTACTGGTCGTGCTAGGTTGTGGCACTGTTTATCTCTGAAACACAACTTGATAAACTTCTTTCCATTTTGAACTCTCTACCGTGACTCCTGATAGCGAGTAACGATCTACGGGAAGTTGTCCCCTGAGTTCCCCACGTACAACAACGACTTCTTCAAACTCCAACCAAATCATGCATCGGCCGTCGCGCAGATTATCAAGGGTCACCCTATCTGCTGCATAGAACAGCGGATAAGCGGAAACATGCTGCTGCTGGCGTCTCCCTTCTTCCCTTTCCAACCGTTTCTCTTACTCCCCTCTCAATCCCCATTACTAGCCTTCCTCCTATTATTCTCAGTTTTATTGCCAGCAACCGCAATGTCACTGGAGTCATGCCATCTGCAGCTACGTTCCCGCACCACCCACTGGACACAAATCACCAACAGCTCCTTATAAGATCACGCAGTCCCGTTTCCCTGGCGGCGTTCAACGTTCGAACTTTAAGACAAATAGGTCAATAGGCTGCACTCGCACACACGTTAGACGCGCTGGGTATTGCCGTGTCTTGTTTATCCGAAACTCGGATCAATGGCGCTCACAGGGTTGTTGAACTAACTGCGCCAGGCTTGTGCTCTCGCTATTGGTTGCACACATCCGGAGACGCTGATGCGGGAATCACTGGTCAAGCTGGTGTGGACATCGTTCTCAGCTCTAAGGCCGAGTCATTGTTGGTTGATTGGATTCCAGTCAGCAGCCGTTTATTTGCAGTCCGTTTGACGACGATAACTAAGGTTGATTCACGGAGTAGCACTAGACACTGTTTGTTAGAGGTTTCCGCTTAGGCTCCCACCGACTGCAGCTCAGATGCTGCAAAGGACGCTTTCTACCACGAACTGAACACGCTACTACGCAATGTTACTAGCTCCGTTATCATAGTTTTTGCAGGGGATATGAACGCAAAAGTATGGCACCTTAGCTCTTCAGAAGCATTGCTAGATGGTAAGTATGGACTCAACTCCGTACGGATGGACAACGGCGAGCGTCTGTTACAGCTGTGTGCGGAGCACCGGTTGTTTCTTAGCAGTACCGCTTTTAGACTCAGTGGGCGCCGAAGTGCCGCTTGGCGTCCTTCTGTAACTGACCAGCGATGAACCCAAATAAATCACGTTGCCATAGGTGACAGTTGGCGTGATTCAATTGTGAATTGTCGCTCTTTCTGGAGTACTTGCGTCGACCCCAATTATACCTTGATACGCTGTCGTTTTTCCATGAACTTTACCGGTAAGTGTACCAAACGTCTCCCTCGATTGCCAACAGAAGTTATCCCAGCCCTCGATCAGACGAGCCTACCAAGATGCACTTAGTACCGAACTTTCACGCTTGTCACAATGACACCAAGCTTCAGTGGAATAGGATCTCAACCGCCACGCACGCCGTAGGAACATTTGCTTGTGGTACTATCAATCGTCACCGCATCAGTCACTTGATATCCGAGAGCTCGGTGAACCTGTTGGAACCCCGAAGAAAACTCCCATCTGGCCCTGAGCACAATGTGGCCAGAAGTATTGTTAGGCGCGAACTAGGGCGTAGCCTGCGCGCTGATAAGGAGGCTTGGTGGACTAGTAGGGTTCAAGGATTGGACGAGGCGGGAGTAGTAGGTAATTATCGCAAGCTCTCCCAGCTGATCCGCACCACTGGTCCCAGGAAACCAGATATCAGTGAGACAATCAGGGAGCGCGGGTGCCGTGATTCACAATAAAGAGTGCCGTATGGCTCGTTGGGCGGAGCACTTCAGTTGTCCCACTACCTCCGTACTTCTTCCTACTCAGGTGATGCATGATGAATCATAGACAGTTAGTTTAGAGGCTCCTTCAAAGGCCGAGGTCCAATCGTGATCACAGCTCTCAGTCGTTTTCGTACTGCTGACCCGGATTTCCTCTCACATGCAATGTTTAAGTATAGAAGTGAACTCCTCTGCAAAGCACTAACTTCCCAGTTCCAACGTGTCTAGAAGGAGGAGACCGTCCGGCCTAACTGGAGTGAATCGATTTAAGTGGCAATATACAAGAGAGACAGTCTCGCTGACTGTGCTAACCACTAGGGTACTGGCCTCAATTTCGTTCGTCGCTCCACTGTCTAACGAGAATCCCGGATTAGAGAAGAGCAAGCAGGTTTTCGCCCTAAATGTGGGTGTATAGACTATATACTTACTTTGCGACAGATGCTAGAGCAGCGCCACTTATGCCGCAGATCGACAAGAGCTGTGTTTCTCGACTTCAAACGTGCCTTCGACCCAATCGATCGATCCCATTATCGAGATATTTGTGCGGAAAGGTGTTCCCATGGAATATGGGAACATTTTACGTGCTCTGTACTCGAACACTAGAGGCCGCGTCAGAGTCTACGGTGAGTTTTTTGGGGTTCGTTAGGCTTGCCAAATTTCCCCATTTTGTTCAATTTCTTCGTGGGCTCCATCGTGGAATGTTTCCTTACCGAGCCTTACGATGCATGGCGTTAAGGTGCTGCCTGATGAAAGACTAGCTGATCTTGATTATGTGGACATTGTTTTGTCCTTAACGGTGTTGCGGCAGTGCAATTAATCCATCATTGGAAATACGCTTCGCACCATCAAAGTGCAAAGTTTTGTTCAAATACCGCTTGATAGCATCTTGGCCCTTGATAGCGCGGAACTCGAGCTAGTTGATCGATTCGTTCATCTTGGCATCTACATCGGTAACGATGGGCGCATAAGCACTGCAATCAGTACACATGTTACAAATGCCAGAGCTGTCTTCTTTAGTCTGTCACATCCGGCGATAGACAGGAGTTTCCCTCTGTCTAAAAGGCCTTGTTTACAAGGCCACAATGAGGGTCGTCCTACTCTACGGAAGCGAGACTTGGTCTCTTCCATCTGAGAACCTGCGGCGCCTTCAAGTCTTTGATCATCGTTGTCTGCTGAGCACTGCTGGTGTCGGGTGGCCTCAGCGTGTCCGCAACGATGATATGCGTTGGCGAGTACTAGGTGGTGATAACCAAGCTAGCTCCTTAGGACAACGGACAGCACTGAATAAGTTGCGTTGGCTTGGGTACATACTATGAATGCCCGGTCACTGCTTATCGAGGAGGGTGTTGTTTTGTATGCCAGTTGTAGGGTGGCACGAGGCTCGAGGTGGACAAAAGTTGACTTCACAACGGGAAATGAATTCACTGACGATCAAACTGGCCGCCGTCGGTCCGTCTCGTCTTCTGGGCCGCAGTCCACGTGACTCGCCAGCCTGCCTATTCAAAGCGTGTCTGGTGCTGAGTTATCTGCGAGGTAGTGGCTGATTATGACGTGTGACAGTGAAAGCCGAAAGGAAGCTGCCGCTGATGCCTCCTTAGCATGACAGCCAGCTGTTTGTGACGGGATGTTGTTGACATTTTGTAGACATCTTGACCAGGAATGTTTGCTTAAAGCATTAAGGTTTTCCAGTTCGTCCTTCTTCTCTCTGTTTTATTGTTCTTAGTTCCGTAGGTCGTTATAGTTGTATAGCAATGAAGCATCTGTTCAAATGTCTGATGTACTTCTGTTGCTGATGATGACTATCTCAGTAAGAGACGCTAAGATTTCACCGGCCGTTTGCTGAGGGATTAACGCATCTGCCTTGTGATCCATAGATCACCGGTTCGATCAAGCAATATCCTTAGCCCACCACCGACGTGTTGGTCACGTTGTACCGAAATGTCCGTACAAGTTCCGGCGTACTGCGAACGCCTTACTTAAGATGGTACGATGGTTTGCTTACTCCCTTGATCCATCAAGATAGATTGGATGGCACTCCCATACCGGCTCTTATCAGGCAGCTCATTGGTTAGATATCAATCGAGTCCGGTCTCAGTCGATACATTGGATGTTAAGGAGAGTTCGGTGACCCTAGCCTTAATAAACAAAAGTGTATGAAGTCGATCGACCCAGAGTATGAGCGTAACGGGGGGTGACTGACAATGAGAGACGTGCAACTCTTGCCGATTGGTTTGTTGTTACAAACCGTATGCGACACATTCCAAAGCCATTTAGTGCATCCACTAAATTTTTTGTAGTTGTGTCATATATCGCGATCATAGACCTTACTACCTTCCTAAGAACTTTTCGAGATTGCATGTTAGTTGTCTCATGCGGATTTTCTCCGTGCCGTATCGACCTGGACCAACTCGCCATTACTTTGTGTGTCGGACTAGCAAGTCGAATGCCCCACATGAATTCACCAACCTAAACCCCTCAGTCACATTACCTTGTTGGTTAGATAATTGAATCAAGTGGATGCTCTGTAGCAAATTCTCTCTCGGAATGAAACGTCGCGTAATTTCATTTTCTAATAAAACAGCTATTTTCCCTCATCTTTTTTTCTTTCCCCCACACGGAAAATCCATTTTCCCAGGCTATCTGACTAGAAAGCACCCAGTGTCTGTCCGGTTTTGCCAGTTTGGCATCCTCATTCTATGGCAGTTCGGTCAGTAGGTAGGATAGATGTGTTCGTTGTCCTCGAACCTCGCATACAAGTTGGGCAATAATTGGCTGCTTGGTTCTGTTCCCAGTGACAAGTGCACATATTTTTGCCTCTGTTGCTGCTGTGTCATCAGCTCGGGGCATTCACAGTGCCGCATATGTAGTGGGCTTAAGCGCTCTATCACCGCAACGATTGTGTTATCCGATGACGATGATCCGTAGTTACCAACCAGGCACCAAGTGAATGGTAGTTCCGTCACGTTGTTGCACGGTATTCATCCACACACACTGGCTCATCTGTAGTGTCGGGCACGTATAGCCTGAGAGCTTACATGTGTATGCTAGAGGTATATCTAAGTTTTATCTTCCTCGCCTACTACGGTGCAACTGATCGCCCAGGCACATGCAACAATTCGGAGGTGTGCGTCTTGTAATTTTTTGTTACACTCAAATGCCAGCTCATTTTATTCCGTCCCTCCGTTCTTTCTCTCTCTATCTCACTTGTCTTTCGGTGTGCTTTTTCATGTCTCTTTCAGCCATGGTAATCAGAAGAAGTTTAGCCCCCAAGGCATCCGTCTTGCTCTGGAATTCTTCTTCAAACGTGGTCACACCAACGTAGTCGCTGTGGTTCCTCGTTTCCGCCGCGGCGTTGGTGGTGGCCTATTCGATCGTTTGGAACGCGGTGGCTACCTTTGCTATTCATCATCGCGGTTTATGCAACATGAACGTCAAGTTGCTGATGACGACAGGTGGGTAGATGCACGTTCCCTTCTAAAGGGGAAATACCTTAAGCGCCAAATATTTGCTCTTCAGCTGTGGCTATTCATTAATCAAATGGACTCCGCAAGGTGGCATCATTCAATTGGCTTTTATCCGGCTTACGCTTTGCACTGTTTCGTGCATGCAATGGAATCGGCACAGTTTACGACCTTTCAGCCATGACGGTTGGCGGCATCCGGTTTCGGATTTGCCTATCACTGTGGCTAGCCACAGGACACCTGCGCCTACAAAGGGACCATGGGTGGTTTGCGCTGCACCACTCACAGTTCCACCCACACACCTCGTATCCAGTGTAAACCCAAAGAATAAGACCGGGATGCATGTGGATGGGAGCCACGTTTCATCAACGGAGCCGGCTCACACTCCTTCACAGGCAAAGACAAACACGCTGTATTTGGGAATCAAGCACACACAAGGCGGTGGCTGTACTGTAGTCCTCTCCACACTGATTGCATGGAACCACTCTTTGAGCCTAACACGGCCACAAGGACCGGGCATCCCGTCCCCTCCAGCAACGACCAACTGTCTTTTATAGCCAGTATGGACGAGTTAGTGGGTATTAGATAGGTACCTTGTCAACATGCATATCAAGCGCAAGCATATCGGGGATGTCAAGCAACAGCCAATCACATGAAATTAAATGTCGAATGAAATACACTGAATACACCGTACAGATATGCCGCTGAATTAGCATATGAAATAAATGGATTATCAAAATAGCCGTGATAGATTCAGGATGGCAGAGAAAGAGATCAAGACACATATGTAAGGAGAAAAACTAAGCGAAGTTAATCACCTTTAGTTTAAGTGAAATGTGCAATTTAATAGATTATTCAGGTACACATTAAAATGAGGTAAGGAATTCACACCAAGACAAGGTAGCAAACCAACCACCTGAAATAAAGAAACTCAGCACATAAGCACGCGGTTAGTAAATCGAATGCAGCGTGCCTACAAACGCTGCGCCGGTTCTGCCTATGTTCTCTACAGGACTCGTCATCTTTTCGATGTTGAACCCGAGTGGTCTCGTTCGTGGCTCACTAAACCTGCCTGACTCAAGCATTCGCGACTGCACGTGCTACAGCACCATGCGCTCAACCTCGATGGAGTACAGTCCATTGGCGCTTGTCGCTTCCGCACTTGACGCTTCTTCTCTGCATACACGAGGGCTTTTTCTTGCACCTCGGCAACTGCCTTGTGATTAGATCGCACCATTCACACCAATCAACCGCCTTCGATTCCCGTGATCTACAATCAACATTAGAACGTGATAGGCTCAGTTTGATCATGTCCTGGTATCTTAACTTCGGTTTTCCCACGTGCCGTTTCCCTGCAATCAGTTGGCCATAAAGCAGCTGTTTTGATATCCGGGTCAAATCCATACAGCAAATATAGCCGAGCCACCTCAGGTGCCTCAGCAGAATTATGCAGTCCACTGCATACACGACACTGCGTCGAAGCACCTCCGTGTCTGCAACTCGGTCACTCCTGCCGCTCCGCATAATACGGCGCAGACACTGCTGATGGAAACGCTGCATATATTTGACATCCTTTTGATAAAGCGTCCAAGTTTCGCTGCCGTATAGAAGAACGGACAACACCATGGACTTATATACCAATAGCTTCGTCCCAACATTGAGCTGGTGGTTGTTCCACACACAGCATTCCAGCCTACCAAAAATAGCAGCCGCCTTCGATACGCGCCTGCACAGCTCGCGCGTCATCTGCTGCTCGGTTGTTATTACGCTACCAAGGTAACAAAATCTCGAAGTGGTTTCCAACACTTCCTCGGTAATCTCGATTTCAGTTGAAAGCTGGAAAAGACAAACAGTCTTGCATTTGTTGATGTTGAGACCGAATTCGACTGCTGTCGAATCCAGGCTACTAGTCATGTGCTGCAACTCATCCGCGTTATGCACAAACAACGCACAGTCGTCAGCAAACAGCAACATACGGATAGTTTTCTCACAGACTAGGGTTCTCGTACCGAAACGACGGATGTTCAGCAACCCACCATCAATACGGTGCTCCACACGAACACCGTAAGCACAAGCAGCATCAAAAGCACAAGACATCGTTGCATGAAGATATATATTAAACAGGGCAGGAGCTAAGACACAACGTTGCTTCACACCAGAGACAACTGCAAAGTCATACGAGGTTCCTCCACTCAGCTGCACCCTCGCTCGCATACCACTGTGCAGACATGCAAGTAAACTTACCAACTTATTCGGGCAACCAAACTTACCCAAAACCAGCCACAGTGCCTCGCGGTCCACCGTATCAAATGCTTTGGTGAAATCAACAAACTGCGAGTACAACGGCCAGTGTCGTTCTCTACCAGCCATAATACAATGGTGGTAACAATCAATGTTCGTTACGTGCTTATGCTATCTTGTGCATGTTTCTGCCTCTGATAGATCGGACACAACTTTTTAACGCGCTCTACATGGGCACATCTATTTATTACGAACTGGCCAGTCGAAGACTAATATGGGCATATGAATAAATTGACACAGAAGCTTGTGTTGACACCTGCTGTCTTCATGAACGGAGGCCTCAGGTTGTGTCACATCACTGGTCGTAGATATGGCGCAGTCATTGGCGCTTCTTCGTTCGGTTTCTGGCATCCAGCTGCGAACTTTCCATCCACCTGTTTTCCTGTTTCCTCCATATTCTGTTGCGTTCAGCACATTCCTCGTCACCGTCTATTGTTGTCGGCAATTCGACTTACGTTAGTTGGATCCACACCGCACTTTGGTCCCGGGATCACCGTTTGACTGAACTCAACTGCCCGGGTTATCTCGGCGCGCTCCACTCCTTGATACACTCCCTTTTGAGTTTCCTCCACTTTTTTATCCTGAGATGCGCAGTCTGTATTCCTGATGTTCTCTGTCCACGCAAACTCCATGGTTTAGCTTGCTTCCTTTATCGTCTTTAAATAAATGTTTAAGTTTTTATTCTCGAAAGTTTCGAGGCACGCCTCGATAAGCGTGATCATAAGATTACAAGCACTGATGAAGTGTCAAGCATAATGCCCGTAGCCTTAAGGATCACAAGTGTGACTTGTACTCTGTGGGTGGATGTTCGGGCCTGCGTAGGGACCGGGTGACCCTCGCAGTATCCTCAGTCCACGTGCGACCGGTGTTAGTTGCGAGGCAGCGAAGCGTCGATACTGCATACCAGCATACTGCTGATGCATTTTTATATATTAAAAGTCTAAGATTGTTGTGCAGTATCCTTATAAAGATTTTGCTATAAACTATTCCGCATATCTTCAATGTCAGGCAAGAGCAAACATCTTAACTGGCGGGGCTCGTGTGCTGTTTTGGTGATAGAGTTGGGGTACGGATCTGAACATGGAGGATAAGTTAACCAATAAAAGCAGTTTGACTGTAGAATAACCTCTTCGATTAGTCGCATACGCTTGTAAGACAGGATAAGGATACATTATGGTTACTAATCGCAGTCGGCCAATAGATTTCACTGTCTCAGGCCAATTGGAGTCTGGTTCCACAGGAGAGGCAGTCAACGTACTGGCCATGCAACTCGCCTGTTGGACTGAATATGAATGCCGAATCTGTAGAATTGATGAAGTCGGCGATTCGACGTTCTTGTACTGTCCTTTTAAGCACCTTTTTAAAATGTTTGAGGATCGCGGTAACTTCATTATTCTCGGGAGTGCTTGAAATCATCAGGGTTGAGGATACTAGGAATTATATATATATATATATATATATATATATATATATATATTTGCAAAAGTCTGCTGACAGACATAATGCCATCAGAAACCATGGGATTCAAACGAAGGTACAGAAACAGTAAAATAAAACATAACGCAACAATGTCCATGGTTTCCTCAGAGGGCGAGATATTACCCGGTTGCCCAAGCCGAAGTAGGGTGTTGACTTAGGGGACACCACCCCGAGCCTTTGGCTGAATAGCCTGCCCGCAAGGCAGCGGAGTGAATTCAGGGAATCGCGCCCATTGGGAGCCGGTGACTGATTGCTCAGTTCATACGCCTTTCGTTTGTTCCTTTGTCAAACAGGGGCCCAATGCTCCCCAGAAGTACAGCATAAGGTTGCTGGAATACAATGCTTCGCCAGGATGAAGCAAGGGGCAGTGACTTTATTTACTGGCGAGTCACGTCCGCCACGTCACAGTGTTGTTAAACGGACATATGTGGCTTTTTATAGGGAGAACGCTTGCCAGGCGAAAACCCACCACGTCCTGGAACACTGCCGCCGAACCATTTGCTGGAACGGGAAAATCCCGAACCACCCAGCTGGCACCACGAGGAGGTTGTTCGGCAAGCCAGCCTAGGAATTGGAGGCGAGTGAACTCTTAGATACATCATCATCATCAACAGCAGTACATCAGCCATTTGAACTGATGCTTCGCTGCCATACAACCATTGCGACCTATTAAATAAAGAATAAAAAGAGGGAGAGAAGGGAGACTTACCTGAAAAGCTTAATGCCCTAAGCAAACATTCAGGGCCAAGGCGCTTACACCTTTTGTAGACAACATACCGTCACAAACAGCTGGCTATCGTGCAAAGATAAGGCGGCATCGGCGAGACAGCTTCCTTGCGGCTTTCGTTGCCCCGCGTCATAATCAGCCATTACCTCGCAGATAACTCAGCACCAAACACACTTTAAACAGGCAGTCCTACCAGGAGACGACAGCAGACGCGCCACTGGTGTCTACTGCGAGCCATGTCCTGTAATGTCTCGTGCCAAGCACAAGGCGAGTCACGTGGACTCCAGCCCGAAAGGCGAGACGGACCAACGGCACACAGTTTGGTAGTCAGTGACTTCATTTCCCGCTTCCAAGTCAACTTCTGTCCACCGCGCGCCTTGCGCCACCCTACACCTGGCAGACTAAACAAGGCCCTCCCAGGTAAGCGGTGACCAGGCATACGTAGCACGTGCCCGAGCCAACGCAACTGATTCAGTGCTATCTGATGTTCTAGGGAGCTAGCATGATTATCACTTCCTAGTACTCGCCTACGCACATCATGGTTGCGGACACGCTGGTGCCATCGAACTCCAGAAATGCTTCGCAGAGAACGATGATCAAAGACTTGAAGGCGCCTCAGATCTCCAGACCGAAGGGGCAAAGTCTCAAAGCCACAGAGCATAACGGCCCTCACTGTGGCCTTGTATACACGGCCTTTTAGACGAAGGGAAACTCCCTTCTGTCGCCAAAGATGCCGCAGATTCAAGAAGGTAGCTCTGGCTTTTGCGATGCGTGAGCTGACGTCAGTTTCTATGCGCCCATCACTGCTGATGCAGCTGCCAAGATAAGTGAAATGATCAACCACCTCGAGTTCCTCGTTAGCAAGCGTCAAACGGTCATCAAGTGGCTGGCAATCCTGCAGCAACCCTTTGCACTTTGAAGGTGCGAAGCGCATACCAAATAATGGGACCACTCTGGACAGGCTATTCAGAGTTGATTGTGCCGCCCCAACATCGTCGAAAAGCAAGAGGATATCGTCAGCATAATCTAGGTCAACTAACCTTCCACCAGGCTGCACTTCGATGCCTACATCGTGAGATTCCGCAAGAGAACACTCCATGATAGAACCCACAACGAAATTGAACAAAAATGGAGAAATCAGACAACCCTGACGAACGCCACTTGTGGTCGAAAAGCTATCCGACAGGACACTGTAGACCCTGACGCTGCCTGTAGTGTTCGAGTATAGAGCACGAAGGATGTTCACATATTTCGTGGGAACACCTTTCCGCGCAAGTATTTCGTACAGAATCGATCGATCGACTGAATCGAACGCACTCGTGAAATCGAGGAACACAGCTATTGTCGGTCTGCGGTATGCGTGGCGTTACTCTAGCACCTACCGCAAAGTGAATATATGGTCCATACAGCCACGTCCTGGGCGGAAACCAGCCTGCTCTTCCATAATCCGAGATTCCCGTTCCACAGTGAGGCGACGAACGAGAATCGATGCCAGTAATTTTGTCACAACTGGCATTAAGCTAATACCCCTGTGGTTAGAACAGTCTGTGCGACTGCCCTTCTTGTATATTGCCACTGTAATCGATTCGTTCCAATTAGCCGGGACGCTCTCTTCCTTCCAGATACGTTCGAATAAGCAGGTCAGTGCTTTGCAGAGGACCTCACCTCCATCCTTAAATAGTGCAGGTGGGATGGAATTCAGGCCAGCGACACGAAAACGATTAAGGGCTGTAATCGCTTTTCGGACCTCGGCCTCTGACGGAGGCTCTAAACTAACCGTCCATGGCTTGTCCTGCATCACCTGAGTAGGAAGAGGTCCGGGAGCAGGGGGCCAGCTGAACTGATCTTGAAAGTGTTCCGCCCAACGAGCCATACGGCGCTTCTTATTGTGTATCAGCGCACCCGCGCTGTCTCTGATTGTCTCACTGACTCCTGGTTTCCTGGGACCAGTGGTGTGGATCAGCTGGAAGAGCTTGCGGTAATTGCCTACTGCTCCTGCCTCCTCCATTTCTTGAGCCCCACCAGCCTCACCAGGCTTCCTTGTCAGCATGCAGACTCTGCTTTAGTTCACGCCTAATAGCCCGTCTGGTCACATTGTGTTCAGGGCCAGCCGGGAGGTGTCTTCTAGATTCCAACAGGTTCACCGACCTCTCAGATATCCAGTGACTGGTGCGGTGACGATGGATAGTGCCACAAGCAGATGCTCTTGCGTCGTGCATGGCGGCCGACATCCTATCCCACTGAAGCTCAGCGTCATTAGGACAAGACAGCGGAAGTTCGGTATGCAGTGCTTCTTGATAGGCTTGCCTGATCGATGACTGAGACAATTTCTCAGTTGCCAATCGTAGGGGACGCTTGATGCGCCTCCCGGTAAAGTTCATGGAGAAACGACAACGTACCAAGGCATGATCAGAGTCGACACAAGTACTCTTAGATACAACGCGTTACTGGAACTGCCATGGCCTCTCAGGCTAAGCGGAGGCCGCCGTCTTGTCTCGCACCGATCTGATGCCCTAGTCTTATACCAACTACATGTTCATTTATCTTTGCCTCTCCGGTCACAGCACGCAGCGCCAGTTCTGCATGGTTCAGTAGAGTAGAGCAGAGAAGAACAAGGACCATACCGTCAACCGCGTGTGAGCTCCGCCCCACTGTTATTCTAACGTGGAATCTTTCTGTCGATGGAATTTTCACTTCGGGCGAAGCTGTTAGAACGGAGTCATTTCCAATCGTTCCGATAAGGACGCAATGGAGACACATTATTTCTCATAGCAAATGCGATAATGGGTTCTCGTGGCTCCTTGTCCACTCTCGCTATGCTGAATAGGGTCCATCTCACATTTGGAGCCGTATCAACCTTTGTTTCATTCGAAGCGCCGCATTTATATACCCTAATTTTTGCGCCATCTTTTCGAAGCTGCTCCTAACATCCCGGCTAATCGCTCCCCATGCAACCCTGAAGTTGTTACCGTTTTTAAGTGTCTTAATTTTATGGCCTTATGGAGTAACTCACGTGTTAAACGCGTCGCAATTTCCGTTGCAGAATGTTGGGTCCGTTTGAACTTTCGAACAAGTGGTGCTCTTAAATCTTTCATTGACAAGCTTCCTTTGATCTCATTCATAATCGCACTGATCCAATTATCGTTGTTGTTTTGTAGAATTATTTTACAACTGGCCGTCCAGAGCAACGCGGTTGTCGTTTCCAACGACCAGTTCCGCAACTATCGCGATGAGAATGAAAGTTTCCGGGACGTCATCGATCATCGGTACGTTGAGGGGCATTTCAATCATTAATATTTCCAGATCGATCGATGCATTAATATCGCATTGATTTTGCCTGTGCCGCTGTGTTGTGCCAACCGTCATTCTCATTGTCACGCGCCTGCCTAATTGAGCGTGATTTGCGTCGTGACCGCGTTCTTCGCCACTCTGTTTTCCCGTTGTCCAGCTAAGTGGTGTCGATTATTTTGTGCTGTCTTATCATTCAAACGTGATCACCGCCACATCTACATGTCTGACCGACCGTCTTTGTTGTTCGCATCGCGTCAGCCAGATTTCGGCCTACCGAACTGTCACTGTACCATGCAGCTTCACTCGGCCGGTGGCCCAGTTGTCTGCACGTTTGCTTTGCAACCATAAGGTCACCGGTTCGATTCCGCGTAGGGGTGGGCGTCCTCGCGGTATACTCAGCCCGCGCGCGACTGGTGGTGGTTGCACGGCAGCGAAACGCCGTTACGGCGTACGGCTGACACATTATTATTATTATTTATTAAAGTACTCACTTTCATTTGTTTATCTACCGGTGTTTTCCGTCCGTTATGTGTCTCATACAGTTGGGCATATGCTTTTCGAATGTATCCCCTTTGAGCAGTTGAACGTCGTCACTAGCGCTTATTTTCTCGTTACCGTATTGCTCGGATTGGATGAATGCGGTCGCCGATGAATGAATTAACCCCTGTGTAGCTACCAAGATTACTCGATGTGCATAGTTTCACGCAAACGTATCGGCTAATCTTGTGACTTCAGCTGTTGGCATTCGAATTTTTCGCTATTGGCGAACTTGGCACTGCTTTCCTAATCGAAGATATTGGTGGCATGTAGCTTTGAACTAGCTTAAATGAATGCATAAGCAAATAATTAGATAAAAAGATTTGTGTGCTATTCGACTAGCAGGATAAGTGCCCAAGTGCGAAATGCTGATTTGTGTAAAGCATTAAGGTCGCTTCCGCGTGCCTCTACAAAGCACGAACATAATTGAATCCATTGACGGCTTAATTTTCGCGAAGGGTTCACAGGAATCGGCCTTTTTAGTTTTACTTTCCCCAGGCGCGATTGTGCCTTTTCAAACATTAAGTCCAGTTCGGTGCACATTGTGACTCGGTAAAGAATCATTCCCAAGAGGAAGTAAAGATGTGCAGATCTCAAAAGCACAAGTTTTCCGCGGCACCATATGAAAACAGGTATGAATTAACTGCTGCTTACTCTACGAAAGCTTCGGCAAATATTTCTTCCCAAGGGGTTCATCACAACCACTGGAAGTCCGTTCTCATCCCTCCGGATACCATCGGCAAAGCGCATTGCCGTGCTAGAATCAGCGAGTTAATGGTTTAGACCACTGAGTCATGACGATGTTGGGCAGCCACGCTGACTAAGTAACTAGCTGTGACGCATATACTCCTACTCCACTGTCATATATGCAGAGAATAGACTTGGACTCCTCTTTGGAATGGATTCCATTGCTGAACTGCCACCACTCGACAGCATTCTAAGTCGGTTTTTCGGCAGTTGATCGAATGGATTACACACTTGACTTGTAACATAAATAGCCCATCAGCTGTACGCCGTAACAGCGCTTCATTACTGCTCGACCACTATCAGTCGCGCGTAGGCTGATTATACCGCGAGGACGCCCGCTCCCATGCGGATTCGAACCACTGACCTTTTGATTGCAAGCCAGACGTGCAGACCACTCGGCAACCGACCGACCACTTGATTTGTAATTCGAAGCTAAGCGTTTCAACAACCTGGGTGCAGGCGACCTCGCCGTATAGCCAGTCCACACACGACTGATGGTAGTGGAGCGCCGGTATAGTGTGCGGCAGTACTGTTGATGTCTAGAATAAGCTCACGGCAGTTACCGTTCATCCCTTTGACTCAGCAGCCCTAGTCGCCAACTCGAAAGTCGTAGGTCGGTTGTTATATTCATTCTGCGTACAGACTAGCGAGTATCTAAAGAATGAGGTCGCCTTCTGGAGTTTTCACGGATATCCTGCCGTTACCTTTGTGATGAGACAAGCCTCCTTAGAAAGCTTTATCCAAATCGCTCTGAACATACACCTCAAGTATTTTAATGTTCCAGCGGTAAGATTCATTTAGAGCAGGAGGTGAAGCTAAACGTTTTGAGAGTTGAAGCTAACGGTATTCCCAGCACACCGGAGATTAGCGCCAGTCATTCTGCTCTCGGGAGCCGCAGCTACTTTATAACCAAATTCAACTCATGGAGTTACATTTTAATGATTGTTAAATGGTGATGAGTTTTCAAGCATTTTGCAAAAGCTTTCCTCGCAAACAAACGGTCAGATACCCACCGGAAAAGCACTAATTGACTGTTTCATCCCATTGGGACTTGTCAGTAATACGCATCCGCCGGATCCTGCTAGGTCACGCATCAGAATCGCGAACCGGTGGGAGACTAAGCGGTTCGTCCTCCACTGCCACGCATGCTATGAGCTAACAGAAGACTGCGTTGGCCTCCTTTGCGAGATTCCACCAATTGAAATGGCAATTAACCTGCTCCGATGATCACTGATTGTTTGAGGGTAATTGTTGGGTTTTGGTTTCTAGTTCGCCGCTTCCACACATCCGAAAAGGCGCCTGATGACCGTTTCGTCGCATTAGGACTTGTCCTCAGCACGTCGTGGCGATCCACCACTCATAACTTAGTATCGTAAACCACTTGATGCACATGGAATAGTTTTGGTTTAGAATCTCCAAGTGTTCGACGTATAAGAGCATTGTTAACGATTTTCAGCGGGACTAACTCACCTTCCAACGCTTAGCGTATACTTGGAATCTATGGAATGCCATAATTCAGGAGTTTGGAAACAGTTGATTGATCTTGTTGTTGGGTAACATTTGACAAAAAGGCCAGCTGAGTCAGCACATAGTTGGTGTGACGCTTTATGGCAAACGAGAATCATACCTGTGCTAACAGAAACATGAATCAAGCAGCTCAGACGGTACTGAACAGGGGTATGAAGGTGTTTTTCCGGTAGGGCTAAACTCTACGTTCAACGCTGGTGTGTTTGAAGAACCTTCCCACAGATAGGACAGCTAACTGTGTGTACGAAAGCAACCGTTAAGACTGCACACGCATACATCGCTCATACAACGAGAGAGCTATGCACATGGAGAGTTCATTTCACCGTCGCGGAGTGACATGTCTGAATACGGAACATTGTAAAGCATCTCGACCAAAGCAGAGTGGTATAGAGGAGGTGGCCTTCTCGACTCAGTGGCGAGCGATATTAACCTGTCCAATTTGACGAATATCGATGAACGGATTAGAGTGGATTGCAGTCATCGACACTTATCATCATCCCCAAGGTCGTCATTGTCAGCGCGACACAACGATAAAGCCGTCGGAATATTCACGCTCTACTTGCACCACTTGAGCTGACATCTCAATCTCTGTCATGGATCCTGTTATCGCTAGCATCGCCCTCGCTCACTATAAATTACCACATTAGCCATGTCCTGATTCACAGCCTGACTAAGTCTTACTGTCAAAAGCGTTATCCAACAAGCACACCAACCGATTGCTTTCACATCTCTCTGAAGCCACCTACTAGCGTTTTTCCTAGCGTGTGGCGGATGGCTAAGTTTTTCTGCAACCAATCTAGACACAACCTTTACAACCTCATCAGTTTCGTGGATTTGGCATCTTTGCATGTTCAACTTTGACATTATTTAGGTTGGCCCTCTTAATATCTTCCACCACAAATTATGCAAGTTGCGTGACGAGACACCATCTAAGATGGTAACCGACAAGCGACCAGAACTATTTCCTCCTTTTCGCATATGGATAAGACGCACGCCAGTGAGGCTATATCACTGGGTCGGCGCATTTACAATTTTAACTGTAGGCAAAATGAAGTGCTATTGTTACCCTACATGTCCCCTTTGTTCACAGGCAGACTTTTAATAAAAAAATTATTGCTTTTGTTGGTAGCGATGCATTTGATCTCATAACCTAGTGAACCAAAGATTATGCTCGTTGCTTATCCATGACACAAATAAGAGCAAGTGTACATTTATACAAAGCATTTGACCATAAGCTTTTATGAGTGCGCACATCTGTACACCTTGTGTACGCGGGGCTTGTATGTGGTGGATAATGCAGTGGTTCAGAAGCACGGAGGACGGATCCATAGGCTAAAGAATGGGTTCCGGAGACGCAGCAGAGCAATACGACAACCAACGCACAAGTAGGAGGTCAGAAAGGATGCATCACAAGGCAGCAAACGTGTATTAAGGCCATGTCAAACAGGGTTCCAATATATATGTTACCGAGGCAACCAGGAGAAACGTTATGGGACAGCAAAGGGAGCTAAGTAGCGTTTCAATTGGCTAACAAAACACACTGATGGCAAGCAAACGCAAGAATTTTTGGGGAATTCCACTACCCTATTCCCCCCAAGGAATAGGCGTCGTCCGCGACGCACTAAGTGGCGCAGGATCATGAAGGTTGAGCAGGTTTTCATGTTTGTTCAACTGATATTTTTTACGGGGACACAAGTTTCGATACGGGGGATAGCACAAATAGTGAACGGACAGTGTCACCAGGAACAGAGTTGATTGTTCTCTTCGTTGTACGGCTGTAAGATCGGTCGCAACCGAATATAATAGCATGTGAATGGTATTTCAAGGTGTGAATTTGGATATCAAAACTCAATGAAACAGGATACGCAGGTTTGTAAGCAGAGTTCAAATTAGTGGACTGGTTTAACAAAGAAGCGACAGTTGGTACTGGTTCGGGAGTGCAGTGGTAAGCTGGACTAACAGTTGCAAATGGAGGATCTCCAGCAGCCAGGCCATCGAGTAAGCGACCCAAGGTAGGCTGCGCACTCGGAATGATGACAATTACCACTCTCACTCCGGCTGAATGTCAATTTGAAGGAGCTTCGGGTGTCAAACTGTCAGTCCAACAGGCGTGGGACGGAACAACGTCCACGGCGCTATTGGGCTGCAGGTTTAATGGAACATTGTCCCCAACATCATCATCGGGCGCCTCACATTCACACATGGCAATGTCGGACATCCTGGCTGCAATTTCTGAACCATGATCATCGAGTACAGCATTGGTGACAGACGACGTAGGTGTCTGCTTCGTGCTATGCGGTGTACCAAAGTAAAAACTTGGCGGTTGATGCTACAGCCATTGTTGCGACTTTTTAGAGACGTGCGTGACAGGCGAGTGAATAGTCGACTTCAGCACCACTCAGAGTGTGGGCTGCGTCATATCTGTATAGAGGGCCACAGGTTTAGTCGCACATGGTCCTCGAGCAGTAGTCGACTGTTGGCGGTGATACAACAGTACACCAGATTGAACCACAGAATCATATTGCGTATCGGAAACTGGTTCAGTATTGTGGGCACTAGATGTGGTTACTTTATCTGCCTGCACACTACGGGTAGAGGACAGTGAGCATAGTTGATCCCAGCTGAAATACAACGAGTAACCTGATGGGAGATCAACAGTAAATACAATTTTCATAACGTCGTCTTCCAAATAATACATGATACATCCACCTTTATGTGCGTCGAGTGATAAGCGCTGAGTGATAACCTTCCACCGTCTGCTCCCAAGCAATCAGATCTATGTGACTTGAAAAGACAAAGGGACGGGTAAACAGGATTGCCTTCTTGAGATCCCACTACTGTCACCAAATATGTAGTGTGCAATGGTCCAGAAGCAAGGAATCCGATCGGTGGGCTAAAGAGTTACGAGACATTAGGTTCCAGAGGCGCAGCATAGCAATACGACAACCAACACACTAGCAGGAGCTCAAAGAGAACGCAGCGCGAGGCAGCAAGCGTGCATTAGGACCATGTCAAAAAGTCAACGAAGATTATATATATATATATATATATATATATATATATATATATATATATCTGGTTGGCGGCATCCGGCTTCGGATTTGCCTGTAACTGTGGTCAGCCACAGGACGCCTGCGCCTACAGAGGGACCATGGGTGGCTTGCGCTGCACCACCCACAGCTCCAACCACGCACCCCATATCCAGTGTAAACCCGAAGGAATAAGACCGGGAGGCATGTGGATGGGAGCCACGTTTCATCAACGAAGCCGGCCCACACTCCTTCACAGGCAAACACATGCACACTGTATTTGGGGAATCAAGCGCACACAAGGCGGTGGCTGAACTGTAGTCCGCTCCACACTGAGTGCATGGAACCACTCTTTGATTCCAACACGGCCACGATGACCGTGCACCCCGTCCCCTCCAGCAACGACCAACTATCTCCTAGAGACAGTATGGACGAGGTAGTGGGTAATAGACAGGTAGGCACCTTGTCAACATGCACATCAAGCGCAGCCACACCGGGGATATCAAGCAACAGCCAATCACTTGAGAAAGATAACAAATAAAATAAATCGAGTAATGCCTAAGGAAACGGTGACATAAATCTTAAATTAATGAGCATATGAAATAAGTTGTTTACAAAAGAATCCGAGATAAGTTCACGAGGTCAGAAAGTATATTTTACGGAAATGCCACAAACACGAAAATGTTATCGAAACTAACTACGATTGACTTAAGCGACGTGTGCAAGGTTATATAAGAGAGTACAGGTAGCTATTTATATGAGAAAGAAAAACATTAGGACAAAATTGAAAACCCACCACCTGAAATAAATAGACCTAGCATGCAAGCATGCGGTTAGTAAATCGAATACAGCGTACCTACAAACGCTGCGCCGGTTCTGCCTACGTTCTCTGCAGGACCCGTCGTCGCTTCGGTACTGGTCCCGAGTGGCCTCACTCATGGCTCACTAGGCCTGTCTGATTCAGGCACTCGCGACCGCATGTGCTACAGCATCATGAGCTCGATGTGGATGTAGTACAAGCCATCGGTGCTTGCCACTTCCCCACTTGCCGCTTCTTCTCTGTATGTATGAGGTCTTTCTCCCTCACTTCGGCAACTGCTTTCGTGATTAGATCGCGCCATGCACGCCGATCAACCGCCTTCGATTCCCATGACCTGCAATCAAGATTAGAACGTGTGAGGCTCACTTTAATCATGTCCTGGTAACGTAACTTTGGTTTTCCCACTTGCCGCTTCCCAATACTCAGCTGAGCATATAATAGCTGCCTCGGTATCCGCGTCGAATCCATACGCCTCACATGACCGATCCACCTCAGGTGTCTCAGCAAAAGTATGCAGCCCACTGCATACATCCCACTTCGGCGTAACACTTCCGTGTCTGCAACTCTGTCGCCCCAACCGATGCGCAAAATCCGTCGCAAGCACTGCTGATGGAACTGCTCGAGATATCGCACATCCCGCCGTTACATCGTCCATCGTTACATCGTCCCCGTGATCTGGCTCCAACCCCTAGCGCAGATCCGTTCTAATCTGTCCCCGTACCTCTCCGGAACGGAGACATCGAGGCTGTTCCGATGGGATCTCAGTAATCGTAATGCCTGATTTTTACTTCATATTAGCTCAACCATTAATACGACATGCACACCTCCGTATCCAGTGGCAGTGAGTTTGTGCGAAATCACAAATGGCCCTAACATACAATCTATTGTCCAATACCTTGCACGATGTGCACTCAAATTTCGCTGACCGCTCTTTGTTTCTCATCTCCTTCAGTTTGCTTCAATACACTATCGCTCTTGACACCTTCCTAATTGCTGAAGATCCCCACGGTGCCAAGGGCCCCAGTTTATCCGAATGCCTACGCATGCCTGACGTCTCCGGAAAATGTACCACTTAATTCCTGCTTCCCTACGAATACGTTGGTAGTGATGTCCAGATAGCCTATGGATTCATCTTTCAATCCGTCTGTACCTTGAGATAACAGCTCAGGTGCGCTTGTTTTTCTTAATCTTCCTCCACAATGCGTCGCTCTTTCTGACTTCCTTCTGAGTCCTTTCGGTGAAATTTCTATCCTCTGATGTTTCTACTAGTTTCTGCTCTATTCCACTCAGTTAACGCGAATGTATGACATCAGTAACTGTGAAGAAAGACTGTCTCGCTCAGCGGTTCACCCAATCATCCTCCACTTCACACACCACCAGTGAATTCAAGCTTTCCGTCGCATTTAAAAAATTTCATCCCGCTGAAGTTGCAACCTTTGCGTCTTTTGTATCGATTTTTTCTTGCTCCTCCTTATTCTCCGGTGAAAAATTTTTGCCTTTTGTTGTACCTACTTACGGTCAGGTGGAAATACATATTCCAGCCCTGATAACGCCATATACTTTGTATTCAGATCGTTCGAACTTGTTTCTTTGGGGATTGTTCGGCAAATGTCATCGTCACTATATCCCTAAGCTAAATGTCTCCGTTGTGGCAGCAATCTAATATGTTTCACGATCTACATCATCTGCTCAAAGTGACAAATCCGTTTCGATAGTCCATGGTCAAGCGTTTGTCGAGCCGGCTCTCGACAGGAATTTTGCCTTCTTTGTTATTTGTGGAATAGCTGAACTAAGATTCCGTGCATCGGCGTTATGTGGATAATCTGTTCGGTCATTATTCATCTCTTCTGATTAACGTGTCGGCGGTATACCTGAGAAATGGCGATGCCGTTGTTGGAGCTTCTTGACGTGTTATCCCTTAAGGTCGGGATTAGATCGATTGCACTGCTTTTGTTTCCAACTTCGCGGTTTACCTAAAATTATTATGTGCTTATGTTATGATCGCGGTAGCTGGGGTGTAGAACCGTCAGAACAAAGACTTCGCCACACCGGACAGTGCACTGACCAAACGACAAGTCACATGAAACAGGTAAGGAAGCCGAGTGAGTGTCAGGCTGGTAGCCTCGCATGATCGGCAGCTTCATGCATATGAACCACGGTAAAGCACTGGGTGAAAGTGAAGTTCGTGGTCAGAGGTGTGGAAAAACGTTGTACTTTTAAGGTACCTGATCGTTTAGCGTAACGCCTCCCTCTTTGAAAACACTACCTGACTTGTAGGATTCAAGTGCTGGCTACACCTGTAAACGTCGGATCGGTTGAGTTGTCCGCATAGTTTTCGAGCGACTCCGTAGCATGGCTGTGTACGCATTTTCGTCGATTCACTGAGCTCCACAGTTTTGGTAGTTCAAACATATCCAGCAGTACATGGAACGGCAACTCGGAAGTGGAAGACATTTTATGTACGGTCCATCGTTTGCATAACTGATTAACGTGCAGAACGAATGACAACGATCCGATAGGCACCTCGTATAGCACAGTGCTTTTCCTTTTCCGCACCATTACAGGTTTGGTGGTTCGGACTTGTATCCAACGCCTACACCAGCTACCCTGGTAGAAAACGTCTACTCACACCTGATGTGAGTGGCTGTTGCGTAACCTTAGGGCGTATTGCATCAATCGTAAGACGTATCTCACCCGGGCATGGCTTCCGCTGTTGATCTGCCGCCTGGTGTTAAGCGTAGCCCGATAACTTATCAAAAACAGATGTACGATCTCTGTCGGTCCTCCCCACCCCCACAGTTTTAGAAGTGAACGCTTGAAGGTGTCCACGAATCTTTCTGCTTGCCCATTGGACTGGGGATGTCCCGGAGGTGACCGGCAGTGCTTGATACCGTTACGCTGACAGAAAACAACTTCATCAGAGATAGATTGTGAACCGTTTTTCGAAATTAAGGTGTTTAATGAATCGAACTGTGTAAATAACTGTTGTAGTTGCCGTACTGTGGCCGCTGTCATGGTTGTGTTCACCAGGTATATGTCCAACCACAATTCAAAAGCACTGGACTAGCGATATCGACGTAAATTCTCCCAAGGCTTGGAGGCTTGCATTCAAGTTTGGATGATTTTGCTTTGGAGTTTCGCTGCTGTTGCAATTGATCCAAGTGGCAACAAAATCATGAATAGCGTTGTCAATAAGGGGCCAGTATACGTAACTTCTGGTTAAAGCCTTCATCTGTGATATTCCGGGGTGATGTAGGTGCAAATATCTTAATACCCTTGCCTGCAGGGACTGCGAAACAACTACGCATTCACTGGACATAACACAATCATCAAACAGTGCCAACGAGTCACCTCGACAATAAAATTATTGGTGTGTCAATAATACAGTTTGTGTTTAAAAGCACATATTGGTTTGCAAAAGTAGGTCTAGTTTGGTGTGATCCTGAATTTTCACAGTAGCAATCGAAGGAACTCGGACTGAATTTCACAGAAACTGTTTCACGTCCGATTCAAGCGCAACTGACGCGATCATCTGGTCGTCTATGCTCTGTTGTTTTGCGCTAAGTTGAAACAGCGCCTCTGTGTAGCTGAACTCTCCCGTAGGCACATGAGCTAACGAACATTTCTATCCGAGCAACAACATCGCTTAAGGTTGGAGGTGATCCGCCGTGTACACAAGTATGCACTTCTTTGAATCGAAAATGGCTAATGAAGGTTTATAGTCAGTCTCCGATACGAATTCTCTATCCTGCAGCATCCGACGAAACGCTTTGACAGCGAAAGTTAAAGCTAGTGCCTCCTTTTCGATCTGTGCTGCGTATTCAACCGGCCTCATGGTGCTAGAATCGAAAGGCTGACGGAGAACCGCTCTAACTAGAGGCATTTGCAGGGACATTGATATCGGCTTTTGGGTCATAATGTGTCGGCTTTAAGTCAGATACAAGAGTTTTCTTACTGAGCTGAAACGCTTCCTCACATTGGGATGACCAAAACCAGGGATGATTTTTACCCAGCAACTTGCGCAGTCGATGCATATCAGGGATACATGCGCCTTGCCCATCAACAATTGTAGTTTAGGTATTTCGTGTGGTGCAGCTAATCCCTTTATGACGCGCATTTTTTCATTAGCAGGTCTTCACTAGTCACCATCGACAATAAAACCAAGGTATTTCAGTTGAGGTATAAACCACAGACACTTATCAGCCCTCAGAGTCAAACTATATTCCCGTACTCATCCGAATACCTGTAAGTGGGGACTAGTATGCCGGATTCTGTCTGCTGATGCGACAAAAATATCATCTAGGTGTGCACAAGCCGATGTTATGTTCGCCAACATCCTACCCATCATTTGTTAAGAGAAACCTGGAGCGGCGTTCACTCCGAACGGTAGCCTGTTGTACTGATACAGGCCACGGTGAGTGTTAATTGTAAAAAGGCGCCGTGCGTCTTCATCAACTACCACTTAAAGATAGGCATCCGAGAGATAAATCTTTGAAAAATTCGGCTGCCGTTGCGTTTGCCCAAAACTTCCGATAGTAGCGGTATGTATTAATGGTTGAAATATCTGCAAATAAGCGGATGGTTCTGTTTGCCTTTTTCACTATCACTATGGGTGCTACTCAGTCTGAGTATTCTTATTTAGGTAACACCCTTGATTGCTCCAAACGATCCAATTCATCGTCGATTAATTTAAGTGAAGCATAAGGCACTGGTCCTTTGGGTCGGAAAACAGGCTTTGCGTTATCCTTTAAATAAAGAGATGCCTTGAATTTGGTATCACAGCTGAGTGTGGGGTTGAATACTTCATGGAATCGCTTCTACATATCGTCGGCGATTGTATAATTCAGCTCTTCGTGGCCGAGTGATGACCTGTCCGGACCTGATAAACTTTCCGCAGTGGGATAGCACACAGATTCGAGAGAAACGCAATACAAGTTCAACGCGGTGATCATCCAATATTAAGTTTGTTTGACACCGGGTTGTCACAACCATAACAGACGCCATCTCTGTTATCGTTTTCGTAAACATATTCACAGGAATATTGACCATTCATCCGTAGGATACTGTTCGATGCAGTCTTTGCCGTATTTTCCGCATTGCGTACCATCGATCTACCAATAGTCCACCATTTCAGACTGGGGATGATGGTAACGTCAGATGTATCCAGTTGTAGGCACACTGATTGACTATTCGTAGTGACGGTGATAAACTTACGAAGTGGAAAACCCTTCTTATGCAGCTACATGAACCACAGTAGACTCCCATTTGATTCCTCGCTATTGAGACGGCTTCGACTGGACTTCCCGGTGAAGACGTCGTGAGGTCGATCGGCAATGTGCTCCATTATGGCATCCCTGTGGCGGACGGTGCGCTGGTGACTGGTCAACGAGCAGTTTCTGTCAAAATGCTACTCATCATTGTAATGCTCCAAAGTTTTTGAAAGAGCAAACCTCTTATGCCACCGTAATATTCAACAAAAAACCTAGTCCGGACCTGAGATAATGATGCTATTTCTACAGATTCATCGTATCATAATTGACATTAGCTTAAAGATGTCAAAACTCAAAATTCTGTCAACAATTCATACTCAGATGCACGAGCGACCCGTGAATTCAGACGTGCGAAAGAACACAATGGAAACAAACAGACACACAAGGCTTATGGTAAGAATCCAAAAGAGCCAGTGGCAATGGGTATGCGTCCACCAAGGAAACATGCTGTGGGCAGGTCTGGTGCATTTACCTGTACAAGCTGTGTGTGTTACACAAATCGATCAAACCAAGGGAAACAGTGCCATGTCGATAAGGCTGAACATAGGTGTACTTGTACGTTGGAGTGAAAACAAGGTGGGACGTGGATGAACTGGAAATCGGACACTACGTCACACAGTAAGGGCGTCACGGTAGGTAGCGTTGGAACAGCAAGTGGACAAGCACACAAATGCTCCGTGCCAGCCCATGAGGCTGACCAACGTAGAAGTAGACGTTCGACAGGGGGTGATAATTGGGTGGTCGCAAATTCCTTCTGCAACCCCAATTCCAACAAACACATGGTGGTTTCTTCCGTGCAGTGTTATATGCAAGCATGAACCATGATTTATCAAAAGTAAAAATCGGGTGCTTGACAAGTCCCGCAGAGTTGTTATAGTGAGAAAAAGTAGATCAAGTGATAAGTGCCTATCGGTTTAAACGCCTACAGATTTAACTGACTAACCTTAGTTTGAAATGGGAGTTGCATGTGCTCACACAAAGCCATATGGGGAGTGGTTCTAGTTCACGTAATAGGTGTGCAATGAAGAGTGTCTTTGCTAGACGTTTTTTGAATACCATCAGTGTGGAGGATGAAACAACGTAAGTGGGTAGGGTTTTCCATGGTTTGCACACGTGAAGTGAATAAAAATTCCGGTGACAATCCAAACGGCTATACTGTGCGGTCAGCTTTAGCTTTGGACCTCTTAGTGTAGTATTGTAATTCAGCTTCAGTAGATGACGACAATCGTGGTTTGCATTCCTTAGGATCAAAGATATCATTATCAAATCGCCACGTAGGTGTAGATATTGTCCACTGTAGACCCCAAGAGTTTTCAGTCTTAGTTGGAAAGGGAGATGAAACAGACCCTTTACCTTCTTGCTCGCCCTTCTTTGTGGCAGTTCAGGTGCGGTGAGGTCGTGCTTGTGCCATGGCTTCTGGGCGT
>OX104060.1:40458474-40506923 GCA_944474145.2 Dicrocoelium dendriticum
CGTTACATCGTCCATCGTTACATCGTCCCCGTGATCTGGCTCCATCCTCTAGCGCAGATCCGTTCTAATCTGTCCCCGTACCTGTCCGGAGCGGAGACATCGAGGCTGTTCCGATGGGATCTCAGTAATCGTAATGCCTGATTTTTACTTCATATTAGCTCAACCATTAATACGACATGCACACCTCCGTATCCGGTGACAGTGAGTTTGTGCAAAATCACAAATAGCCCTAACATATAATCTATTGTACAATACCTTGCACAATTTGCAATCGATTTTCGCTGACCGCTCTTTGTTTCTCATCTCTCCTTCAGTTTGCTTCAATACACTATCGCTCTTGACACCTTCCTAATTGCTGAAGATCCCCACGGTGCCAAGGGCCCCAGTTTATCCGAATGCCTACGCATGCCTGACTTCTCCGGAAAATGTGCCACTTAATTCCTGCTTCCCTACGAATATGTTGGTAATGATGTCCAGATAGCCTGTGGATTCATCTTTCAATCCGTCTGTACCTTGAGATAACAGCTCAGGTGCGCTTGTTTTGCTCAATCTTCCTCCACAATGCGTAGCTCTTTCTGACTTTCTTCTGAGTCCCTTCGGTGCAATTTCTATCCTCTGATGTTTCTACTAGTTTCTGCTCTATTCCACTCAGTTAACGCGAATGTATGACATCGTTAACTGTGAAGAAAGACTGTCTCGCTCATCGGTTCACCCAATCATCCTCCACTTCACACATTACCAGTGAATCCAAGCTTTCCGTCGCATTTAAAAAATTTCATCCGACTGAAGTTGCAACCTTTGCGTCTTTTGTATCGATTTTTTCTTGCTCCTCCTTATTCTCCGGTGAAAAAATTTTGCCTTTTGTTGTACCTACTTACGGTCAGGTGGAAATACATATTCCAGCCCTGATAACGCCATGTACTTTGTATTCAGATCGTTCGAACTTGTTTCTTTGGGGATTGTTCGGCAAATGTCATCGTCACTATATCCCTAAGCTAAATGCCTCCGTTGTGGCAGCAATCTAAATGTTTCACGATCTACATCATCTGCTCAAAGTGACAAATCCGTTTCGATAGTCCAGGGGCAAGCGTTTGTCGAGCCGGCTCTCGACAGGAATTTTGCCTTCTTTGTTATTTGTGGAATAGCTGAACTAAGATTCCGTGCATCGGCGTTATGTGGATAATCTGTTCGGTCATTATTCATCTCTTCGGATTAACGTGTCGGCGGTATACCTGAGAAATGGCGATGCCGTTGTTGGAGCTTCTTGACGTGTTATCCCTTAAGGTCTGGATTAGATTGATTGCACTGCTTTTGTTTCCAGCTTCGCGGTTTACCTAAAATTATTATGTGCTTATGTTATAATCACGGTAGCTGGGGTGTAGAACCGTCAGAACAAAGACTTCACCACACCGGACAGTATACTGACCAAACGACAAGTCACATGAAGTAGGTAAGAAAGCCAAGAGTGTCAGACTTATAGCCTCGCATGATCGGCCGCTTCATGCACATGGACCACGGCAAATCACTGGCTGAAAGTGAAGTTCGTGGTCAGAGGTGTGGAACAATCTTGTACTTTTAAGGTATCTGATCGTTTAGCGTAACACATCCCTCTTTGAAAACACCTCCTGACTTGTAGGAATTAAGTGCTAGGTTCACCTGTAAACGTCGGATCGGTTGAGTTGTCCGCATAGTTTTCGAGAAACTCCGTAGCATGGCTCTGTACGCATTTTCGTCGACTCACTGAGCTCCACAGTTTTGGTAGTTCAAACATATCCAACGGTACATGGAACGGCAACTCGGAAGTGGAATATATTGTACGTTCGGTCCATCGTTTGCGTAACTGATTAACGTGCAGAACGAAAGACAACGATCCGATAGGTACCACGCATAGTACAGTGCTTTTCCTTTTCCGCACCATTACAGGTTTGGTGGTTCGGACTTGTATCCAACCCCTACACCAGCTACCCTGGTAGAAAACGTCTACTCACACCTGATATGAGTGGCTGTTGCGTAACCTTAGGGCGTATTGCATCAATCGTAAGACGTATCTAACCCGAGCATGGCTTCCGCTGTTGATCTGCCGCCTGGTGTTAAGCGTAGCCCGATAACTTATCAAAAACAGATGTACAATCTCTGTCGGTCCTCCCCACCCCCACAGTTTTAGAAGTGAACGCTTGAAGGTGTCCACGAATCTTTCTGCTTGCCCATTGGACTGGGGATGTCCCGGAGGTGACCGGCAGTGCTTGATACCGTTACGCTGACAGAAAACAACTTCATCGGAGATAGATTGTGAACCGTTTTCCGAAATTAAGGTGTTTAATGAATCGAACTGTGTAAATAACTGTTGTAGTTGCCGTACTGTGGCCGCTGTCATGGTTGTGTTCACCAGGTATATGTCCAACCACAATTCAAAAGCACTGGACTAGCGATATCGACGTAAATTCTCCCAAGGCTTGGAGGCTTGCATTCAAGTTTGGATGATTTTGCTTTGGAGTTTCGCTGCTGTTGCAATTGATCCAAGTGGCAACAAAATCATGAATAGCGTTGTCAATAAGGGGCCAGTATACGCAACATCTGGTTAAAGCCTTCATCTGCGATATTCCGGGTTTGATGTAGGTGCAAATATCTTAATACCCTTGCCTGCAGGGACTACGGAACAACTACGCATTCACCGGACATAACACAATCATCAAACAGTGCCAACGAGTCACCTCGACAATAAAATTATTGAAGGTGTGTCAATAATCCAGTTTGGTTTGTGTTTAAAAGCGCATAGTGGTTTGCAAAAGAAGGTCTAGTTTGGTGTGATCCTGAATTTTCACAGTAGCAATCGAAGGAACTCTGACTGAATTTCACAGAAACTGTTTCACGTCCGATTCAAGCGCAACTGACGCGATCATCTGGTCTTCTATGCTCTGTTGTTTTGCGCTAAGTTGAAACAGCGCCTCGGCGTAGCTGAACTCTCCCGTAGGCACATGAGCTAACGAACATTTCTATCCGAGCAACAACATCGCTTAAGGTTGGAGGCGATCCGCCGTGTACACAAGTATGCACTTCTTTGAACCGAAAGTGGCTAATCAAGGTTTATGGTCAGTCTCCGATACGAATTCTCTATCCTGCAGCATCCGACGAAACGCTTTGACAGCGAAAGTTAAAGCTAGTGCCTCCTTTTCGATCTGTGCTGCGTATCCAACCGTCCTCATGGTGCTAGAATCGAAACGCTGACGGAGAACCGCTCTAACTAGAGGCATTTGCAGGGACATTGATATCGGCTTTTGGGTCATAATGTGCCGGCTTTAAGTCAGATACAAGAGTTTTCTTACTGAGCATAAACGCTTCCTCACATTGGGGTGACCAAAACCCAGCAACTTGCGCAGTCGATGCATATCAGGGATACATGGGCCTTGCCCATCAACGATTGTAGTTTTGGTATTTCGTGTGGTGCAGCTAATCCCTTTATGACGCGCATTTTTTCATTAGCAGGTCTTCACTAGTCACCATCGACAATAAAACCAAGGTATTTCAGTTGAGGTATAAACAACAGACACTTATCAGCCCTCAGAGTCAAACTATATTCCCGTACTCATCCGAATACCTGCAAGTGGTGACTAGTATGCCGGATTCTGTCTGCTGATGCGACAAAAATATCATCTAGGTGTGCACAAGCCGATATTGTGTCCGTCAACATCCTACCCATCATTTGTTAAGAGAAACCCGGAGCGGCGTTCACTCCGAACGGTAGCCTATTGTACTGATACAGGCCACGGTGAGTGTTAATTGTAAAAAGGCGCCGTGCGTCTTCATCAACTACCACTTAAAGATAGGCATCCGAGAGATAAATCTTTGAAAAAATTCGGCTGCCGTTGCGTTTGCCCAAAACTTCCGATAGTAGCGGCATGTATTAATGGTTGAAATATCTGCAAATAAGCGGATGGTTCTGTTTGCCTTTTTCACTATCACTATGGGTGCTACTCAGTCTGAGTATTCCAATTTAGGTAACACCCCTGATTGCTCCAAACGATCCAATTCGTCGTCGATTAATTTAAGTGAAGCATAAGGCACTGGTCCTTTGGGTCGGAAAACAGGCTTTGCGTTATCCTTTAAACAAAAAGATGCCTTGAATTTGGTATCACAGCTAAGTGTGGGGTTGAATACTTCATGGAATCGCTTCTACATGTCGTCGGCGATTGTAGAATTCAGCGCTTCGTGGCCGAGTGATGACCTGTCCGGACCTGATAAACTTTCCGCAGTGGAATAGCACACAGATTCGAGAGAAACACAATACAAGTTCAACGCGGTGATCATCCAGTATTAAGTTTGTTTGACACCAGGTTGTCAGAAACATGACAGACGCTAGCTCTATTATCGTTTTTGTAAACATATCACAGGAATATTGACCATTCATCCGTAGGATACTGTTCGATGCAGTCTTTGCCGTATTTTCCGCATTGCGTACCATCGGTCTACCAATAGTCCACCATTTCAGACTGGGGATGATGGTAACGTCATATGTGGTATCCAGTTGTAGGCGCACTGATTGACTATTCGTAGTGACGGTGATGAACTTACGCAGCTACATGAACCACAGTAGACTCACATTTGATTCCGCGCTATTGAGACGGCTTCGACTGGACTTCCCGGTGAAGACGTCGTGAGGTCGATCGGCAATGTGCTCCATTATGGCATCCCTGTTGCGGACGGTGCGCTGGTGACTGATCAACGAGCAGTTTCTGTCAAAATGCTACTCACCATTGTAACGCTCCAAAGTTTTTGAAAGAGCAAGCCACTCTTATGCCACCGTAATATTCAACAAAAAACCTAGTCCGGACCTGAGATAACGATGCTATTTCTACAGATTCATCGTATCATAATTGACATTAGCTTAAAGATGTCCAAACTCAAAATTCTGTCAACAATTCATACTCAGATGCACGAGCGACCCGTGAGTTCAGGCGTACGAAAGAACACAATGGAAACAAA
This sequence comes from Dicrocoelium dendriticum, assembly GCA_944474145.2. Taxonomy (NCBI): domain Eukaryota; kingdom Metazoa; phylum Platyhelminthes; class Trematoda; order Plagiorchiida; family Dicrocoeliidae; genus Dicrocoelium; species Dicrocoelium dendriticum. The sequence continues at coordinate 40,463,455 of OX104060.1, forward strand.
CGAGACACAAGGCTTATGGTAAGAATCCAAATGAGCCAGTGGTAATAGGTATGCGTCCACCAAGGAAACATGCTGTGGCAAGGTCTGGTGCACTTAGCTGTACAAGCTGTGAGAGTTACACAAATCGATCAAACCAAGGGAAACAGTGCCATGTCGATAAGGCTGAACATAGGTGTACTTGTACGTTGGAGTGTAAACAAGGTGGGACGTGGATGAACTGGAAATCGGACACTACGTCACACAGTAAGGGCGTCATGGTAGGTAGCGTTGGAACAGCAAATGGACCAGTGGACAGGCACACGAATGATCCATGCCAGACCATGAGGCTGACCAACGTAGAAGTAGACGTTTGACAGGGGGTGATAATTGGGTGGTCGCAAATTCGTTCTGCAACCCCAATTCCAACAAACACATGGTGGTTTCTTCCGTGCAGTGTTATATGCAAGCATGAACCATGATTTATCAAAAGTAAAAATCGGGTGCTTGACAAGTCCCGCAGAGTTGTTATAGTGAGAAAAAAATAGATCAAGTGATAAGTGCATGTCGGTTTAAACGCCTACAGATTTAACTGACAAACCTTAGTTTGAAATGGGAGTTGCATGTGCTCACACAAAGCCATATGGGGAGTGGTTCTAGTTCACGTAATAGGTGTGCATTGAAGAGTGTATTTGCTAGACGTTTTTTGAATACCATCAGTGTGGAGGATGAAACAACGTAAGTGGGTTGGGCTTTCCATGGTTGGCACACGCGAAGTGAATAAAAATTCCGGTGACAATCCAAACGGCTATACTGTGCGGTCACCTTTATCTTTGGACCTCTTAGTGTAGTATTGTGATTCAGCTTCAGTAGATGACGACAATCGTGGTTTGCATTCCTTAGGATCAAAGATATCGTTATCAAATCGCCACGCAGGTGTCGATATTGTCCACTGTAGACCCCAAGAATTTTCAATCTCAGTTGGAAAGGGAAGTGAAACAGACCCTTTACGTTCTTGCTCGCCCTTCTTTATGGCAGTTCAAGTGCGGTGAGGTCGTGCTTGTGCCATGGCTTCTGGGCGTGAGTAGCGTATTCCGAATGGGGTCTAATGTAGGCATTTAGTATCTGAGAAAAGATTGAAGGGTCAAAACGCCCGAACGCTCCCCGCAAAAGGCCAAGGTGTTGATTAGCTTATTTTAGGCCTTCTCGGCCTGACGCGAACAGCCAAGATTCTATTGTACTATCAAGCCTAGATCGTATTCAGTAGTAGCACGCTGCAAAACTTGAGCTCCAGCCTGTATTCGCAAGTGCATTGATGGCGTATGCTCAATCTCTTACACTTGGTGGTGTTTGAATGAAGCAAGTTCTGAGTCACCAATTCGTGTACCCAATGCAGGTCATCCTGAAGCGCTACGTGGGTCACTCGTTGATTTGATGGCCCGCCATATGTTGAGCTCATTAGCGAAGGGTAGGAAATTGGAAGTGATCACACTCGGGTGGAAATTGTAGCAATCATCTCTGACATTAGTTGTCTCAACTGTAACCTTTGTGAGTCACTAAGTTGACCAGACACTGACACTGCGGTAACAGCCTAAAGGATGAAATCCGGAGATGCGTCCAGTTTGGATAAAAAAACTTGTTCTGTTTAATGCGTCAGCTTCAGTGGTTAATCTGGATACCAAAATGAGTGACTTGTTCTGTTCGTCCATAAGTTGTTTAGGCCTGAAACTTTCGCATGAATGGTTCACTCTGCCCGCGTATGAAACCATCTTCGGCCAGCCAGTGAAAAGCACTGATAATGGATATTGAACATTATGGACTTTTCACCAAAAATGAAAGCGAGAACACCTACAGTCTTCTGCTCATTGCAGTTGTAAGAAGTTTTCGGTAGAAGGTAATTGCAGTGTTGCTTATTTTCATTTGCGCCCAGTTTCCATAGCAACAACCGTACTTTGTCCACATCATCAAGCGTGATCTAGTTAAGCAGAAAGATATCTTCATACCACCTTTACTAGGTTGAGTATGTGATGCCGTTCTCTGCATTAGATTGGCAATCTTGCATTTCGCTTATCAAAGCTCCAGCTGAAGTGGTCTTGATTTTCACTGTGGTGGGTGTTACATTTGGGGAGGACAGTTTGTGAATGCTTGGAATAACCATGTCTGACAACATCCTTGTTGAAGCATAGTCCGATGTTACTGCTGGATATAATCTCGCTGCTGTTGTCGTAATTGGGTTAGCTGTGAATGTTCAGCCATCTCCAAGGCCAGTGTTATAGTTGCGGTTAATGGGTTTAGAGCCGTCAGAAGAAATGCTTCGCTGGACTGGACACTGCATTGACCAAACGTCATGCCACATGAAACAGATAAGACAGCCGACAATATTGGTTAAGGTGAGAGGGTGTGTCAGACCGGTCGCCTCGCATGGTCGGCGGTGCAGTGAACGTGAAACATTTACGTTTTCATTATTTCGCGACAAGGGATTTTATTCTTGCTTGCATCTTCAGACAGTCCATTTGTTTTACTGATGGTACTTGGCATTCACTTGCCGTTTCCCTGTAAGTCGTGCAGTTCATCACTCTGGGCCCCACTAATTGACTTCTAGTTTTTTGTAGCTCGTACAATACATGCTGGGTTCGGCAACCTTTCGTTCTGAATACTCGATATCCGTAGTTGGTCTTACTGATAATTGTCGCTACCAGGCACTCAGTTCGTCTCTACGGCGGCCTCATGCACATGAACCGCAACAGAACGGTGGATGAGAATGATGTTCATAGTCAGAAATGTGGAATGATCTTAAAATTTAAGGTGCCGGATCGGGTAGTTTAACCATATTTGGGGAGTCTATCACCTATTGTGCACTGAGTTAGAAGTACAATCTTCGTTGGAGAACTCCAGTTGCCGTTGGCGCCTAAAATTACACTCCATGACCGGTTTCGTTTCTTGTCAAACTCTTCAGGTGGAGGGGAAGGGGGAAGACCCAATGCTTGACAGGTTCGCTCCCATGCGAATCTGCTAGTAGTCCATCCCAATGGAGCTCTTTCCTTCACCGTCGTGTGACCGAGATGTGTCTACCGATTTTCAAGTAAATTGCTACACATTGCGCGCCCTGAGAAAACCCCGAGGAATTCCGGAGATCCAATTCTGATCTCACACAATACACTACACACAAAAGTGTGACGTCTGCCAGCCCCAACTTGCATGGCGCTTCACACAATGAGGCACACACTAGGGATACTTGAACGATCAATACATTCTGATAAATGTTTGAGGACAGAATGTTTCGCGGAAAACTGGATGCCTGTGGGCTCTGTACTGACCGATGTTTAGCCGTAGCACTGAAGTTACCATTAAGTACAAGGTCTAATGTGATAAAAAATGATGGACATCGCCTTGTCTGACGAACGTACACGTGGTGCACAACGGCTGCTATTTCATCGCAGCTATGTTCCCAATAAAGTAGACAGACTGACGTACACATGAGCAATAAGTTTTCGGTGCGCCCTTAGTCGGGTCAAAGGTAATATTAAAACATAGTTATGATCGGCACGCAGATAGACTGAAAACTAGCTTCCAAAGAAGCACGGTAGGAAAATAGCAGCACTTTCAACTAGACCTTTCACGTTAAGAATAATAACGACTTGGTAGAAGAGTATTTTCTCGCTTTTAGTATTTTGCTTTCCTGTTAAGTGAGCCAAATCCTATCTGGTATTGCTCTTTCCTAAATAACCTACGATACTTAAAGATTATTCGGTTGATCCAGTTAAATTTATTGCAGTTGATAAATCATGATCCGGGCCCCAAAGTGCAGTGGATGCAGTTTCCACGACTCGCATCACCAGAGTGGCAATAATGAAGAATGATAAGTAAATGCGATTAGACTTAAATATGGTATTAGCGGAATGGGAGCAAGAACGAGGTGCATGAACCTAATCGCATTGAGATATGAACAGCTGAACGCAAGAGAACGATTCCAGGGGTTGCACTGACTCCCACAATACGCCACGTCCTATAGAGACTCTAAACATTGGTTTGGGACTAGCACGAGACCCCCATATGCGAAGACGGCGCGTACCTGCTTGACCAATTCTCTTGGTCAATTTCTTCAAACCCTTATGCTACATCATCGATTGAACACCTCGTGCTTTCGCCCAACTTGGTACAGTGACGGCGTATAATGCTCGCCGTGGAAGGCGGTTAACGGGTGCACGGTGTACATGACCTAACCAACGTTAGAGATTAAACTTTAACAGACAGAACTGAGGCACCGAAAAGTATCTTACAAAAAACCAACTGCCGGACGTCAGCACTGCTCGCTCTTTGTTCCCACTAGATGCGTGTAATACTGCATGAGACCCGGTGATCAAACACGGTCAACCGTTTGATGTCTTCCGTACGAATTGGTCAAGTCTCAGATGCATACAGTAGTACCGGCCTTGTCGCTGTTGTTCCAAGAAGTATAGCTTTGTCAAACACTGAAACAGCATTCACGAACACAATATGAATCCACATTTTAGTGGGTCTTACCATCACGTAATCTTCCATGTTTTTTTATCCACATCATGTTTACCGCGGAAGCTGTCCTGCTCAACCACAGCCAACTTCCTCCTACAATGGCAGCTGGTGGTTTGGAGTTGGAAACTCGTTATTAGACCCTATACATGTTGAATGTGGTATGCTTCAGGGCTCTGTACTAGGGCAACAACTGTTTTCGGTTTTTGTCAAAAACCTGGCAAGGACGATGGGTTCAAGTTTACTAATGTTTGCTGACCACATCAAGGTATAGCGCGGGATTCTGTCGAACGTTGATCTGGATGTGCTGCAGCATGACTTGGACATGGTACAGCAGTGGCCAAACAAAAGTTGCAGTTTTGACGTGAGCAAATGCCGGGTACTCTCCATAGTACACCAGAGTACCTACTGCTACATACTCCGACAGATGCACAGTGCTTATGTTCGCCCCCATGTCGAATACGCCATTCAGGCGTGGCGTCCATGGTTAAAGCACGATCTTACCGCACTTGAGCGACCACAACGTCGAGCATCTAAATATGTCATCGGAATAAGCAATCTACCATACGAACAAATAATGGAACATTGGGGACCGTTTAGTTGACAGTATCGCCGAATACGCCGCGACCTGATAATGGCATAGCTGATTCTAAACAACCCGATTCATGTGTGCGGAAAGAAGGATTACTGTGTTAAAACTAAAGTCCATCACTTTTACCATGAACAATGATTTATAACGGGTAAAAAAGAAGGTGCTTGACATGTCCCGTAGAGTGTTTAGCGTGAAAAAAAGATAAATCAAGGGATAATGGAGTCGTCAGTTCGGGAGATTACAGATTTAACTGCATTGTCGTATAAAGGGAGTTTGAAATGAGAATGTATGCACACAAAGCAATAAGGGGAGTGGTTATTGTTTACATAATAAGTGAGAAACAAATAAAAAAGCTTACTCGTGTGCAACTATCTTGGTTCGACAGGACACAGAAATCCAGTTTCTATAGTAGTAGCGTTTATCGAATTCCGTGCAAGGAATTTGGAATGACTCATTCTCGACTAGGATTATGGCACTATCCCCTGTCTGTTGTGCATTAGTGCCAGCATCTGGTGGTCATGGGCTATAGCATGTAGTGTAAATGTGACAGAGTATCTTCAAGGCGTTTTTTGAAAAGGGATAGGGTGGGTGCATTAATTACATATTCCGGGAGGGCGTTCCAAGGCTGTGACACTCGAAGGGACAAATAGTTTCGCCGACATTCCAGGCAGCTGTACTGCGTGACTAACTCAACGGGGTATTTTGTCTGAGTATTAGAAGGGAATGGCATGGGTGGTTTGGGTTTCTCAGGATCTGGTACACCATTATGAGATTGCCCCTTAGACGCCGATAACCTCCACTGTATATTTTGTGGGTCTTCAGCCTGAGTGGGTAGAGGAGGCTGGTCAAACCTCTGACGCTCTTCGTTGCCCTACGTTGTGCGGTATCGAGCGCGGTGAGGTGGTGCTTGAGCCAGGGTTAACACGCTTGAATAGCTTATTCCGCGTGCGGCCTCACGTACGCACTAAGCATTTTTGGAAAGACTGAAGGGTCAAACATCCCGAAAGCTCTGTGAAGAAGGCCGAGGTACTGGTTTGCTTTCTTAGCTGCCTTTTCAGTCTGCCTCAAACAACCGAGGTCATCTTAAACTATCACGCCGAGATCGCACTCTTGAGAAGCCCGCTGTAGAATTTGTGGTCCTAGGCGGTACTTGTGCATACTCTTGTGCCGTATGCTGAGAACTTTGCACTTGGTGACGTTGCAATGTAACATGCTCTCGATTAACCATGTGTACGCTTTGTGCAGGTCCTCCTGTAACACTGTGTGATCATCCACTGCAGCTACAGTACGCCATACCTTTAGGTCATCAGCAAATAGCAAACAGTTGGAAGATAGCACGCTCGCGAGGACATTTATGAAAACCAGGAACAGGCGGGGTCCAAGTACCGAGCCTTGAGGTACTCCGCACTGAACTTCGATGGATTCTGATAGGTTGCTTCTAACCCTCACATTCAGGTGACGTTGCACCAGAAAGTCTTCTATCCAGCCCAGAACAGGATCGTCGATTGCATATTTCTGGAGTTTGTGGAGGAGAATGCAATGGTCTATACAGTAAGATTAGCAACTGCCACGTTTAAGTACCTGCCTGACCAAGTCTTTCGCTCATCTGCGTAGCAGCCCACAAACGTATGCAAGGCGGAGCAAAATATGGATCACTGAGGTTGCATAGACCAGGCACATTGACACAGATCGGTAAGATGCAAGGTACCCAAACGGAGCCCTCAAATAGTCTGTTATTTATAGCTTCGGTGCGGATTGGAGAACATTTGCACTAACGGCTCCAATACGTATGCGCTAAGCTACTCATCGAATGCCTTTAAATTATCACGGCGTGCGGAGTGGCGCAGACTGCTGAAGAAGGCAACGCTCATAGAATTAAGTTCGGGCTGACCCATCATCGGAACCATTCTTCCGGAGACCTATTTAGTCTTCAAGTCATGTGCAATAGATGTTACCTATAGTTACAGAAGCAGGGGTAGACGGCCATAGATGTCATGGAAGAGGATGTTGAAAGTGTCTACCTGCATTCTGACTACAGTACAGAAATCGCTTGATGCAGTTAGCAAGTACTTTCATCAACGTCACGGTTGTGATAGCATGGCATTCATTCAGAATATTCTGCTGCAATTGCTGGAGGGAGATCAGCTTTTTTCTGTAAACCCTTCGTTACGGATATTCTCATAGAACAAAATCCAGCGGGTTTAATTCGGGTGACCGTGCGGGCCACTCGATGGGCCTCCACGACCGATCCAACGTCGACCGAATTCCTCGCAGAGATATTTTCGCGCTGACTGAGCATAAGGTGCTGGTGCACCATCATGCTGCAACCATATGGTGCTGCGAACTCCATCCGCCTCCAGCTGTAGCAGTGCGCAAGTCTGGAGCAATTCCTTGTACAACGATGTTAGCAAAGGTATGGTCAGGTTCCTGGTCAGGTCCTGGTCAGGTTCCTGGACAAGAAAATAGTCCACCGATTTTCTGACCCGTAATTCCAGTCCCAAACATCAGCTTGGCGCTATGCTGAATACGTGACGCTGTGTATCTGCGTGGATTTGAAGTAGCCCAGAGATGTCGTTTATCCGTTTCGTGCAAATGGAAATCCGTAAACATTACGGGGTGAATGCACATGTGATCTAAAAACCAACGACAAAATGTATGCCGTTTATCCTGATTGTTTGGATATAAAACCTGAACCTGGAGTGTACAAAACCGATGAAGATTGCGTTCTTTCAACATCTTCTGAACGGCGTAGCGTGTGGTGTCACAATGCTGAGCGATCCTACGTATTCTGTGACCTGCCTTCTCGCCTATTTCACTTACAACGATGCAAGCTGCAAAATCTGCAGTACTAGTGCGAGGCCGCCCGCATTTTCTGGTCTGGCACACACTCCCAGTATAAAAGGATTTTCGATGCTCTGTGTTCAAGTCCGCCATCCGCCAAACATCGAGTGTGGACTACTCCGAGCGCAAATATCCCCCCCCCCCAATTATCTTCGCCATTTTCACCGCAACTATCACCCCAATTATCTTCGTCACTACCACCGCAACTATCACCCCAATTATCTTTGTCATTACCACCGCAACTATCACCCCGATTATTATCGCTACAGGAGTTTACATGCTTGCCCGCACTACGTACGAATAGGGTACTCATCGTCATTCACACTCTCATTTCACGTATCCGGCCTTCATGCGGTCTGTGTCTGACCAATCGCATGAACTTCACTTGTCTTATATAACCAGTCTACTGTATTCTGTATCGCATTGACGATCTGAAACCCTTTCTTGTTGTTCTCGGACCGAATTGTATTTCTTTTGAAACTGCGTTGAGTGGAAGCGCTACTATTGAGGTTTGTATTATTATTGCTTCCTGATTGTTCGTTAATAGTACCGTCATCTTGTCCAGTGTTCTTGTTCTTTGACTGACTGGATACGCGTTGGCTCAAGGCCCTTCAAAGCGAATTGTCGCTTACACCCAGTTTGGTGGAACTTGTTCACTAATTGAAGCACATAACGGCCGCTGACGGGTCGCTTTCCAATGCTTAGAGTGTTATATCTTGGAGCTGCATTGGCGGCGTTTAAGTCACATTGGCGATATAGCTGAATAAGTTGAACGAGCTGATCCTGAGACACGCTACATCATTCTGTTTGCAGGAACCTCACCGAGGGGAGAGTAAACTCGTGTTACATTGCTGGGAGGGCGACCAACTGATAAATGACAAGAATGTCACCGCTTATCTTGGTCCGCCAAACATTCTGTCCTCAAACATTGACCAGAATGTATTGATCTTTCAAGTATCACTAGTGTGCGCCTCGTCTCGTGAATCGTCATGCAAGTTGGGGTAGGTAGGCGCAGTATTTTTATGCGTGGTGCATCGTGTGAGATCAGAATTGGATCTCCGGACTGTCTTTAGAATTCCTCGGGGTTTTCGCAGGGCGCGCAATGTTCGGCAATTTACTTAAAAATCGGTAGACGCATCCCGGTCACACGATAAATGTTCCTGACGATGCAACTACCGGTGCGTCGTTTCGCGGTTGCACTGCCACAAAAAGTCTGGTGCAAATGTTGCATCGCACCATTACTCAGCTCTGGTTGACCGTCGCAGAGCGCGCGCCAACTGAGTTCCTGGGCACCCGGGAAGCCCATCACCGTGAACATGTTTCCATGCGAGTAATCGAGATAATTGCTTCAATGCTCCCCGGGTCAGGTCATGGCAATTGCCCTCGGGTGACTCACTTTCGATAACAATACCCCGGAGTTCGGTCCTCACACACTTTGTGCCTGTTATAGTATCGAAGGTTTGTCTTTCGTCTTCCATTTCATTTCCGCATCACATTTGTCAAGAGATAATAGTTCTCCAAATAGTTTTTCAATACCAAGGTCACCATGCACCCATTAACGTAAGTTGCTTATTTTGCTATGATAAGCAGGATGCTAGGGGGCACTGGGACACTTCACGATTTTCGGCTCACCATCGGTGTGTGTTCTACGTCTCCTAGGCTTATTTTACCGTCTGTGCACTCCTTCCGGAACTGCTTTTAGCAACCTGTGTTCGTTCGTTCATACGCTTTTTCCTTATATTCCATTCGTCACGAAATGACACGGTTAGCACATTTTTTCACCAACTGACATTAACAACGGCCTACTCATAAAAGTATACAGTCCGAATGTAATTACTATCATCTGCTTATGGGACACCGTCTCTGGCGGGTTTCGTGTCTTCCTACTCATCTCTCTCCTCCTGTTATAAGCTTCCTGCCTTCAGCTTACTAGACAAAGATATCACCATATTTTCTACGGTAAACACGATAGGCTGTCACACCAAGGATCCGGTTGGATGTTGCAAAATGTGCACTAAACTGAGATGATCCACTAGCGAGACTCTTACTCCTTGTTACATTTGGATAAAGATTTTGCACCCCTACAGTAGCCCAATCCGCGTACGACCACTTGGATCTGCATGTCAGTGATGCAGCAGTGCGACTCGCTGTCTTGCCGCTAATAATTCACACGACACTAATTACATCTGTCAATTTGTTAGGGCTGCTGCGTCTTCGATTCATCCTATGTCTATCGTTGCAAAGATATTAGGCAGTCTGTTCGGTTGAAATTTTAGGATAGAAAAGTATATTTGATGCTGCACCTTAATACGCAACCCAAACAATAACTGAAGATATAGTTCACATGTACGCTCCCAGTGTGGCATCATCAACAATGAAATTTGAAAATTTACAGCTAGAAGATGACAGCTGGTAAATGCATGCATATCGTATTGTTTCTGCGCTGTCAAAAACAATAAACGGTATGAAGCAGTATCAAACGGAGGATGTCATCAGACAAGCGAAGTTGAAGATCAAAATGAATGATATCGATTAAATCCGTATGTCACCGGCATTCTGAGGCTGACAAATGAAATATGGTATATGACATTTAAAACAGCGTATGCTCAACAAGTCCCGTAGGATGGCCAGAATAGAAAGCACAACATAATGAAATGAAAATGGTTTTGTTGGACTCACCACAATCTTCAAATAGAGGCATGCAGTGAGGAACCAACCACAACTGTGTAGGTCAATACAGGTTGTGCAAGGTTCGTCACATGAGATCGTCTGTCGTTGTTAGCAGGCCAAATCTAGTAAAATATGTACTCGAGGGCAACGTCAAGGCGTTTGCTAAACACAGGGGTTGGAAAGAATGCAAATTGGTAGGGCTTTCCATGGTTGGCAGATACCAAGAGATGGAAAGTTTCATCGAGATTCTAGCCGACCGTATTGCGTAGCCAATTTGAGCTGCTGTCCCCTGAAATTCGTGTTGTGCCTGAGTTATAGTAGGTGGCTTCAGACGTTGTTGCAATTCCTCAAAATCTGATAAGCCACGATTAGGTCGTCACATAGGCGCCGATACCGGCCGATGTATAAATTCAGTCCTCAGCCTAAGTTGATATGGAAGATGAAATCACCCTTCGACGTGCTTTGTGACTCTTCGCTGCGGAGTGTCAACTGCTGCGAGATCTTGCTTGAGCCAGGGCTGCTATGTCAAGATTGCCTATTCCACATGAGGCCGCATGTAGGTCTTAAGGAAGTGCGATCAGACAACGATTTGTGCACACACAGCATTGGCTGTTTCGGCTAATCGCGACAGCCTCGGCGAATCCAGGGAATTGCGAACTAGTGTGACGCAGTAATCTTTTGATCACAATATGAGCTGTATACTGTGACTAGTAATCAATATACTTTGATACAATGTTATTACTGCCGTTTACTTATTGAAGATGCCGGCGGTTTACTCAAAGGCAGGACGTGGAAACTGTGAGGCTCCGCGTCTAACTCACACAGGATCCACTTCGGTACCTCATCCATCATGCGCAAAAGACAATGTTCTGTCGACTGAGTCTATGTAACTGATGCCGCAGTCACATGCAAAATGAGAGATGACCTCAAACCTTAAAGTTACCTTTGACTGAATTGTCAGCAAATTTTTGGTTTGATTGATGACGATTATTTAAACAGTAGTGGTCAAACGCTTAGTGGTCGTGTGCACCGTTTGACACTGTTTCATATCGATTTTGTTATTGGTACTGAAGAAGCAATGCCAAATGCTTGCACCTACCAGCTGTCATCTAGTTGTTGTAATTTTCAAATTGATGAAGGGAATAAACTGCTAGCAATGGAATGTATCGACAACGTTAAACCCTTCCGACTGCAGTTTGAGGTGCAAAGTATTCCACACTTACAGTGCTACTTCGTACTTAAGCAGATCCGGTGATTTACCTGTCCGGCTTCAGTGACCCTATTAGTCCCTTTGTTTCCTTCGTGGGAGACGTGCGTTCTAAACACCGCGTCACACTGGAACTTTTCTTTCTACCTTACTTCGGGCTCTGCCATTGAAAAACAAAGTAAGGAATTCTCAATTCAACTATGGTCTAGGAATCGCAGTCCGTATGGCTCACTGCGAAAGTTAGTTGACACTGATTGATCTATATCCTTTTCAAGTCCCCTCATGGAGCCATCACCTAAAGTGATCATGATGTTGTCACCGGATCCCTGTCGTCTAGGAGACTGTTAAGCGCTGGCTGCGTTGACCACTTCGTGCAGCTATTGATATATCCAGACAATACGTCACACATCTACGATTTTTCAACCTTCAACAAGTGCTACTTGTCTTCTAAGTACTGTACCCTTTTGGGTCTATAAACCTTGCCGTATGCGCTGACCAGTTAGGGATGGCAAAACCATGTTGGTGACAAGGCATTCCATTTGGTTAGTAAGGCAGTGGAAGATGATTGGTGACAACAGAGACTTGTTCATGAAGTGTAAAGAATTGGAATTGTACCACTCAGTTCATTATGTCAGCTCTACGAAACGGCGTCTTACAAATATGGAGAGACAGTGCCCGTATCCATAGACCCTCTTTAACATGTCCCGTTTTCAGACTTGACCGAACAAATCTGCGATTTGTAGGCGCTTCTGAACATGGGGTCAGCGGTCACTTTTGGTTACTTGTCGCAACGAGTGGATTAAATGTGCCACAACTAATGAAGTGAGGGGGCTACCCTGTCCTCTGCACGGCAGTAACGTGTAAGTCAGTGGATAGTGAGCGGCGCTATATCACATCTAGTAACTTATTCACTATGGTCGTTGCCGTCCCCCGTAGCTCAGTGGTCTCAACCACGGACTGGCAACAGTCGAGTTGCGGTTTCGAGCCCTACCAAGGGTCCGATGGAATGCGCACTGCTGATGATTCCCGAAAGGATGAAACGCGCGTACAGTGCTTTTCCGGGCTTGTGGCGGCTGTCTGAGTGAGCCTAGATGTGACGAAATTCTACCTATACCATTCAACTCCCCCGACTACTCTTCTGTAATCAGTACACAGAACAAACTGCTTATAATGCCATAAGATAATTGGCGGCTTAAGTTTGTTAAGCTCGTCGCTTGGTGAGGGGGCTACCCTGTCCTCTGCACGGTAGTAACGTGTAAGTCAGTGGATAGTGAGCGGCGCTATATCACATCTAGTAACTTATTCACGATGGTCGTTGCCGTCCCCCGTAGCTCAGTGGTCTCAACCACGGACTGGCAACAGTCGAGTTGCGGTTTCGAGCCCTACCAAGGGTCCGATGGAATGCGCACTGCTGATGATTCCCGAAAGGATGAAACGCGCGTACAGTGCTTTTCCGGGCTTGTGGCGGCTGTCTGAGTGAGCCTAGATGTGACGAAATTCTACCTATACCATTCAACTCCCCCTACTACTCTTTTGAAATGAAGCTTATGCTGAAGAATTTTCCTGGACCGCCGATGAAATTCACGTGACCAAAAATCAAAAAGTCACACACTGTATAGTTGCCCCGGTATGTGCGGTTTCCATTAGTGTCCAACATTCATCTACCAAGCTAGTCATGTGGCGTTGCTGAACACGGAGTTACTATGATCGTTGCCGCCACCTCCGAATGGACCCCTTTGGCTGAGACAAGTGGAGGACAATCTCCATCTTCTCTTCAATATTAAAAAAGCAGATTTTCGCCGAGAGTACCGCCTTCGAGCTACGGAAAACTGCCATTTATCCTACCCGTAAACGCGGCTACTTGTTGCCCTCACAGCTTGCTAGTCATAAAACCTGATTGACTTCCCTTTTATTGAGATATCATAAACTGTTGAATGGCTACCATCACAGGTATACACAGGTGCTAACCATGCCATAATCCGAAATTCTCTAGATTTTCCTCACTGTGCCAAATGGGTTGGACACTTAGCTCATAACGATCACCAGAGACATTGACAGCATGAGCTACTGGCAGCCTACAGTTGGCTTACCATCCTTTTATCATCACCCATGAAAGTAAACATGCGCCTTTGCAACCCACTTTTGCAATACTGCCCTTGCTCTCTGCACCGCCAACCCAATCAGGAAAAAAACGCCGACACCTGCTAGACCGAACTGTCCTAGAGATAGAGCATAGTTACATTATGCGTCACATGCACTCACTTCAACTATCCGTTACTGGGGTGACTCACGTCGCTTGTCAAGACAGATTCAAACCTGGTATCGGCCTCCACACTTTAGCTGGAGATACGATCAAGTCCGAAGCCATAGCAACCCATGCGAAAATAATGGACTGAGTGAGTCCGCTGCCCGCGAGATCTGCCGTAGGCTAATTCTTGTCTGGAAAACTGATCGCGCTGACCATCAGTGTTGGTCCCTTATTACCTATTCCTACGCGTATTTTTCTTGCTCACGAGTTTTGCTTACTGGACTAGTTGAACTCCCATCGTGCACTATTGCACTATTGAAATACTCGTGCGTTTTGCATTTCTAGTGGTGGTCGATGGTCCATGGGAACTTGTACGACCCGAAATTCTGTTTTTCTTCTTTCCTTTTAATTATTATGCTTTTAGCCGCGTAAATCATGGCAGTATGTATGTGTAAATATGAACGCTCCTGCTTAGGGACCGTACACCGCTTCTCGGTAAATATAAGTATTTAGTTAGTTACTTAAGCCTGTGACGAAGGACACCATATCGCTAAAAGATTGATCCCTATTTTATGTGGGCTAGAACCAGGTTGTTCGTGCTTAAAAGGGTTGATATCGGCTACAGGCTCTTTAACGCGATCCCTAAGGGGCACGCGTTTGTTCAACAGAGCAGACAGCAAAAATGGCGTAATAGCTAGCCTGTGCACATATTCAGCTAATGCAATATCACCTATGACGTTGCTCCATCCGTTAGAATCCACCTTTGATCCAGTTAATTATACCTACCGTAACATGACCGAATATCAACCAACCATCAGAGCTAAGAAAACTTGGTGAGTCCAATCACCTACTCTGCACGGATCACCTGCCACTGGTCGTTCGTCTCGTCTAATAGCATACTCTAATCATATCCTACCCATTTTTGCGCCCACCTGTTGCCGGTGGCCGAAAAGATTATACGATTGGCTTGTAACCCGGAGGCCACTGGTTCGAATCGGTTTTGGTGCGGGCGAACTCGCAGCATGCCCAAGCCGTACCCGACCGATCATGGTCCCGTGGTATTATAATGTCCTCACTATGTACCGGCTTACTGTTGATTCCTCTTTCCCTCGAGCCTAGCTCTTTCCTTACTGCTAGACAAGCTTACGTTCTGCCTTGCCTAGCGATTTTGATCTCGCCGTCCGGTTCATTAATCCCGATTTGTCTTGTCCCTTACGACTTCGTCCCACTCGTATTCAATACCTTTTATCTTCCCTCCATTGTTAAGTTCAAAGTTCTCTTTCCCACCTTCGCCGTCATGACTCCTTTCTTTTATCGCTCGTGGACACTGTGTTGGTTGAATCCACAATCCCTCGCCTACCGGCATATCAGGTGGTACCGAGGCACTGTGCTGGTTACACCTCTCATATATCTACTTTACAACTGCTTATGGGAGGGAAAACCAGAAAAAAAGCACGATGGATGTCCTGGTACTAGTCTTTCACAAACATTGCATTGATCTGGGATGGATACTAAGAGAAGACTTGTTGCGATTCTACAAAATTACGAAACACTAGTCCTGGTGAGTAGATCCAGCAGTTTGGATTCGTGTACCAGCACTTCGGCCTTGCCGTTCGACTATCTATGGTACGGGCTCGGTTGCTGGTGCCAAAGCTTGGAAGGCAGCACCAGTAGGCTGTGGACTATTGTCGAGGATCAGTTCCACGGATATTCCGTTTGGGTTAACTGACATATGAGTTTAGTTGACTGCTTCCATGGTGGTGACAAGGTAGTCTTACCCGTTGTCGATGAACAAATCCATCACCACCTGCCAAGGACTATCTGGGCTTCGAAGTAGCCCATTTGGTCCCTTGGTATGACGCGGTTCGCAGAAACAGCATGCTGAGCTATTTAAAATGCCATCCCATAGTTGACCCGTCATTATGGCTCAGAAAATCAGTTTTCTTGGTCTGCCGGGATTAACATCCAGGCAGGCTCGGGAAGCGTCTCACAACATATAAATACCAGGAGAGTACGGAGTCAAGATGCAATGTGAGACAGAAGAGAATTAAGTCAGTTTAGAGTGAATGAAGCACATCTTGGTTACGGAAAGGGGACTTGGATTTCTCCCAAATCGCGCTCGTCATCGAGCCCAAACTGAGCATGCGGGACACAGTGGTAGCCAGTCCACTAAACTGGGGTGATTTGTAACTGGTAGACAGGAATTATATCAGTGGGCAACAAACTCAAGGCCAAATTGTAGAGGGGCCGCTTCCAAGAATGCCTCGGGGGAGCTCTTCGGAGTTAGCAGAGAGCGGATCGAGAAGGACGGCTAGCGACGAGCCTGGGCCCGGAACTACGGAGCGGGAATATGTGGACAGCGCAATAAATCAGACATATACGCCGCTAGTGCAGCCCACAGGACCGACGCCGAGCCGATTGACACAGCCCAGAACAAGCAAGTCGAGAGCTCTCGAACGACTCCTGGCCGATCCAAATCGGGTACAGAGAAGTGTGGATCGAGGCGAAAACAGGAAGGCGGATCTTCCAAGTCAGAGCTCCCGAGGCGAAGGGGCTGGCTCGTCTCTAACATCCGTACCTGTGTTGCGTTGTGAGACGGAAATCTAGTCGATATTCGATGGCGCGCGTGAGACCCTCATGTGCCCATTTTCGGTGTGCAATAAACGTCTACCCCCCTGTCGTGTCGTTTTCGCTACACTGGTGCCGTGACCAGTCGTGATGGAGTTGACCCAGTTAGAGCAATTTGCGGCCGGTGACGTGGAGGCGTGGCTCGATGAGTTCGACGGAATTGCGGCTTGCACGGGGGTGAGGGGGATGCAAATTTGCTAATTGCTTTGGGCACACGGTTGAGTGGACGAGCCAAGGCGGTGTATCTGCTCACTCGGACGGCCAAACCCGGCTGTTCGTTCGCTGAGATGAAGGCTGCCTTGTGTGCAGAATTTGGGAAGGATCTGGAGAGAGAACGAGCACTGCAACGATTTCACGCAGCCAGATGGGACGAACAGGAGGATTTGATGGTGTTTTTCCAGCAGCTGGACAGACATCTAACGATTGGGATCCCCGAGTTAGAGGGCAACGCAATAGAGCGCGTACTGAAACAGCAGTTTATCCGAAGTCTGCCCGATCCACTCCGTGATCAGGTGAAATTGGCGTCGATGATGGGAGACAGCAAAGCGTTGGATCTGGTGACGGTCGCCCAGAATTTGTCGGAACGAGTGACAGTGAGAAGCATCCAGCATGCTGAGTTGAAACAGAAAGTAAAGCGCCTATCCGAAATGGTGGAGCAGCTGTTGTCGATAGAGTCTTCAAGCACCGCTTCACAACGCAATGTACGGGTAATCCGGAACGGTCGCCGCTGTTTCCGATGCAACCAGAGTGGTCAATGTGCTCCATTGTTTCTCTCTATCCATGCCGAGTCGGTGGCGAGTACCAGTTCTCCAGGTAACTATAGAAGATGTGTCTGTCCGAGCCATAGTAGACACAGGAGCGGCAGTGTCAATTACAAAGAAGTTCAACGGGGTTCCAGTAAACCCATCGTCAATCACGATGCAAACGGTCGGCGGGCATTCTTTGAAAGTGACGGGCACGCAGCGGTTACGAATCAAGATAGGAGAAACGCTCATCCGCCATGACATGTTCATCGTGGAGGAGACGACCGAAACCATCATCGGAACCGACATCCTGAAACGGCTCGGTGTCACCATCGACCTGAAAAACGATGTGGTGATCGTGGCTAACGATACGATCGAGATAAACAAGAAGAGAACCGACCGGATTGGTGCTCTCAAAGCCGTGCCTGATTGTCAGAACCGTGCAATACGCAACGTACTGAGCAGGTATGCCCACTTATTCACAGACGCGGAAGATGATTACGGATTTTGCAATTGGGTTGAACACCGAATACCATTGATCCCAGGAGGACAATGTAAGCCAATCTTCAGACGAATTCCACAGAACACCCTGGTTGAGATCCAGAAGCAGGTAACCGAGATGGAATCGAAAGGAATCATCAGGCGAACGCACAGCCCGTATTCATCACCCGTGCTATTGACGAAAAAGGCCGATGGAACCTATCGATTTTGCATCGATTTCAGAGAACTAAACAGGGTGACGGTGAAGGATGCATTCCCGATGCCTCAGATGGAAGAAATTTTCTCAAGCCTCCACAGTGCCAAGCAGATATCTCTGATTGATCTCCGCTCGGGATATTGGCAACTGCCGATCGCAGAAGAAGATCGCCACAAGACGGCTTTCAGTGTCAATGGCCAGCAGTATGAGTTTTTGAGAATGCCGTTTGGATTGTGCAACGCCCCGGCTACATTCAGGCGTTTGTTGCTGATGGTCCTCGCGAACCTGCAAGGCGTGGTTGTGTATGGTGATGACATCATCGTCTTCTCTGAGACGGAACAGGAACATGTGACCAGACTTGGAGCAGTACTGCAGAGACTGGACGAAGCTGGTCTGAAACTCAGTCGTAAAAGTCGCAGATTGCCCAAAGGTCAGTTGTATGCTTGGGTCACATCGTGGGCAATGGTCAAGTCCATCCACTTCCGGAGAAATGCGAGAAGCTCAAGTGCTTCGCAAAACCAAAATCCAAGCGTCAGCTCCGTTCGTTCTTGGGAGTGGTGGCATATGATTCAAAGTTTGTGCCGCAGTTCGCAGAGAAGGTCAGCCCGTTGTTAAAGCTGCTTCGCAAGGACGTGCCGTTCGTGTGGACAGCTGAAGCGGATGAGGCCTTTGACCATCTAAAGGCATGCATAGCAGAAGCCCCGACATGTCTACGGCTACCCAATCCTGGTGAGAGGTTCACTGTGGCTGTCGACGCAAGCAATGTGGCCAGCGGTGCGGTTTTGTCTCAACCGGCTGGGGTGGTGGAGTACGCGAGCAGAGTGCTGACGGGGGCGGAACAGAAGTATTCAGCAACGGAGAAAGAATGCTTGGTCATCGTGTGGGCGTTAGAGAAGTGGAGAAATTACTTACTGGCGAATGAATTCCGGGTCGTCACTGACCACAAACCGCTCTCGTGGTTGATGACGGCGAAAGACCCGCGGAGACGGCTTGCGCGATGGGCCTACCGATTGCAGGAATTCAACTTCACCATTGCGCACGTGGATGGAACGTAGAATGTATTGCCAGATATGTTGTCACGTCCGTGTTTGGACGACATCATGCCAGACAATGCCATACCGGTGTGTGCGATCGCGATGGGGGAGAGGAACCTGCTGGGAGATCAAAGGACAGATGAATTCGTGAAGGTGTTGTGCTCTCACTTACAGGCTCGCACCAAACCGGAGGCCACATCGGAAGAGGTGGAGGAACTCCTCAAGATCTGGGACAGGTTGAAGGTCGAAAACGATAACGTGGTGGTGGCGATAGACGGACGGAAAGTGCCTTTTGTTCCACCAAATCAGCGAGAACGTGTGATGCGTATAACTCATGATGGCGCCCATATGGGATTCGAGCGGGTCTTTGAATTGCTGCGGAGGCGAGTGTTTTGGCCAACCATGAGGAAGGACGTCGCGGCATACATTCGGGGGTGCCCAAACTGCCAAACGAGTCGGGAGATGGAGTCCCCGAGACCGCCGATGCGATCGATGGAGGTTGGTGAGCCACTTCAGTGTTGGGGACTGGACGTCTTTGGGCCCTTACCATTGAGTCGAACAGGAAACAGATACATTCTAGTGATGATTGACCACTTCACTCGATGGGTGGAAGCTATACCAATCAAGGACCAAACAGGCGAGACAGTGTCGCAAGTATTCGAATTCAATGTGCCTGCAAGGTATGGGATCCCACAGTGTATAATCACGGACCAAGGGCCCTGCTTCGAGTCAAAAGCGTTTAAGGCAGTGTTGGACAAGTGGGGCATCCAGAGACGGCGAGCCTCACCGTACCACCCACAAACCAACGGGATGACCGAGCGGTTCAACCGAACATTGAAGACGTGGATGAACTGCACGAAGTTGGCATGGGAAGATGCTTTGCCTCAGGTTCTGATAGCGTATCGGACCAGCATGCAATCAACCACCAAGGTCGCGCCATTCGAATTACTGTTCGGCAGAGAACCACGGATTGCGCTCGATACTTGCCTACCGAACCAGGGCGAGCGGGAACATCCAGCTGGGCATCAAGAGCGACTGCGAGGGAAAGCTAGAAGCGAAACCAAAGCTCGACAAGCGCGGAATAAGCGAAACTACGACGCCAACCATGACGCTTACAGGTGGAGGCCATTCAGGATTGGAGAACAAGTCAAGTTACGGAACAACGATCGGCCGGATCATGACGGGCCGGGCGCAAGCAAGTTCAGAGAACGCTGGAAAGGCCCCTACACCATTATCGACCAGAGAGCAGGCAACTTCTTAATCGACTGCGGAGGAATGAAACGTTAGGTGAATGCTGCTCTCCTGCGACCATGGTACGAGAGGAAGAAAGATCCTCGAGGAGGGGCGGGTGTAGAGGGGCCGCTTCCAAGAATGCCTCGGGGGAGCTCTTCGGAGTTAGCAGAGAGCGGATCGAGAAGGACGGCTAGCGACGAGCCTGGGCCCGGAACTACGGAGCGGGAATATGTGAACAGCGCAATAAATCAGACATATACGCCGCTAGTGCAGCCCACAGGACCGACGCCGAGCCGATTGACACAGCCCAGAACAAGCAAGTCGAGAGCTCTCGAACGACTCCTGGCCGATCCAAATCGGGTACAGAGAAGTGTGGATCGAGGCGAAAACAGGAAGGCGGATCTTCCAAGTCAGAGCTCCCGAGGCGAAGGGGCTGGCTCGTCTCTAACATCCGTACCTGTGTTGCGTTGTGAGACGGAAATCTAGTCGATATTCGATGGCGCGCGCGAGACCCTCATGTGCCCATTTTCGGTGTGCAATAAACGTCTACCCCCCCTGTCGTGTCGTTTTCGCTACAAAATGAGTACTGGGTTAACAAGTCTTTCGAGTAAACTCTCATCAAACCAAAAAGTTCACAGTAGGGATTAGTTGATTTTAGCCGCAAGTCGGATTAAGGAATGAAATTTTGAGTTGTTCGAATAGTCAAGTCGATAGCTTAGGGGTAAGCTGTAAATTGTAGGCAATGGAAAGGAGTAATGCTCGTCAAAACAAGGTAATCAGCTCCGGTGACTAGCAAACGGTTAGTTAACATTGTCCGTTGGTCAAAGTCGTACTGATGGACATATGTACCATTTTAGCAAACCATTTAAGATTTAAATGGTGGATGTAGTTAGCCTCGGCAACGGATAACAGCTACTTGAGGAAGCCTTACGCGGGACCTTCACGCAATGATTATATGAATTGGAAGTAATCCCCAAACGTTATGTGTCCAGAATCAAGTAGGTGTTTGTGTGTGTGTGTGTGCTTGAGGTTATCAACTCGCTTTTGTAGAACCAGTCAAGGATGTGCTCGTGAATCCTCTGAGACATGCGCCTTGTATGCGGGCCCACCTATCGTGCATCACAGGAGCGAGAGTACTGATAAACAAGCATTGAACAGGTCAACGTGGGCAGTCCATCTGCCAAAGGTTTTGCAAGCAATGGCTTGTTGTGGCAAACAGTTCTCAAGCGGACCACGAAATAAGCCTTCTCAACGGCAGTTTTGTAGTGTCGGGATAATATGTCAGCAACAGAATCGCACTCAAAAGATAAGTACATGAAAAGCACTTTTTAGGAGCAGTGCTTTGGGCGGCTTCAGTTTGTGTTTCCGCGGATGCTTTGATATAAATTTGTCGGGATATAGGTGGCACAGCACAATGGTCCCTGCCCTACCGCACATCAGGCAACACTTTCTTATCTCGACAACAGTGTGAAGTAAGGAAGGTCATGGGATCCAGTGCGACAATTGTTATCCTTCTTTCAGACAAAGGACACATAACAGTCTCAATGGATAAGGCAAATTATATCGAAAAAGTAAAATGACTTTCAAAAGATACAAGAACACGCGATCCGATATCGCAGCTAACGAACCGAATACACAGAACGTCGAATAAACTCCAAAGGTTAAGCAAATCACAGAGTAAGAATAGAATAACATACGAACCCATGACTCGAGCAAGGTACAATAGTACGGACTTCCAGAGTTGCCCCATTGAGACCAATTTTTTCCCTTTCAGGTACGCCCCTTACAACCTGTCAAAGGGAGTCCTTTGCCAGGTATCATAAACATCTAACCAATAGATCGATGGCTGTGCATACAATGCTTGGCAATTCATAGAGAAGCTCAAACACCTACAAATAGACCTTGAGGAAAGGAGGATTTATATCGACATCACCGCTTAGCTAGCATCTGTTAACTCGCAGCTGGAAAAAGTCATAGTAGAACGCGTAAATAACAGCACAGAAGATTGGAAATATGACGACCGCAAAGATTTGCAAGTACTTCCGACTGTGCCATACGACCTACTTTAGTTTCTTCAGAATGATCTATGAATAAGTGAAAAGGATCACCGCTGGGATCCACAGTATCAGGACTGATTGCTAAGATCGTCACGCAAAGGATGAAAGGCCTACTGCTTACTGTTAACCCAACTTTGTGGCTCCGCTACGTTGACAATACATTTGTAGTAGACAAACGCAGTGCAGTAGCAATTGCACACCAACTACTCAAAAACGATATGGATGACGTTCAGTTTACAGTGCAGTTGGTGACAGAAAACAAGCTCCAATTCTTGGATTTTTTGGTGACTAGAACGATGGACGGGAAAGTCAAACATACGTTCATAGGAAGGGCACATATACGGACCGTAGATTGAACGCCTACAGTAACTATCAAAAATGCCGCAAATGACTGGCCTGCGGACGCTATTCCGTAGAATTGAAAAACACTGTAATACTGCGGAAGCGAAACGGAAGTTGCAAAACACCTACTTAATTCGTTCGACTGCAACTGATGCCCACGCGTCTCCATCCGAGATGTTCAACCACAAGCTGATCATTTCGCCATAGAAGAAGAACATAGCTGAAATGACGGCTCGATAGTTCAACCGACACCTTATCATAGTTGCGCATAAGAAGTTAGCGAACTTGAGAAGAACACTATCAAACATGAGGGACATCCGCGAAGCACGAGAACGAGCAAACGTCGTGTACAAAATAAATTGAAAAAATTGTACATATTGATACGTGGTGCAAGGAAAGGAAGAAAGTGACGAAGGCACAAGGATATCCGAGACAGAAAGTAGCGAACAAGCAGGTTTTCATAGCTTCACCATCAGGCTAATACAGCCACAATAAAGCAAGGTGGAATAGACACAGTGGGTACAAATTTGGTCACTGAAGCAGAGTAACTAATCGATAAGTCGACGTGCTTGGTCTGGTTGAGGCGAGGTAAGGTGAAGTGACCTGACTGCCATGCTTAGTCACGTTGGTCTGAGGCCAAGGCAGGGTTTAAGTATGGACGATATTTCTCTGTGCACATACATCCGGGTTCTAGAGCCGAATTGCGAACGCCTCTGCTGCCGACCGCAGGCGATTTTGACTGCCCGTGTGTAACGTCCGGGGACACAGTAGATCGGTATGAATGCGTCATGCGAATTGATTTGATGGTCGGAGTCTACTGGGTGCATCAACACTGCACTCGTTACATTTTTCCTAGCGCCGCTATAGAGCCAAGCTAGGCAATGCTCTCGAGCCCTAACGGACAGTGGACTTGCTGCATACCCACTATACCTTTCTCGACACGAGCAAGAGAAATTGTACACACAGAAAGAGGTCTGGGACCGGGGTATCCTGTCTTGAAGTTGTTAGAGCACAATCGGTGTTGATGTAAAGCTTAGGCATAGATGAGCGGCAAAATGCATTCTCTCTGTTGCTAAGGTAAGTCTTTGAGTGGTCCGTTCCGCCATCTTGCCCTCCTTTAATGGTAACGATGATTATGTCGCAGCTTCTCCGCGGAGACGGATTTGAGCTTTTATACTCGCGGTTCCATGTGCGTCTGGATGAATTTGCCAAGGAACTCATTAAAGTCGGTTACGCTTCATATAAACCTCAGCTCATCTGAAAGCGCATCCTTTGTACATATTCTACTCGATCTCTCCGTTATGCAACGGAGGAGGTTAAGTTAGGCACACAGCTTGCAGTAGCGAGAACGTCAGTACAATATTTGGGCCGTGCATTTTACGTTGTGAATACCCTAAACACTTTTGGAAAATTCTTCGACGTAATGGAATCAATCCAACTAATACCGCTTTGAAACGTCACAAGAGAAATGAACGTGATGCGATTGTGTCTCGAATTACTGAATTCGAGCTTAATCGATGCGTTTTCTCTGTCGCGCTAGAGAATCTAGCTGTTGAAGAATATAAACCGTTCGAATCACACGTTCAGCGAATTGTGGCAGGACAAGTGGAAGTACCAGTATCCTCAATGCAGAAACAAATAAATGTGGGTAAACCGTAGAACTTATTTCCTCCTGACCCTGAGGGATGCCTTCAGAATTTATCCTCATTACAATTAGACAAGGTTTTACTCGAAGCTCTTTCACTCAGCCCGAAATACTGTTGTCCACGAAACCATGTTAAACAGCTACATGTAGAGGTCCACTTTTCGAATCCCTATTCCCAAGTAGCTACGCTTGCACCGTCATCTGCTTCAGCAGCCGAGCAGTATAAATCAACGCTGGTGAACGCATGTTACTAGTAACCAACTTATAAACCGTGCGTCAAGCATCTATTGAGGCAGAAACATCTAGACGCCCTTAAACAACTGAAGCGAAACGAGGATATACTGTTGTCTAGGACAGATAAAGGAGCCGGGATCGTTCTGATGGACAGATTAGGCTATATCAGCGTGCTGTATGCCATTCTTCCTGACGTGTCAAAATTTCATAGAGTGAATAAGGAGAATGACAAGACACAGGCAATCGAGAGATCCATAACGAAACTCCAGCGTTGCTTAAAGCAGGTGAATGTAATCGACTCAGATAAATTGGAATACGCCAGACCGAGTGGGCCAGTGATTCCAAGATTATATAGCCCGCCAAAAGTACACAAGGAAGGGCTACCACTAAGGCTGATACTGGATGTAACTCATCGTATCATTCAACCTCCAAGTGGCTCGTCAAATGGCTGGAAACATTCAGGGAAGCCAGAGGTAGATGCAGTCTCAAAGAATCCTTTTGATTTGCTTGGCTCATTGAGACAACTTGAGCTAGCTGGGCGACAAATGTTTTCCTTAGATGTGGTGTCTCTTTTTACCAATATTCCATTGGAGAAGACCGTAGACCATCTGTGCGAGTTCATCCAGCTGCGCAACGCAGACGTTGGTATCCCACCAGACCGGCTGCAACAACTGCTACTCATATGTACGAGAAACATCCAGTTTCAGTTTAGTGGACCGCTATATCGACAAACAGACGAGGTGGCAATGGGCTCACTATGAGCAAACTGGAGTGCAACCAGCTGAATGAATCCATCAACAGCTTGGTTTGTTACTGTTGATGCGCCGTTGACATATTTTGTATCGCGGATAGCGGAATGTGCGTAGATGATCTATTGGCCCAGTTTAACACTGCACATAGTAACATAACTTTCCTTATCGAGCTAGAATGTAACGACTCGTTGGCACTTTTAGATTTCGAAAGCAACAGGGCATCATACGGGTCAATGGGGAGGACGGAGCAGAGAAAAGAAACATGGAATGGACAGTATATCCATATCGCCGGTTTGTTAAGTCAATAAAGGAACTTCGTTCGTTGCATAACGGAGAGATCGAGCAGAATATGTACAGAGGATGCGCTTTCAGATGAGCTGAGGTTTATACGAAGCGTAATCGATTTTAATGGGTTCCCTGGAAAATTCATCCAGACGCACATGGAACTGCGAGTATAAAAGCTCAAATCCGTCTCCGCGGAGAAGCTGTGACATAATTATCGTTACCATTAAAGGATGGCGGAACGGACCACTCAAAGACTTACCTTAGCAACAGAGAGAAAGCATTTCGCTGCACAGCTATGCCTAAGCTTCACAACAACACCGATTGTGCTCTAACAACTTCAAGACAGGATACCCCGGTCCCAGACCTCTTTCTGTGTGTACAATTTCTCTTGCTCGTGTCGAGAAAGGTATAGTGGGAAAGCAGCAAGTCCACTGTCCGTTAGGGTTCGAGAGCATTGCCTAGCTTGGCTCTACAGCGGCGCTAGGAAGAATGTAACGAGTGCAGTGTTGATGCACCCAGTAGACTCCGACCATCAAATCACTTCGCATGACGCATTCATACCGATCTACTGTGTCCCCGGACGTTACACACGGGCAGTCAAAATCGCCTGCCGTCGGCAGCAGAGGCGTTCGCCATTCGGCTCTAGAACCCGGATGTATGTGCACAGCGAAATATCGTCCATAGTTTAACCCTACCTTGGCCTCAGACCAACGTGACTAACCATGGCAGTCAGGTCGCTTCACCTTACCTCGCCTCAACCAGACCAAGCACGTTGACTTATGGATTAGTTA
Source organism: Dicrocoelium dendriticum (assembly GCA_944474145.2). Classification (NCBI taxonomy): domain Eukaryota; kingdom Metazoa; phylum Platyhelminthes; class Trematoda; order Plagiorchiida; family Dicrocoeliidae; genus Dicrocoelium; species Dicrocoelium dendriticum. The sequence goes on from OX104060.1 coordinate 40,489,939, forward strand.
CTCTGCTTCAGTGACCAAATTTGAACCCATTGTGTCTATTTTACCTTGCTTTATTTTGGTTGTATTAGCCTGATGGTGAAGCTATGAAAACATGCTTGTTTGCTACTTTCTATTTCTGAAGTCAACTACGGGAATTATTTCTCAATTAAATATCAGATTCCGCAAAATATTTGCGCAGAGTCAATGGTCTCAATGCATGTGGATGAGATTGAGCATAGTTTCGATTTTAACCAAACAGAAATGCTGGCTCAAATTGAAACGAAATTGAAGGGGATTCCTTGAAGTTTTGTTCTTCTCAAATAATGCGAACAACATGCGCATTGACATCAATCCAAATGATGAACTAATTGGAACGATTTCGACAAGGGAACATTCGACTAGAGCCCCCTGTATGGTTGTGAATCCTGACCCATCAGGTCAACAGATGTAAAGAGGCTATTTGTATTCCACCATCGCTGGCAACGCAGTTCACTTCGCGTCTTGTTGGAGCACCGAGAAAGCAAAGAGGATGTTCGGCGTGGGCGCAGCAAAAGCGTAGGAACCGCTGGGCGGCATTATATCACGCATCAGACTCCGATGGCTTTACCAAGTTTTGCGAATGTCTGCACACTTACTCCTGAGACATGCTTTTTGCTCAACCGGGGTGTGGAAGGAAGAAGAGGAGGGAAGGCCAAACGATGACTAGGTCAAGAGGCTTAAAAACCGTCACTTCGAACTTAGAAGTAGCAGTCGTAGTCGTAATAATAGTAGCAGTAGTAGTAGTAGTAGTAATAGTAGTGGTAGTAGTAGTAGTAGTAGTGGTGGTAGTAGTACTAGTAGTAGTAATAGTAGTAGTAGTAGTAGTAGTAGTAGTAGTAGTAGTAGTATTAGTAGTAGAAGTAGTAGTAGTAGTAGTACAATTCATAACAGTCTAGTATAGATACATAGATCCAATAAAAGCCATGGAGCTTATCGAATAATGGGCAGAGTCGCGGCATCATAATCAAGGTGGCGCAGTGGCTGAAGGTGAGCAACACACTTCAGCTACTGTGCCGCGGGAAGAAAGGAACATTTCCCATTTTTCACTTGCCGCACCTTTTAATCTTTTTAATTATTAAGCATTAAGTCACTGAATCTAAGCACTTATGTTTTCTATATATATATATATATATATATATATATATATATATATATATATATATATGTATATGTATTGAACGGCCTGAAGCAGCACAAGTTGAGGGCAAGTCTGGAGGACATGTCGACACTGGATGAGACGCAGAGAGCACTTGCTCAGCTGCGAAACCACAAGTGTGCTGGGGCCGACAGCATCCCGCCTGAAGTATTGAAACACGGCGGATCCGCAATGGTGACTGCGCTGCACCACTTGGTGCAGGGCGTATGGATTGAGGAGGAGGTGCCTGCTGAGCTGAAGGATGCCCTTGTGCTACCACTGTACAGGAGCAAAGGCAGCAAGCAATGTTGCACGAATTATCGTGGCATCAACTTGCTGAGTGTGTGGGCAAGATGATTGCCCGAATCCTGCTCAACCGCCTTGCCAGTCAGGTTGTGGAACTGAACGTTGCAGAAGAGCAGTCGGCTTGCGTTCGGGTTGCAGCACTATAGCTATGGTTTTTGCGGCACATCAATTGCAGAAGTGCAGAGAACGACACCAGCCGTTGTACTCGCATTTGGTTGATTTTACCAAGGCATTTGATACAGTGAACCGCGAGGCACTGTGGCTGGTGTTGGGTAATTTTGGTTGTCCGAGTAAGTTTGAAATTTGATATAATGTATGCACAGGATGCAGCTGAGTGGAGAGACCTCTGATGACTTTGCAGTTGTCTCTGGAGTGAAGTAATGCTGCGTCTTAGCTCCTGCCCTGTTTAACATATATCTTCATGCAATGATGTCGTGCTTTTGATACCGCTTGTGCTTACGGTGTTCGTGTGAAGCACCGTATTGATGGTGAGTTGCTGAACATCTGTCGTTTCGGTGCGAGAACTCTAGTCTGTGAGACAACTATCCATATGTTGCTTTTTGCTGACGACTGTGCGTTGTTTTCACACAGCGCGGATGAGTTGCAGCCCATGACTACTTATCTGGCTGATATCGGCCAAATTCGGGCTCATCAACAACACAAGAAAAACTGTCTGCCTTTCAGTATTCACCGGAGGTGCAATCTTCAATACTGCCGCGAATCAGCGTTGGTGTTGTAGTATTGGAACCCAACTCCTGCTTGTGCCACCTTGGGAGTGTGATGTCGACTGACCAGCAGCTAGACTGCGAGTTGCTTATCCGCGTCTCGAAGGCAGCAGCGGCATTTGGGAAGCTAGAGTATCTAGTGTAGAACAACCATCAGCTAACCATTGGCAGAAAGCTGATGGTGTACAGATGCATGGAGCTGTCCGTTCTTTTTTACAACGATGAAACGTGGACCATGTACCGGCGGGATGTGCGATATCTCGAGCGGTTCCATCAGCAGTGTTTGCAACGGATTCTGCGCATCGGATGGCGCGACAGAGTTGAGGACACGCGCGCGTTACGTCGTAGTGGAATGTCCGCGGTGGACTGCATACTTTTGCTGAGACAGCTGAGGTGGCTCGGTCATGTGAACCGTATGGATTCAACGCGGATAACGAAACAACTATTATATGGTCAGCTGAGTATTGGGAAGCGGCATGTAGGGAACCCAAACACGTTTCCAGCACATGTGCCTCTCACGTTCTAATCTTGATTGCAGATCATGGGAATCGAAGGCGGTTGATCGGCGTGCATGGTGATCTGATTATGAAGGCAGTTGTCAAAGTGCGGGAGAAAGACCTCAGGCGTGCAGAGAAAAGGCAGCAAGTGCGGAAGCGGAAAGCACCGTGGGTTGTACTTAATCGACATCGAGCGCATGGTGTTATAGCACACGCGGTCGCGAGTGCCTGAGTCAGGCAGGCCTTGTGAGCCATGAGCCACTCGGGACCACTACCGAAGCGACGACGGGTCCTGCAGACAACGTAGGCAGAACCGGCGCAGCGTTCGTAGGCACGCTGTATTCTATTTACTAACCGCGTGCTTGCATGCTAAGTCTCTTTATTTCAGGTGGTGAATTTTCAATTTTATGATTTGCTATCTCATACTTTTGTCTACCTGTACCATCTTCTGTTGCTGAAGCTAACTACAGTTAGTTTCGATAACATTTTCGCGTTTGTGGCATTTACTTAAACTATATTTTCTGATCTCTTGAACTTGTCGATAATTCGTTCGTACTCAATTTTTATACGCTCTTTTAAGGAAGAGTAATGTCTCCGTATCTGTATGCATTATACGATTTATTTTTTTGATCTTGTCGTTTCGAGTGATTGTCTGTTGCTTGCTATCCCTAGTGTGGCTGCGCTTGATGTACATGTTAACAAGTGCCTACCTCTCTAGTACCCACTACCTCGTTCATACTGGATCCAGGAGACAGTTGGTCGTTGCTGGAGGGGACGGAATGCACGGTCCTCGTGGACGTACTAGGCTCGAAAAGTGGTTTCATACACTCAGTGTGAAGCGGACTACAGTTCAGCCACCGCTCTGTGTGCGATTGATTCCCAAATACAGTGTGCATGTGTTTGCCTGTGAAGGTGTGTGGATCGGTTCCGTTGACGAAACGTGGCTCGCACCATCATGCATCCCAGTCTTAGTCCTTCGGGTGTAAACTGGATATGGGTGTGTATGGAACTGTGAGTTTTGCAGCGCAAATAACCTATGGTCCCTCTGTAGGCGGAGGCGTCCTGTGGCTGGCCACAGTGACAGGCAAATCCGAAACCGGATGCAGCCAACCATATATATATATATATATATATATATATATATATATATATATATATATATATATACTATATATATATATATATATATATATATATATATATATATATATATATATATATATATATATATATATATATATATATCCAAAGAGCGGACTTACGGCCATTTAGTAATCCATGTGAATTAATGGAACGTATAAGTTGACAAAACATAGCATTAAACATTTGTAGTTTATTTTTCACACGCAGGTTGTTCTCTTTTTTTCGTTTTCAATATTGGACTTACTATCCTTATGAATACATATAAGTCTGAGCACAATTCTTCCATTGACTCTGGTTGCGAGCCATGTCTTCAAGTTAGTTGAGCCATTGGCACTCCTCGTCCTTGAGTCCACATGTTGGAAGATGTACGAGTCCAACGGCTAATCTCGACTTCAACAAATTCATGTGCATTCGCCAATTCAACGGCTGCTTAATACACGATCTCCACCAGCCTGATCATGGAAGAGATAATAGAGTACGACGCGGTAGACGCTCAGACACCATGCGTGGGAGGGGATCAAGCCATCACAACTGGCGCAGCAAAACCAGTCTGTTGTAGGGAATCCTCGCAATCCCCAGTGCGCGACGTCGAACGTCATGACTGTGAACTCGATGTTGCTACCAAACATGAACGATCCTCCTTAAGCAAGTGTTGACTTCGAATTTAACGTCGCTTGGCCTCTTCTGGCTGTCGGGTTCGGGTCAGATCAGGTCAGGTTCCCAGAACGGTATAGTCTTCCGCATAACGAACGTCCTACTTCTTGTACCAGCAAGTACCCAAGGGTCCCCGGTACTACGAGTTCCATGGACGATTGACAAGTTTGGTTTGACACCACTATTAACATGGCGTTTGTGTTGCAAGTTTATTTGTACCCCTTTCCCGCTCAGATTCCTCATACAACCACGATCTAATACAAGCTGCATAATATGCAACTAAACATTATACCGTATTTTTCAAGTTTTGGTTTCGTGATTTTTGGTAGCATATTACCTTTGTATAGCGTGAACTCAGCTGATGTGTCTTTCTCACCCTCAGGTAACTCGCCTCGATGATGACGATGTTCGAAACGAGATACCCAAAGCACAACTCGAGCAATCCCTTAAACCTTGGGGGGAATACGCAAAGAACAAGGAGCTCAAATCGCAGACGTTCCTTCAAAAGTCATGTGCCGGTCGGTCGCGGGTATACGATTCAAGCAGAAAGCTCGCCCACCGCATGGTGGCGAATCGCATGCAAATATTTAATCGAGCGCGGTAAACAAGTCAACAGCTGAACAACCAAACCGGGTTATCAATGTTCCAATTGTTTATCCTCAATGGAACAATGGAACAATGGTTTATTCCGGTTAAAAATGCATTGCTTAACAAGTCCCGTAGGATGGAAATTATTGCGAAAATCAATCGCATGATAAAGTGAAAAGCGTTGTGATGGACTGACCATAGATTTACGTGGAATAGGGGCGATGTTCGCATATTAAACGTATATATCCATAAATCCATTGGTTAGGCATTTGGTAAGACACCGTTTGATTGCGTTTTGTAGCCCCTGGCTAACAAGTCATAAAACGAAATGTAAGTGAGACAATGCATCGTCAACACGTTTTTTAAATATCGCAAAATTGGGAGCAGAGACGACATAATTAGGGAGGGCGTTCCAAGGCTGACACACGCGAAGCGAAAAGAAATTTTTACGGCATTCAAGCCGGCTATACTGAATTGTTAGTTTCAGAGGGTGACCGCTTAGTTTGGTGTTGTGGTTCAATTCCAGCAGCGGACGGCAGGTGTCGTTTGGATTCTTCAGAATTTGGTAAAACATTATGAGATCCTCCCGCAAAAGCCAATATCGACTGCTGTACATTCTTAGAGATTTCAGTCTAAGCTGATAGGACAGATGAAAGAGGCCCCTGACGTTCTTGGTGGCTCTTCGTTGAGGAGTCTCGAGAGCAACAATATCCTGTTTCCGCCACGCCTGCCACGCCTGAATAGCATATTCCACGTGAGGTCGCACGTAGGTGTTAAGCATTCGGGGAAATATTGTGGTTCAAACCGACCGAAGGCTCTGCGAAGAAGGCCGAAGTGTTGATTTCCGGTTCTCCTCGCCTTCTCTGCTTGTTTTGAACACCCGAGATCTTCCTGTACCAATACACCCAGGTCAAGCTCCTGAGAGACCAAGGTGTGTTCTCCAAGTTTGTAAGCGCTTACCAGCTGGTGACACAGATGTATCACCTTGCACTTAGCTATGTTCAATTGAAGCATGTTCCTCTCTGAACATTCGTAAATGCAATCTAGGTCATGTTGGAGCAGATCTGGCTTGATACTGGCTTGATCTGGCTTGTTACTAATCGCCCGCCATATCTTGACATCATCGGCAAAAAGCAGGAAGTTTGAGGAGATGACTCTTGCCAGGCCGTTGATAAACACCAGGAACAAGCGCGGTCCCAGCACTGAGCACTGTGGGACACCACATACCACCTCAATTGGGTTAGAGTGATCCCCTGACACGTACTTGAAGCTTCCGTTGGTGAAGGAAGCTGCCAATCCAACCAAGTACAGGATCTCCTATTCCGTAACTCTGTAGCCGTTGAAGTAGGATGCGGTGATCAAGGCGGTCGAAAGCTTTGGAGAAGTCCAGCTAGATGACGTCGACTCCGACCCCATCATCGGTCACTTCCGTCCAACTACCTCGTGCAATCAGTAGGTTGGTGGTACATGACCGGTGTTGACGGAAGCCATGCTGTTCCGGTACCAAGACGTTGCATTTTTTCAGGTAGTCCATTAAAGCCTCAGCGACGACTGCTTCCATCACCTTCGCGAGCACAGGGAGGAGAGTCACTGGACGATAGTTTGCAGGATCTGAATGGCTACCGCCTTTAAAAATAGGGTGAGAACACCACACCTCCACATAGTGGGGACTTGTTGTCCATCAAAGCATCTTTGGAAGAACTGTGACAGTGGTTCGGCTAGCTTGTTGGCCGCAGTCTTCAGTGCCTTCGGGCAGAAGTTGTCTGCTCCCTGAGAACTATGCTCACGCAGTGACAGTAACCTCCTTAACAAATCGATGGCTTGAAAATTACATCGTAAACAATGGTGTCGGTAATGTGCATGAGGTTATGGGACAAGTAGAGGTTGCGAGTTCGAAAATTGGGGCGTATTGTAGCCCCAGGGCATTAGCTGCTTCTTTGGCGCTTTGTACTCTACCGCCTGTCGTGAAAAGTGGAGGGATTCCATGCTTCCCTTTACGAAGCTTATTGACATGTCTGTATAGTAGTATGTTGTTTGCCATGAATTTTTTGGTTAGACACTGTTGATAAGTTACTTTGTCCTCATGAACAAGTGCAGTGCAATGGTTGCGATGGATCAGGAAATTGTCCCAAGTCTCTGAGTCGGGGTTAATCTTGCAAGCACGCCATGCTGCATACCTTATCGCCAGGCGTTTTCGAGTCCTGCTGCTTAGAATTGATGGCGTTTTCACCGGACAAAGGGGCTTGGTCTCGGATGCTCTGTTGACGATACCGCTGAATCTATTAATGAACTCTGCCCAAACGTTGTCAAGGGGACTTTTGTTTGAGAATTCCCAAGCAGCTGCGTCGGCGAGTTCTTTCAATACGTGGTAGCGTGTGATTGTATGAGTTAGTTCCGAGTGTTCGGATGGATACTCTGCATAACACACATAGTTAAACGTTATTACTGCATGGCCACTGAGACCTAGTGGACTATCCATCAATAACTTGTCTGCTATGAGCTCTTCATTCATGAGCACATGTCCAGTATGGACGGTCTGTTTTCTGTTCTGAATCTAGTGGGTATGGTGACATGATTGTATAAGGGAATATTAGCGGTCAGTTTTTGCAAGTCTGCTTTGAACTGCTCACTGGGCGATTCCAAAACCTCCAGATTGTGTAGATTGAAGTCCCCTGAGATAAGAATGCGGATGTACCTAGTGCGTGTTACTCTGTTCAGGCAAGGGATCAAGCGAGAATCCATTTCCGGAGTGGACGTTGGGGGGCAATAAACGACAGCTACGAGACATTCGTCGTTGTGTCTTAGTCGGAGACGGCACCAGAGTGAGTCGGTAACGTGTGTTTCCAGATCATCAACTATTGTACATTGTAGATCGCTGCGGTAGTAGAGTTGGACCCCACTTCCTCTGCTGGGGCGGTCGTTCCGGATGAGTGACATTCCGGCTATTTCCACCTCAGCATCAGTCATCTCTTGGTGTAACCAAGTTTCGGTAATAGAAATTAGGTCCCAAGCATTTGCAACATGACGTAGTCGAAGTTCGGTAATTTTACTGAGGAGCCCTTAGGCGTTAGTATACATACGTGAAAGTTTCACAGATTTAAGCAATGTTTCGGAGGTTGTACAACACATGTGTGAACTTTCGCCGACCAGTGAGTGGCCGGCGACTAATCGTTTTTTCGATGTGTACTTGGTGAAGGGTTTAACGTCGCATTCATCGTGCGTGTGGTTAATCCCGTGTTTAGTCCTCGACGTACAGTGTAAGGTGTCTGGTCAATATCGTCTTTTACACGTTGTACGGGCTCATTCGGCACACTACTGGTGCACTGTTCTCTCATAGATCCCATCGCGTTTGGTTCTGTGAGTGACATATCGTCTCTAGGAGGCATATCGCTGATTGTCTTCAGCCGAACCTCAGATGGTAGCTTGCAACGGAACATGTACCAGCTTTTTAACATCCGTGCTACCATATGTTTTGACTGAAGGACCACCTTCAACACTCTCGGGCCAATTCCTTTGTAGTTCGTTGAGGTGCGCAGTCGTGACACGGATTTCGCTATCACATCATCCAAGCCGAGTGTTTCACGAATATAACACCACTGTTCTTTATCATGGGTTGTTATTTCATGCTGATCACATGCTTCGGTTTCAGGAACCCCGTGAAGAAGTATGGTTCTGGATGAAGTATTCTTCCGGTAGTCCTCTAAGGTGCGGTTAACTCGATAACGCTCGCCCCATGGGTTGTCTGGAAAGATACGCATGGAGCAGTGTTCATTTCTGAGACTACCTGTCGACAGCAGTACTGATTCCACTTCAGTGATGGAGTTCAGCACAACGCGCAGAAGTCTTGGCCCACCGAAATGTTTGGAGTTGGGGTGTCGTGTAATATGCACTAGATGAACAGGTTTAAGTACAACACCGATTAGATTACTAATAATGTCCCACTGGTTGAGGTCACCCAACTGTCTGCCTCTTATCGATGTCGACTTTGATTCTAGGATACTGGAGCACAGTACGCTCAGTACAGGTAGTTGTTTCTTTACACCTTTCGACATGTAGCGGTTAGTGATTGAAGTACTCGTAGGTGTACCGCAGGAAACCGGTGGTGCTTGCACTAGGAAAACTCCGCTACGCTCCTCATTTTCAGATCCAGTTAGGGGTGATATCAATGTTAAATGACGACTCTTCTTGGAGGCAACCGTAACCCAACTTTCGCTCCTACCGGCTTGTTCTTTTTCTACACACTCCGTCGGGAGTTTGGAACTAGCCTTACGTGTAGTTACTCCGATCGAACTGGGAACCGCTTTAGTCAAATGTGAGCTACGTGTGGTATTGGGACAGCTGTTGATGTTCTAGACTCTATGTATCGTGTTGCTTACGGTGTTATTAACAGTTCTTCGCGGGTTAGAGCAGCAACCAAGAGGGAGGATTGGATTGCACAGTCCGCTATGCTTACCCCAACCGTAGTGATTTTGGTGGTCACCATTTTTTCAAACTTGGCTAGTAGCTGGTCATACTTCTGAGATAATAGGAGCACGCTTTTTATCAGTGGGATCGATGTGCATTCCACACAGAACCACAGCTAGTCTGGTTCGTTTAATAACTTGGCCTGACTAGGTTTAACTCGGAGGCATCTCGCATAGAAAAACTTACAACAGTGACGGCACAAAATGCCCTCTTAACAAGTTTGGAACATGATCCACATAGGCCTTTAGTCGGTGGCCCACTGGGCATCACTTTTGTTCAGCAAATGTTAAGAACCATTTGAAAGACTCACCCTCTATGGTAAAATGTCGTTCTGTTATTGACATTATCTGTAAGGTCACAGTGTTCACGTTGCAGTTGTGTGCTTGTAGACCGTCCTCTCTGGCGTGCAGTCGAATTTGCCAGCTTGAACGTGGGGCAAAATACACGAAGGTGTGATTGAGAATTCTCGTGATTAGGCCTATGGATCGCTCCGGGTGAATTTGCCTTGAGACCTGTAGCTGTACCAAGCAGTGTTGGATTTGAAAGAAATGGTCTATCGAGTGAGACCAAACAATGTCTCCGATGGTTGGAGTTAGGCAACTTTTGGTGCTTGGATATCGGCGAAACACTACCCGGAATTTATAATTCAACGTAAATGTAGGATGCACTGGAGTATATTCGGGAAACTGGTATCACGAAGTAGAGCTTGCAAAAACACGATGAGTAAGTATGGATCCAAAGGTGTGCGACAAAATGTCGCTGAACCACAGTTAAAAAACCACGAGTGCACAAGTGAGCGATTAGCAAGCAACTTCTCTCAAGACATTGCTGATACTCTGCAATTCTTCATTGACGGTATCCGGTGTGTAAATACTGCGCTCTCCGAAGGCGAGAGGTCGGACCAAAGCTCTTGTACTGTGATAGCACTAGATTGTGGATGTAGGTTTATCGTCCAGTATGCGTATGCTTTCTGCTGCAAGATCTATTACAGTTATGGATAATGTATATAACCAGAAAAGGTGGTCATTTTCCAAACTTATGCTCGCAAGTTATGTACAGATTCGCGTGTGCGTCATTAGAAACTTGCAATAGCTGCGCTGCATGTCCTTTGGATTTTCCAAGTATGATGGTGTCATCAAAATAGAGCGTATACATTTCGGTATCGTCAATATGCTTTCTAAGTAGGTCAGGTTCTACTTTTTCATGCAAATCAGCCAGCAGAAGCCTCAGAGGAGATCCCGTGGCCACTCCATCAGTATAGCGGTACATTTTATCATTGAAGGTGAACTGAACGTATAGCGTGCATATTTGCTGCAAGGTTGCTTAACTGGGTAGTTGCCGTACTCGTTTACACGTTTACTTCACCATTTCGAATAATGGAATTTTTCTAAAGTGACCGTATATCAAATGATATCATCCTTTCGTCAACAAGGATAAGTTTGGCACTCTGCTCAATGGATTCAATGGTATCTGTCACACAATAACTGTGAACTATGTTACGTGACCGCTGCAACTTCACCATCCGTGAGACAACGGACAATGTTACCTGACCGTTTGCTTATCACCGAAGCTAATTACCTTGTATTGTCAAGTTTTTCTCTTTTCTATTTTGAGCAAAATCTACAGCCTACCTTTAAGCTATCGAGTTGACTGTTAAAATAATTCAGACATCCTTTTCTTAGTCCGAGTTGAGGCTAAATTTATATACTTTCTGCCATGTAAACCTAATCTTCGAGCGAAATTGGTAAATGACATTACCACCGTGGTGAATTGATCGAGCCAATGGGATTTACCTCTGAATGCGAATAAATGTCCGCTATTGACCAGTAGTGGTAGCGGGATTGCAGTGCAGACTCCTGCGAGATTTCTATCATGGCAGTGGACGGATGAAGCCCGTGATCTAAGTGTCATCATAAGGAACAGTTTTAAGTCTTCGGCACAGCTTCGCCATGCTACCAATAAGGCGCGACAAGAGTTGTTTTGCCTCAGGAGGACTCTGAGTAACACTAAAGCAGAAGTATTCTTGATTTTATGTAAAACAGTGTTTAAGCCACATTTGGAGCACTGTGTTCAGGCTTCGGCACCGTATGCGTAGTGACACTAAGTGCACAGAAATATTCAGAAACGCGACTAGAATGATCGAAAGTCAACGAGGGAAACCGTACGAAGATCGTCTAAGTAGCTTATGAATATTTTCCTTGGAAAGGCGCAGATTGAGAGAGGGTTTGATAGAACCGTTTAAGATCATTATATGCCTCACTGGTATCAATCCTACCTATCTGTTTGTGTTAGCTACGTCAGCCCACCTGCGTGGGCATCGCCTGAAACTCAAATAACATAAGCCTCGTTTGAATATCAGGGCGAAATTAGTTAAAAACCTAGTAGTCAACATCTAGAATAAATATCCTTCTGGTTTAGTGGAATGGAATATAGTAGAAGCCTACAAAAGGGGCTTAGGCAAGTGTTTGTCTTACCTATTTCCAGAGATATTTTAATTATATTGGAATTTGTAGTGTATTCTGGTGCTGACGTATGAAAGTGTAAAGATTTCTCTTGTTCTTGCTTCATTCTTTTGCATTAACATGAAGAGGCAAACCAACGTCAAAGTGCCGGGGGCTGTTTTTCAATTACTGGCACAAGTAACTGGATGCTCGTTAGGCGAATGCCTCTATGGTCCGGTGTACCTGATCCGACCTGCTGACGGTTTACTCGCTAAGAATTTCTAACCCAACACTCATTTGGTCTTGATTTTATACCTGAGATGGGAATATTTGCTTTGCTGGGGATCAGCATTGCTTAGGATTCACAGAAACCAAGCGGCGCTCATAGGGGCTGAGCTTACTCACGAGACTCATATGAACAGCTAAGGCCGGCACGCGATAGCATGGCCCAAATTGCTCGTGGCTATGGACGCTTTTGGAGTATCGTGTACCTTGCACTGGGCATAAATAACGGATGCAAACCGATGAAGACAATGCATGGGACGTAACAATGAGTCTGCTGCAATTGGATAGCACTTCAACAATTTTGCACAGTATAAAATATTTCACGCTCCACGAGTAACTATTTTCTTCTGTGCCTGGCCCTGCAGGGCCAGTTACTTTCCTGTATTGACTTTTGCTTGGTAGTTTGATGAATTTCCTTACGGAAGGAACTTTAGATGTGAGCTGGGGAGGAGACAAGTCAAGGTCTACTCTAGGTAGTGTCGCGGAGTGAATAGCACTGCAGTCAGTCACAACCACTATAGTGCCTTTTCGCGTGTTTGACCTGACATGCCTCTTAGCAATTTTTGGTAACGCAGATGCCCTTTGTAAAGGAGTTTTATCTGGCTTTGTTATAATCGGATTAAGTTTGAGGCGGAGCCTAATTTCGCTTTTGATCATGAGAAAACTTTCAGTAAGCCCCTGGCTACGAAAGGTGAAGACAATTGGGAAGCTTTGCTTGCCGCTCCACTTTCTCAGACGCTTACATGTATAAGTTTTAAGTGACCGGCTGCAGATATTAAGTAACAAGCATTTGAATTTATCCAACGGAGGTCTATCAGAGACATTGAAGATTATTACATTATTCGAGCACTTAGCGCATTCATAAGCTTCCGATGCGATAGAGGACAATAAATTGCCGGCAGCTTTAAGTGCATTGGGATTACAATATTCTTGAGAGTGCATGAGACAGGCGAATAGGGCGAGTAACGATGGTGCCTCATTGAGAGAGACAATTTCTTGTTTTAGCATTTTCAGCTGGTCTCCTAATGGCTGTACCTTTGTGTATAATTCTATCGGTTGGTCAGACAACATTACACTGCCAATTCGCAGCCTTGCAGTAGATGAACCGTTAATAGGGGTAGGAGACTGCGCCGCATTCTTCAATGATGCAACCGTTGAAGTTGTTATTACAGCACCCACTCGGGGAGCAGCACAGTCGTTTGTGGAGGAAGAATGATTCGGCGTAGCACTGCTACGTTTAGCCCGGATCTTCGCACGGGCGGTATTAACTTGCCCTCCGTTTCTTTTAGCCATTAGGGAATAGCAAGAAAAAGAGGGAGTGATGGTTACTATAATACAACGCGTGTAGTCTAACTATTCTACTGAATAGTAGCAAAATGTCGAAATAGCCAATAAAATATGAAAACGCAACCGGAGGTTGCGTTCGGTGAGCTTTGTACCGTTGATGTTAACCAGTAGCCAATGCACTTCTTCTGCATCAACTTGTAGACTGGCGCAACCAGTGCAGGCAATAAAATGCTACCAGTTTACTAGAAGATACGGAAAAGAAGTGCGAATCCAAGGCGTCCGCGTGCTGCACGAAAGATATGAGCGCCTTTCCGTTCATGCTCTCTAAGAACTCTAGGTTTTTTGCGTTAATTGAACTTTGCGGCGTTACGTAGGTTAAGCTGTTTCATGTGCATCTTGTACTCTCCATCTTAACCCGAGAAGGTATAACTATCACGAATTTTGCAACGCGTTTGCGCAAACTGTTTATAAATAAATAAATAGTTTATTTGCGAATTTATAGAGGCACAACAAATCAGACACAATCAAAATTTACAGGCAATTATGTTTCGCAACAGACACGTTGCTATGTATGAAATCGGCAGTGGCCGAATCTTGTACAGGCTGCGAAAATTGAAGAAATAAACATGAGCAATAAAGTCGTCAATGAGTGACGATAATTTCGGTTAATGTGTGCTTAGTGTAGTCAATGCACAATACTTGTACTGAAAACGGAACGTGTAGACAGAAAGTATCATATTCTTGTACGTGTCAAGGAAAGATTGAAATATGAGTTTAGTCGACTTTCCAGTATGTATTTCTAAGCAGTGACTTTATTAAGTGTCGAGTCCCATCCGCCACTTCGCAGTGTTGTTAAACGGATATTTGTGGTTTTATTATACGGAGAACGCTTGTCAGGCGAATACCCACCACGTCCTGGAACACTGCCGTAAGTCCTTTCGAAAACTGGCAAAGCAGATGACTGACTACTTTCACATTCGGTTATTTGCAGTCAAATTACTTCCAATTTCCTCTGTTGGCTGATCATGAAGTTTGGTCAGGTCCGCCATAATCGCTGAGACTGTTCGAGAATGGGAGAGTCACGAAGAATCATCTTGTTGAGTGTCCAGGTGAGCAAAATTTCAAAATTTCTAGTGTCTGGTTATGAGATTGTGAAGAAATTGTGCACAGCTATCCACACTGGACAACGGTCGTGGTGGTGAGTGCAGTTGAATCGCTTCGGTGTACAGCCATGCTCCATGTTTGCTGTTGTCGGTTATTACGTTCGTCTCTGGCGCACACGCTGTTCCTCATTCCAATCCCAGTGACCTAAGAAGCTCCGGACCTCGAAGAAAAACGAAAGTGATAGACAACCGAGAGAAGACCGCAACGAAGTGGTATGGAATCAAACTTTGTTTAAGCCTTATGTTATGACATTTAGAGTTGAGACGAAATGATGACAATGTGCAACAGGGATTATGCTGAATGTGTCTTTTATACGTGTTACAAAAAGAAATGCGGTATGGGTAGATTCTTACCATCTACATAGAGAACAGAGGGTTGCACTAGTAAACAATCCACGAAGTAGCAGTTTACTTTCATGCAACTATTGCCTGGGAGGTATAAAATAAAGAAAATGTATGGAGATTGAACGGTGAATGGACAGCGCAGAATAAGTAAGTAAAAATATATATAGCTTGCAACGAGAGAGATTCAAATGTCAGTTGGTGGTAAAGCAGCGGACAGATTGAACTTAAGAGCGGAGTAACATTGTTCAGGGGATCTAGACATAAAGACGACACAAAGAGTACTAAGAGAATAGTGCTACGACCGGCTGAGCTGGAAAAAGCCAGTGAGAGCTTTGAGCTCCTACTTGAACGAGTATCGAAAACGTTGCTGAGAGACGGAAACAGAACATCTACAAAGGAGTGGTTAAGGAGCGGCTGTGTGTTGACTAAATGAGAAAGTATTGATCGATAAATGTGAGCTAAAAATGATCAATTGAAGGAAGGCCAAGGTGTAGAATGAAAGTATACATCAAGGTTGCTGAGGACGTCACAACATATGAAATATAAACGCGGCGTTTGGCAGAGACAAGTCATTCGAGGGTGCTAAGGGAATAGTACCAACGTATGCTGATCCAGGAAAAGTCATTGCGTGGGCTGGGATCCTACATGAGCAAGTGTCACAGACGTAGCAGCGAGTAAGGGATAACTGAACACCTAGCAATGTGAGGCTAAAGATCATTTGTGCACTGACCAGATGTGATAGGATTAATGGCTAACAAGCTAAGAAACGTTAATTGAAGAAAGGGAAGCGAACAGGCGCAATGTAAGCATACATTAAGCTTGCTGTGGAAGTCAAAAAATATTAGGCAGAAGCGCAGCGGCGCGCAGATAATCAAGTAACGCTAGGGTGCTAAAATAATAGTACCAAGGTAGATAGAGCTAGGAAAAGTTATTCCGAGAGCTGGAGGCTTGCAGGTAAAAAGTCGAAGATTTACAACCAGTAACAGGTCGACTTTTGCATACTTCAGAGAAGCAAACCAAGTACGCAGCGCGTTTATCTTCCCCTTTATTAGAGATCAACAGACCTCAAGCGACACATCCTGTGGTAGTGCCCAACCAGTCTGACTTGGGATTTAGACGTACACATTAAAGTCCATCTTCCAATATTTGAATTTCGCCTTCCGCTGGTTGTAATACTGTAACGGCAGTTCTGTGCTTGCCACAATGGAACAGTGGCCACTGTATGCTAGAGCTTCGACGACTCTAAACGTTCTTAATTTTTGCTCGCATCTCATAAAAATGAGGTCCAAACAAAATGCCGGGTGTTGTGTTATGCTCGTCGGTTGGACGACATGTAGCGTTGCCCCTGTTAAATAGTCATTTTAGTGAATAATGCCTCAACTGGTCTGACTGATCTCACTTTGCTTCTTGCATTCCAAACGGCAGGATTTGATAAAAATATAAATACGAAAAGCGGCTTCAGTCTGTTGGAACAGTTTCCTACGTCAACCGCTTAATAATATGTAAATGATCTAGCAGAGTAGGCTCCCAGTATTTGAAGAAGGTTCATGGAATTCTCTCTACTCTTCGGCCTTGTGCAATCTCAACAATCTAAACGCACATTCAAATTTTGCGAGGGAGTACATTTCCAAGAGAAGGCCCAGGCAGAAGTGCACGCAATGCCCGAAAAGAAAATGGATAACAGAGTGGTTAAATTACTTGCAAATTTTACGACGCAAAGCTCCAAGCGTTACCACCTGGTGTGTATCCACTGTTCATAAGCTTCGCGTATGGTCTAGCAAACACCGGATACTTGCTGCCTGTTTTCGGTCTCAACGAAATAAGTTGCGATTATTACCAACTGTAGCAGCAGTATCCTCATAAGCAGAAAGTTGGGAGCATCAGACTTTGCAGTCTCTTTTTAGTCCAGCACGTACTTTTGAACCAATGTCATT
>OX104060.1:40507423-40647727 GCA_944474145.2 Dicrocoelium dendriticum
GGAGAAACTGTCAGTACAAACAGTGGAGAAGAAGGATGATTATTTGTTCTTACCATTCAGAGGGGATAACGTGGCAAATGATGTTGGTCACAAGCTCAGGTCCGTTCTAATGCGTACCTACTCTGACGCCCAACTACGACTTATCCACACCACACGAAGGATTCCTCTTCACAGCCGTCCGAGCAGCTCGCCAATCAGCTCGACCTCCAACATCATCTACCAGTTCACTTGCAGTTGCGGTGACACTTACATAGGCCAGTCTGGTCGCCAGTTGGCTCAAAGGGTGATGGAACACTTCCCATTATGGTTAAGGCAGTTGCTGTTTAAACAAGGCGGAGCGGACCAAAGAATAAACCGGAACTCTGCCTCGTCTATCACCAAACACCTCATGACGACACGTCACCAGGTGAACCCAATCGATTCATTCAAGGTGCTATTGCGCAACAGAAACCCGATGTTGTTAGTAATTGGCGAGGCGCTACTGATAAGGTTGATTTATCCCGTGCTTTGTGCCCAGAAACCATTGAGGCAAACAAGTAGATTGCCTTGGACCTGATTACGTCATTCCCATCAGTTTTAACGATTTCATTCTATTGAGTGTATTTGTTAATCTCCGGTTGACGTTCCGGAGTTGACTCACGTCAATTGCCTGAACAGATTCAAATCATTTTTCTGGTCCACATCGACCAGCTTTACTCACACCCATCCCAATTTTCCTGTAGAAATCTACCTCAGGATTAAAAGATGTGAGCAGCATCCGCCTGCCGGATAGCTAATCGTGTAATGATGACATACTTCACGAAACAGTTTCGCGTTCCTAGGCTGCAGCCCCCGATTACCTCTTAAGAATGGAATCTGCTTGCACACCGTTCGAACTCCACTACTTTTACAGGTTGTCGCTTTGGGGTCAACTTTAGCCATGGTGGTCGGGTAGGCCTGCATTGTGTGTCATCTCGTGCTTGCAGGTTTTGTTGTTATCCACGTAGCCGTGTCTTCGACTTCCAAACCAAACGTGTCTAGCAGGATGTCCCACGGATCTGTGAAACTTTAACTCCTTCCTACATTCGGCCTAGGCTGATTTTCGTGCTTATCCCATTTCGCATTGATAACATTAGCTCGTAGATGACTGTGTCGTTTCTGTTGTCCACTGTTCGTGTCACCACTTCCTTGGTCCTCGGAAGTCTCGCGAATACATTCTTCTAAATATTGTAATGACGGACCCGGTCTGTCCGAGTTTACTCCGCATGACTAGTGAAATTATCTTCTTTCCTGTTAGGCACATGGCGCTTCGCCCTGTAAACAAGTATTAGCAATGTTCTTTCATGGATCCCGAATTTGTAATCACCTTTGTATTAGGCTTCAAACTGAGCGTTTTGTGACATTCTGATGCAATGCTCTGCCATGTCAGCTTTAGTTCCCGTTACCGTTCTAATTGAATGTTTAATTTTTACAATAACTATTCAATCAACCACCTCTGTGACATTGGTTTTGCATTTGCTGCTGGTGCAAAAGTGTCTGCAAGTGTCTGCAAGTGTTCGAATTTGACTAATATTTATGGGTTCGATTGCAAGTGCTGTCGCAATTATTGTAAAAGTGCTTTCGCCTCTGCTCATTGCATTACCAACCCAGCCGGGAAGCAGAACACGAAGTCCGATAGACGGAAGTATAATAGGCTAAATATTATGAAGAACCATCCACGGTCAGCTTCAGCCAACTTGACGAAGGCCGACATACACAGATTTGCCGTAGATTACGACAACCCAGCGGTACTGTGATCCGACACATCGTACTTAACAAATCGAGAATTATTAAACGCGCTTACACCAGTGAGAACAAATGGAGATAAAGGAAAGTCGGATATCAAAGTCAAATTGCTGGATAAAGACCTCTGCACTCTGCCAACCCCGTGCGATCAAATTACCTGGCTTAGGTATATAGAAGCGAGGGCACCAACAATCTAGCTCGCTGTGGATTTCAGTGCATCTCATTAGAGTAAAACACAGTTTAAAGGTATGTCTGCTGAAAGAGTAGATACTGTTAAGTACAAGTTATTATGAACTCTCCGTGGCTGCATGAAGCACCGTATCACAATTATGCACCTTAGCTAGAGGTGAAAACAATACAATTCTTATGATACACAAAGCACTTGCTTGACTTGACTAGATATCGTAGGCTCAATGGCCCAGGTGAACTCTTTGTCCAGGTCATCCTGTAGGTCAGTATGGCCCTCCACTTACGATATAGCACGCCGTATCTTCAGATCATCGCTAAATAGTAGCTAGTTGTAATAGAACACACTTGCAAGATCATTTATGAAAGCCGGGAACAGACTTACCCGAATACCGATCACTTAGTTAGACCGCACTTCAATTGTTTTCGACCGGGCGCTGCGAACCCTTACATTCAGTTTAAGTTGGACGAGTAAGTCGCCCATCCAGCCCAGAAGGAGATCGTCGAGGCCAATTATTCTAAAATTTGTGTAATCGTATGAGATGGTCCAGGCGCTCAATTGCCTAATCCACAGTACGGTTCAAATTCCATCCACCAAGCCATACTCATTTTTCAACTGGTGTGCCTTCAAAATCCTGGATGATTCAGACAAATCGGCAAGCAACTGGTTTAACCACAGATCTATGGCAGAATATGGCACTTCGACCAAAATACGTGGAAAAAGAAAGGAGTGCATTACCCTAGCAATGCACATATAGTAATCGAAGAGAGTCCGGTGGTCGTAATATGGTTTCAGCCGATGTAGGCATAGCAAAAGCACTTCGAGATAGGCTGTGCTTCCTAAATAGTCTACGTAACTTGCAGTTTTAAGTCCGGAAACACATAAAGGTGTTGCCTGCATCTAGTCAGAAGCAGAGTTCCTAAGGCGAAGAGCAGTGCAGTGGTTTTCTATTGAGTTGGCAAATGAATTATGCTCTCCCAGCAATAAACGTTAATTTTGCATTCATTACCTTATATGTAATGTGCACAGCGAATGTTGAACCTCAGACCGTAGTACAGAATTCGAGTTGCTATAGTCCATGATCGCAAGTCAACGATGGTTTCCATTCTCGTATGGAAAGTGGACTATAACATACTAAGGCAGAATTTAATTATTTTGATTATCTGGTCTACCGTGAGTTTCGTTCGCGCTCCCACGCTATTGTCGTCAGTCAGACAAGCTGTGTTACCCCCAAGGCGTCAACTTTGGGCACGTTAATGAATGGGAAAATAACGTTGAAACTATGCAATTTTTAATTCAGTTAATTCCTCATTTTCATCCTCAGCAGGTTTACTCTAATATGGAAAATACCAGTATCCGCCGTTTCGACCTTCTGTCTATCGTCAATGATGTGCCTTCCAGCGCAACCCTACAGGGTTTCGCCCCCATGAGTTCTGCATGTCAGCAGCTAATGCCACTTTGACATGAAACTAGCCACAATCCTCCGCATAGTTCGTAACTGTTATGGCAATGGAAGATGAGTCGGGCTATATCATAGTCAAATTTCTATCACGCAGATCCGCGGTTGTCACCCAT
The DNA here is from genome assembly GCA_944474145.2 of Dicrocoelium dendriticum. NCBI lineage: Eukaryota > Metazoa > Platyhelminthes > Trematoda > Plagiorchiida > Dicrocoeliidae > Dicrocoelium > Dicrocoelium dendriticum. The sequence goes on from OX104060.1 coordinate 40,510,950, forward strand.
GGCGATGTGGCACTAGCTGCTTACGTCGGGAACTCATGGGACGGAACACGGCAGAAGTCCGATGGGAGGCACACCACTGATGAGACCCAAAAGGTCGAAACGCTGACATCTGGTGCTTTTCCAGAGTAGCCTAAACCTGCTGATTGAGAGTGGCAATGATGAATTACCTGAATTATACCAAAATCTTCACTACTCCTCACTCAACATTTCTTTGTCTAACGTGATGGTCAGACCTGCTAGCTTTCCCGTATATGTTCTCCTTGTTAGAGATTACAACAAACCTGCCAAATATATACCTTGCAGGCTAACCACTGTCCGTGACAGTGGTAGATAGGTGGTGCTATATCCCAGCTAGTTTGCAAATTATGTAGCCCAGCCGACGTCCCCCATGGCTCAGTGGCTTAAGCTGCTGGCTAGTTGGCATCTGCCTCTAGCAGTCATGGGTTCGATCCTCATTAGAGGACTGAGGGAATGCGCGCCACTGACGAGCCCCAATAGGGCGAAACGCGTCTGGCGCTTTTCCGGACTAGGCTCTGCTATGTAGCTTGTGAACTGTTGGGATGAAAGCCTTATCAAATTTACAACTAAAATCCTGCTACTTATGAGGACTATAAATATCTGAGTAGTTTGTGTGTCGGAGAAGCGATACCATCTATGAATGGGCCAAACGGTAACGTCCGACTTATGTTCTTATGGCAGCCCACAACATACCCATAAATGACGCATTGGGTTTAGCACAGCATTGTCTGACTGAAGACAATAGCCTGCGGGAGCGAACTAAACTCACCGTAGGACTTGATGTATGCCTTTAGTTGCCACATTTCACGTTCCAGACGAGACTGCTCTAATGAACATGGACTAGTCATGTGATTTCCCCTGTGTTGGCAAATCTCAATGTGGTGGAATTTGAGGTGATTTCATGGACAAACTTCAGTCGTTCGCCAAAGATTTGGTGATGCTACCTCCATGGTAGATTTAGGTTAATGAAGCGGCATTTGAAGGATGAGTATCTAAACTAGCTGAATAGTTTTACTGGGAAAAGAAACTTTGCTGGGGAACCATGCAATTGCAGTGGCACACTGTCAATTCTTGATTGTCTATTTCATAGGAGCGGTGGTCAGTTAAAACGGAGCTTGATCACAAACCGACAGATATAGACGGAATGCTACATTACAGTTTGGGTCAACCAAAAAGAGTATGCTACTATCGGATTCAGATTGTTTCCCAGAGCCCAGACTCAGTGTACAGAAGAAGAGAACAAGAAGATCGCTAGTAAGAAGATGATAAGGGAAACAGACGGTGGATATCCGTGGCGGATAGTGAGACGTCAGTTGCAATTAGTTCTAAATCCACTTCCGTGACGCATTACGAAGTGGACGCGGACGGTGTGATATTCCCAATAAAATGGAAACCTCAGAAGTAACCAGGCAAATACTATCCAGGAAGCAACTGAAAGTGCTTTTTCATAGAGGTCATTGTCTCCTTAGAGTAGCGCTGCTTCTGAAGGTCCCCTTTCCAAGAGATTGAACGATTATTTGCCTTTAACTCAATCTTCAAGGACTGTGAGCAAGTAAATTTAGGTCAAACAAGGATAGGTCTGCACGATAATATAAACACACAAGAAACCCATTTTGTTTCCACCAAAAAAGAGCCTAAAATACGTGGCGCTACCAAGGGATTCAGAGGTTCCTGTAGAAGTGCTATGCGCGGGGCCCGCCAATGAGTAGGATAACGTCAAGGAAATTAAGCCAGGATTACGAATAACAATCCAAAGGATGATTGATCAGGCGATTGAGCTTACTAAGTCTCATAACTGAGTAAACAGTACGGACGAGGAGAAGTCGTCAAACCCGTGGCAGGCTATTTGAAGCCGGCCAGTCAGAAATGGTATCGGCAGACGACCGCAAGTCGGAGCGTGAATCAGCAGCAGTACGAACAAGAATGTCTCAATTGTGAAAGACCGGCGACGTGGATCAAGAAGAAACGCTCGATGCTTTTGCTTCACACTAAAACGGCCACATGACCTAGTGACCTTTAACACTAATTTTCGTCCGAGTCGGGAGTGTCTGGTTCATCCGTAATCGATACGAAGAATAGGTCGCGCTGGACCCAATGACCTGTAAGAATAAAAAAGGGAACGTATGTGGCCAGAAGTTAAACCCAACCACCTGGTAAGACCTTATATCGAGGAATTAGTTATCGAATGCCTGCTGACAAGCCGACACCAAAAAATAGCAGAATACCTGAGAGTCAACCAAACGTGGGTTTGGTAGTGTGCAGTCAAAGTCATGGCAACCAGAAAGACGTTGGTTCAGGGGGAATTTAATACAATATAGTGCGTCGGAATACATCGATTCCTCTTCTAACAGGCGCTGACCTCAGCATATGCAACTCTCAGCTGGCTGCAGCCTGTTGAAGTGTAAAAATTAAGGAACTAGGATCGCCCGGCCTCATGATTTGAGGTTATATCTGACAACAATTCTTCCACAACGAACGGAGCTTCCCAATTTAGACAGTGCTTTGCAGGGACGCCCGATGGTGTTACTGTTGATTTGAGCCAAACCGTATTGCTAGGCTTGAACGGACTCCCGAAAGCCTTCCGGTCAACTTAAGCCTTCTGGTGACCCTGCTAGGTTTGCAGATACGCTTGTGTCATCTGGTGTGCTCGCAAGAGACTTGACTGTCGCCGACGTACATGCTCCAAAGCGATTAGTTTCATGATGTGACATCGGCAGCTGTGTATCCGACGGCAGATGCAGAACACTACCTGTCATCATGTGAGGTGGTGTCCAACTGGTCGACGAGCGGACGGACGCTCGATAAGCCAGTAAACACTTGGGCAGTGCCATGTCCTATTCCTAAGGGGTCTCGGTAGTCAGGAAAGCCTGTAATCGCGTCTTCAGAGTACGGCTCGTTTGCTTAACTAGTCCGTTTTCCTCCGGACGGTAAGCGGTCGCACTTGTCCTCCGGATGCCGACAACGCCACACAGATTGCTCATGAGTGTGTCCACGACGATGGATCCGCGGTCTGATTGTAACTGATAGGTTGATCCCCACCTTGACACCTAATCACTGAGGAAAGCTACTGCCACACTCCGAGCGTCTATATTTTGAAGATGAACTGCTGTACACTATTTGGTAAAGTAGCCCATCATAACAAGAGCGTAACGATGGCCCTAAGCAGTCTATGGCATCGCTCCACTTATGTGAACGCTTACCATCCCGTTCGTAGAGGCGGCCGTCATTGGTTGCAGTGGACCGCGATGACTTGTCTTGCACAATCAGCGCGAGTGGCAATGTATAGCAATGTCACGCCGTAGATGGGGCCAACAAAAAGTATATCGAATTGCGGCCGCCATTTTATTCTGTCCAGCGTGTCCTAACTCTCTGTGGATCTATCGCATAACGTTCTGCGTTACAGGGGTCGCTACAACAATTTTTCGCAAATAAGCTGGCCCGTTCTGGAAAATCATGGTGCTATCGAGCAACCGTAAATGCGGCCATAGTACCTTTAGTCATTTAATTTCCCAACTGGCGCCAGTTCTAGATGCAGTACTCTGTCTCAGTGCTAAATGATGCGATCATACAAAAGGCTTAGTTCTGAATCTGTTAACAGCAACCTAATCCATTCCTTCGTCTCCGGGGCGTCATTGATAACGGCAGTCATGTAACCAGTTGTGCATGACGGGCCTATTCCATGATCCTTGACAGGCCATTCGGGATAAAGCGTAGGCATTCCTACGTTTTGTGACTGGACGCCTTTGACATGCACAGTAGTATTCTGGCAATGGCTCCTGCCAAAGGATAATCTGTCCATCAAGGTTCCGGAATTTGTGAAACCAGCTCAATTATTGGTGATCAATACGTACAATGAGCTTGTGGCCAAACAAATAGTACCTGCATTGTTTAATTAAAAATACCAGCGTCATCATTTTTATTTGTGTTGTGCAATAGTTGCGCTTACTTCGCGAAAGACTTTCGCTGGCATACGCAATAACCGGTTCCATGCCTTCCAACCTGCGTTCCGAGTGTACAGCAACGATGGTGGTGTCGCTGGCATCTATGTCCAGAAAGAAGAGCCCGCGGATGGACTCGTGTCAGGGTATGCTGAAACAGTTGCTTCGCAGAGTACATTTCGGTTTGTTTCAAATGTCCTTGCTGCTCTTTACTTTAAAAGAAAGCTTGATCGGCCTTCAGAAGTTAGTTCAATGGACTAGCGATATTAGCAAACTGTCGAAAAAAGTGCTGTCAGTAAGATGGAATACTAAGAAACATAGGTATTTCGTCAGCGATTTTCGGAATCGGCGACCTTTGCCAGTCGCAGCGCATTCCTACTCCGGACACGATATGATTTAAGTAGGCTCATCTTCTCTTGGAAATCGTCATTTTGAGCGTTGAAGCTTTAAGCCCAGTTGCAACTGTCAAACTAGCACGGCGAAAATTCTCTGATCGTGTTCTTTCATAGTTCTGCCTTGCACAATGAGTTCATCCAGATAAACTAGACATGGTTTAGGGATCAAATCTGCTAGAGCTATGTTCATTAGGCGCGGAACAGTTTTGTGCGCGTTTGTGAAACAGAACGGCATATTTTGGAATTCGTAGAGATCGGGAGGAGCGATATACGCAGACTTACACTAGTCGTCAGTGTGTAGCTCGATCTGCCAATAACCCGAGGCCAGGTCCAATCTAGAAAAGCAGATTGAGCCAATGAAGGCCTCCATTTTGTCATTCATTCTCGGTGATGGAATGCAGTACTTTCCAGTGACCGAGTTTAGCTTGCGATAATCTATACATAGCCGCAGTTCTCCGCTTTTCTTTTTGACGAGAACATGAGCGATGACCAAGGCAGTTTTGTCGGTTTAATCATATCGCCTGGTAACAGGTTTTCGATAATGTATTGTCATTCTTCTTGGAACTGAAGAGGTACACGTCTGGCAGGTTAACGAGTTAGTGCCGCGTCGCTTATGTCTACGCAGAGCTGTTAATATTGCATGTTATCATATCATCATTTGACCAAGAGAAAGCGTGACGGCATTTGTGTATTATTTCCTCTTAGTTTTTGCCGAGAGGAGTCGGTAAGTTAGCAGCAACGCGTTGAATATATGGCTGCGTGGAAGTCTCAGCTACTGTACGGAACACCACAGAGCGGCTCATCGTGACAAACGGTAACAGATTGGCGACCTCTATTGTTTTGTTGAACAAATCAACCTTGGCATTGAACCAGGAAAGGACATCCACTCCTATCACCATATCACAGTAGAGGTCGCTTAATCCAAAACCCGATGTTTCGCTTACTCATCGCCGTTGTCCAACCCAAGGATTTGATAACTGCTCAGTTATCTACCACCAAGTTACAAGGACTGTCTTGAAAAACATTAGCGTCTGCCGGAACCACACTTTTCCGGAATAAAGTACACATGGCCCTGGTATCGATGAGAATCTTAACACGTTTCTTACATATCAATCTAGAGATCAGGGGTTGGCTGGCATGTTTACGTCAGAAACCGTTGGCACAGAAACGAGCACTTCCGGGGCATAAAATGCTTTTGGTGCTCGCCAATGTAAGCAGCCTTCTCGGACCTCTGGCCTTGCGGGACTTCTTCTCGCGGGTGAAATGGAGGATGACGACGAATCCGCTGATTTCTGTTATCGGAAATTCGATAACAAGGGCCGGTCCTTCGATCGATGAGAATCACTAAGCAAACAGGAGGATAATTAGGGCAGGTATCCGGAAAGGATTGAGTGACCTCAGCGCTTGGATGCAACAGATTACATTTTGATTGCGAATTCAGTCGCTCTACGCCTTCGTAGAAGGATGTAACATCGGCAGCTTCCGCCAGCGGTCGCAAAAGCTTGCGTCATAACTTAGATAGCAGCTCGTGGTTGTTCAGGCTAGTTCAAAAATTTGGCATCGCATTTCTAAAGGTTTCGTGAAGGCAACCATTGACAAGCATAAACAGATTGAAGAAAGACGGCCGACAGGATTTTAACCGAGTAACGCATCCGTAGTCAGGTCTCATTGTCTTCTGGTGGGACACTTTGCAGCATCCAGCAAGCCAACCTTCGGCGAGCAGCTCCGTCACTGAGGAAAAGCAGTATATATTTTCGAAGGTCCATGTGGGCCACGCTATCAGGTTGTTTTGCATCCCAAATGTCAAGTCATCGCTGGGTGTAAACAGAAGTCTAATGCACAGCAGAGCGGTTACTTCCTACAAAACACTACATCTTTTATCCTGGAAGTGTCTCCCTATATGTACTATTCGTCCGGATCGGGGGTATCAAGTTCTTTCGTAACCGACAAGTAGAGTAGGTCACGATGGACGCGATGATCTGCAATGGACAACAAAAAAGAAAGTAGGTGGCCGGATGTTAAGCTCATCCACCAAGTAATAACAAATATCGAAGAATTACGTATTGAACGCCTGCTGACAAGCCGACACCAGAATGTGGCCGAATACACGAGAGGCAACAAATCGTAGGCTGAGCAGTCTGCAGTCAAAGTCACGACAACCGGAAAGGCGCTGGTTCATTGGGTTTAAAGCAACATGGCGTGTCGGAAGAGAAACATCACCATTCAATGATTAGCGTTATTAATTGCAATCTTCACCTTACTTTCTCATTTAAAGCCTAGCCAATTGTGCAACAATTCACTTATAGTTTGCTTATTCATCTGACCTGAGGAAGCTCTTATGTTAACAACGAATGTTGCCACGATAAAACCGCACAAAATAGTTTTGTATTCCAAATATTTGAAACACACTGATCCTAGTCGGCTCCAATCGTTTTCCGAGATATTGAACCCAAACATTTATTTAGAGAGGATTGACGGATTTATGACATTAATATGTACTAAATATATATAACTGGTAGAAATGTTCGACGGATGCTGACAAGAAGCATTTCAACTAAGAGCAAACACATAGTTTTGGGTTGAGGCCGTTCGCCACTTTCCATCTGACTTCTCTTTTCTCTAATTCATGAATATTCTCAAGCAGCGATGATTGGAAATTGAAATAACACATGCGATCGGTGACAATATACGTTTTTAAGGTAGACGGTTTGCACTAGCCTGACATATTACTGGGAATAGTGCGCTTTTGCCACTTTTGTTTACGAAACTTATGGTGCGCGAATGTTTAACTAAGTATACATGAAAAAACAATTGTGCCGAATAAGCACATCGGTACAGCAATTCCATCAAATCATTTGGTCCGTTTTACACGCCAACACTTACCTATTTACTAGAAGCAATACTTAGTTTCACAATTAATTAAGCAACATAATACAAAGGGCTAATTTTATTAGATTAGCTTAACCCATTATAGGAAAATCTTCAGTAGTTTAAGCAGAAGTACCGGTTTCCACAACTTTGATGCAAAACAAAGGCTGTTTTTATGCTTTAGCTTTTCTTCTGATCGGCGGTTGCGCTGTTGTATTTTTTAACGAGGAATGCATGTAATACCCAAATTGGCGTTTTATTGGAAGTCTTCGGGGGTGCTGTTATAAACGAAGACGTGAACCATGACTAAAAGCTCTGGTGACCTGGTACATTAGTGGGAATATTTGTGTACCTACCACCAGCAAATACAGCAAGCAGAGAGCGATTAATCATTTTCATTGGCACGTTGCTAAGGTGGGCTGTAGCTGCACATGTCAGCGAAAATTAGCCGTGATTTCTGCGAATGTGGATAAAAGCATTATTTTCAAAGCAAGTTTAAAAATTAAATTTTTAAAGACACTGCTTTATTAGCTTTACTCCGTAGTATTTACAACGATAATTTATGTGTCAACGTCCTTTGCTTTGTCAATATTATTCATTAAGTAATTGTTTTCTCTCCCTTAGTCTGAAAACTTAGTGTTTATTCACAGGAACTTAAAAGGCGTAATAGTTATTTAAACCGATCTTGCAAACTTTATTTCCTCGCATGCATATAAAAACCCCTGTTTTAGTGAAGCTGTTTAATTTTGTAATATTTTGTAGATGCATTGCAAATAGTGTTTAATAAATCACTGTGCTTAAGTACGCGATGCATTTTGCATGACTGAGCGCTTGCGTATCTGAATAAAATCAAATGCACACCACGGGTGCTCCAAGTCACAAAAATTAACTTCTAACCGCTGTGTCAACCGATGCTGCTAAGCACAGAAAACGAATGGGGATATAAAGCAGACACTTCAAAAAATTGTAGTAGTTATTTTCGCTGAAGTCGGAAGATAAAAGTTACATCCAGTTATCATTACATTTGACACGCTTAATTATAGCAGTATAATAAGGTATTCGATACAAAGGATTAGGCAAACCAATTCATGCGTAGAAAAACAGATGACATGCATATGTTTACAGTGTTCACTTCCGGAGGTATGCAATGCCTAAATCTGTAAAATAGTAAACTAAAGTATATCTTAGGAAATATACCTACCTTAAGCAATCTAAGCTCGCAAACATATGCCGTATCCTCGTGATGTGCTTCCACACAGACTAGACTTAGTTAGTTATTTGTCTACACAGCATCAAAACAGATAGAAAAGTGACCTAGTTAATCACACCACGGTATCACCGAACTAAAAGTTCACTAATTTTGGCGATTTCTTTTTATTATCTGCAATTCACTAATTCGAAAGTGGTACATATAAATTATTAAAAATAATGTATGAGCCCAGGTTGCAAATGATATAACAGCCACATATATATTGCCATTTGTAAGAAAACGCATTCGAATAGTAATGATATTATAGACGTTCTCTATCAATTTATTCTCGCGAAAAAGCGAGCACGGAAATTAACCGAATATGTAGGCAGCAGAGGGTTGAGTTTTATGCCTAACATCTATTTAAATCATACCCATGAAATAAAAAATATCTGGTGCTGCAGGAAGAAAGATACTACGACAGCTTAATTAAAACCCTAAAATTTTAAATAAAATTTATACCAAAACCATCTTAACAGCCAGCGGAAAAGCGTTTCACCATTATCCAGTAAACAAGAAGGAAACCAAAGGAGAACTAAATACACACTTAAAAATAACCTTAGCAGAAAACAATTGTAACAGCAGGCAGGTACTAAGGCTTGGTCACAATGTGTCTCTTCCCGAGTGTAAAGGTACCCCATCCGGCATTGCTAGCATCTGTAAGCAGATATGTAAAAGAATCACTTAATGTTTTACGCAAGGTTTAACCCGATAATCCTTCGTAGTATCATCAACGCAACAGGAAAACAAAAGTTAAAATCGCATAACCAATTTTGTGGGGCATATGCGCATAAAAAATTCCCTGTAAGTTAGAAGTTGGTTCTGTAGCAGAACTGAAGATTCTATTGCAATTCAGTTATACACTGGTAAGCTACATATTCAGCAGCGGTTTATCCAATTTTGAAATATCTTATACCTATCAACTGGCGAGCTCCACTCAGTCTATATAAGTACAAAATGCGAGAATGATCCAATTGACAGTAGTGATGGATGAGGAAAATTCCGAGGACTTATCTTTGCTGGCCTTACAGGCATATGATAAGGATTTGCTTCCTATATCAGAGCGCAGACTTTAAGATAAGTTAACAAAAAGCTTTATTTTCATACATTAATTTGTGAAAGCGTAAATCCTAGGTTTATTCAAATATATCATTTGATTTACTTTGGAGTTAACTACGGCCAAATCGATTCTTGGAGACCTTGTTCTCTTCATTCACAGACTATAGTATTTTTTGGATTCCATATGGCGTTACAGTGATTTCCCTCGCCAGTTTGTCACTCAGCTAGAACGCCTGCGCTTGGTACTCGTAAAATACTGGGTGGTGTACACGCCATTGATCTCCTTCAACAATTTATATTTACCAAGTTCATCAGATATATGAGGCGATCTGTATAATGTGTGCGTTAAGCGCGAGCTTAGTTTTCAAGAAAATCGAGTTATACTTGGAGGCTGAAATGAAACAATTAATTCTTCGACTGTTTGCTAAAACAACATACGTACCAATAGAGGTAATCTGCCATTTGTTTTTAAGTCTAATTGTGTTGCTTTGTACTATTCTAATAAAGAGGCGCTTGTGTAAATATATATTAAAAAGATTCGGCAGACAAATTAAGCTAAGCAACTCGCGGCTAAAGTTATTGGAACATTGTTCAAGAAGAAATAATACTCATCTGTAGAGTTTGTGCCTTGCATTGAATTCGAAGCATTGTATTTTGAACTAATCCGGAGCAGCTCATTCGCTGTTTTAACAGATATGGTTGTTGTTCCAAAATCGATTAATGTCCAATATCGTTAACATAGATTTTCTGTACTTCCTAGATGTAGCACAAGGTTGGACAGTTGATTCACTTCCCAATCTGATTTCTGTCATTACATGTCACTTTCCATTCTATGTGTTTATTAAAATAGTTTATATACTTATGTCTGTATTATGGAATGTGAACAATCTCTAAGTGTATTTGCATCTTAACTGCTACGTAGGGACTTCATGCTATCCGTGTCAGCATATTGCTATAGGTCATAATGAAATAATTATTGTATTCGTCTGACTGCGGATTACATTTTCCAAACCAACCGTCAAGTTGAATAGGTGGTAATAAAGACGATTACCTGCATCTAAACCTAACATAGATTACTTAATATAATTCAGGACTAAACCACATTTTATAAACAAAAGCTGATGGACAACGCATCCGAGCTTACTGGGAAGGCGACAGGAGTGTGTGACCGAATAGCCAAGTGGAATCACTAACAGGATAATGCGAAGAGAGTCGAAGGCATGTCAGGAAGTAAATCGGTTGGTCCGAAGGCTTGAAACAATATGAGCCATGTGTTTCAATGCAATTCCCTTTCTGCCACCTCATGATACACGTTTATGAATTTGTCTCTTGAAACATCTATTGGAGCATTGCAGTCGCCAAGAGCGTGTATTCTTGACTGCATGGTATGTGGAACTTTATCCGGTTATTTGTGATAAAAAGGACATTTTGTGATCCGAAATTACAGTGGAAATATAAGAATCATCACTCTTTTTAATAAAGCAATTGCAAAGTAAGAAATAATGTATTACTAAAACAAACTAACTCCTATGCTAAACTATGTTTTGAGTACCATGCATTTCTTTTGAATTCATTCCACTGTACATTTTAAAGCGACCCTAAGCCAGTTAACTTACCTGTACTATTATTGAGTTTGGTAATATATACACAGATCAAAGAATTTACATTAAGACAGGATTTCCATACTTTATTATTTCGCTTTTCTTCTTAGACAAATCTTGACATAGCTGGAGAAGAGTTAAAAAATTTATACTGCTCAAGGATGTTCCATTATCTTTATAATAGTTTAACTTTTATAACATTGCCCAGGCACTGTGTCAAATGACATATCCTCAATTATGGCCATAAAATTTACCTTTTCCAAAGCATTATTGTCTGTAGTTAAACAATAGTTCCATCCCTATTTCGATTCCAACATGTGCAGTCTGACAAAGAATTTTACCAACCTAAAGGTAACACAAAAATGCGAAAGTGTAATAGACGGCTAAAGTGCTAACACTGAAAAATTCCTTGGCAGAAATAATTACTCACATTTTTATATGGAATACTGATTCATAACGTCAACCGACCCTTATTGTGAATTAGCCGCATGGAAGGCGTGTCTTTGCAGGTGACTAAGAGCCCATGTGTTCGTTAACTAGTTCTCATAAACATGTATATACAGCGGTATACGTCTGGGCATCTATCGGATATATTAAGGAGACGTGCAGTGGCCAATCTATTTGTCCCTCGCGGTCCAATTTACTGATACGGTACACATAGACAAGCCCATTCATATCTCGGAATATGCTTGGAACTGACTGGGATCTCATGATTTCATAAGATTTTGAATACACATCACTTGTTGTAGGATTTTATTACTCACTATTGACGCAAGAGCTTTTTCAAACCAGGTGAATCGGTACAAACTGGCTTAGCTTTTTACGGGAAAGTAAGGTGAAGATTGTAAGAAATAAAGTACGCCATCGGATACTAGTGTTATACGTCAATAGGTCTAGTGTTCATTCTAATGTAACAACAGGCATCAAGCGTTTCTCAATGATCCATGTCACCGGTCGTTCACATGTGAGGCATTCCTTTCTTGCAGCTGCTGATTCACGATCCAACCTAAGTTCGTCCGCCGAAACCTTTTCTGACTTACCACGTTAACACAGCCTGCCACGTGTTCGATACTTCCACCCCGTCCTTGCTGTTTACAGTTATTAGTCTTAGCAACCTCGATCGCCTCGGCAATCAAATTTGGGTTGTTTCTGATAATCCCAGATTAAGTATCTCGACATTGTCCCAATCAATCTCGTGACCTGGGTCTAGCGCGTGTACGGCCAACGCTGAATCTTTTAGTGGGGCTATATATTCAGGCTCATTTCTCGGTGGACGCGTAACGTGCCTCATCATCACAAGTTGAAGGAAGCATCAATTACACCTATAGTCCAAAATAGATGAACGCATAAAAAGCCACCATTGAATCAGTGGTACAAGTGTCATGAGCCATTTCGACTTTCGAAACCGCTTAGTCCGTTGTAAGTCAACCGAATGATGCGAAGTCGTGGACTACTTAGCAATACCCAGATTGTGTTCTCTTCAAATGTGTCAGTTTAGCGGAATTTGGTTAGAGACCCTTGCGTTTTCATTTGATCAATGCGACACGGGTGGTTAAGTACCCTAACATTATTTTCAAACACTGGAAGCGAATAAATAGGATGTACATGGAAGCCGACTAAGAAACAGATTTGTTGTCAGCCGTCTTTGGCTGAGCGGATATCACCCACAGATGGATTGGCAGAGAAAGTATTGCATTTTTCTTTAAGCAGTAGCATCAAAACCGAATACGAGTAGCTGCTTTGTCTCATTAAGCCAGAGAAGTAGGAAAGAGCCATGTTCGCACACAATATCCTTTAGACCAGACTGCCCAAATAATACTCTACGATTTATTCATGACCTTAATTACAAAAGAAAAACACAAGGCCTCGTCTACACATTGTATATTTTCATCCGGTATTGATCATGGGCTACCAAATTACGGCATTTCTGATTCACCTGAGAGAGTGTTACAACCTAGGGTGTTGTATTGACGGCTATGTTAGTCTTCCTTTAAAAGTAAGCCAAAATCCTAACCAATATAACGCACAGATGTGCAGGCGGTAATTTAAATTCTTTGTGAAAATGTTTGGTCTAATATTATGCCTATTGTCATCTATACAATCAGTTTGTTGAGTCAAAGTGTGGTTCCAGAGTTTGCTCGCTTCAGCTTTCATTACGTTTGATTTGCCAATTAACGCGGCGAAATTTTACACATTTCGTTGGGTGATTATCACTTTATTATGTCACAACGCTCTCGCTGGCGAAGGTAAAGCTCACGCTTTCTTCTTAGTTTTAAACCTAGGAAACAACTTTTGCAGAATCTGGATCCAATATAAGTGAGTTATGGTGGAAATTTGTTTGGTGGATAGATGGATTAGCTAAGTAAATCTGCCTAATTGGACACATATTTTGGTGTGCCTCCCTTTGTCTAATCTCCTTAATCCGGAAGAACTCGATTGGATTTAATCAATTTCCTGCACCACATTATGGTTACTTACCATCCATCAGGTGACTATTTAAGGTGTTTAAATCTAAAAGACCTAGTCAAGCGATTTTCTCTACGTGCGTGTTTTAAAGTTGAACGAAGGCAAATCTTATCATCAGTGTATTAGTAAGTGCAAGTTTGGCATGGTGAAGACGAAAATCTTCCTATTTTGTGTGAGCCGTTGTTGAGTTTCACTGGCGGAGGTAGCGATGCATTCATTCGCAATATCGAAATATTCGGTCCAGTCTGGTAGTTGAGTTTCTAGTATAAAAACGCTATTACTCAAAACCATTTTTTGAACGTTCCATCATATTCAAATGTGTTTAACGTTTTAACAGCTATGCCTTAATAGTAACTATATTCAGTTGAACAGATACACGACCGGGTAAGGATTGATAATTAAATGCCGATACTTTGTCAAGACTACTGGAATATTATGTAATTGGTTTGTAATTCGTGCGATATGTCTGGTCTCATTTTAGGATTAGTGACGTTGTTCGTCGTTGTGACTAACAATGCGATAAATACATTACATTGAAGCATTGTTCTAGGATAAAAGAACTTTCCACTAACGTTTTACAGACTTTGTCAATGATGGTAACGTCAGCTGAGATAAAATTATCAGGTGATTGCTTTGTTAAATTTATATAGGATATGGTTGCATCAGGAAGTTAGGTTCAATATAGGAGATAAATGAGGTTAATTGAGGAGCACACCAAAAAGTACAAAAGTACAAAAACTGTATATAAAAGGATTATAACATCAAGGAATATATATAACCTGGCTTCGTAGATTGACATCATGCTGCATTATGCAACAAGTGTTCTCTAGCACTTCGGCTCAGAAATGGTTGCTTTTTCCAATTCCATTATTGGAAGAGCAAGTTCTGCATCAAATTCTCTCACTTACACTGCTTTTCAGTGTAAGCATGCATATTACCAATCTTCCACCTTTGCTGAACTTGTTCAATCATTTACAAAACGAACAGTAACTAAACCGGAGCTATCGGACACCGCGGGCATAATTTACTGCTAAAGTCTGAAAATTACTCACCTGTGAGTATCGATAGCAATCGAGTAAATAAATACCTATTCGGCGTGCGGTTTAAATTAAAGAATAACAGACATCTTTTATCATTTTACCTATAGAGATTTGACAATGGAGACTGCGTCAGTTTATTTATTATGTAAAAACTGTTATTACCCTGCATAAAGAACCTAACTTCTCGTTGGACCCTGCAGCTTGAAATGAAGCGCTAAAATAATTTTCTGCCAGCAGTGTCGATGTTAATAGTATTTTACTGGTAGTCTAGGTAGTTGACTTTATTTATTTTTCGTCAAGAAAGCAGCAGTACTATGTGCCTCGTTAATGTGGATAGCATCATGTGCTTTGCATAATGGGAAAAAGGAATTCCTTGGCGGGAGTTGAAAGGATCATTGCTGCTTCTACCATTGTGAATCGCGGTTGCTATTCCAAGCCTTCACATGTCGGGAACTTGGTTCTGATCTGAGCAGCGATGGAAAAACTGAGCTAAATGTCTTGTCAGTTGGCTTGCTGCTGCTTCCAGTACCTCAGGACGAATGGTGTTGAAACCCGGCGAGCTAGGTTTGCTTAAATGTTAGCTTTTGCAATACAACCTCCGCGGTAAAAGGGATGTGTGTTAGTTCTGGGAGAAACACGACAAATGTTGGATGATCGCTTGTTGTCAAGAGCCTCTGAAAGTGAGGGCCTATTCATCTGAAGCGCGCTGGATGATTCCACAACCGTACGTTTTGGGCCACCAGCCGTCCTGAGTGGAGAAAATATTTGCCTCACATTTTGTAGACTATTGACGTGCTAGTACTGCAGTTTAGGTTTATGATTGAAAGTTTTTGTGATGTTCTGCTGAAAGTCGTCACTGTCTTCTCTTAGCTGTTGAGTGCATTGGTTACTTGGGGATACGTAGTTGTCCCAAGTTTCTTGTGCCTGGAGACAAGCGACTACTGAAGCAAGGTGGGGGAGGGCCGAGAATTGGGGGGTTGAATACTGGGGGGATATAAGTGAAGCTGGAAGGGGACGGTAAGAGTGAAAAAGCGTAAGAGGGGGAATAAGAAGACGGGAAGGCTTGAGCAGTAGCATCCAAACAGCTATCCACCCTGCCCGATGCAGCAGATAGGGCACTGTTGATTATGCTCTGCGGTGGCCAGAGCATCGGAAATTTGTTTGAGGAAAGATTCATTGTATTGCGTGGGCAGGATACTGTCAGACTGCCCAGGCCTAGACAGGAGAACGATTAGGATTCTCAACCAAAGCCTTTGGTTCAAAAACCTGCCCGCAAGGCAGCGGGTTTGGCATTGGGCCACAAGGAGTCCGTTTTAAGGAATAAGGAGCCACCCTCATTCCAACCCCCAACATAGAGGACCAGGAGGCTTATTTTGTCTGGCCTCTAACCATTGACTAATCTGGTATAAGCGGCTCTGAAGGTGTAAAATGCATCACCCAGTATAGCTCAATGTATCACTGAGACACACAAACCATCGTACCACTGCAAGGTCCAGTCTCAATGCGATTGCCGAGTTTAACCAATCGATGACATTCTCCTATCCCGCAGTGCTTTGGCTTGGTACCTTTTGGGATTTGCATTTCTGCCATGCAACTCAGTGTCTTCGCTGACCAATGAGTTGGTTGGCGTTCTGTAACTTTCCAGCTTTGTTAACGGCGCACATCGTTCAGTCGAGCGTGATTTTACAAGGTCAAAAGAGTTGTCGGCGTGGTCGCGCTGTCCGTGTGACGCGTTAAGCTGACAAAGTGACAAGGAAAGGCGGATGACTGGAACCTGTTAACTAACTCTGAACACAGCGCAGAACACAGATTGAAAGGCCATAAATTCTTTTACAGCTACGTTAAGAAATCATGAATCGGAATAAACTTAGGCTTTTCGGACTGTTTATCGAATTCTGTGTCGAATAGTCTCACATAAAAGGTCAACCGGTTCAATGTGATCAAGTTATCAGCTTGCGGATAATCACGATGCCAGTGAAAACGGTTAGTGCTGGCAAGGATTTGAATCGCAAAAGATAATTCCACGTGTACTGGAACACTGTGACAGCTGGTACATCCAGTTTGAATGAGTGTGCAGTGAGAACGATGCGAGAAGACAGAGAGCAGTTAGAGAGGTGCAATCCAAAAGCACCAGGCGCACGCACGTTACGTGTTTGCAAGGATGGCCTTGATTCTGTTGTCAGCAAAATTATAATATATAAGACAGTATGATGATAAAATGAATGGAAGGAGAATACATTTCTGAATTTCGAACGTCTCGATGCGAAAGAGCGTATTATCGCTGTTGTGACGCCCAGTACGCCTTCACCCCACGACCGCAAGAAGAAGTCCAAGATGAGTCGGGATGAACAGATTTTCTATTGCAGTACGGCACCAGTTATATAGCTTTACAACAAGGGCGAAGCCAAGCTACTAAACGCATGAGGTCCAACAGGCATGGAGAAAACACAAAATGGAACAAGCAAATGAGAATCGCGAAAATTACGAGCCAATGAAGTGCGGCAAAGAAAATAGTGTCTGCGGAGTTAATCCCTGGGGGTAACCTTCTGATGAGCGACCATTAAAAACGACGAGTAGTGTCCAATCAGTGTGGAGAAGTGATGCGTTTAAACAAATGCCAGAACAGTTGATAGTGAGAACGATACAAACCAGGAAAAATAAAAACAGGCATAATAAATATGTGTTGGCTGAATAATACATCCACGTGAAAAAGCTAAGGAACGCTGAGCAAAAGAAACCAATCAGAATGTCCACAGAATGAGACGGCTGAAATGAGCTGTGAGCTATTGCGAAGGAGGCTGAGGAAAGCGACGTGTCCAAAATGTAGCAGAGAAGCAGGTAACTGCGCAAACAAAGAACTAAGCAACTAACATAATTCATGAAACTGAGGGTTAAGTAGCCAGCTCCCTAACAATCGCAATACACTATGAAGTGGACAAAATTGGTCCGTTAGTAATCTAGGCGAAAAGTTATTGCAGGCATCTAATGTCTAGAACTGAAAAGCAAGTTGCATGAACAAACAAAGGTAATGTGACAAGGATGCCGTGATGTTTGACTGTGGACGATCTAGATATGGGACTTTTGTCCACTGTAGGGATATATATATATATCTTAATATGAGTGAAGGCTAAGTACAAAAACAAAGAAAAGCAAATATTACATTATTGCTGAGTAGTGGGGATGTTGTTATAATTCCAGAAGTGGTTCGTTGCAGTTCCCTCTTAGTCAGCAGCCTTTAAGATGTATGGAAAAGCATTAGACGGTGCTGTTTCGAGCTTCTTTGTCTCGTCAGTACTGTGCCGCATTCAAACCCATGCCGGTTTTCGACACCGTGAATTTCATATACTAACAGCCTGTGCCACTTAGAAATAGGTGTCTGCCACTGACCTGAATGACTGACAGTTGTCTACGAGATAGCCGGAATCATTCTCCACTGTAATGTCAGTTGCAAATTATGCAGAGGAATCTGCTTTCTCTCCAAAGCCATGGCTTTCGCATAGCGACTGCCTACGCCACAGCCCGTATAAGCTATACAGACACAGGCTGTAGCCATCCGGAAGTAATGTGTTCGGAACCGCGTAAGGGACCGATGAAGGCGCACCACGGATGAGAACCAGAAGGTCGAAGCAGTTAGCTGGCGCTTTTTCAGACGTGCCGAATCCCGCTGACTATGATGAGACCGCGACGAATCACATCTGCAAGCTGTACCCACGGACGCCGCGGAATTTTGCTAAGCCGTGCTGGATGTGCAATTTTCTTTTGGAATACTGTGTTATACGTGTTTTCTGTGTGTGAATTTTACACCAATACAGTTCTTTTGGTGTATTGTTTTATCTGTGCGAATTTGGTGAATATCCCCTCGCTACTTTCGGAGATCTCACTGATCACCCAACTACAGGCGGTGTCCGCCATCTTAGATTGGTTCTACAATGGCACGTACCTCTTACCCGCGGAAAGCGAAGCCTAAAGCTACCGAGATGAACGTTAGTTGCGGCGTTGCCAACTGTATAAAACTTGTGCGGTTTGGTATTGAATGCAGTAGCTGTCGAAAATACTTTCATCCTCGGTGTGCTCGCCTTAGTACCAGCCAGATAAAAAAACTCCATGATACGACCGATTCTCTCTGGTTCTGCATTGAGTGTTCATCTCTTCCACTCGTCAGATGTATAACTGTGCTGGCACAGAAGTGCGATAGGTTGTCAAAGATTGTAGAGCAAGCAACAGCAGTGAAAGCTGTCCCATATGAGCCAGATAACTCTGTACATAAAGATCCATGCTCAACATCATGCTCCAATCCAGAACGGTGTAAGAACAATGTTCCAGTGTTAGTCACCGCGACAGTAGCGGCTGCTCATAAAGACGCGTTCACCGCACACTCTCCACCAGAACCACCCACCACGCTGAACGCTGTTAAAGGGACGACAACATACGCGTCCGTTGTCACTACTCATACGGCTGAGGCCCCTTTCATCGTTACGCAACCCGCCGCCAAACAAGTTAATACTACCGTTACCACCACGGGACTCAAGACCTCATCATCTACCCAAGCGAAGAAACCAGTTACTGGTCCTCACAAGAAGGTGGACATTAAAAAACACCATAATCCCTTGACAGTTATATGCTCCAATGTGACTGAATCCGGGGCGAACTCTATAAAAGATAAGATATTGGACGACAAAAAACAGTGGGACTCCCTGTGTCAACTGATGGAGGTTCAAGTTAAACCAGTCAGTATGATGCGTCTCGTCCGTCACCCAAACTCCATACACTATGGTGATCCACGTTTACTCCAGGTAACACTACAATCAGCTAATGATGCAGAGGAAGTTCTCTTGTCAGCTACTCGCCTCCGTACCACATCATGCACAGTTCGAATCTTTCCAAATGTTCCTTGGAGCGAACGTCAAAAACGCAAACAAAATCCGGACGACTTCCGTAAACGACAAGACGCCAAATCTGTTCTTGTTCACGGTGTCCCCGAGCTCAAGACCTCAAGCGATCTAGAGGCCAAAGCGCATGACTGGGATGAATGGCGTTTTATTCGCGAACTGCTCTCACTCGAAAACGTTATTGCTACTTCGACATCAAGGTTACCACTCTCACCTAACTACAAAGGATGTGGTCCCCGAGTGATGAAAATATCGTTGCATTCCGAAATGATGGTAGAATATGTGCTCAGTACGTGGCGCAAAATGCGTCAAGTGCTACCATCCGAAATACGTATGAAGACGATGGGCACTGAACCACCAACAGGCCATGTCACACTGAGCAAGCAACGTACCAATACAATTCTGCCGCCATGTAGCTCAGACCAGAGACAATGCCAAAACACGCTGCCGGCTGAAGGGGGACAAGTTGGTCACCCACTTGTTGGCGCTGAGAGCTCAATACAACGACCTGAACTGGCCCTAGGGTCTGCAGCATCGGTCCTACAAAAAAACTACCGGCAGCCGACCCCACAAGGGTCGGCGTAAACTCCAACCGAAAACCAGAATCTACAAACACTCTTCTAACCACCGATGCCCTCACGTGCTTCTATACTAATGCACAAGGTCTTCTCAGCAAGCTAACCGAACTTCGATTTCGCCAGGTCTCCACGCCCTGGGACCTAGTTATGGTCACCGAAACCTGGCTGAGCACGGAAATTGCGGATGCCGAGATTGCGCTACCTGGCATGAGTTCCTTACGAAAAGATCGGCCTAGCAGAGGAGGCGGAGTGCTTTTGTATTATTCATCCGACCTACATGTTGAGATCATTGATGACTCAGAAGCAAACATCAACGATTCTCTTTGGTATCGTATGCACCTGAGACGTGGCGATGTGTGTTTGCTAGCAATAGTTTACCGTCCTCCAATGTCTACCTTAGAAATGGATCAAGGCCTTGCTGCTGCGATGAAACGAGTACTGACACGTCCACACAGTCACGTTCTTCTGGGGGGGGACTTCAATCTGCACGCACTCGAAGTTCCAGCATCGCCCAGCGAACAGTTCAAGGCTGATTTGCAAGAACTGATTACCGATGTACCACTGTATAACAATGTCACCTCGCCCACTCGTTTCAGAACGGGTGACACCCCCTCTGTCTTGGACCTTGTGCTCACCAACGAGGAACTAATGATTGACACCGTTACCATAGCTACACCACTAGGTCGTAGTGATCACGCGACGTTGCACTTTCGTTACATCTGTTATTCGGAGTACGTTAGAGAGAACGACGAGGAAACTTATATTGTTACACATTACGACATCTTGTCTAACCTTGTTCAAGACACCAACTGGTCCTTCCTGACCGAGAATCCGCCCGATGAGGCTTGGATGGTGTTTGTCACCAAATTCACTGAGCTAGTGGCAAATGCATCAGAACGCAAGGCCTTTCGCCCGAAGCAAGTGGATTCGTTCCTAAGAAGCCGTACGAGAAAATCTATGGCCTTAAGGGATTCGGCCTGGCACGCTTACAAAGTTTGCCCAAGTAATCTGACCTGGGGAGTCTACACAACTCAACGAAACCACTGCGTCAAGTTGATTCGCGAAGACAAACTCCAGCACCAACAGAACTTAGCGGCGAAATTCAGCAAAAATCCAAAGCTGTTGTATAGACATATCAACAAACTCCGTAGAGTGCAGCGCGGGATCCCGGTCTTGAGTGCAACAGATGGTCATGTGCAAACTGCACAGGACGCGGCCAACGTGTTTCGTCAACACTTCCTCCATACTTTCCGGAGTGAACCATCCCTTCACCCGATTTTGACAGAGCTCTCACCGTTCCCAGGCTTACATAACGTATCGTTCACGGCAACCAATGTGTTGAAAACGCTAATGTCGTTGCGTGTGCACAGCTCGCCAGGCGTAGACGATATTAAACCGAAGGCGTTGAAGGCAGCGGCCCTAAACATTGCCGAACCATTAGCTCGGTTCTTTCAACGTTGTCTTGACGAAATGCTGATTCCCACAATGTGGAAACATGGGCTAGTCACTCCCATTTACAAAAGCGGTAATCGTGCGGAGCCGTCGAACTACCGTCCAATCACTCTCCTCCCAGTTTTATCCAAAGTAATGGAACGTATAATTGCGGAGGCGCTAATGGGATATCTGGAGAACAACAATATCATAGTGCCACAGCAACACGGATTCCGCCGAAATCGATCCTGCACTACCAACTTGCCGCTGGCCCGAGCAAGCTGGACGGAGTCAGCTGATGCTAGATTTGGAGTCGACGTTGTCTACCTGGACTTCTCGAAGGCGTTCGATCGTTTGGACCACCGCATCCTCCTACACAAGCTTCGAGGCTACGGAATCGGTGACCCTGTGCTTGGTTGGATCGCCAACTTTCTCACTCAACGTCAGCTGAATGTGAGAGTCCGCAGCTTCATGTCCGACCCAATTGACGTCCAGTGCGGTGTGACACAAGGGTCAGTACTGGGGCCACGTTTATTTTTAACATTCATTAACGACCTTGCCAGTGTACTACAGTCGAACTTCTTGCTGTTTGCAGATGATGTCAAAATTTGGCATGACATCCGGACAGAGGACGATCACACAACACTGCAGAGCGATCTGGACAGGGCGTACACTTGGTCATCCGAAAACATGCTCCACTTCAATGTCGCCAAGTGCAAAGTCGTGAGCTTACGCCACCAGCTCATCCATGAATACTTACTCGGGGACCAGCCGTTGCAACATGCTTCCCAGGAATGCGACCTCGGAGTGATCGTGCAGGACGACCTTGGCTGCTCCAGACAAGCTGAAAAGGCATCGAAAAGGGCCAGTCAACATCTCGGACTCTTACGGAGGGCTTTCGGAAATTTCGAGCCATCTGTATTTCCGCAAATGCTGAGCGCTTACGTGAGACCCCATGTGGAGTATGCGATCCAGGCCTGGCGTCCCTGGCGCAAGCGCGACATCAGTGCACTTGAAGCTCCACAGCGTAGAGCAACGAAGCTCGTCAGAGGCCTGTTTCACATCCCCTACCAACGCAGACTGCAGTCTCTGGGATTGTACAGTGGTGAATATCGTCGTCACCGAGGAGACCTCATCATGGTCTACTTAATACTGATGAATCCAAATCACCCATGTCGCAGTCTCTTGCAGCTGAGCCAAAATACCAACCTGTGAGGTCATCAGCTCAAACTGGCTACACACTACAGCCGACTTGATTGTCGACGAAACTCTTTCTCACTCTGTGTGTCCCGTGCTTGGAATGCGCTCCCCACTCACGTCGTCCTTGCCCCCACATTGGCACTATTTAAAGAACGTCTAGATGACACACTTTCCAACTTGCATTATTTGGCATAGCACGTCCTATTCGGAGGACGAAATAACGAAACCCAAACCATGAGATTACTGACCCTCCCCGCAAAGTGGCGGTGATGTTACATACAGAAGTGTCCCAATGAACGACATGGATGTATACAAACTGGAGTAACGTACCACATCTCTCAACGGAAGCAAGACACGAGTGAGCGTTATCCGTTCCTTTGATTTCTTTTTCCCACATTTGCTGTAATATAACAGCTCTACTTTGGGTGCAGACATCCAGTCCATACTTCAAACTATCATTATGAAGTGGTGCGTTGAAATCTGTAGAGGCTTAAAAAACGATTTACTTGTTCGATTATCCTTCTATCTTATCTATTGCTCCAACCACCCTACGGGACCTGTCAAGCATATGCTTTTTTACCCGTTATAAATCATTGTTCATTGTTCATCTGGAAACATTACATCAACGAATTCATGAGGGTTAAATGTAATAGATCTGAAAGTACTCACCCCACTTTGGAGTGGAAAAAATCCTGTGTAAAAGCAGGTTGGGCTACATCCACCTATTCTGGATTTTTACGTTATTCGTGCCATCAAGGAAAGTAATCAGACGGATTTACATTTTCGTTTAATGAAGACGCTATAAAAGGAACAAGATATATCAATGAATGCAAAGTGTAACTTTAGAGTCTATATGGTAACTGGCAGATATCATTATCCGGTTGACGGTAGAAACATATGGAATGGAGTTTTTAACAAATTCAGATAACAGGTGTAAACGCAATCACGCGATACTACTTTTGGATATTACAGATATACTGTCCAACCACCGAGTGACGTGGATCATGCCCATGGTGACGTAATTATTATTGTTGTCTGTTCAAGGTCATGTGAGAGAATCTGCACAATCTATAAAAGCTAATTTTGGGAAAGCATCCAGACCGCTAGGTTTGTTTGGCATATTTCTTTTGAGTTGCGATGAGTAGATAATACAGATGCATTGCACTTTATCAATGAGTACAAGGGGATGAGCTCAGTGAATCAGCTGAGCTCAGAATTTAGTTTTTCCACTTCCATTTCGCTGATCTGGATATAGATGCTCTTACCACGACGCTGACTAAAAAGCGTCCAAATACTACAAGTTATAGTAACTTATAATCGCTACGACGTATATAGGGCTAAGCCCATTTATCTCAATTGTAATTGCTGAAGTGAAATTCTTGCCACGAGTAGACATTATGCATTGGTAAGCCTATTTATTTCTCCTTCTCTAAGCAGTCTCAACGTTCACAACATCAAAGGTTCTAATGGATAACTCGGGCACACCACGCTCGCACTCCTGCACTTACGTACCGTGTGCACCATTCTCGAAACCAAACACTCAAGCGACCAGCCGACAGACATCGTTTTTCCCAAATACATAGTACCTTTTTAACGATGTTGCTTAATTTAGACCAAAAACAAATAAAAATACGAGTGTTAGATTACGAATTCTTTTGAGTTAATTCCGATCGTACTCAAACAATTATATGGTGGATATTAGGCATTGTCAGGTTTAAACCTGGCTGACATCCGAAAAAAGAACAATATATTGTTACGGCTTGAGAAGCGTTGCTTTACATGTCTTGTTGGATAGTTGATGGGGATGTAGAAATAACAATAATGATAATACCAGTAGTGAAACAGTTAGTATTTCAAATGTGAAAAAAGCTTATCGTTTGCTCCGCCGTAGTCTTGCAATCCGCTTAGTTTCACAGCACTCCCAGTTAAAATCAGATAATTCGGCGGTAAACTCCAGGTGTAGGATGGAGACGTAGCGCTAACTGACAAATTGTAATTGGATGAGTGCGTCATCCAACCGTCTTTTAAATACAGTTAGTGTTGGTGCAGATAGGACCGACTCTGCAAGAGCATTCCACGGGCGACAGATACGAATGGAAAATATATTGCTGCGACAATCCAAGCTTCTATATTGTACAGCGAGTTTCAATGATTGGCCCCGCAATGTTGTAGTGGTGCTAAGTCACAATAAAGAGCCTCATAAATGATGTGGACCACGCGGAATCAAGTATGCCATAATCAGGTTTCCTCGTAGTCTGCGACAGCTTCCACTGAATACCCTTTAATCGTTGCAGCTTCTCCTAGTATGAACGATTGCGCACTCTAGTTACGTTCTTAGATGCCCAACGCTGTGGCTGCTCCAGTTCATCAAAATTGTATTTCAGCCATGGATGTCAGGTTTGAATTGCGTATTCCACATGGGGGCGAACATACGCACTGAGAGTTTGTCAAAATATGTTTATTGGTCCAAAATCTCGTCGTAACAGCCCGACATGTTGGTTTCCAGTCTTTAAGGTTTTTTCGGATTTGCTGGAGCAACCCAACTCACCTTGAACCAGGACACCCAAGTAAGGTTCGACAGCGGATACTTGCAGTGTATTTGTTCCGAGCCTTTGTGAGTAGCTGCTCTGATGTCGGATGGAATGTATTCTGCAGTTACTCAAGATGAAATGCAGTAAGTTTTGGGTTTACAAGGGATATACATTACCTACGTCACTCTGAAGTAGATCCTGGCCGGTTTTTTCTAGATTCTGCATCACATTTTGATATCTTTGGCAAACATTAGGAAGTTTGAAGCATATACGATTTATTTTACTTAAAGTCTACATTTCAAACGATTGCATGTTGCTTAACATCCCCGGCGTGGCTAAGCTTAATGTGCAAATTCTCAAACTGCCTACTTGTCAATTACACACCACCTCGAATCTATTGGCTCTAGGAGTCAGCTGGTTGTTGCTGCTGGGTACGGAATGTACGGTCCTCGAGACCGTGTTAGGCAAGAAAATTAATTCTATGCAAATAATTTATATGTTTTATTCTTGCAAAATCCTAACACCTGCCTTGCGTGTGTTGATTCACTAAATGTAGCTTACATTTTTTTGCCTGTGAAGGAGTGTGGGCCGGCTCCTTTGATGAAACATGGCTCCTATCCGCATGTCTCCCGGTCTTCTTACTTTGGGTTTACACTGGATATGGACTGTGTGGATATAGCTGTGGCTGGTGCAGCGCACTCCACCCTTGGTCCCTCTGAAGGCGCAGGCGTCCTGTGGCTGTCCAGTCGATGCCACTGTGACAGGAATATCTAGAAACGGATGCTGCAAGATATATATATATATATATATATATATATATATATATATATATATATATATATATATATATATATATATATATATATATATATATATATATATATAGTTATTTTAATACGTGCATGCCAGCTACGTGAGTGACGGGGTCCGAGAGCAGGACTGAACGAGATTTCGTGCAACGTTGCTGGTTTCATTGGTTTTTGTACATTAGTAACACAAGGGCCTTTTTGAGCTCGACACATTTTTCCTCCTCGCGTCCCTCTACTTTGCTTTTCCTTTTTCTTGATTCCTTTACGTCATCCATGCTGCATACTTCACCTATAGTGGAGCAGGGCTGTGCTCTTGCATCTGATTGGTTTCATATGTTTACATCTTAATACTTTATTGTTGTGCGTGCTTGTGCATACAGGATCATGCATTCGTTCCGTTACTAATGCGTTCTTCAGTTTTTTGGGAACAGCACTTCAAACAACTCGCTGTGCATCAAGTGTTTTAGCCCGCTTACCAACGCCGTTCCGCCGCGCTTTAGCGCTTCGTGTTCAGCACTGGGGAATTTTAACCGTTGAGCAAGTGCTCACTGCATATCATCAGATCTTGTTGTGTCGAAAAAAACACATCTATATCCAATGTCGTAACACGTGCAATGTGCTATAGTCATTCTCCGAAAAGTTGTTCAAGAGAGTCAAAGTGTTTTCCTACTTTAAATGTGGATCAACTAAACCTTAGTTTTCTAGGCAGAATAATAACAGTCTAAGATTTCATCTTCAAAACTAACCGAAAACGCACCTTATTTTGTTTTCGTAAAATACACATTGTTAAAAGCAGACAGTGCAACTTATCTGGACAACTTATCTTCCACCGTTCTAAAGCGGTGTGCATATTATCTGACACTTTTGTTACCGACTTCTAAATAGCTCAAGCATTGCGCTACTGCCAAAGAAAGCATCTTGCAAAATCAGTCCATCACTTGATAGTTGATTGATTTGTATACATATGATAGGTTTATTCGTAAAACGATCTCAGCACAAACGGTCTTGGATGAACGCCATCATTTTGCATACCACATCTCAAGGTATATCTTACATGCAGTAGCATTGCTGGTACATACGGTGCTATCGATAAGAATAATCAAAAAATCCATTCAATTATGATTTCTGGAATGGCGCAACGCTTTCCTCGGGTAAATCACGAACTGGTGTGATACGTAGTATCAGGACCTGGAGTACAAAATTATGTTGCTTCTTTGTTCATGGTTTTTCCAAACAGGAAAATCTAGTTTTGCAGGATTTTAGCGGATATTTATTCTAAAATGGCTGCAAGTTATGGCATTCCTCAGGAAGCCATTTTGTACTCATTATTCCTTTCTACTTAGATTGGCTCAGAGCTCGCGCCTAAAGAAGCGATCTTGATGATTTATGCAGAAGTCGTAATACATGGCCTGCATCATCCGAATATTGGTTCATCGGCCAAACTACTAACCCATCCAAACAAACTCACTAGTTGGTCCATACTTCGTTGCTTCCAGTTGAACAAAAGAAATTGCATGGATGTTCTATTTCCGCTATTCATAGAATATTGTTGCCAAAACATGCTCAAGCACTGTCCACAACTTTGCCTAGAGGGCGAACATTTGATCACTTTCACGTCATTGAACTCGTTGTGAGCGATATTATGTAGGGATTACGTAGATCCTCAGTAGTACCAAAAACGTATGGAAAGTAGATGGAATGCGCATTAACATATTTTACAGGATGGAGCTACAAGATAAAAGGTTTGTGATGAAGTTTACAAACAAGCTGTCAGTCAATAACAATAGCAGCTCTGTTAAAGTATATCAGCCACCCTGGATTCAAATAGACACACAAGTATTGTTTGATAACCTGATCCAGGAACAGAACTTGACACGTAGTAGATGACAGCAGCCGTCATGATAACTCAGTTATCCATCTCCGCGGTCAGCGTTTGACACAGCGTTTAGAATTGTATTATCCGGCTTTGATACACCTGCCATGTCTGGGATTGCAAACTACAGTCTCAATTCTGGTGTCCGTGGTTTGTGAATAAAGCTGCGATTTCGATCACTGGGGCCGCATCCGAAGTAGAGAGTTTCGGTGTAGATCTCTCCCGTCGAACCAACCTACAACCGACGAACTCATAATGGTTTGGACACATCAGGTATATATAGCTTTTCTTGAGATCGAAACACTTCACAATGTTTGGCGGCTAGCGACTGTGTTGCTACCTATAATTGACTGATGCAAATGTAAACTGCACCCCTAATG
The DNA here is from genome assembly GCA_944474145.2 of Dicrocoelium dendriticum. Classification (NCBI taxonomy): domain Eukaryota; kingdom Metazoa; phylum Platyhelminthes; class Trematoda; order Plagiorchiida; family Dicrocoeliidae; genus Dicrocoelium; species Dicrocoelium dendriticum. Next base: position 40,539,275 of record OX104060.1, read on the forward strand.
GACGTATTTATTGCAACCCCAGCTCATACCTCTTGGTAACATTACGAAAATGACCGGATGCGAAATTTACTACGCCTAGGTTGAAATGGCTGTGCATTATTTGTGATGAGTACATATGTGTCGAGGTGCCTTTAGTTACTCGCGGTTCCACGTCCAACTGCTCGTAGTATATATATATATATATATATATATATAATGACAGAGTGTATGGAAATAGCGCAACCCTTCGATGGAAACATTAGATCATAGATATCACCGACAACAAGAGTGAAACAAATAACTTGTATTCATTTTTCCTTTAGTTGCACGCAGTATGACAAAGTAGTCATTGTTCCGATTAGCTGAAACAACACCGTGTGACTCATCTACAATTTTCCTCGCTGTTACCATAGGCCCTACGCATTTATGGAACTAGTTTAGCATAACTAACCGTCCATACATGAGCGATGGAGATCTAACAGACCACAGTATACCTACGGAATGCTATGCTTAGAGCTTCAGCATTGAACCTTAGTTGTGGCGCAGAAAACTGTGTTAAAGTTATGCGATTTGGTATTTATTGCACAAAGGGCCTTAAAAATCCACCTCAGATGTGAAAGTTTAGTTTCAAGAATAGTAAAGAATATTAATAATACGATTTATTCCCTCTATTTCTGCACTTAGTGAACAGCTATTCTACTGGTTAGGCTTACTGTTGTGTTGGCACAGAAATGTGACCGGAACATTATGATTCCACAGTAGGAACTCGCCATGCGAGTTATCTGAACGGAACAAGACAATTATGTGTTCAAACTCAATGCTGAACATTAACTTTTTAATTCAGAACAGGCCGAACATGTTCAACCTAAGAGCAATGATCCGGAGTTAGCCACCCGAATACTACGGGCTGCTCATAAAGACGTGTTAAACTCACTTTCTTCGTCGGAGCTACGCACCATCTGGAATACATCTAGAGGATTGAAAACATACGGGTGTGCTGTTGCTACCTACTTGGCAGAGGCACCTCCCATCTCAGACTCGCCCGCTGCCAAATGCGGCTCTGTTAATGCTACAAGTACCATCACGGGAATGAAAACTATATCAGTTGTCCAACCAAAATATCGTCACATGTCCATGCTAAAAGAAAAGGACACGATATCACAATATGCCAAAAGTTGTATGCTCAAATGTGCGTAAAGCTGGAGAGAACACCATAACATATAAGCCAAGAGAGGACAGTGAAATGTGAGACTCTCTGTGACAAATAACATGGGTAACATCAAAACCGGCCAATGTGATGTACATTGTCAGTCACCCGATCTAATTACACTGTGGTGAATCGCGGTTATTCCAATTAGCAGTTCAGTCAGTTAATGATACAGAGGCAGTTTTCTTATCATGCACGTGCATCGCTAACAACCCATGTAATGTATGAATATTTCCAAACGTTTAATAAACGCGAGAAACGCAAGAAAAGATTGCACGATGTTTGAAAACAAAAGACTTAAAATCAAGACTTATCAAGGGTGTCAAATAGCTTTGGACTCCAAATGACTGGGATGAATGGTGATTCATCAGTGAAATGCACGCACTCGGAAATGTGATCACGAATTCCTTCTCAAGGTGGCCGTCGTCACCGAATTGCAGTGGGAGCGTCAACGGGGGATAAAAGTAATAGTGCAAACTATACCCTATGGCGTACCAAATACTGAAAACGTAGTTGAAATTGGGCAGAAAGCTAACATCCAAAGTACACGTAGGGTCCATGGATACCAGGCCACAAATCTACAACATGACGCTGACTATGCAACCATTTTGTGCTCCTCCGTCAGCATGCCGCTTAGAACGGGGATGCAGTCAAACGCACTGTCAGCATAAGGATGTCTGCTTTGGCAGCCATTTACTGACGGCGATAACTCCACATACCAAAGTGGAACTAAATCGGGGTCCACGATTACGTTTTCACATCAAGCACGACGACAACCAACCCAACAAATGCTGGCATAACTTTCGCCCAGAAACCGTATCTACAAATACTTCTATCCTCTGAGTCGCTCATCCGCTTGTATAACATAGATCATGGTTTTCTCAGAAGTTTATCCGGGTTTCGTACTCGCCACGCTTATAATCACTGTGATATTGTGATGATAATAACGGGATCACTTTTGCTCAGGTAGCACCGCAGGTTATGAATCTTGCATGAAACGAGCGACCCAGCAGTGGAGGGGTGCTCTTGTGGTTTCGATCTTAGCTGCATATTTAAATCATTGACAATCCAATCCTGTCGATTCCCTCTGGTGCTGTCTGCATTCAAAACCTTGTGCTGTTTACTTGCAAGGTTCTACCACCCTTCAAGTTCCACCTGGTAAAGGATTGAAAAACAGCAGTCTGATATGAAGCAAATCCAGGCACGGTCTTACAACCACATTCATTTAATGGAGGACTTCACAATGCACGCAATCGACATCCCAGCTTCGCACAGGAAAGAATTCAAAGCGGACTTGCAAAAGTAATCGCACATATACCGTTATAAAACTCGTCCCCGCTTCCAGGAGATGCTGAAATGTTGATAAACCAACTGTCTTATATATTATGTTCACCAACAAGGTACCACTGATAGATGCAGTGAACTTAAGTATATCGCCAAGCTGCAGCAATCACGCGACGCCACCCTTCCTGTACACATACTACAGGGAATATATATGTGAAAATATTAAGAAATTTCACTTTGTTACTAATTACAGTACACTCAATGACCTCGTTTAAGAAAGTAGTTCGACTTCTTTATTTGAGAAGCATCTTGTCGTGGCCTAAAAGGAATTTGTTACCCTGTTATTCGAGCATGTGGAAGTTGTATCTAACATCAAAGTCTTTCTCCAAAAGCAAATGAAGTGATTCCGGCGCAACCGGACACAAAAGTGCGTGGCCCCAAGCGATTCAGTTTAGTGCTGTTATACAGCCTGTCCGGATGCGCAGGCCTGAGATGCTTTTGTAACTAAGCAAACGCACCGTATCGAACTAGTTTTCGATGAGAAACTTGAATAGCAAGATGACTTAGCGACCAAAGTCACTTCTAGCCCTAAGACGGTCCACACACACGTCAACAAGCTCCGGAGAGTGCTGTGCACTATCCCAATTCTGCGTGCGATAGATAGTCTGGAGTTCACCAAACAAGACGCGGCGAACGCACTTTTTCAACTGAATTTTCACCTCAATATTTCATAACAACTCTTATTTCGCTCCAGGGATTATGCCACGTATTCATCAACTGTAAATATGATGAAAAGTCTACTGTCCTTGCGTGTGCACAGCTATCCTGTTGTTGACAATATCCGAAAGCAAGCATTAAAAGGAGTCGCCATGAACCGGCCGAACAGTGTATCTAGATTTTCTAATAATGTTTTGAAGAAATGCAGCTTCTGAAGATGTGGGAAGAGGAAATGGCTACTACTGTTTTCAAGAGTGGGAATCGTTCGGAACCTGCTAACCAGATAAAATTTTTAACTGCCTTATAAACATCCTCCTCCTAGTGTTGTCCAATATTGGTGGGAATAATCCCAGATGCGCTCATGGGTTATTTGAGACCAAAAATATTACAGCGTCACAGCAATATGGGTTTCGTCGAAATCTGTCCTGCACCACAAAAGAATTACTTGCCTAAGCACGCTGGACGAAGTCAGCCGATGCCAGCCAAGGCATTAAAGTCGTATACCCGAACTTATCTCTAGTTCTCGATCGCTTAGACAACCTAATTCTTCTTCACAAACTTCAATGCTATGGAACAATTGACCCTTTCCAGGGTTAGATGATAAACTTTATCATGCGGCTTCTGCTGATTTTTAGAGTCCACAGATACATCTCTGACCACACTTAGTCCACTGTGCTGTGTCCCAAGGATCTGTACTAGAACGACCTATGTTTCTAGTGTTCATCAACTATTTCGTTTGGAAGTTTGAGTCGGACATCTTCGTATTTGCAGACGATGACAAGATTTAGCATGAGATAATAGCAATTGGCGATCAGGCGGCATACATATGGTATCTCGACATAGAGTTCATTTTGTCTCCATAAAAACGAATCCAGTTTAACCTAGCTAAATGCAAAATGTTTGGCATAAGCCAATAGTGTACTCACGAATATCGACTAGGAAAGCAGCTGCTGCCACATGCTATGCTGGAAAACGACTCAGGAATATCCGTGTTGGAGGAAGTTGGCTGCGCAAAACAGCCCAAGTAGATCCAATCAACACCGTGGACTCCTACGACGTGCGTTCGGAAGTTCCAGCCAATAATCTTTCCACAAATTTTGAAAGCCTTTATGAGGCCGCAAGTGAAATACGCAATTCAAGCCTTGCGACTTTGGCGCAAATATGATGCTGCTACGCTCGAAGCTTCATAACGTACGGAAACGAAAATTTTTAGATTAATGTTTGACATCTACTACTAATGTGGACTGCAAGCCCTATGTTCGTGCAACGGAAATATTGGTGCCTGTGATGAGACTTTATCAAGGTACACAAATACGGACTAACCCCAATTACGCTTACCGCAAGCGGTAACAAATCAGTTACAATACCATGCTGAAGTACCAACAAGTCAAACTGATCAAACACCACAGTTGCCTCGATTGTGGACAAAAGGTATTTTCCATCAGCTTTCCATAGCGTGGAACGCTCTTCCATCTCACGCTATCTTCCGCCTCACATTAATGCATTTTAAGGAACGAGTAGACAATACTGGATCCCGTTTTAATTGGACGACATAGCCTATCTAAACCGAAAAAGGAATAGTCGCAATAGTGTGCAAACCAGGCCTCATCGTTAAGCAGCGGTGAGCAGAACAGCATGTGCTCATACGAAAAATAACCCGTGGGTCATCTCAAATCAGAGCTTTCCATATTTCCTGTCACTTTAAAAAATCAATTCATAGTTGCCACACCGGTCATCTTACGGGGTTTGGCAAGCAATGCTTTTTGCGCGGAAGGAAAACTTTGTTCATTGTTCATCTGTTTGACAATCGGTTGGACCGTGTGTGGTAGTTAATGTTGAAGAGTAACCGTGTCCTCTGATCGTACAAGGTGACATCGACCCTGGGTAGACATTGTTTCGTAACTCCATCATTCGAATAATCCCGTGCTTGGACACCGCACAAAAGATGCATTGCTAATGTGTGTCATGTTGGTGCTGACAATCCTACAGAATGTAGGACCGCCAACAAGTATTTATAAAATATTTTTTCAAACATCTGTTTTGATTTACTTATTTTGATAAATCACCCGATGTTGTCACTTATGCATCTATTATAATGTTTGACGTGCAAGCTGATCTAGTGCAGTAGATGGAATATGTTTGATCATTGTTGCTTACTGTGAAGGGTTCACTAGCGAAAGAAACTACTGCGGTAAATAACAGCTGTCTTGCTGTAGTGTGATGCATTGCTTTCCAGTGTAAACCTACATTGTATTTACAGACGCGGCATTAAGTTTCTAGGTAGTACGCGTAACAACACACTGCAGTTGTCATTAGAACATGGAAACGCGGCTTTGGAGAGGGTGAGCAGATATTTTCCATATTTCTAATGGGCGAGAATTTGGCCAAGTAAGTGAAACTGAGAAATGAAAGCTCGTTTAGTTGGCAAAATACCCAAAACATTTACAACGAATATAGTGCAACGAAATAGTTCGGCTCGGGGAAGAAATCTAAACCTGAACAGGCAACCCGAGCTACAGGTAATCCGCATTATTACTAATAGTGCACTAAGTGCAATCTGGTCATCCGAGCTACAGAAGCGTAGTGCTAGTTACAGTTCATTAGGAGGTAAACTAACATAGTATATTGAATGTGGGGATTATAGCAGTTCAGTACGATTAGTGACGCAGAACGTTGGGAAGTCAGTGGTTTGGAACGCGGCAATAGTACGAAGAAGGTGCACCACTGACGAAATCCAGAAGGTCGAAAAAGCGCCTTCTGGTTCTTTTTCAGACGTACCAATGCATGCTGACTGAAAGTGGAAATTGATGAGGCACTACTGAAATTTCGTTAAACACGCGTAACTGATATGCATAGCGAAGATGAAATCAATATTGTTGTGTCAAATATACGAATAGAGCCATCAGAAAGCATGGGACTCCAAAGAAGGTACAGAAATAGTAAGAGAAAACACAACACTACGCATCAAAGTCTGTAGTTTCGTCATAGAGCAAGATACTACCTGGTTGCCCAAGCCGAACTAAGGTGTTGACTTAAGGGACACCACCCCGATCCTTCGGCTGAATAGCCTGCCCGCAAGGCAGCGGAGCTAGTTCAGGGCATAGCGCCTATTGGGAGCCGGTGACTGATTGCTCAGTTCATACGCCTTTCGTTTGTTCCGCTGTCAAACAAAGGCCCAATGCTCCCCAGAACTACAGAATAACTTTGCTGGAATACAATGCTTCGCCGGGATGAAACAAGCAACGTTGACTTTATTTAGTGGCGAGTCCCGTCAGCCACGTCACAGGGTTGTTAAACGGACATATCTCTTATTGATTTCTGATATGTTACCTACTACGCGAGTAAAGCAGGAAGTTAACTTTTGCAGGAGCATTTGTTAATGATCACAAAAGTCTTCATTGACCCATTATTGGCCATCGATGGTTGTTATATAATTCAAAAATATTCACCGTTCTACATATTAGGGCACATAAGGCACGGTGATTATTGTACGTTAGTAACCGCATCGGTCTTACGTACAATTATTTAGGTTATTTTGTACTGTCAGGTTTCTACGAAAATTGTGTGCTAGTGATTTATAATCATAACGTTTCGATTGCAAAAATGATATTCGATTATGCAACTAGCGTGAACTCGAACTTCTCTGAGAGGAACAGTGCTTCTGCTTAGCAGTGTAGCCTTATTATTTGATCGAGTAACACAAGTGATCCTGTACAATACACAAACTCAAAAATGATTCCCAATATAGACATCCAAGTTCCAGTTTCGTTTATTTCCGCAACAAATTGTCTGTGTTTAACACTGCAATTTTGTTCCGACAGCGCGATGGAGTTGCAATGGGTTCCCCGCTAGGACCATTCCTCACTGATGTTTTCATGGGTATGTTGGAACAGGGTAAATTGAAAGCGGTCATCAGTAGCCTCACGTTATACCACCGTTACGTAGATGACATCTTCGTCCTACTTGACACCTCCGGTAACATCGAGAAGCTCACCAGCGTATGTAACCAGGCTCACAAGGCTATACAATGCACCTACGAGGTAGAAGAAAACGGCGCTTTCCATTTTCTCGATGTAGCTCTACAAAGACTTGATGATGGTGCAATAAAACGTAGCGTTTGCCGAAAGTGCACTTGGAATGGACAGTACACAAATTTTCATAGCTTTGTGCAGCTTCGGATTAAGAGAATCTTGGTTCTCAGTCTCGTGAACCGGGCCGAAAGAATCTACTCGAAGGATACTCTTTTCGAAGAATCGCAGCTAATACGATCGACGCTTAAAGAGAATGGCTACCCAGAGAATTTTATTAATGTCAATAGGGGGCGAAACAGGGAGGCACCTATGATCCTGACGGCGGAACGGAAACCTATTTTCCTACAACTGCCTTACAAAGGGGAAATAGTCTCAGAGAATCTATCCCGCCGTCTCTCGTTCACACTCAGGAATACCTTCCCAACTGCGAGGTTGCAAATCCGATTCACCAGCAGCCCAATGGTGAGACTAAACCTCAAGGATAAGCTGCCTGTCCACACCAAATCAATGTGTGTTTACTCCTTTACCTGTTCCTGTGGAGCAGGCTAAGTTGGTCGTACGACAAGACGCTTATCCGAAAGGGTGAAGGAACACCATCCGGCCTGGCTCGGAAATGGAGGCCAAAAGGTCACCAAATCGGCCATCGCCACGCATCTTGCGGATACGGGTTACGCTACCAAGTCGGCTGACTCGTTCAAAGTAATCCATCATGCCCCAGAAAATCGATCAAACTATTTCCGTAGGCTGATATTAGACGCCGCAGAAGCCATCGCCATTCGGCTGTACGAACCAGCACTGTGGACGCAGAAAAGGTTCACTCACGCGTTGAGCCTACCTTGACTAGGACAGACCGCAGTTGACCTGTACGCACGTACGACTACAACTGTAACCTAACCGACGGTGTGTCACAACGTACTAGGATCAATTTGGTTGTCTGCGACCCGTTGGGTCTATATACAAAAATTTAGCATTTCATGTAATTGTAAAAGCCTGATGAAGAATTACCGAAAACATATGTCCGCTTACACAGACTTCTGATCAATCAATGGGTTTTTCAATTCAATTTATTCCATTTATTGGTAGGTATCCGTCGTATGACATTTACTGCGGTTATATATTAGCACCCGTGTAAGCGATAAGTGGATTTACTTAATTCACTTCTTTGTGAGCTTTCTTCACCTACCCATAAGCCCATTGTACTCCTTTAGTTAAAATTAGATTCACATTAGTAGGCATTATCATGTCCAAAGAAATTGATCCTTATGCACAAAATTACGCAGTACAAGTGGATAATATTTGCTCCCACTTAATTTCCTCAATTTTTACCCTCGCTTTTAGGATGTCCAGCTAATTCATCATAGCCAGTCTAAATCAGCTTGCTTAGGCTATTGTGGAAATGCACCTAACCCCGGTCTTTTTATCTTGTGTCTCGTCAGTGGTTCGCCTTTCAGCGGACCACTGACGGGTTCTGCCCGCATGACTTCTGGATGCCAACGACTAGTGCCAATTCACCATTGGTGACTGGCGCGCACCTGCCTACTTGACAGTTGACCATGCTATAGCCCGGTTCATCTTGCAATACCATGCCGATTACGAACTGTGCAGAGGACAGTGGCAAGTCTCACGAGCCAGTAATTTGCGCATAGGGCTCCGCCACAGTACGAGGACTTGGAAGCTATACGGACTGTGGTTTTACATATTACTGATGAGTAGTAAAGAATTTGGCATAAATCGACTAATACGTCATTGCCATGGCAATGGTGGGGCTGAAACCGGCAGGGGTCTGTTGGGTGGCGCATCATTGACGAGACCCAGAAGGTGGAAAACCCCGGCGTCCAGTGCTTTTCCAGTTTAGCCTTAGCTTGCTGCTTAAGATTGGCAAGGATGATGTAGCCGAATCATATCAAAACCCTCACTACTCCTCAGTAGAATATATACGTACTTTTCTCTCATCTAGATTGTGCTGCTAATGTTTTCCTTCCATACCCACAGCTTAATCGATCCCATGCTTTAGGTGATACATTTCCAACTTTGAAGCGCTCTGTGTAGAAACGATTGCAATTTTCTGCCACATGATAATTATTCGAATAGATTTTCGTGCTCCGGCGCAAGTACACACTTGGGGTTGTGGCGCGGAAGGTAATAATCACAGGCGGAACCGACAAGCTGTAGAAACTGAAGAAGAGAGAAACCCAAGTCTGTGCCATGGATTAATTCTGATAAAGCAGCTTGACACTTACGAAACATGCTGCAAATGGACTAAGAACAAAGTAGACAGCGAAGGACCGAGGAGAGCAGAGGAGGTAGTGGTGAATTGCTGTTGGTCGCGCCTATATCAATAACCCCAAACAGGGCTATTCAACCACCGGTTAAGGAAGGCAACATCAATAGGATGAATGCAGATAGGTCAGAATATGCTGATCGGAAACGACTTTGCGATGGGAAATCGATCAAAAAATTACCTTAAGCATTGATTGATTTTAGGATGCAAATGTGACGTAGAGTGGCAGGACAACGTTTGGTGCGTGGTGAGTTGGAATTACCCTCTGTACGTGCACGCGTATGTAATAGCCAGTAAACCGGTTATCCCTTGGCAATACAGAGTTTGCGCCCGTACTGCGTGGTTCAAGCGAAAGTCGCCCGAATAATTTTCGCAACGATACCTTGAACTAATTTACGGCCCCGTTCCACACCCACAACAATATATTTTTAATAATACGCAACAGGACCTTAGACGGTTTTCTTAACTAGATGAACTGGACAATTTGTTTCAATGATGCTACTGCGGTATAGCGTTAATCATTTGTTTTATTTGAAGAGTAAACTCTACAGGAACTCTACGATTAATGCATACACTAACTGTCTATCAGTAAGTGGCGGGTGAATGACGTGGTCTGTGAAGCGGTCATTACATCTTTACTTAGACTGAAGAAAACGTTTTAACCGCTCAATAAAAATTTGAATTGGAATTCTGGCTATAGGATTTCTATCATTACATAGCGGGATTATCAAATTCGATCCCGTTGTACACTGCTGGTGAAAACAATAGGCATGCTGCTGCAAATTTTCGTCGTAAGGTTACATAACGTCAAATGTGCATTTCATACTGCACTGTGTAACTTTAGCCTGAGAAAAAGACAAGGTATTTCCTCTACAGCTTGCACGGGTGGCAACCGTGGCCCCGTAGAAGATAATTTCATATGTCCGCAACTCAACGTAGCTATTAACCTCACGAAAATAGCAACCAATATGGTATCACGTAGTCCATACTCCATACACATTTGGTATAAGTGGGAGCTCGTTAGGTATTAAGAACTGACAGGTAAGTGTTTAGGCAACACATGTGCAGGATCGATTTCCTCATGATAAGTGAAAATAATCTTAGCCAGAAGGGAATACATTAGACATGTATTTGCCGTTTTGCACTACTTCCCTGATGAAGCCAGTCATATTTCACATACCATTTACATGTACCTTAATGAGTGAGGCATAGGCTTATTGAATTAGCAGTTGAAAACTGCTGATTCATTGCTGATTCAGTTCAAAGCCTCGATGCTATGATAACGTCACGCGGAATCGCCGTGCAAGAAATAGTCAAGTCAGATAAAAAAGGAGTTGCCACGGTTAAAAAATACAACATGCAAAATATGCAGTTGAAATAAAAAGGTATAGCATGATTGGCATAGATTCAAGGCGAATTCTTTTCTTTTACACATTAAGCTTGCATGTTCTAGTGTTAATAGGGCGATTAATTTTGAAAACACAACTCTAACGGCTAGTCATTCGGCCACGGAATGTAAGTATACCGCTCTGACATAATTTGTAGTCCGTCTAAGCATGGAATATAAAATAAACACTGGGAAGTAAGGTGAACTTTATATACACAAAGTCTATTTTAATACACAAAAATTATATCTGTGTCGTGATCCCTAGACTAAATAGCATTTATTGCGGCTAATTGGCTAGTGTTCTCTGGTGACAACGTCACTGATATATATATATATATATCATAAAATTTTAAGCGATACATCAGACACCGGACTATCGCTTTAGACACCAATGCGTTTCATCATTTTTCCATATGTTTACTGCAATTCAGAAGGAAGCAAATCCCATTGCCACATGAGCGTCAAATGCACACTACAAAACGTGATTTACAAGGAGAGATATATTGGGGATACCATAGAAACTAATGGACATCGTCTGTTATTTCAACATTATGCCATTTTTAAAAAGTAATAAAAGTGTGTGTTTGATACAAGACGTTTTATATACTCCTACACTTATTATTCGCACACAACGTGTAGCGAAAACTGGCATCCTGGAATCAGCTTAACAATAATCGTGGATTCACTCCAGCGACAATCGAGTGATGCACTCCGTCTCCTCAGACAATATGTCGTCGTCCTCAAGCGATGAACAGAACAGTGATATTACAGACTGAAATTTAGGAAAGTGAACATTTCTCAAATTTGTCGGAGCGGCACTTACAAGTGATGTAGAGAGGAGTGTTTGGAAATATCGACCAATTACATGCTAGACAGCTTGCATCTCGTAGTTCTGGTTCACTTCACGCAACATAATGTATCCAGTGCAATATGCACTTTAAATGTTCTGCAAAAGTAATTTGGTAGGTACAGCTTCAGCAATCATTATTGTAGGGTGCTTATACAGATGCAACAAGTTTGCAATTTCTATAGCAGGCAAATCTTGCATCATTCCCCAGGGGTATTTGGGTTCCACAGGAGGCTCTTTTGTTTACATTACTAATTTTAACATTAGATTGATATAAATAACATTTAGATATTTAGCGAGTTTGTGTCCTTCAGCTGAACATGAACTGGTCTGCCAAATAAAGTGCATTACTGGGCCATCTAATTTGTTCCATCTGCCGTTATTAGTTAGTAAACATCTCCCAATAGAGGAATGATCAGTTCCCCTTAGATAATGAGTTATAATTGGCTGGATTCGTTCTTAACCGCTTTAAAGGCCCATGCAATTAAAATCGTTTAACTTAATTGAGGTTTTGCAACGTAGTCTCTGAGTTGAGGTTTTGTTTCATTATGCGATGACTGACATGACATTTCGAATTCGAAGCTTCCAATGCTGGACGCACAAAAACAATTCGCAGAACAAGCGATAATAATTTTGTCTGAGTTAAGTGCCTAACAATTAATGTTTGTTTCGGAGATCAGCGAAGCGCCTCAGTAATGGGGTTTCGTGGATAACAGATGCAAGGTACTTGATAGATTGCAGTGAACCATTTGGTATCCGTTCTCATTAGAATACCTATTAATGAGGAAACCAAATAAGGAAACGACGCAATGGTAAACTGCCATGATGCGGTGCCGCTTGTTGCCACCAACACCGCCAGTTGCATACAGGCTTAGAAAGCAGAATCAACAGAGCAGTTTGTGGATTACAATTATGGGTATTGTTTTCAGCACTATAAAAGCTGTCAATTGTTTTCATTTGTGCACCAGATTATGTTATCCTAATCTAATGGCGTAAAAGTATGGCCGGACCGGTCCACCAAGAAGGTCGTGGGGGGGAGGGGCAGCACTTTTAGTCCCGTTGAGTGTTCGGCACCAAAAACATTAATAAAATATTCGTCTAACCTGAGGGTTGAATTTTCGATGTTCTGCCTCAGAACAACAACACATCTGCGCCATGTGTCCAACTTGCGCAGGCGTTCTTCCGACGGATTCTCTGTCCCATGGTGGTCACTTTCACCACATTTACCTCAGTGTCCCAAGCGTATATCCATTTGATGGAAAACGACTGCGCAATTGCGCAGTGTAGTTTTCGCGTGTATAGTTTGTTTTTAGTCAATGTGAACATTTACCAATGACTTCGGCGGTAAAATTAGTACCAACACCACAGTCATAAGCTTACATTTAGGAATCAAGTGCCTCTGTTAAATCGAAGAAAATGTATACGTGAAGAACTAGCTATAGGAATACCTGCGCATAAAAAGTGAGCCCAGTTAATTATTTTATATCTTGAACTGGTAGGTTGCTACTTTGGTTTCGACAAACATAGTTTGCTCCTTGTAAGGAATGTTGTCCGGAATTACGAAAGGACTAAAAATTTATGGGAAGATATAGGCGTGTGTTTGTCATATTTTAGTAGGAATACACATTATGGACCCTAAAAAGGCTGCTTGTGAATTAGAGGAAATTTTCAATATTCACATATAGATCCATGGATTAAAGGGAACCGAAAGCCGTATTATACACACGGCGAATGCTTGCACCAGCGCACCTATCATTGGCATGCGCGAGCAAGACTATATCACCCAAGAGAAGAGCACGTATGAATGCTGAGCTCTTGGCGAACGACAAATGTTGAGTGAGCAGACAAGCAACATACTTGTCGGAGAGGGTTTCCGCTTGCCGGAAAATATGTACGGATGATAAGTTATACTATGGCCATGGTCCTGGAGCAAGTGTAACCAAATGCATGCAAATAATCGATAGGTTATTATGATTGTCCGACCGGCATTTGCTTGGTCAGATTAAACAAGAAGGTTATTGCGAGAACTTTTTGTGTTTTGGAAGTCTCTCAGCCATGGATCATGGAGATGCACATTCGTCAACGACGTCACTGCAACCGTAGTTACAATTCCTTGCTGTTGCTCATGGTGTGCGGTCTAAACGCTGCAGTAAATGCTGGACGATTTAACAACATGCTTGCCAGTAGGTGGCCGTTAGGTTCTGGCATTGGTACAAATTTCGGAGAAACTGGTATGGTTTGCAACGCCGGAAAAGCCGGTCGGCATTGCGCATGTACGTATAAGTTGTCGGTATACAATGAACAATAAATTTATAGGGATAAAAAGGTTGTTTTGCAAGTCCCGTGGGATAGTTGGTGGGGATAACGAAATACTACCAATAAGGAGAATAGAAATAGTAAAACATTTAGTACTTTAAAGGTGAAAATAAGGACTAATCATTTGCTACCCTGCAGTCCTGCGATCCGCTTAAATTCACAGCACTCACAGTTAACATCAAATAAATCTATGCTAAACTCCAGGTGCAGGATAAATACATAGCACTAAGTGACATAGTGTAAGTGGATGAGTGTGTCATCCAACCACATTTCAAATACTGTTATCTACGAAGTAACTGTAAATCCCGATCTCAGCACCCGTACAAGCGCCAAGCATTGTGAGACCACCAAATACATTTTCAGCGGATTTTAAAGGAAAGAAAATATCCTCGGCGTAACGAACTATAAGTAATATTTTTGCGTGGCGATCTGTATAAACGGCATGCATTTATCCGCTGTTTCTTGGATAAAATGAGTACCCATTCCACTACTTTTATTGATAAATCTGTGTTCTAATTGAACGAACTAGAGCAGCTGTTATTTGCAGTTCCTAATCCACAACGTTACTGTTTCACTTACGCAAGATGGCCAAAATTTCCTTGCTAGGACTGAAAAAACAGGTCGAAAAATCGTTGGAACATTTTTCTTTTCAGCAATGAGAAGGGTCTATTTGATTTTGTGCAATACAATTGGCGTGGCTTTTAAAGCATCGCCTTACGAAGCAATGCTTCAGATCTGCATACATCCGAAATTGTAGGCCGAGGGTTTATGCAGGGCCAATTGGTGGCAACATGAAGGCGCAACTGCACCTTATGTCAAAACGGTTCGTGAGTATCTGACAGGGAATTTTGACCATCGGTTGATCGATCTGGGTAGAACATAGGATTGAGGTGCCCGGTCACCCGATTTGAACCTCTTGGATTATATCCAGTGGTCTAGGTAAAACAAAGCAGGTTGCAATTATTCAACTACGGGTCATCAACTAAGCTTAATTAAGGAAGTATAACTGTGCTGCTTTTTAGTAATTGACCTTTATGTCCTCAATGACTGCACTTCGGACGTCTTGTACCATGAACAGTATACTCGCTTTCTCAGTGTTGCTAGTTCAAACATCCTCACTGCACCTTTGGACATGAAGGAGTACTGGCGTATTCTGACCTACTAATTACTTGTGCTGTGTGTCAAGTATGGACGTTACACAAATAGACCATCGAGCAAACGATCGTTGCAACTGAGCATGGATAATTGGCTGTTTTCTGGTAGAACAGTTTACAGAAATCGTTGGCACTGAAGTGCTACATGCCAAACGTTTAATACTGCTCAGCGGAGGACCCAAATAGACCACTTTGCCTTAACGTATGGGAGGCGTTGTCCTGTCTTGATCTTTCAATGGTTTGGCAGTCTAACCGTCTACTCTGATAATGATTTAACGCTGTCGTTTTTCAATAGACCATACCGTCTTCTCTTCTTGATCGCACTTCTTACGTTACCCAGCCATTTGTCAGGAAAGCCTACCAGCGTTACCTGAGTAATAATAAGGCACCTTCTGTCTTAAGGATACAGATCTTCAGTAGAATCTGATCTCATTTGCGGTTGGGGCAAATGGAGACGCTGCTTAACAAACAACCAGCCGTCACCGCATTGGTCAATGTTATAACAAAAATTGTCGCTTAGTATAAAACTGCAGAGGCATGAAGGGACGTTATCAAAATCATTTCTTGTCTGATGTGATTTGTGAGGTCGGAATGCATCTTACTTAAAATGCATATATATTTATATATAATGCATCACACTTTAATGGTACTCTAGGCTATCTCAATCTCTCGTGACCTAGTTCACGTACTTGAAACACAACAGTTCTTGTTAGCACAGAAAAATCGCACAGTGATTCTTCTCAAATTTGACGATTTAGTTCGATATATACTGCGTTTGGCCTACACTCGGGAAATTCATACAGATACCCGCCCCGAGTTCTCTACTTCTGTTCTCATCCGACATTATACTGATCAATTGTAACATCAAGCTTTTATTGCGCTGTTTATTGTGACTACATAATTAACGACACACATTTAGACATCTAAGCACGTTTTACTTGCAAACTGATAAAAAATGCCTTCATGGTGACCGAGATTAAAGTACAGGGCTTTAAATATGGTCAGTATAAAATTTTAGCATATCTCGATATTTCCTCTGTTATGTGTATAAACGGAATGGTCTAAGTGCAAATCAAGTATGTGAAGGCAACAATAGGTAATCACAAAGGGATTAGTAAATCAAAGCATAAATAAATTTGTGGGCTTCCATAAGATCAAGTACGCATCAACAGACTTTGTTTTTATGCAAAATACACGAATTTTAGTCGTGGAGCGTCATAGCTTTGAATTTATCCTTAGTTGTTCAATCACAATTGCTATGGCTAAGGATTCTGTTTAAAATACTGTTTAAATTTTAGCCTTTGCACACTGCATTAATACTGGTTGTAAGTTACCTTGTATTCCAATGGAGAGCTTGCTGGTGGAAGTAAAGTTTCCGTGAATTCTGCCAGAGTAAATTAACTAGAAGCAAGGTAGACGCTCCAGGCAATACAATAATTCCAGTTGCATGGATGCTTGATGGGAATACTTTGGCCCAACTTCTACACTTTGTTAAATTATACTTTTAGATGTATGACAGCCTCAACGCCTTTCAGCATTTCATCCTGTGATTATCTATCCTCGTCGCTGTACCTTTAGTAAATGGGGGAAAGATATCCAGTTAGATTCTCCGACAAAATGATTTCCTTACCCGTGATTTACATTTTAATTAGTGACCGAATATATTTTGCTAGTGGTTTTTGTATTTCCAGGTAAATGTTTGCTTGGCTAGTTGAATTAAATAAGCATTGCTAGTACGCCAGCTAAATGTATGCGCGGATGTATTAAAACGTCCATTCAATCATTTCACTGTCAAAACATGTAGTCTTGCGTGCAAGATTTATTCTTGTACGCTGCATTATTGATAAATCACATGATACTCTATCAGAAGCAGTATTCATCTTTATCCGTACTCTGAACTAACAATCCTATTTTTACAAATTGTTTCTCATCACAATTCTATCCTGCGGTAAAGTTCACATTATGATCCAACAGATCCATCAATACGATGCAAAGTAATTTGATTGAATGACACGGTAACCTATGGTAGGTTTGGTAATTTGCCATCTTGTCCTTTAATTTCATGTATTTCTCCCCTCGCATAGATTTTGTGATGTGCTAAATTTTCGCTGATCCAGAGAACGTGGAGTTTAATTTAAATGTTATTTGGTTGTAATTAAATCCAAAATCTGCAATTCATGCAGGTAACTTTTAAAACATACGTACTCATAAAGAGAATAAAATGTACCTGCTTGCTTTCTCCACAACGATAGCTCTCTGTCCGTTGGATTGTTTGTGCGACTGTGATTACTCTCTGCTTAGGATATTCAACCGAATTCATTACGGAGATTATGAGTCGCGCGCGTTGAACCTATTTCATAGTATGACGCAATTTCCACCATCCATGTTAATGACATAGTAAAACAACTGTGCCTTAAGTGGACTGGCATTCCGATAAATAAGTGGGACATATCGGCAAAGAATGCGATTACACACTAATCTATGGCATAACTTTGGACTTCAACTAAACTACATAGCACCGGGAATCCGCGTATTTCAATAACCATGCACTTGGAACCATCGAAAGCAGTTCCGTTGGTTGCAATTTGGTTCCAACTAATATAACCAAAGCATAAACAATTCCAGACTGGTTATTCTTCTTAACTGGTCAGCAGTAACTTGTAGTTTTCATGCATGGAGACTCATTAGCGATATTAATGAAGCGGTTTTCTATTGCGTTGAAAAATGAGTTCCACTCTCCAAGCGACAAGTGATACTTTTGTAATCATCACGACAAATTAAATGTACATTGCTAGCTTTGAACCTCTGGCCGTAGTACAGGAGTCAAGTTTTATAGTGCATCAACGCAAAACGTCGGTGGTTTCAAACATGTAGTGAACAAAATTGATAAGCAAATTAAATGATCAATCTGCGTAGCCTCTATGATTTATTTCACAGGCCTTAATGCGAACGACAAGTTCTTATTTAAGGAATTAAGTTAATAACCTTTTTACCTTTATTATCAGCATTAACCTTATTTCCATATCCTCATTAATTATCCAACAGTACCTGTAAAGCGACGATTCTTAACCCGTATAAATCCATGGTTCATTGCTCATTGTTCAAAAGTATGAAGTTTCTGCACGAGCGGTTGTTAGAGCGTTAGTCGTGCATATTTCCAATATTTCCCAACAAATATGACCAATGTTTAGTATTATAATGCTGTTTGTACACAGTGGCGGTGTAGTTGATACAGATGCAATCACAAGTGTTCATTAGGCATATTAAAACTTCACTTATATTAAAGTATTTGTTGACAAACTGGACTAGTATGTTACCTGCGGAATGTGCAGCGAAAGTGTCCGTTATCCGTTCTACTTCTTTCCGAGCATTTCAGACAGGTTGGCTGACACTTGCAGAACTCTGGACGACGGCAGATAGCCCTTAATCAACCATACAGACCCCCAATTACATGAGGCTCTCGGTTGCATCATTCTAATGCGGTTAGGAATTCCACGAGGCCCAAGGATATCTGACCTCATATTATTTGACGAGCGTGCGAAAGACCGACGACATATGACTGTGGATGTGGGCAAATGCAATATTTGCAGAACATTCTTACGCATATACAGCTGCATGCAACTCTGTTTAATATAAAGAAAAATGCCCTTACAGAGAAAATTTGCTAGAAATTGATCTGACACCCGTTCAACAAACTTATGGTGCAAATATGGCATGATGAGAAGAAGAGTTCGTGAGAGTTAGTGTCTTTAGTGATCAAAGTTATGCTTTATTACCGCCATCAAAGTAAACAACAAAACCAAAACAAGTTAACTGTTATATTTGAATGTAATTAACGTCACCGGTACTACCTCAACAACACGCAGGTACAGCACAATTCTGAACCAGCTGCTACAAGTAACAAAAAGTAGCTAAAACAGTGGCTTTAAATCGCACACATGTGCATGCGAACGCTATAATAATATGCGGCACATTTTGCTTAATATACACTATTGAAGGAAACTGACTAATCGCGTGGTGCTTTGGAGTCTTGTACCAAAGTAACAACGGTATTGGGAGTTGGAGTATTTGACGGAAACGGCTGAAGCCTGTGATGCAAATAGCTTTAATGTTGACCTCCGTCCACATTACCAAACTGAGATGCGCTCAGTCGCGTGGCAGTGTTACAAACGTTAGCTATTTGTCATCGATCTGAACCATACTCAATGGATGGAGGATTGTTAAAGTCCACAGCACCGAAAAGACACCTGCAAGTGAAAATGCATTTGACAAAGTGATAGTGGACGTGAAAGATAGTTGACGTCTGGTCATCCAATGGGGCCTGAGATGTCGAGTGCAAAACTTGTGGGTCGCGACGGAGAAAAGGGTAGAATAATATGTCTTGGGAATCACATTTCTGTTAGTTTTAATCCCTTTGTATGTATATCATCTACACCGTATATCGACCTCAATTCCTAAATTCCGTATCTAAGGGCAGCAACAAACAACTAGTACTAATAACGCCCACTTGATTAGGGATATTGGTAATTTGACAAGTTGTCCACGGAGCTAACACAGGTAGAGAGAACATAGTTCTAACCATGCAATAGAAAACCAAGAAATGTTTTGGTATTCTCTTGAGTTTACTGCTCTTTCGAATATGCCACCAAAGGTCGTTTTGAATTGTAGTACCCAATTCGACTCGTAGATTACAGAATAGTAGACACCAGATGTAGCATGCATGAAACAATAAACAGAAAATTTATGCTCGTGTAAGTTTCGCTTTGTTTACAGTGTTAAACTCTTGTGAAATTAGCTTCGAGGTTTTACAAATAAAAAATAAAAATCATGTTTATGTAGCAAAAGGTTGCAATGGAAAGCTTCAAGGGACAGTGAAGCATTTTGCAGATTCCGGCGACCATTTCTTGCAGGACGACGTGAAAAGCAAATAAGCCGTATGAAAGACAAATTTGCATTTTTTCTGAAACATTCAATTTGGCTGGTGGTTATATTTGCGATAAGTGACAACCACCGCCAGTTTCGCGTTTTTACTATGAGGCTGAATAACAAATCCGTAGCTTGTTCTCTCCCAAATTATTCAAATGTGGCTCTACTGCGCTAAACTTCTGCTTCATTTCTTCAAGTCATAAACCAAAGCATTCATTTTTATCGCTGAATCGACGGAACTATATTTATCGGATTCTAATTGGGTATCAGTATTGTTCCTGTGGAGCAGGCTACGTTGGTCGTACGACAAGAGGCCTATGCGAAAGGATGAAAAAACACCATCCGGCCTGGCTCGGAAATGGAGGCCAAAAAGTCACCAACTCGGCCATCGCCACGAATCTTGCGGATACGGGTCCCGCCACCAAGTGGGCAGATTCGTTCAAAGTAATCTATCAGGCCCCAGAAAATCGCTCAAAGTATTTCCGTAAGCTGATATTAGGCGCCGCAGAAGCCATCGCCATTCGGCTGTACGAATCAGCACTGTGCACGCAGAAAAGGTTCACTCACGCGTTGAACCTACCTTGGCCAGGACGGACTGCAGTTGACCTGTGCGCACGTACGACTACAGCTGTAACCTAACCGACGGTTTGTCACAGAGCACTTGAATCAATTTGGCTGACTGACGACCCGTTGGGTCTGTATACAAAAATTTTGATTTTCATGTAATTGTAAAAGCCTGATGAGGAATTACCGAAAACATATGTTCGCTTACACAGACTTCTGATCAATCAATGGGTTTTTTCAATCCAATTTTATTATTCTCGTTCGATATGAGTGAAGTGAACCTAAGATTAATGTGAATTTATAACAATGACAACAATCATTACAGATTATCGAAAACATTGTGGAAAAACTGCGGTTTCTTGGAGCACGTTGGACGAAGAAGGCATTTTGTCACGTTTATTGTTGCTAAAAGATATTCGGCATAATTGACGAATAGTTCAGCGTTAATTTCCTTCAGTAAAACTATTCGTGTCTGAAAGAAGCCTGTTTACAAAGGGCTTTAGGTCAACATAATTTTGCAGACATGGTATTTTTATTATATACACGTGTAGTCGTCTCTGCGTGCAACTGTCTAGTCAAATTAAAAAGGCGAAAATTGACACGCCTTTAACTTTATCGTCACGTAACTATGTGTATACTCAGAAAATAATGCAATTTTATGGACGTATAAATAGCTTATTAATGCAGCCACAATTTCAAATACAGATTCAGCGAATTTCTTTGTTATATCTTACACTGCATAAGCATCCTCCGTGAAAATAACTCATGCGAAACTCTATATATTTTATTTACATTGGACGTTTATATTTTATTTGTAAATTTCCAATATGTAGCTCCCTTTGCCCGTCAAGTTGTCGTTAATCCGGCCGGCTCTGTCAAATGTTGTTTGGCTCTTGATCTAAGGGTACTGAAGACGGAACTTGATTCCAAGCACTTACAAAGCGATTGTAAAACCATCCGCTTTAATTATAAAAGGTAATAAGTTTATAGGATTTAAGAGGTGGTGCTTTACAGGCAGCCTTGTCTGGTCTGATTCAGTTAGTTAACATAATTTAAAAACCTAGTTTTGCTAGTAAACGGTGGATATATATGTTGTAACGAAAGCATGGTCTAATCTATCTTCCAGGCTAACATCTAGAGAAATTGCGAAGTGACGAGATATAATTTAGCGAGAATATTTTTACGTATGACGGTGGACATGTGTGAGTTCATCATGCTATCGATAAGATATCTCGGTTTCATCACTGTTTAATCAAAGCGACAAACAAACCTGCTAATCCTCAACGCAGTCAAGGCACGCTTCGACCTAAGGATTTAGCACTTAAATTCCTTTGTCTTGGAGGGTTGCACCGGCTTTTACCTATTCAAACAACTGTTGATGGAAAATTTTCCTTGGGTGTGAACCACCAGAACATTACCAAAAACATTCAGTACAAAACGTTTCCTGGTCAAAATCAGGGCTATCCAAAGCTTCCACTTCTCGTGACATCGGATGCATCCAGAGGAAATACCGTTGTCACACATTTTGCAGACGGATCTGAGAAGCAGGTAACCAAAATCGCCATATTGCCTTGAAGTTATGGAGAAGTTTTCTACATTAAAGGTTTCCACCAAGCTGCATGGTCGTCAATTGACATTAATAACGTATCGCAAACCACTGCTTGTGATGTTCGGTAGCACAAAGGAAGTTCAGTGTGTACGCTGCGTCTTCAACAAATGTAGAATTAGCATATTTGATTGGATTTTCTATATCATCTACCGATAGTCGAACGACAACTTCGCTTCTGATGCATGTTGATGGCTTAAACAAACGGCATCCTCCAGGCGTCATTCATATTTTTAATGTCTGTCGAAATGGAACACAAACGCGTTTACACGACGTATAGAATTTAGCTTCCAATATTCTATTGTCCATCATCGCCGGATGTCAAACATGGACCAAACTGATGCACCACTTATAATTGGTTGCAAATGGCACAATGAAAGAAGCGTAAATATTCAGGGTGTGTAAAGTTATCCTGAATCCCATTGGTGATTTTGCAAATGCCCTGAATACAATAAATGGAATAACGGAATTTAAACTGTCATATTTGTCGCCTGCTCTCACGAAACGCTTGCGCGGCTTTAACGAAATTGTATGCTCAGTTGTGCTGATACTCGCGCATCGACATTTGTGACGAAGTATAACAACTGCACGTCCCTCGTTCGCCTTAATTTTAAGCCATGCTTACCATCATCAACATGAGTAATATGTATCAAAAGGGATGAATGCTGGATATTAACGTATTTAATGAGTACAGTGTTCATTTCAACTGCATGAAAATATAGTTATGAGAAATAAGACATTTTAAAGTGCATCATGATCGCCGCTTGCGTCGAATTAAATAACTTAAAACTACAAACCAGCGTTTGCTTTGTAAACTTGTTTCAAAAGCAGCGCAGTAAAACAGTTTATATCCTTAGGCCAAAAGAGCGCAGTTGTCTCCACAATGAATTTCGATGTTAGGAGTTAACCTGTCATCATTAACGAAGTGTACACTGTAGCTCCACATTAGGTGAACGCAGAAACCAGATTCTGCAAAATCACACAGAACCATCTTCCACTGGATTCTCGGTAGAAACACAACACTTCGTCGCAGATGCAGCAACGACCTGTAGAATATAGAAACTATTTTGTCAAGCACTTAAGCAAAATATACACTAACTTAAATCAAGACAAGGGGTCATTTACGTGTAAGACTAATGTTTGCTATTCTCTCCTCAACCCATAAGTTCAGGTAGCGCCGATGTAATCAGAAGACGAATATTCAGGCTGGAATTTGTTTCCAAACTGTTTGAAAGTTCAAAATCAACGACGTTAAACTGATATGGATGAAAAACCAGCGGGACTAAAGAAAGATTATTACACAAAGCCCAGTGGTCTAACGTAAATCTCTAAGCTGGCACCGGGACTAATAACTAGTGATATCAATTGGCTACAGTAGTACTACTGGCCGTTTGAATTGCAATTTATATAAATGCTGTCTTCAGGTAGGGGAAGTAAATACTTAGTAATATCCAAGATTTTCTTCCGGAATTCTAATGAGAATCACAGGATTAGTGAATATATGACACTGAATACGATCGCAGATTTCGTATGGCGATACTGCAGCTGATATCGTATACCGAACCTTGGAGGAATTTGCTGAAAATACTTATTTTGTGGCATGTTATAGATTGTTTCCACAAACAAAGCAGTGCTCACGAAACAATTGTAAGTTACCGTGCCTAGGTAAAACCGTTCAATACAAGTTTGTCATACACATGCTCTTGCGGTACACAATACGTAGGTTGCACTAGGTGACGCCTAACACAGAGACTAGGCGGGCTTATCCCGACGTGGATTTCAGAGCAAAAATGGAGTCCTCAAACAGATAATTCATGTCGTGCCTTTAGTGTAGTTTACAACACAGCATCTGAAAATGATTTCAAAGTGATCTCAATAATTATTTTCTTCACAAAAGATTCAAACGGCAAATCTTTTCTATTGCCGAGACTATTTAATTCCACTATCGGAAGACGGAATGTTGTATAAAACAGCGACTCGAATGAACAAGAGTACTACAGTAGTCATTTAATATTCTTACTTAGTTATCCTCTTGTCACTTTAGCTATTATCGTCTGACTAATAAAAATGTATATTAATGTCCGTATCGTCCAGTTAGATTACCAACCATAACTGTTGGATCACATCGAGTTTTATCCTTCAAACAGATTAGAAACTAATTTCAGCCCCTTTAGACGCTTTCCGCACACAACGGTGATAACTGAACTTAGGGACTGATGAGATTTTACCGAAAGGTGTTAATTCTGGAATGTTTCCTAAAATTATTTCAAGTGATTGGACTAGGGAAATATGAGTTTCCGAAAAACGGCATGGTTTTGTTTGTTTTGCTAGGGTCTATGCTTTCTCCCGGAAACCATATTTCCATCAACTTAATTTGGTTAACGTCAAAGCAACAAAGGTTAATTTAAATATCATATGATGTCGACTACCTGTTACTGTGCGAGGAAATAACGGCTTCCATACCTGGACGCAGGTTTGCAAAAATATTCTCGTATTTTCACAGGAGTGCGCTTAATAAAATTTATTTACACATAAATTACTAACTGAGTATAGGTTTGATATTCAGATTCATAAATGCGGATAATAAACGAGGCAATGTATTTGCAACATTCTTGGTCATTGCGACTCCAATCTTGTCGCAATTGGCTTGATAAATCTTTTAAAATCTCTTAAGGACTAAAACATAATTGTAAAGACTATTTGGCACATCCTATTTGTTGCAATATTATTTGGATACCAATAGTGTACGAACGCCATGTGAGTCGCTTTTCATAAAACACAGCAAAATTTCAGGAACATTTTTTAATTTTATTTTTGATCGTTCATTGCACATGTTAACTCACAACGATTTACTGGATTATATATAATTTGGTTGTAAGATCTGGAGGAAAAAGATCTACTCAAGACATTTGGTGTCGCTAGCTCATATTAGGATATGTGAACTTCCATTGCGATCTAAATTGTGCAGGATTTAGGCCCTCAAAAGCTTGAAATTTCTTTCATGCCGTCAACAATTTGACATCATAAGCAGCACAATGGTTTATCTTTCAGAAGTAGTCTTTGATTGTGTACATCAAATAGCCATGAGTATAACCCTCTTTAGTGATCATTTTTAGAGTTTAGTGCAACAAAACCTGAATACATATTTGATTATTTTGATCAACCTTTCTTATAGTCAGTTGTTAAATGCTAATCTATCTACACACAAACTTCGTAGAACACAGATATTTAGTTAACAAGAGTGACGAGAACTTCAGCGCGTAGGAATATTCGCATCGTTTTAAGGATTATAGGGGCGAATATTTACCTCCATATACTGCATATGCAGGTTTCAATTCTCTTATTTATCCAATCAGTTGCAGTTGCACTGTTATTCATACAATTAAAGCTTACGGTATTAATTACAATCAGTGCACTAGGTTGTTGTGAAAATTATGCTTGTCAATAGTGTTTGCTAATTGTGCAACCTAATCCACATACCTTAATATAGATCCTTACTGAACTAAGCAACTGACATTGTTACAGTGTCCATCACACAAACACAAACCAAACCGACAACCACATAAATTAATCCAAAGTCTGCTTCATATGGTTCAACAATCCCTAAGCTTCAGTTTGCACGTGCTAAACGAAATCACTGCAAAACAAATTCGGCTCCCCGGTAAAATTGTAAAATATTCTAATTTCGTGAGCTATTTAAGAGCTACATAGAGCCTTGTTTCAACCTTATCCGTTTACCTCTGCAATATACTCCCTGCGTTAGAAGACACTCGTTCAATATAACTAGAATCATATGTTACTCTTTAACATATCATTTGCTTCTACTTAATATCTATAGATTCGCTTTGCCAAACTGAACTAACTGCATTCTAGTTGTATTTCATTGCCGCTGGATTAAATGGCCCTAATTAATTCTCGTGTTAGCGAAATGGCCATTTGATATAGCACTGTTTCAAAATCGTAAATTTCTAGACAGCGAATTGTAATCATACGAAATATAAGTGACAAATTACCCCCTATATTCGTATTAAAATAACCAATTTCGGAGTAGAATTGAGCAACTTTACTTAAAATTTGGGATACAATTGTTCGGAAATGCTTCAAGAAACTGCATACTCGAAATGGTCTAGTAGGAATTTTTGCTACCAAGCTCCAGGGAAACCAGCAATAGGGATATCTTTTTTGATTTATAAAATTCCACAACACAAGTGCAAAGTGCTGCAAACAAATAAACTTATCTATATATATCATCTGCTTCAATTAAACTAGTTAAACTAACCTTCAATCACAACTATTGCAGCGCTGTACATACAAATGTCTCCACTCGGTTTTCTTTATGCTAAGCACATGCTGCTTATCCACATAAACTGGGTAAACATTATAGCAACTTTCTTGATGAAAATAAAAAATCAACTACAATGACTACCAGCTGAACACTATCAACATCAAGTCTTGTGGCCGCAAACTATTTTAATGCATTAAGTCAAACTGCGAAGACAAACAAAAAGTTAGATGCTTATGGCAGATTACTAGCAGTTTTTGACATCAAAAATTAACTGACGCAGACTCTGTTGTCAAATCTCTAGAGATAACTTACTGAAACATTTTGCTATTCTGTGAGTTAAACCGTACGCCCAATTGGTATTTATTTACTCGAATGCTATCAATAATCAAGGGTGACCTTTGCAGAAAACTATGCCCGCATTGTCCGCTAGCTCCGATTTAGTCACTGTTCGGTTTGTACATGAATGAAAACGTTCGACAAAGTTGGTAAAACGAAAGTTGATAATATATATGCTTACTTTGAAAAGCAGTGTGAGAGAAGTTGATACATAACTTGCTATTCCAGTAATTAAATTGTAAAAAGCTATCATTTCTGAACTTTAATACACCAGGGTGCTTGTTTCTTAATACATTGTGATGCCAAGCCACCAAGCTATATTAGATATTCCTTATTATTCTAGAGTTGTTATAACATTTATTTTTTTGGTACATGGTGTTTTTTATCAAATACGTTCTTCTATCACAAATCTTAAAATTAACTTCTTGACAGTACCATATGCAATATGAATTTAACAATTTATTCACCTGATAACTTGTACCTCATTACAACTCGTCTTCATTGGCACAGACTGTTAAAGGTTTGTGGAAAAGTTCAATTATTCTAGAACAAATCTTTCATGAAATACCGTATTGTATTTAAAGTCACAACGACGAACAACGTCACAATCCTAAAATAAGAACCAATATCACATATGAAGTACAAACCTTGTCTATAATTAGACAGTTCTATTGACAAACTACTCACAATAAATGATCACTACATACCCGTTCGTATGTCTGTTCAACAGAACATGTATTATTAAGGCATAGCTGTTAAACCTAAGTCACATTTGAATAGCTTGGGAAGGGACGAAAATGTTTTTCAATAATAGTTTTTCTACTAAAATTTTAATAACCCCATTGTAACGAATGTTTTCATATTGCTAGTGCCTGCATGGTTACCCTCGCCAATGAAGCTCATCAAAGACATACAAAATATAGTAGTAATATTGTAGTCAACACTGTTCCAAACTTGCACCGACTAATGTATAGATGCGGATATTTCCCATCGTTCAAATTCCAATCTCACAAGCCTAAAATATCGCTTGCGTGAGACTTTTAAATTTTTCAGCAAATATTTATTCACTGGATAACTGATAAGTACTCATAATCTTCTCGAAGCAAAATGTTTAGACCCAATCAATCGCCCTGGAAAAAGAAGTTGGACAAAGCAACGCGTTCTAAGAAATAGGAGTCGAATAGTTAACATTTACTAATGTAGTACTTCCAACCAACAAATAAATTATCACCATAAATCAGAGGACAGCTTGGCATCAGATTTCTGAGAAATGGTGTTTTACTATATAACGAAACCGTAATAATCAAATGAAATACTTAGAATGACAAAGTTTTAAATGGCCAAATAAACGTAATGGATGAAAAACGAGATAAACCGTGAAGCGCCCTAAGACTCACCAAACTGATTGTATAAAGGACGATATGCATACTGTTTTGCCAGCTATTTTCTTTGAGAATTCAAATTGCCATTTGCACTACTATGCTTTATATTCCTCGAGATTTCATGCTCACTTATACTGGAAGACTAACACAGCCGTCAATGCAACACCCTATGTTGTGACACAACCTCAGGTGAATGAGGAATGCGGTATTTTAGACGCCACTGTTTAACACCGATTAAAGTATACACTGTTCAGACAAGGATTTGTACGTTTCTTTTGCAATTAAGGTCATGAATTAATTGTAGCTAATTCTTTGGACAGTCTGGTTTAAAAGATATATTGTGTGAAAAGGGCTATGATAATTTCTCTGGGTTAATGACACGTCGCTGCTACCCGCTTTTGGTTTTGATGCTACTGCTTGAGGAAAACACAATACCATCTAAACTTCTCCATCTGTGGGTGGTATCCGTTCAGTCAAAGGCGGCTGAATATTTGCTAATTTATTCGTCGGATTCTCATGTACCTCCTTTTCATACGCTTCTATCGTTTGAAAATATTGTTAGGATAACAAACAAAATGTGCCGCTTCGATCAAATATAAGTGCAGGCTTCTCTAACCAAATGAGATAAACTGCCACATTTGAACAGAACACAATCTGGGTTTCAGTGAATTGCTAGCTAGTACATGGCTTCGCATAGTTCAGTTGACTTGCACCGGACTAAGCGATTTCGGAAGTCGTAATGGCTCAAGAATATTGTACCTCTGATTTACTAGTGGATTTATATGTGTTCATATATGTTGGGGTACAGTTGTAATTGATGCTGCACCCAAGTTGTGATGTGATATGAATCGGCTTTGTGCCGGTGAATTTGACCGCAAAGGAGAAATATATGGGCCACTGCACGTCTCCTTACGATATCCGATAGATTCCTAGACGTATGCTACTGTATGTACATATTTATAAAAACTGGTTAAGCAAATCATAGTCTCTTAGTTATAAGCAAAAGCATGCCTTCCATGCGACTAATTCATAATAAGGGTCAGCTTGTGAAATGCATCTTATTATTCCATATGGAAATGTGAGTAGTATTTCTGCCACGGATGTGTTCAGTGTTTGTCAATTTGGCTATGTATTAGGCTTTCGCATTTGTGCGTTAAATTTTGGTTGTTAAAATTCTATCTTTGTCAGACTGCACTTGTTGGAATCGAAATAGGGGAGGAAAAGATTTGTTTAACCACAGACTGTAACGCTTGGTTAAAGGTAATTTGTATGACAATAATTGTGGATATGTCATTCGACCTAGTGTCTGGGCAATGTTACAAAATTTAGACCAATATAAAGATTTGAAAAGCACGGTAAGAAGAAGAAAGCTGGTAGATGCATGCATTTCCTATTGTCTCCCCATTACCATTAACAATCACCGGTATGCAACTATATACTTGAATATGCGTGTGACCGAATAAGCATGAGGTGCAAAATGAATGACGGAACTTCCAACCCTATGTCCAGATTTGTCTTCTTACCGTGCTTTTCCAATTTCTGAAAAGAACTAACAGATATTATAAAGATAATGGATTATTCTTGAGCATCATTAAAAATTTTCAACTTTCTTCCCCTGCTATTTCGAGATTTGTCTAAGAAGTTAAAGAAAACTAATAAAAGTAACATAAACCTATGTTATAAACTATATTCTTTTTTGACTTGTGTATATGACATCAAACTCATTAGTAGTAAATGTAAGTGAACTGGCTTGGGGACGATTGAAGAAGTACAAAGAAACAAATTTAAAATGTTTGCATGGTACGCAAAGCATAGGTTAGCATAGAAATTAATTTATTTTAGCGCTACCTTGTCCATTGCTTTGTCA
Organism: Dicrocoelium dendriticum; assembly: GCA_944474145.2. Lineage (NCBI taxonomy): Eukaryota > Metazoa > Platyhelminthes > Trematoda > Plagiorchiida > Dicrocoeliidae > Dicrocoelium > Dicrocoelium dendriticum. The sequence continues at coordinate 40,569,444 of OX104060.1, forward strand.
TTACGCTATTAAATTGCGTGTTGCTGCATATTGTCCAACTGTGATTTCGGCTCAGAAAATCTCTTCTTTTGTATCTCGAATAAGCGGATACAGTTTGATATACCATGCAGTATTCAGAATACCGTCCAAATTAACAATACATGGTCTTCGTGACTGCAGTGCTCCAATAAACATTTCAAGAACCAACTTCGTACATGTGGATTTCATGAGCTGGCAGAAAGGGAATCGCATTGTAGCATTAGGCTCCTGTTATTTCAAGCATCCAAGGTCAACCAATTTACTTTCTGGCATGCCTTCATCTGCAGTCACCTTAAACTTTTGATTGAATGCACACGGATTTTCGGCCACAAACTCTTTTCGGCTTCCCAGTTAGCTCTTATGCTTTGTCCATCTGTTTTCGTTTACACTATGCAGTTTAGCTCTGAATTACAGTAATCTATGTTTGCCATAGTGTTCGATGCAGGTCATCGTGTCCATAGCTATCTATTCAGCTTGTCTGTTGATTCATAAAATGTAATCTGGAGCCTTCTGAATTAAACAATTACACAATTAAGACCCATAGCAATATGCTGAAAAGAATGGCGTAAAGTCCTGAACGAGCAGTTAGGACAGAAATAAAAATAGAGACAGAAAGCCTTTCATAATACATATGTCTATGTTATAAAGTACTGCTTCACCAAATGGTGCGAAACATTCCCCTTCAGAAAATAGAGGTATGTAGTTCAGCGGTAAATTTCTTCTTTAGATTGGTGACCAGGTGGAGATCACCCTTACACGTAGAATTAGACCGCGGAGCCAGCTTCAAAAACACAGTCATGAGCGAGTTATGTCACATTGTTAGCATCCGGAGAACACGTAAGTCTGCTTACCACCCAGAGAAACGGATTAGTTGAACGCACGAGTCTACGCATAAGACGCTGTTATAGGATTTCCTGACTCCGAGACTCCTCAGGAATGAGGTACAGCTAGCCTAAATTTTTACTGGCACATCGAATGTGCGTCCACTCATCGACTGGTCAGACACAACCTCACGTGATGACGCGTCGCAAACTGCGTCTGCTCTCGGATACTCCGCTGTCGACGTCACATTATAAAACTCTAAATGCATCGGAGCATGTTATCCGGTTATAATCAACTCTGTTGCGAGCATCCCAGAGGGCATAAGTGCAACTCCAAGACTCGCAAAGTCACCGGAATGTTTACTCTGACCGGGAGACTTTGGGAATCCCTTCAATCTAGGTGACAAAATCTGGCTCAAAGCAACAACAACAAGAACCAAGCAACAAACAACAACAACTAAAGTCGCAAGCACGAGATGACACACAATGCAGGCCTACCCGAAAGAGGTGACGACCGCCATGGATAAAGATGACCCAAAGCCAATAAGCTATGAGCAAACTCAAGTTCGAACAGTAGCAAGCGGATTCAATTCGTAAGAGGAGGTAATCGGAGGCCGCAGCCTAATTACGTGAAGATGTTTCGAGACGTCTGACATCATCACACGGGTAGCTTCGCGTCTGGCGGATGCTGCTCAAATCGTTCCTTCCTGACACAGGTTGCTACTCAAAAATTGTGCTTGGGTGCAAGTAAAGCTGGTCGATGCGGATCGGAAGAATGATTAGAATCTGCCCAGGCAATGCACTTGAGTCACCTCTGGAACGTTAACCCGAGAGGATAAATTGTGCTCTCTAGATGGAACAGTGTTCTGTGCCTAATAAACACAAGTCTAGCAGCTTTCGGTATCTTTTGTCCCTGACGGTGTTTGCTGTGCAGAAAGCCAGGGCAAAATTCAGCGTTAAAATAGTGGCTCCTTAGGCATTCTGGTAATGGATGTTGGTAATCGAAACTATCTTGCTAGTAAAGATCACAAGAAAACTCGCAAGGAAATTAGGGCAAATGTACGCGTCAGTCTGAAGGAAGACTGTGAAGTCTGATGCTCTCATGTTTAAGCATATGAGGATACGGCTGCAGCAGTTGTTAATCACCGCAAGTTATTTAGCTGAGACGAAACACATGGGTCAATATCTGGTGTTTACCAGACCATACCCGATGCTAATGAACATGGAACACAGATCTTTGTAAAACGCTTGGAGGATTGCGCCGTACAATTTACCACTAACCAACTTGAATTTTCGCTTCTTTTTTCAGGCATTGGGTGCACTTATCCGTGGGACGACTCTTGGACCTGTACACACGCGCAGAAGTTGAATGTAAGGTTCAGACGGTTGCAAACGCACAAGACCGCAGAGTAGACCAAATCCCCCCATATTACTTCGAATACAGGGAACTTAATCTTCCTCATCATTGACACGAGTTATTATTAAACTGTTGGCTCATGATAAGGTCCTAACGGACTGAAGCTGCATTGTCATATTAACCTATACAATAAAGGCTGCAGTTCCGAATGCGAGCAGCACAGGGAGATAGTCGGACAAAATCGCTGTTAAAAAGCTTGCCTCTATCGTTCACTACAAATCGACCGTCACCCGTGAAAGCCAGATGCTTGAAGAGCAAGCCGTATTTCTTCGAGGTTGGGGCTGCATCCGCCACAACACAAATGTGCATAAATTCATGGAGTACCGCCATCACTTTTGTCGACCCGCCGTTGTCGTGTATTTCGACTTAAAATGTGCCTTCGGTTCGTTGGAATGATGTGCGCTTTGGGACTGTCTGTTGTAGAAAAGTGTTTCCGATGATTAAGTAAACAGTATAAGAGCACTGTAGGCGTCTAGATCGAGCAAATTATGCGGTGGAGTAAAACTGACGTCGTCCTTAAATAAATCCGGCGTTGTGAGGTAAGCTAGCCAGCTGTCCCTTTATCTATTTAAATTCGCCATTGACGAATTCAGGGAAAGCATCGTTCCTTGGACACGATCTAAAGGAGTGATTCATTGTGATGATCAGCTAGAGGTCATTCATTTGTTCAATACTACAGTACATCATATACTTTTACTTCTTACTAGTTTCTGTGGGCTCGAATATGATTTTACAAGCTTACGCCAAAGGCGCGAATTTCCTTTACCTCTCTCCACCCCATATGAAGCCGACGAACTCCACACAATTTGTGAAGGACAGGGAACATTATGAGTCCTTCCGTTCAACCCAATAATACGATTGTGAATCCTGCCCCATCAGGCAAACTACATAGCGATGCCAGTCAACTTCCACTATTGCTTCTTTCACAACTTAACTACTGACGTTTGGAAACACCGCGTGTGCTAGGCGTCACGTATTCGGTGATGGAAGAGCGATTGAGCCGCTATATACTATTATACCGATTGCTAGGTCAAGTGTTGCGCATTCTGGCACAAGAATTCAATCAGCGTGTGTTGCTTTTGCGCTAGGGGTACATTTAGAATAAGCGTAGGGGAGACCTTCGGTAACTAAAATCCTGCGTTTCGAATTTGCCGTTGGTTGGTTAATCCTGAATGCCTACCTGGCGTCCCAATGCAGAGGAACCCATTTGGTTGGACATACTTGTTGGCGTTTTAAAAACATGGCCCCAATGGCGATTTTGTTGTAAGTTTCTGTGTGCATCCCCATCCACTTTAGTTTCCTTTGCAATGATGATCTCGTACGTAACGCGTAATATAATATTTTATATCATATTACTTGCATGTGAACTTTTCGTAGTGTGCTTATTTTGTCTAAATATTTTTTATTGCATCACATTAGCTAAGACGAAAATGTTAAACATGTTCATCAGTGCTTCTTACTAGCTAAACTTGCAGTATTAGATTTAATAACAACTTTGAACCAAGTGCTCTTGACTGGCTTGATTCCCGGTTCTCAAAGTAGATACTTTCTATTCAATCCACAAGCGTTGTTCTAAGTAATACAGCGCATTTACCAAAGCCGGTCCGCTGTGTTCCATTACTTCTAGTGTGATCCCCTCGGCACCATCACGCAGTTGCGCAGCTAAGGAAGTGCGAACTGTGTCTTATCTATTGTCGACATGCTCGCCAAACTCACCGGCCTATCTTGATGCATCAGGTCATTTAATGTCTGAACGCCAGTTCAAGAGGCAGTCAAAGTGTTATTACCGGATCTACATTACGTCTGCAGTCTGTTTGCTGGTAGGGTCTGAACTACCATCGATTAGCGTCCATACACTGCCCTTAAGTAGTCAAATCATGTTTGTGTTGGCGGCGTTCGGCATAACCTTTCATCTGCTTTGGCTTCTCCGCCTACTGTGCATTTTTAATGCGACGAATTTTGCGCAACAGACACTGCTTCTCCAATTATGTGGGGTCTGCCACATGTGCAGCAAATGCTACACTCTTTCCGGATACACTTACGCCAATCGTCGCATTTTTCTCATTAATCTAATCCAGCCGCTTATAGTTTGCGCGCAACGTAGTCTCTTCGGCAGCAACGGTCACCTAGTCTCGAATCTGGAGCCAAAGGTCGCCCACTCCTTATGTGTATTTCAACTCACACAGGCGTGCATCCATTACATTATAAACTGTAATACATATATATATATATATAAGTATATATATATACCTATTTATATAACGAAAGCTCTGTCGCATTTGTAATGCATGGTAGACGGCGAAGCCGAAGCACACGGAAGATTATGCCGAACGCCGCCAACACAAAAGAGCTTTGACTACATAATGCGGTGTATGGACAAAGGTAGCTCTGATGATATCTGCACACAGAATGCAGACATAATGTAGATCCTGCAAAACATTTTAACTGCCTCTTGAAGTAACCTAGAGAGACTTAATGACCTAAATTAAACAGCCTTAACCAACACGATGTACCGATGAATTTACGAGCATGTCAACACTAGATAAAACGCAAGGAGCACTTGGGCAGCTGCGGAACGGCAAGTGTGACGTGGCTGACGGGATCGCTGTTAAAATATGAAAATACGACCCAACCGCATTGGTGAATGCGCTGCAAAATTTAGTGCAATGCGTGTGTTAATTTTCCATGACCATGAGTTGAATTAGAAAGAAACACTGAAGAACATGTCTAAAATTTTACCTCAGCTTATGTGATCCAATAAACAAATTTGACACAAAACATCACATTGCAAACAGATTCAAATGCATTGTGTAATGTTAAAATTTATAGTACGCATTCCGTTTGAGATCGGAAGCCAGGTGTATACCACGTAAAGAAGTACGCACAATCAAATGTGTTCCTCCGCATTGAGACCCAGCCAGGCATTCAGGATGCATCAAGCAACGGCAACTTCGAAACCCCACTGAAGATACAAAGCTTCAAAGGACTAGATTTATTGTAGTAATGAATGACTTCTAGCTGACTATCACAATGAATCCCTCCCTTAGATCACGTCCAAGGAACGATGCTTTTATGAATTCGTCAATGGCGAATTTAAATACATAATGGGACAGCTCGGTAGCTTACCTCACAACCCCGGATTCATTTAAGGACGATGTCAGCTATACTCCACCGCATAAATGCTCGATCTATATCCAAGTCATGTTAGGCAATAAAGGTAGCGACCTAAGCTAACCAGATATCAACTTAGTCTGGTACGCTAACAGGTTACTCCTTCCGATGAACTAACTTGAGTCAGGCTACTGTGACATGCGCGCACCGTCGTGTGGGTGGTTCCTTAGGCAAGCGCTGTGGGCCCATAACATGTCGAATGCATAGTAGACATCGCAACGTGTACGCATGTGTAGGGTAGGTGGGTTAGGGGAATCACTACAGCCCGGAGTTTGATCGTGTGCGACTTGGTACATGGTCGGTGACGGATTACATGACGACGGATGGGGGTAGTACCTCGTTAACATCTGAGGTCACCCACGGCAGGCTAAGAGAAAACGGGGTCAGTGTATGATAAGGAATTTGAGCGCGATTCACAACACCATTATAACAGAGCCTGTTATGGAATCGGGACACTGGCTACTCGCATTCTGACACGGCCGACAATCCGTGTCACTAGGCTAAACCCCAGGCGCTTGTCCGTACGATCTATCGCGTGCTGTGAACACATGGCGCGCACCGGGAACTAGGCACAATACGAGTGGCGCATTGAAGCGCGTAGGCCACAGGCTGATTTGGTCACATCGCTAAATCGCATGTGCACCGGTAGACATAGAAACATGCACTGGTGAAATGGTAGCAGCGCAGAAATCTTTCTGACGTCCTACCATTGCGATGGGCGATGTAGCAAAGTGGACAATAAGATGGTAATGCAGCTGACATATGAGTTGTCTTAGTGCTTGTTCCACGGCTAGCACGCAATGCGCCTCAAAGCAACGTGTAAAAGTTACACTGAGTATTGTTTAGTAGGGGCAATTAAGTGAATGCTGAACGAGTCCCGTAGGTAGGTAGGGGGTAGACCACAAAATCCAAAGATTACAGTGACACCACAGTTAGGCATATACTAATGCTGCGGTGATACCATGATGTGCTATGGGTAGAGAAGTAGTGATGCAAGACGACGCTGAGAATGTGATGTCTACACAGGGAGCGGCTTACGGGCTGCTTGTACGCCGTCGCGTGCTCCCACAGGACTGCCTTCCTACTGAGGGCAAGTGTGACTGAGACTCGCTTGTTCCGCAGACAATCAGCGCAGCATATCAGAGCGTGGGAAGTTCGACGCTGTCCATCTGGTTATGTATTACATACCACAAAGCCAATGTTTCCGCATATAGAGTGAGTGACCAACCATTTTTAACCAGAATGAAGTATCTAACGGAGGGTGGATGAACAACCTAGATTAGTACTCGCTTCTGTGTGGACTACCATCGACCATTAAGAAGGTGTTTGAGCCACCTGGCTGTCGACTGTGTTCGCAATCAGCAACGAGTCGAATGCTTCACGAAACGGTTCATGGTCCCTTTACTGCTATATTCGTACTGTTCCGGTGCCATAGGTAGTTTGTTGACACTCAAAACTTGTTATCGGCTCTCGACGGTTCGTGAAATATGCTAATCGCCTCACAGCTTAGCTGATAACGGCTTTCAAGTTCAAGTACAAGTTCAAGTGGGACCGGAACAGTAGGATAAATCCCGTGAATGTTCCTTCCGTGACGCGTCGTTGATCCAAGGTATTATTCGTCCGCGATAACTGGAATCCAGAAGAGTCAGATCAGCGCGCGCGAATCACACCACGGTCAACCAATTAATACCCACGCGACCTGCACTGGCAGTCCCCGCCGCACCGGTCACGTGAAATAAGAAAGAGAAGTACGAAAATAATAAGAGCGTCAAGAAAAAAACGTAATAGATTTAATAATTCAATAAGACGAATAAGCTAGGACGTGAAGGGGAATGTTAAGAATTGAAGGCCAAGAGCGTCGAGTCGGTGTTCGAACTCTTTCACTGTTGGTGCCAATACCACGTTCTCGGGTAGTGCATTCCAGGAATCCACCACTCGGCGTGATAAACGAAAGTCCGCCCGGACTCCATCTGATCGAGGTTTGTGTAGCTTCAGCGAGTGACCTCGGAGCGATGGAAGCCGAGCCGGTTGGAAAAGCCCGGACAAATCGGGTCCGATTTTACCGGTAAGTATACGATAGGTCAAGACTAGGTCACCTCGATGTTGACGATAGTGCATCGAGAACATTCCCAGCGCAAGTAGTCTTTCTGGGTAAGAATGGTTCCGCAGTCCATGGACCAGTTTGGTTCCAACTCTCAACACTCTCCACTGACATCCTGTCCCTGACTAAGCAAGGTGGACAAGCCTGGATGCAGTATTCCAAGTGTGGCCTGACAAATGCTGAGAATAACCTAACAAACATAGCGCCCGTGATGGTCCCGAACGCCTTGCGGATCATCCACAACATTCTGAAAGCCTTGCACGTAGCTTTCCTCTAGTTCTCACTAGATTTAAGTTCTGAAGACAACGTGACCCCTAGGTCTATCAATTGGGTTACATGGTGTAGTTCATTTCCACCAAGCAAATAACGCGTTTAGGGGCTATTTGGCCCTATTCGTAAGATGGAGCACTTTGCATAATTTATGGGCAACTGCCACAGAGCAGCCCAGTCCCAAAGTTTATCGAAGGCCCGTTGCAGAGTCTGGGGTCCATCGAAGTCAGACACTATGTGCCAGAACTTTAGGTCATCTGCAAATATGAGAGATGGTACCTCCAGCAGTTCGGGCAGCTCGTTGAAATACAAGGAAAATAACAACGGGCCAAGCAACGAACTCTGAGGGACCCCACTGAGGACTGACTGTCGGAAAGACAGAGTAGACCCCACACGAACACACAGCTCTCTCCTTTCCAGAAACGTGGTGATCCATTTTAGTGCACCCCCGGATATTCCATTTGAGTGAAGTTTCAAGGAAAGGCGCGAATGTGATACAGTGTCGAACGCCTTGGAGAAGTCAATAAACACCACAGCTACTGTATGATTCCGATCCAAAGCATCCGCCCAACATTCGCGTGCAACTAGCAAATTAGTCATAGAGGAATGACCCTTGCGAAAGCCGTGTTGCAGTGGACTGAGCAGACCATACTCCCGCAGGTGGTCTTCAAGCACATCTCTGAGCAACTTCTCCAATACCTTGATCAATACGCTTGTCAAACTTACTGGTTAATAATTGGCAGAGAGATGCTTGTCGCCCTTTTTAAAAATCGGGCAAACGATAGCATCCTTCCAGTCCTTGGGAAAGGAGCAGCTGCGAAGCGACAATTGAAACAAACGCGTCACTGGGCGACATAGCTCGCTTGCGAGTTCGTACAGAAGCTTAGAGTGAATATCATCCATCCCAGCGAATTCTGCAGGATTTAGCCCCTGAAAAAGATGGAGAACTTTTGCTTCCGAAATTGCGACGTGTGTTAAACAGGAGTCCTGGGGGACTTTCATTGCTAGGTCAAGGTGCGGCAATTGCTCATCCCGAACACAAGTTCCGTCATACTACACACTGAGTAGACATGCTTTTTCGTGATCAGTGGTGGCAGTGGCGCCGTCGCTGCCTAATAACACTGGGATATATGAGCCAACGTTACAACGCCTTTTGACGTAGGCGAAGAATCTTTTGGGATTCGCGGAGGCTGCGTTAGCCAGCTCCATCTCATAGCTAAGTCTAGCAGCTCGTAAATGACTCTTGCAAGCATTCTGAGCTTCACGATAACGCCGAAAAGTACATTCTGAGAGAACTGTTCGGTAGATCCGCCAGCATCCTGCTCGTCTATTCAGTAGCTGGTGTGCGACTGGGTCCAACCATTGTGGCTTCGCTTTGGTACCCTTCTTTACCGAGAGATGGATGTGGGGGTGGAATATGTTAAACAGGAAAGACTTAAACGTATCCCAAGCCGTCCGTATATCATCATCCGGCAAGATGATGCATGGGAAACTTACTGCCTTGGCTCTAATAGACGGAAAGTCGGCGTGCCAAATGTTCGGAGTCCGGACCCTGTATGAATCGTAGTCTCTAATGAGAGCACAAGTGAATGACAAACAAATACGGTCACTGGTTCCCAAAGGTGGGCCGTACTCAAGGTCACTCACAAAGTTAACCGACTTTGCGAAAATTAGGTCCAACAGAGGAGCGTGACCCACCATGAACCTTGTGGGCCGATCAACAAATTGGTGTAAGGGTACTTCCATTGTCAAGTCAACAAGCTCGGCAGCCAACCCTGTTGTCGCTGTCTCATGAGATAGGTCATGCCAATTTACTTCAGGGAAGTTGAAGTCCCCCATTATCAAGCATCTGTTCGCAGAGTGATTGCGGATGAAGTCAATGAAACTACTAGAAGCGCTATCAGAGCTCTTATACAGCAGCACAATTTTAAATTGTGTTGATTCGGTACAGACTAAACTGCAAGCGCTTCAACAATTTTATCGGCCGAGTTAAAGGTATGTGTTTTGGATATGTTTACACCACATCTGACATACAAGGCGACACCACCGCCGCGGCGATCAAATGGCCGGTCAGATCATCGTAAGGCGTTGCCTCGGGTTACAGAATAGTTAATCGCTTCTCCTACCTGGGTAACTGAAAAGTTCCATGTGCAGACAACACACTTGCACATGAATTTACGCAATCCTCAGATCCTTTGCAGAATACATGCACGCCAAAGTTATCGGGAGACATAGGTGAAGAAGCCGCGGACTAGGCTGGTGTACAAGTTGTGTTTACTGCGCGCGCAGAAGCAGCGCCACTTGTTTGGATTCTAATTAACGACTAATCCTGTGCAATTTAAGTAAAAGCCTCCATACGATTGTGCAGCCGCGAGGTAACCAAACACTTTTTGTTTGACGCAAAAGTGCATGTTCCCACGAGTTACAGCTCGGACTCAGATAAAGATGAGTTTTACCGTCAACTATCCTACCTACTCCATAAGAATCATTGCAAGTATATGGTGGTTCTCATCGGAGACCTCAGCGCACCGGTTGGTAGGCTGGAAGCTTTGGAACAAGATGTCGGTAGTCTGGGTTGCTATGATATTCGCATGACGGCTTAAAAAAGCAAAAGAAAAGCATCAGCAGTATGGCATTACGCAGTACGGACACCATGCTGCCATATAAGCACCATCGGTCGCACGTGGATTAAGGATGCTTCGAGAGTCGCCCGGTCTCGACCCAGGCTCCAACCAGCGTTGTCAGATTACGAGACAAGGTGGTTACCTTTAGGCTACGGGATTGAGGAGGTCGAGTGCCACAGATCTCTGCTGCTCACGGTCTTGGATACAGACTGACCACATGGTGATCGATTACCATTGACGAGGCTGTTGATGGGACAGCAGATCAAGTGGAAGTACTTAACTCACTTCTGATCATGCGCTTGTATGTACTAGAATCGTTACAGGTTCCGGCCCTCCGCCCACTCAGAAGGGAGCGTAAACAGGTCAGTTGCAGGTGCTTTGTCCGCTGTGCGGTCACATTTTGATCTGACTACAGAATCCACCTTTTCCGATGAAATTATTAGTATGATACGCTTCACCTGCACAAGTAGAAATGAGTTACAGCCGAACCGCGACTTCTTAATGTGCTTTCAGTTATTGGTAAAACGACGGAAATACCGGCCTGCTAGTTATGAAATAAGCAAACGCAACTGAAGAGTATAGCTCGTCGCATAACCGCATTCATCATACTTGCCACACTGGATCCACCTAGCATCACTATCCTATGATGTGTTCCGATGCTGGTGGCAATCTTAACTGAAATCTGGACTCCCTGCAGTGTCCTTTCAAACACTAGGTTTGTGTGGTGGGGTCGTTATCAACCACATTCGATCTGGAGGTTGTGTTACATCGTCCGCTTCCATCTACCTTACAGGTTTTCGCAAATCAAAGACAGCTTTCGATAAATGCGGAGCCGTTAGTATCCAGCAGTTGATGCACCCACTGAGTACACCTATTTTTGTTGTAGCTGCCTCTTAAAACGGAGAAAGCTATCAAGGAATTCTTCGCCATTGCACCGACTAGGTGCAGATTCTGACCCCTAGTATTCGCCATTGTACATTGAGCCCGAGTACCACGAAGTGAGCGCCCCCTGGTGCGCCCGCAGAAAAGGTTGAAATTTGTTTCATCTATCCACACTGGTTGTCTTCCTTCTGCCTCCAAATGCATCAGCTGCAGCACGAATGATTTCCGTCGCCTCTTGTTCTCTAACGTGTTCAGAGACTCCGGAATAGCGTGCAACTTCTTCATGGTTATTAATCGGCCGTCTAAGTACCTGGCGACCGTGCTGGTGCATACCTCAACTTCAAACTCCGCTTTCAACCGCAATCGAAGAGCTTCAAGGGTTATTGTTGGCTCCGCAGAGACCCACTCAACCAGAGCGTCCACATGACTATCTGCCAACGCTCTGCGACGAACCACTCCATGCTGTCCCCTAGGTTCGGTTGACTCCCACATACGAATCCAGCTGCGGCAGGTTTTCACATTCACGTTAAGCACACCAGCAACCTGCTTCCAATCCGCTCCCTCCTCATACGTTTTCATTATTCTGCGCTTCACTTCCATGGAATGGTGAGCATACGGTCCTCTTCGTGCCATCACTTTTCGGTAAACTGCACGTTCACAGTATTACTGATAATTTATTTCTCCACGTCTCATGTTCCAACTCCCCCCCCCCCCAAACAGCCTGGGTATTGGGGTCAACCGTTTGCCTCTATCCCATCTCGCGAAACTGGCTGTCTCATTGTCCCAAAGTTGGTCAGCTGTTTGCGGTCAGTCATCTGCCTGTCGGAGTTGCCTATTCGTCATCGCTGGTGATTTTTCCTTGTGGTCACGAAACATAGCTGTACCCCTACCGTGACTCGTGATACATAATGGCTACGGTCTGTGAAGTGTACGCACCACATAGGCTTTGGAGCCAAGTGTTAGTCCGTGAGGGGGTGTATATCACCCTGGCCTCCAGGGGCAAGGAACACAGGAATCCAACTGATGGTATTTCGTTCCCTCTTGCAGCACACCGGTTAGACTCGTAATCTCGGTTTCATCAGTGGTGTTAACCAAACCTGTAAGGTAGATGGAAGCGGACGATGTAACGCAACCTCCAGATCGAATGTGGTTGATAACGACCCCACCACACAAACCTAGTGTTTGAAAGGACACTGCAGGGAGTCCAGATTTCAGTTAAGATTGCCACCAGCATCGGAACACACCATAGGATAATGATGCTAGGTGAATCCAGTGTGGCAAGTATGATGAATGCGGTTAGGCGACGCGCTTTACTCTTCAGTTGCGTCTGCTCATTTCATAACTAGCAGGCCGGTCTTTCCGTCGTTTTACCAATAACCGAAAGCACGTTAAGAAGTCGCGGTTCGGCTGTAACTCATTTCTACTTGTGCAAGTGAAGCGTATCACACTAATAATTTCATCAGAAAAGGTGGATTCTGTAGTCAGATTAAAATGTGACCGCACAGCGGACAAGGCACCTGCAACTGACCTGTTTACACTCCCTTCTGAGTGGGGGGAGGGCCGGAACCTGTAACGATTCTAGTACATACAAGCGCGTGATCAGAAGTGAGTTAAGTACTTCAACTTGATCTGCTGTCCCATCAACAGCCTCGTCAATGGTAATCGATCACCATGTGGTCAGTCTGTATCCACGACCGTGAGCAGCAGAGATCTGTGGCGCTCGACCTCCTCAATCCCGTAGCCTAAAGGTAACCACCTTGTCTCGTAATCTGACAACGCTGGTTGGAGCCTGGGTCGGGACCGGGCGACTCTCGAAGCATCCTTAATCCACGTGCGACCGATGGTGCTTGTATGGCAGCATGGTGTCCGTACTGCGTAATGACATACTGCTGATGCTTTTCTTTTGCCTTTTTAAGCCGTCATGCGAATATCATAGCAACCCAGACTACCGACATCTTGTTCCAAAGCTTCCAGCCTACCAACCGGTGCGCTGAGGTCTCCGATGAGAACCACCATATACTTGCAATGATTCTTATGGAGTAGGTAGGATAGTTGACGGTAGAACTCATCTTTAGCTGAGTCCGGGCTGTAACTCGTGGGAACATGCACTGTTGCGTCAAACAAAAAGTGTTTGGTTACCTCGCGGCTGCACAATCGTATGGAGGCTTTTACTTAAATTGCACAGGATTAGTCGTTAATTAGAATCCAAACAAGTGGCGCTGCTTCTGCGCGCGCAGTAAACACAACTTGTACACCAGCCTAGTCCGCGGCTTCTTCACCTATGTCTCCCGATAACTTTGGCGTGCATGTATTCTGCAAAGGATCTGAGGATTGCGTAAATTCATGTGCAAGTGTGTTGTCTGCACATGGAACTTTTCAGTTACCCAGGTAGGAGAAGCGATTAACTATTCTGTAACCCGAGGCAACGCCTTACGATGATCTGACCGGCCATTTGATCGCCGCGGCGGTGGTGTCGCCTTGTATGTCAGATGTGGTGTAAACATATCCAAAACACATACCTTTAACTCGGCTGATAAAATTGTTGAAGCGCTTGCAGTTTAGTCTGTACCGAATCAACACAATTTAAAATTGTGCTGCTGTATAAGAGCTCTGATAGCGCTTCTAGTAGTTTCATTGACTTCATCCGCAATCACTCTGCGAACAGATGCTTGATAATGGGGGACTTCAACTTCCCTGAAGTAAATTGGCATGACCTATCTTATGAGACAGCGACAACAGGGTTGGCTGCCGAGCTTGTTGACTTGACAATGGAAGTACCCTTACACCAATTTGTTGATCGGCCCACCAGGTTCATGGTGGGTCACGCTCCTCTGTTGGACCTAATTTTCGCAAAGTCGGTTAACTTTGTGAGTGACCTTGAGTACGGCCCACCTTTGGGAACCAGTGACCGTATTTGTTTGTCATTCACTTGTGCTCTCATTAGAGACTATGATTCATACAGGGTCCGGACTCCGAACATTTGGCACGCCGACTTTCCGTCTATTAGAGCCAAGGCAGTAAGTTTCCCATGCATCATCTTGCCGGATGATGATATACGGACGGCTTGGGATACGTTTAAGTCTTTCCTGTTTAACATATTCCACCCCCACATCCATCTCTCGGTAAAGAAGGGTACCAAAGCGAAGCCACAGTGGTTGGACCCAGTCGCACACCAGCTACTGAATAGACGAGCAAGATGCTGGCGGATCTACCGAACAGTTCTCTCAGAATGTACTTTTCGGCGTTATCGTGAAGCTCGGAATGCTTGCAAGAGTCATTTACGAGCTGCTAGACTTAGCTATGAGATGGAGCTGGCTAACGCAGCCTCCGCGAATCCCAAAAGATTCTTCGCCTACGTCAAAAGGCGTTGTAACGTTGGCTCATATATCCCAGTGTTATTAGGCAGCGACGGCGCCACTGCCACCACTGATCACGAAAAAGCATGTCTACTCAGTGTGTAGTATGACGGAACTTGTGTTCGGGATGAGCAATTGCCGCACCTTGACCTAGCAATGAAAGTCCCCCAGGACTCCTGTTTAACACACGTCGCAATTTCGGAAGCAAAAGTTCTCCATCTTTTTCAGGAGCTAAATCCTGCGAAATTCGCTGGGATGGATGATATTCACTCTAAGCTTCTGTACGAACTCGCAAGCGAGCTATGTCGTCCAGTGACGCGTTTGTTTCAATTGTCGCTTCGCAGCTGCTCCTTTCCCAAGCACTGGAAGGATGCTATCGTTTGCCCGATTTTTAAAAAGGGCGACAAGCATCTCCCTGCCAATTATTAACCAGTAAGTTTGACAAGCGTATTGATCAAGGTATTGGAGAAGTTGCTCAGAGATGTGCTTGAAGACCACCTGCGGGAGTATGGTCTGCTCAGTCCACTGCAACACGGCTTTCGCAAGGGTCATTCCTGTATGACTAATTTGCTAGTTGCACGCGAATGTTGGGCGGATGCTTTGGATCGGGGTCATACAGTAGATGTGGTGTTTTTTGACTTCTCCAAGGCGTTCGACACTGTATCACATTCGCGCCTTTCCTTGAAACTTCACTCAAATGGAATATCCGGGGGTGCACTAAAATGGATCACCACGTTTCTGGAAAGGAGAGAGCTGTGTGTTCGTGTGGGGTCTACTCTGTCTTTCCGACAGTCAGTCCTCAGTGGGGTCCCTCAGGGTTCGTTGCTTGGCCCGTTGTTATTTTCCTTGGATTTCAACGAGCTGCCCGAACTGCTGGAGGTACCATCTCTCATATTTGCAGATGACCTAAAGTTCTGGCACATAGTGTCTGACTTCGATGGACCCCAGACTCTGCAACGGGCCTTCGATAAACTTTGGGACTGGGCTGCTCTGTGGCAGTTGCCCATAAATTATGCAAAGTGCTCCATCTTACGAATAGGGCCAACTAGCCCCTAAACGCGTTATTTGCTTGGTGGAAATGAACTACACCATGTAACCCAATTGATAGACCTAGGGGTCACGTTGTCTTCAGAACTTAAATCTAGTGAGAACTGGAGGAAAGCTACGTGCAAGGCTTTCAGAATGTTGTAGATGATCCGCAAGGCGTTCGGGACCATCACGGGCGCTATGTTTGTTAGGTTATTCTCAGCATTTGTCAGGCCACACTTGGAATACTGCATCCAGGCTTGTCCACCTTGCTTAGTCAGGGACAGGATGTCAGTGGAGAGTGTTGAGAGTTGGAACCAAACTGGTCCATTGACTGCGGAACCATTCTTACGCAGAAAGACTACTTATGCTGGGAACGTTCTCGATGCACTATCGTCAACATCTAGGCGACCTAGTCTTGACCTATCGTATACTTACCGGTAAAATCGGACCCGATTTATCCGGGCTTTTCCAACCGGCTCGGCTTCCATCGCTCCGAGGTCACTCGCTAAAGCTACACAAAACTCGATCGGATGGAGTCCTGGCGGACTTTCGTTTATCACGCCGAGTGGTGGATTCCTGGAATGTACTGCCCGAGAACGTGGTATTGGCACCAACAATGAAAGAGTTCGAAGACCGACTCGACGCGCTTGGTCTTCAATTCTTAACATTACCCTTCACGTCCTAGCTTATTCCTCTTATTGAATAACTAAATCTACTAGGTTTTTTTCTTGACGCTATTAGTACTTTCGTACTTCTCTTTCTTATTTCACGTGACCGGTGCGGCGGGGACTGCCAGTGCAGGTCGCGTGGGTATTAATTGGTTGACCGTGGTGTGATTCGCGCGCGCTGATCTGACTCTTCTGGATTCCAGTTATCGCGGACGAATAATACTTTGGATCAACGACGCGTCACAGAAGGAACATTCACGGGGATTTATCCTACTGTTCCGGTCCCACTTGAACTTGTACTTGAACTTGAAAGCCGTTATCAGCTAAGCTGTGAGGCGATTAGCATATTTCACGAACCGTCGAGAGCCGATAACAAGTTTTGAGTGTCAACAAACTACCTATGGCACCGGAACAGTACGAGTATAGCAGTAAAGGGACCAAGAACCGTTTCCTGAAGCATCCGACTCGTTGCTGATTGCGAACACAGTCGACAGCCAGGTGGCTCAAACACCTTCTTAATGGTCGATGGTAGTCCACACAGAAGCGAGTACTAATCTAGGTTGTTCATCCACCCTGCATTAGATACTTCATTCTGGTTAAAAAGTGGTTGGTCACTCACTCTATATCCGGAAACATTGGCTTTGTGGTATGTAATACATAACCAGATGGACAGCGTCGAACTTCCCACGCTCTGATATGCTGCGCTGATTGTCTGCGGAACAAGCGAGACTCAGTCACACTTGCCCTCAGTAGGAAGGCATTCCTGTGGGAGCACGCGACGGCGTACAACCAGTCCGTAAGCCGCTCCCTGTGTAGACATCTCATTCTCAGCCTCGTCTTGCATCACTACTTCTCTACCCATAGCACATCATGGTATCACCGCAGCATTAGTATACGCCTAACTGTGGTGTCACTATAATCTTTGGATTTTGTGGTCTACTTCCTACCTACCTACAGGACTCGTTCAGCATTCACATAATTGCCCCTACTAAACAATACTCAGTGTAACTTTTACACGTTGCTTTGAGGCACATTGCATGCTAGCCGTGGGACAAGCACTAAGACAACTCATATGTCAGCTGCATTACCATCTTATTGTCCACCTTGATACGTCGCCCATCGCAATCGTACGACGCCAGAAAGATTTCTGCGCTGGTATCATCTCACCAGTGCCTATGTCTACCGGTCCACATGCGATTTAGCGGTGTGACCAAACTAATCTGTGGCCTACGCGCTTCAATGCGCCACTCGTAATGTGCCTAGTGGCCGGTGCGCGCCATGTGTTCACAACACGCGATAGATCGTACGGACAAGCGCCTGGGGTTTAGCTTAGTGACACGGATTGTCGGCCGTGTCAGAATGCGAGTAGCCAGTGACCCGATTCCGTAACAGGCTCTGTTATAATGGTGTTGTGAATCGCGCTCAAATTCCTTATCATACACTGACCCCGTTTCCTCTTAGCCTGCCGTGGGTGACCTCAGATGTTAACGAGGTACTACCCCCATCCGCCGTCATGTAATCCGTCACGGCCCATGTACCAAGTCGCACAAAAGCAAACTCCGGGCTGTAGTGATTCCCCTAACCCACCTACCCTACACATGCGTACACATTGCTATGTCTACTATGCATTTGACATGTTATTGGCCGACAGCGCTTGCCTAAGGAACCAGCCACACGACGGTGCGCGCATGTCACAGTAGCCTGACTCAACTTAGTTCATCGGAAGGAGTAACCTGTTAGTGTACCAGATTAAGTTGATATCTGGTTAGCTTAAGTCGCTACCTGTTTCCCGTATCAAATGGAATAACTCGATGGTTACTAAGGCTTGCGGCCATTTCCATTTCTGACGCACGCTGAGACCACCAGTTTTCGCGGTCTTGCTTTCGGCTAGCACGGACGTATTTCCGAGTCTCGCCCAAAACCGGAATGTGCCGGCGCGCATCGATAAGTTCCAGAGACTGAGAAGAGACCCAATCTTCATGTTCGCCATTAGACTTATCACATGAGGATTTACATGCTGCTAGTAAGGTCTGATAAACATGCAACCAGTGACCATCAATTGTATTTATTGAGCGCTTACTAAACCCGCAATTCAGCGTACTTCGATACGCATTCAGAACAGTTGGTTTTTTTCATTTGGCTGGGGTCAGTACACTCACACGGTCGCCGTGAGCATCTCCCAAAACGCACCACCAGATTAACACAAACAAGAGCATGCTCAGTGCGCACAACTGTGGTCCAAATCGAGTACGATTTCTTGGTGCTCTTGCTGTCGCAGAGGATAATCAACGGCGCCCTGTCTGCTACATCGAGCAGGGTGGATAGGGGTATGGATGCTACTGCTCACACCTTCCCGTCTTCTTATCCTTCTTGCGCTTTTTCATCCTTATCGACCCCATCCAAATTTACTTTGCTTCCCTCATTTTCAAGCCCCCAGTTCTTGGCCCTCTTCACCTTGCTTCAATAGTCACTTGTCTTCTAGTTTCAAATCACACACAGTCGCAGGGCATCGCTCCAATCCAGTCGACAAGTCCATGTTCGACCAAGCGGACAACGTCAGCTTATCCGTTTCCCTTTAAACTCCTCGCATTTCACTAAGACTGGCATGCCTCACCGTACGCATTTTGCTACAGATTGGCCAACAGGCAACACTTGCCCGCACACTAGAGACCCTATCGATCAATATTTGCTTACCTCCTGTGCTTACCACCTGATCCCCCACATGCGACACTAGCGGCACATCCTCTTTGCACCTGTCTGGCAATGATATAGCTTCAAATGCAGGTCAAGCTGACGTTGGCATTGTTTTGAGTCCCCGGCCTGAAGCTGCCCTGATCGATTGGATCCCAGTCAACAGTCGGATGTGCGCCGTTAGAGTAGCTGGTTCGTTCCATGCTACGAAGTCGCGCGGGAACAAACGGTGCCTGTTTGTCATTGCGGCCTACGCCCCTACAAACTGTAGCACTGATTCGGTGAAAGATGATTTCTATCAGCAACTTCACTATCTTCTTCGTTACAAAAGAAACACGGATACAGTGGTGTTGGCTTGCGATCCAAACGCCCAAGTCGGAAAATTGTCCTCTGACGAGCTTCATCTGGGCAGGCAAAATGGTGTATGCTCCTTTAGTGATAACGGTGAGCAGTTGCTACACCTGTGTGAAGATGCTGGTCTCATCTTCGCGAGCACAAACTTTCGACACAGCGCCCGCAGAAGAGTGACTTGGTGCCCACCAGCTTCGGACCAGCCATGGACGCAAATCGATCATATTGCGATTAGTTGCCGCTGAACAAAGTGTGTCCAAAACTGTCGATCGATTTGGAGCACGAGCGTGGACTCTGGCCACTTGCTATAGGCATCAACCAGGATAATGAAATTGTTTCCATTAATTATAGGTCCAGCATAATCAGCATGGAGACTTGTCCATGGTTTCCCAGGATCCGACCAACAATGGAGCTCTGTTTTCCTTGGCGACTTCGAAGCAAGTGTGCATTTGGAGCAAGAGCGGACAAGCTCTTCGACTTGAGCATCCAGATGAGGTCAGTACACATAGCTTCTGGCTAATGTCTTCATACGGTTTATTTCCGGGTGTAGAACTGCTTCGGAACTCTCGAATGAAGTTTCTTGGGAATCACTACTCGTTCTGCAAAGAGTAGACAGCCATCAACAATCGACAGGGAATTGCGACGTTAATGAAATTGCTTCTGTTAACTGTCTTCAATCTTCTGTGGCCATTTTGCTCTGTGGAAGCGGATCACTTGTTGAAGCAGGGGGTCACGTGAACTTGCGACACGTATATGAGAAGCTGTTGCTGGGATGGCTTTAATTGCATCTGCGACAACGCAACGAACTTCGGGCTCGATTGAGATGCTTACCACTACAATGTCCTCTGGTTCTCGTGGATCTTTGTCCATGAGGCGTGATAAATCATCGGCCTGACCAATGTTCCCAGTTGATTGGTACTTGATTTCGAAATCATATCCCAAAAGCATTGTGGCCCACCTCTGACGGCGATTTGCTGAGTACACGGGAATGCCCTTCTTGGACCCGATGGTGGCAAGTAGGGGCTTGTGGTCCTTGACTAGAGTAAAATGACGGTCATAAAGCATTTTGTCAGATTTTTTGATAGCCTAGATGATCGTCAACGCCTCTTTTTCAATTTGAATGTAGTTACCTTCCGCGGGCGTCAACAATCGGGTGACATGAGCAATTGCCTTCTCAGTTCCGTCAGGAAAGCGGTGAAATTACAACTGTGCGGACTCCGTAATTAGACACATCTGAAGCAACAACGATATCCAAATTTGGATCGTAATGAGTCAACAGTAGTTCTGGTGAAAGCATGGTTTTGATCATGTCAAGAGCTTGACTGCATTCCGTGCTCCAACTCCACTTGGAATCTTTGAGAAAATTCGTTCAGTGGACCCCGCATATCATAAATGGCTGGTAAAAATACATTATAGTGACTCACCAATCGCATGAAGAATCGTGGCGTCATCACATCATGTGGTGGAGGCATTTTCTGAATGGCCTCAATAATAGCGGATCTGATCTTCGACCTTGTTGATCAATGGTGAATCCTAAGTATTTTACCGAATCCATGTAGAAGACACATTTTTCTTCCTTCAAGCGATCAGGCACGTTTTCAATCCCGTTCTCTAGATCCGCCGGATCAATGCCATGATAACGATATCTTCAAGATATGCTGCAACAGCTTGGATGTCCTGTAACATGGTGTAGAAGAATCCCGAGCACCCTATCCTGTGATACCTTCATCCGGTTAAATGATCCCCTCTACCATTTATTCAACTTATCCTTGTTCTAAAACCTTCGTTTCTCTGGCTCACTGCACATTAGGTTACGGATATTGGATTAAATAGGTTTCATTTTGCACTTTGAGAATGTGGATGACCTACATTCAACCACGTTTCACCTACTTTTCTTACTTCGGGACAAACCACTGTCGTTTCACAATGTGTTATCGGTGCACTTATAATGTTTAATCTACCCACTGTGCTCACCACTGTTCACAATATGTAACCTGACAATATTGCACTTGTTGTGAATGGTCACACATTGAAAACGTTCGGTTTGATCGGCCTACTGTTTTCTTCCCCCTTATGTACCTTCGGCACACTGCATCACTGTGTGTAATGTGCGGATTCTCATACCCACGGCTCATGGTAGCCTCCCTTCTTTCTGATTGGTCCTGTGTTAGCCCGTTTTAAACCACATTGCACTGAGACAAGTTCATTCCTACGTGCTTGTTGGCTATTTTGACCGTTGCCGTTGTTGAAGCGTCTTTGACGGAAGTACAGATTATTATGGTATTGTATATTTGTTATTTTTGTTTGATTGCGAGTACTATCGTATTCCAATGCCAGTCCTGTTTTGTTGATCCCGGTGGAAACGCGTTAACTCAAGACTTCCAAGCGAATCATCGTTTCCACATGGTGTCAGTCGCAACGAGACTGGACCTTAACGTGGTGCGACGGTTTGCGTACCTCATTGACCCGTTGAGCTATACTAGGTGATGCCTCCGAGCATCTTGAGAGCTACTCCTACCAGGTTGGTCAATGGTGAGAGGTCAGACAAACTCAGTCTCCTGGTCCTCCAGGTTGGGGGTTTGAAATGGGATGGCGTCCATTTCTGTAAAACTAAATCACTGCCACCCCGCTGCCTTGCGGACAGGCTTTTGAGCCAAAGGCTTTGGATGAGGACCCTAATCGTCCTCTTGTCTAGGTCTGGGCGCCCTGGCAGTATCCCAGCCCACATACAACCATGACATTTTCTTCGAACATTAACTTCATCCTGCATCGGCCGTCGCGCAGATTATCAAGGGTCGCCTTATCTGCTGCATACAGCAGGGCGGATAAGCGAAAGCATGCTACTGCTGGCGCCTCCCTTCTTTCTTTTCCACCTTTTTCTCTTACTCCCATCCCGGCCCCTATTACTAACCTTCCTTCTATAATTCCCAGCTTAATTGACAGCAACCGAAGTGCTACTGGAGTAGTACCGTCTGCAGCCACCATCTCACAGCACCTATCGGACGCCTATCGGCAAAAGTTCCTTATAAGGCCACGCTGTCCCGTTTCCATGGCGACATTCAACGTCCGCACTCTAAGACAAACAGGTCAGCAGGCTGCACTAGCACGCGCCTTGGACACACTGGGTGTTGATGTGTGTTGTGCGTCCGAAACTAGGATTAATGACCCTAACAGGATTATTGAATTGACTGCACCCGGCTTATCCTCTCGTTATTGGTTGCACGCATCCGGAGACGCCGATGCGGCACTCACGGGTCAAGCTGGTGTAGGTATCATTCTCAGCTCCAAGGCTGAGTCATCGTTGGTTGATTGGATTCCGGTGAACAGCCGTTTATGTGCAGCCCGTTTGACGACATCAGCTAAGGTGAATTCGCGATGTAAAACAAAACGCTGTTTGTTTGTGATTTCCGTTTATGCTCCCACCGACTGCAGTTCTAATGCAGTCAAGGACACTTTCTATCACGAACTGAACACGCTGCTACGCAGTGCTACTAGTTCAGATATTATAGTACTTGCAGGGGATATGAACGCACAAGTAGGGCGTCTGAGCTCTTCAGAAGCTCAGCTGGGTGGTAAGTATGGACTTAACGCCGAACGGACTGACAACGGCGAGCGTCTGCTGCAACTGTGTGCGGAGCGCCAGTTGTTTCTTAGTAGCACTGCTTTTAGACACAGTGGGCGCCGATGTGCCACTTGGCGTCCACCTGTAGCTGGCCAGCGATGGACCCAAATTGACCACATAGCCATAAGTTACAGGTGGCGCGGTTCCATTCTGGATTGCCGCTCGTACTGGAGTACCTGTGTCGACTCTGACCATGCCTTGGTGCGCTGTCGTTTCTCCATGAACTTTACCGGAAGGCGCACAAAGCGTCTCCCCCGATTGGCAACGGAGAAATTGTCCCAGCCCTCTGTCAGGCAAGCCTATCAAGAAGCACTGCATAGCGAACTCTCACTGTCTTGTCCTAATGACACTGAACTTCAGTGGAATAGGATCTCGGCCACTATGCACGACGCAGGAGCATCTGTTTGTGGCACTATCAGTCGTCATCGCACCAGTCACTGGATATCCGAGAGGTCCGTGAACCTTTTGGAAGCTAGAAGGCACCTCCCGGCTGGTTCTGAACACAATGTGACCAGGCGGGCTATTAGGCGTGAACTAAAGCGGAGCCTACGAGCTGACAAGGAAGCCTGGTGGACCAGTCGGGCTCAAGAAATAAAGGAGGCAGGAGCAGTAGGCTATTACCGGAAGCTCTTCCAGCTAATACGCACCACTGGTCCGAGAAAACCAGGCGTCAGTGAGACAATCAGGGACAGCGCGGGTGCGCTGATACACAATAAGGAGCGCCGTATGGCTCGTTGGGCTGAGCACTTTGAACATCAGTTCAGCTGGCCCCCTGCTCCCGGACCTCTTCCTACTCAGGTGATGCAGGACGAGCCATGGACGGTTAGTTTAGAGCCTCCGTCGGAGGCCGAGGTCCGAAACGCGATCACAGCCCTCAATCGTTTTCGTGCTGCTGGCCCGGATTCCCTCCCACCTGCACTATTTAAGGATGGAGGTGAGGTCCTCTGCAAAGCACTGACCTCCCTATTCGAACGTATCTGGAACGAAGAGAGTGTGCCAGCTACTTGGAGCGAATCGATTATAGTGGCAATATACAAAAAGGGCAGTCGCACAGACTGTGCGAACCACAGGGGTATTAGCCTGACGCCAGTTGTGACAAAATTACTGGCCTCGATTATCGTTCGTCGCCTCACTGCAGAACGGGAATCTCGGATTAGGGAAGAGCAGGCCGGTTTTCGCCCAGGACGTGGCTGTATAGACCATATATTTACTTTGCGGCAGGTGCTAGAGCAGCGCCACGCATACCGCAGACCGACAATAGCTGTGTTCCTCGATTTCAAGAGTGCGTTCGATTCAGTCGATCGATCGATTCTGTTCGAAATACTTGCGCGGAAAGGTGTTCCCACGAAATATGTGAACATCCTTCGTGCTCTATACTCGAACACTAGAGGCCGCGTCAGGGTCTATGGTGCCCTATCGGATAGCTTTTCGACTACAAGTGGCGTTCGACAGGGTTGTCTGATTTCCCCGTTTTTGTTCAATTTCGTCATGGATTCTATCATAGAGTGTTCCCTTGCGGAATCTCACGATGTAGGTGTTGAAGTGCTGCCTGGTGAACGGTTAGTTGATCTAGATTATGCGGACGATATCCTCTTGCTTTTCGACGATGTTGGGGTGGCACAATCAACCCTGAATAGCCTATCCAGAGTGGTCCCATTATTTGGTATGCACTTCGCACCTTCAAAGTGCAAAGTGTTGCTGCAGGACCACCAGCCACTCGATGACCTCTTGACGCTTGCTAACGAGGAACTCGAGGTGGTTGATCAATTCACTTATCTTGGCAGCTGCATCAGCAATGATGGGCGCATAGAAACTGACGTGAGCTCACGCATTGCAAAGGCCAGAGCTGCCTTCTTGAACCTGCATCATCTTTGGCGACAGAAAGGAGTTTCCCTCCGTCTGAAAGGCCGTGTATACAAGGCCACAGTGAGGGCCGTTCTACTCTATGGGAGTGAGACTTGGCCCCTTCGGTCTGAAGATCTGAGGCGCCTTCAAGTCTTTGATCATCGTTGTTTGCGAAGCATTGCTGGTGTCGGATGGCACCAGCGTGTCCGCAACGATGATGTGCGTAGGCGAGTACTAGGTGGTGATGATCATGCTAGCTCCCTAGAACAACAGATAGCACTGAACAAGTTGCGTTGGCTCGGGCACGTGCTACGCATGCCTGGTCACCGCTTACCTAGGAGGGCCTTGTTCAGTCTACCAGGTGTCGGATGGCGCAAGGCTCGAGGTGGACAGAAGTTGACTTGGCAGCGGGAAATGAAGTCACTGACGACCAAACTGGGTGCCGTTGGTCCGTCTCGCCTTCCGGGTTGGAGTCCACGTGACTCACCTTGTGCTTGGCTCGAGACTTTACAGGACATGGCTCGCAACCGACACCAGTGGCGCGTCTGCTGCCGTCTCCTAATCGGATTGTCTGTTTAAAGTGTGTTTGGTGCTGAGTTATCTGCGGGGTAATGGCTGATTATGACGCGTGGCAGTGAAAGCCGCAAGGAAGCTGTCTCGCCGATGCCGCCTTATCTTTGCACGATAGCCAGCTGTTTGTGACGGAATGTTGTCTACACAAGGTGTAGGCGCCTTTACCCTGAATGTTTGCTTAGGACATTAAGGTTTTCAGGTAAGTCCCCCTTCTCTCCCTCTTCTTATTCTTTATTTCATAGGTCCTCATGGTTGTATGGCAGCGAAGCATCAGTTCAAATGGCTGATGTACTGCTGTTGTTGTTGATGATGATGATGATGATGATGATAAGTCGCTACCTGTATGGCCTAACATGACTCGGAAATGGTATAGATGCCTACAGTGCTCTTATACTGTTTACTTAATCATCGGAAACACTTTTCTACAACAGACAGTCCCAAAGCGCACATCATTCCAACGAATCGAGGGCACATTTTAAATCGAAATACACGACAACGGTGGGTCGACAAAAGTGATGGCGGTACTCCATGAATTTGTGCACATTTATGTTGTGGCGGATGCAGCCCCAACCTCGAAGAAACACGGCTTGCTCTTCAAGCATCTGGCTTTCACGCGTGACAGCCGATTTGTAGCGAACGATAGAGGCAAGCTTTTTAACAGCGATTTTGTCCGACTATCTCAATGTGCTTCTCGCATTCGGAACTACAGCTTTTGTTGTATAAGTAAATATGACAATGCAGCTTCAGTCTGTTAAGACCTTATCATAAGCCAACAGTTTAATAATAACTCGTGTCAGTGATGCGGAAGATTAAGTTCCCTGTATTTGAAGAAATATGGGGGGATTTGGTCTAGTCTACGGCCTTGTGAGTTTGCAACAGTCTGAACCTTACATTCAACTTCTGCGCGTGAGTACAGGTCCAAGAGTCGTCCCACGGATAAGTGCACGCAATGCCTAAAAAGAGGGGCGAAAATTCGAGTTGGTTAATGGACCTTGTAAATTGTACGGCGCAATCCTCCAAGCGTTTTACAAAGATCTGTGTTCCATGTTCATTAGCATCGGGTATGGTCTGGTAAACACCAGATATTGACGCATGTGTTTCGTCTCAGCTAAATAACTTGCGGTGAATAACAACTGCTGCAGCCGTATCCTTATATGCTTAAACATGAGAGCATCAGACTTCACAGTCTTCCTTCAGACTGACACGCACTTTTGCCCTAATTTCCTTGCGAGTTTTCTTGTGATCTTTTCTAGCAAGATAGTTTCGATTACCAACAGCCATTACCAGACTGCCTAGGGAGCCACTGTATTAACGCTGAATTTTGCCCTGGCTTTCTGCACAGCAAACACCGTCAGGGACAAAAGATACCGAAAGCTGCTAGACTTGTGTTTATTAGGTACAGAACACTGTTCCATCTAGAGAGCACAATTTATTCTCTCGGGTTAACGTTCCGGAGCTGACTCAAGTGAATTGCCTGGGCAGATTCCAATCATTCTTCCGGTCCGCATCGACCAGCTTTACTCGCACCCAAGCACAATTTTTGAGTAGCAACCTGTGTCAGGAAGGAACGATTTGAGTAGCATCCACCAGACGTGAAGCTACCCGTGTGATGATGTCAAACGTCTCGAAACATCTTCACGTAATTAGGCTGCGGCCTCCGATTACCTCCTCTTACGAATTGAATCCGCTTGCGTACTGTTCGGACTTGAGTTTGCTCATAGCTTATCACATTTTGGTCATCTTTATCCATGACCGTCGTCACCTCTTTCGGGTAGACCTGTATTGTGTGTCATCTCGTGCTTGCAGCTTTTGTTGTTATCAACGTAGCCTTTCTGCTTCGTCTTCCGAAACAAACATATCTAGCAGGATGTCCCACGTTAATGCTGGCGGTTATGGGAAACTTTGGTTCTTGTCTGAAATCGACCTTAGCTAATTGGCGCGCTTAAATTTTTTCTCATTGCCTACCACTAGCTCCACGATGACTGTACCATTTCTGCATACCACCCTTCCTGTCACCACTTCCTTGATCCTCGGAAGTCTCGCGAGCACACCAGGTGCTAAGTTTTGCCATGGCGGAGCGTTTTTGTCTGATTCGGCTCCGCATGACGACTGCAATGTTTTTCTTTCCTGCTTGGCAAATGGTGTTTTCTCTTAATACCGGTTTAGTTACTGGCTTGCGTTCCGGGTCAGCACCAGGTATTCTACAGCTTGCTGGACCAGGTAGAATCATTGGTACGTGGCGTCTTATCATATTCGTTATCTGACTGACATTGATTCCCATCATCGCTTAATTTCTTCTGATTAGCGTACCAACTTTGGAAGTGACAGTTGGGAGAGTTTTTGCTTTACCTTAGATTCCGAATTTACAAACACATTTGTGCTAGGTTTCAAGCTAAACACTTCCTGGCGATGTGATGCAATACTGTACTATGTCATCTTCAGTTTCGGTTACCGTTCCACTTAAAATTTTAATTTTTACAGTGTTTTCGAGCAACCAGCTCTGTGACTTTTCGATTTGCAGTTGCTGCTGCAAAATGTCTGCAAGTATCCAATGCTGACTAACATTTACGGGTTCGATTGCAACTGCTGTCGTAAGTGCTGTAAATGTGTCATTTGCCTCTGCTCACTGCAATGCCAACCCAGCCGGGATATAAAATACGAAGACTGCTAGACCGAAGTGCATTTGGCACAGAACACGGTTCATTTTATAGAGAACATTCTATCATCTCCGGTTGACGTTCTGGCGTAGACTCACACCAATTACCTGAGCAGAGCCTAAACCCACTTGCCATCCCCACCGCCCAGCTGTACGCACATTCAAGCAAAATTTTTGAGTAGCATTCTGTGTCATGAATGAACGATTCGGTCAGCATCTGCGAGACTCATCCATGCTACCGCCGGCCGTAGAGCTACCAGTGTGATGTTGACAAAAGTCTCGAAACCGTGTTACACACTTAGGATGCAACCTCAAATAACCTATATGGTCATCAGATTTATTACAGGAAGATTTGCCTGCTGCTAATAAATCTGACGAATATGCAATCAGTGATATTCAACGGTGCTGAGTGGACGCTCTGTCAGCTCGGATGCGATCTTACTCGATTTCGCATACAGAATACCTTGCCTTACGTGTTTTATGGTGCCTTTGCGGCTACCTTCTCATAGCAAACGTTCGCCAAAACGCACCCGGAGTTTGGCAAGCACAAGTGTCTGATCGGGGTCTATGCTCGTGCTCCAAATCTGGTGACAAAATTGGATGCATCCTCTTAAGCAGTATCTGATCGCCCAGTGATCAATTTGCATCCATGGCTGGTCCAAGCCTTTTGAGTGCCAAGTCAGCCTTGTGCGGGTGATGTTTTGAAATACGTGTTTACGAGAAAGATGTAAACATCTTCACACAGGCGTAAGCGTCCATTACTGCTATCGTTACGGGGGCCAGCATCATGTTGGCAGCCCAGATGAAACTCCATCATTTGACAATATTCCTACTTGCGCGTTTAAATCAACTGCAAGCCCCACGGTATTTGTACTCCTCCTTTAATAATAAAATCATTAATAGGCGATAGAAATAATCTTCCATCGAATCAGTGCTGCAATTTGTGCGAGCCTAAGTTGCAATTAAGACTTGCACCGCTTGCCTGCGGGCGACTTCGAGCCCTGCAGGGAGCCACAATACCTATCGGCAAACATCCGGCTGTTGACTTGGATACAATTGAACATTGTATGGGAAGAGTAAGTGAACCGCTCAACACCGTTATTTAACACACCATCTTTCAATGCCTAGGTCATATGTTGCACATGCCAGCTTGCCGACACCTGCATAAGTTTTGTTTCTGCGCCAGGAGAATTTATGGAATAAGCGGAGGGAAAGCTAATAGATGACTTGGTCAACAGGAAGGAAGACCCCTAGTTCAAACATGCATCGGTTGATGCCTCCCGGCTCTCTGATTAGGGCCCGAATAACCACGGACAGCTTCGCCTGAACACAGTTGCTGATATTCCTAGGAGACAACCCCGTTGGCTTTTGTGCTGCGAGGTTCTTTCCTCTCCTAGCGCGCTTATCACCTCCTTCCAAATACGAGCAATTTTGCAACTCAGTACACAGCATTTATGGCAAATAGTCGGCAGGAATCTTTCCAGAACAATGGCCACCCGCTAATTGTGGCCTAGCTGGCCCACTTTTTTGTGCCAAATTTACTATGCATTGTGGCACATCAGCTGAGGTTTTTCTCACGCCTAGGTAGCATATATAGGGAACATGTATGCCGAAGGAAGATCAAGTAGACGTGGTTTGTCAGAAAATCACTTACCATGTTGCTAATAGCTGCTTAAGACATAATTGGAATGCATGGCCGAAGAACAGTTGATTTGTGATCGAAATATAGGTAGCACATAAGCGTTCAAACCATGCTTATCCCCTTTGATCATCTGTGAGCGTCGGCACACACTATGCAGTAGATCCGAGGGGATATATTGCGTTTCCGTTTAGTTCCTACCATTAACAATCGCCAAAGGAATACGAATTAGATTCCACAATCATTTTCAACCAACTTGACGAAAGCCGATATACAAAGCCTCACCATAAACTACGACAACTCAGCGGTACTGTGGTTTGATACATCCTGCCTATTCAATCAAAACTAACAAACGATGTTTTACCAGTGAGAAGTAATTGAAGTAATGGAGAATTATGATAGGCTAAGTAAAATTGCTGGTCCAAAGCACCGGTAATCTGCCAACGCGATTTGGTCGAAATACTCGGCGTAGTTATATAGAAGCGACTTCACTAACAATATATCTCTCTGTAGATTTCGATGCATCTCATCAAATTCAGTTTAACAGTGCATCTATATAGTTTTCTGAAAGAGCGAATACTGTTGAGTGCGGTTCAATATGAACACTTCATTTCTTCATGAAACACATCACAATTATGCGCCTTAGCTAGAGGTGAGAACACTTTATTCCATATGTCACACGAAGCGTCTACTCGAATTGACTAGATAAAATATGCTTACTGGACCATGTGAACGCTTTGTTCAGGTCATTATGTAGGGATGTATGATCATCCACTTAAGCTATAGCACGCCATATGTTTAGATAATCGGCAGGTAGTGAGCAGTTGGAAGACAGCACAATTGCAAGATGATTTATGTAAGCCGGGAACTGATGTAAACAGAGTACTGAACTCTTAGTTCAATTGGTTGCGACAGGGCGCTGTGAACCCTCACATTAAAGTTACGTTGAACGAGTAAATCGCCTGTCTAGTCCGGAAGGGAGCGCCGATACCATAATTCTAAAGTTTGTGCAATCGAATGCGACGCATCAGGCGCTCGAATGCCTATTCCATAATATGGCTCACATTCCATTCAACGAATCATGCTCCTGTTATAACAAGTGCACCTTAAATGTCCTTGCATTCCGATATATGAGTGGGACATATCGGCAAACGACTGACTTACTTACAGAACAAAGGCAAATCCTACGACTTCAACTAAAATACGTAGCAATAGAGAGCGGTGTATTACGCTAGGGAAGCACATGAAACAGCGAACAGTGTTTCGGTGGTTGTAATGTGTTTCGGGCTGATGTATGCATAGCACAAGCGGTTCCAGACTGGCTATGCTTCATAAATATTCACGTGTAAATTGCAGTTTTATGTCCGGAGACACGGCTTTTATTGACACTTCGACAAGATGCTAGTCACTATCCTATGCATAGTTCGTTACTGGCGTGGAAGTTAAAGTGGAGCCGGGCCATATTATGATATTCTGTCAAGCACGCAGATCCGCTGTTGTCACTCATGGTTAAGGTAACAATAGGCATCTGATTTTCCAAGAGATGCCCGCCAGCACTTGACGTGTTTGTCGGTCTACATACTATATTTTGCGGTCATACAAGAGGTTCAGTTCTGGGTTTGTCAACTGCAACAAAATCCATTTCTGTCTCCTTGACGTCGACGTTGATGGTATTCATGCAAACAGTTATACATGACGGGCATCGTTCATGATCCTTGAGAGGCCTTAGTGATAAAGCGTCCGCATTCCCATGTTTTGTGCTGGACGGTGTTGACATGCACGGTCGTATTCTTGCTATTTGTCCTGCAAAAGGTCTACGCCCTCATTTAGTACTTTTCAGAATCTGTGACCTTCGCCGGGTCGCTGAGCATTTCTTCTCCAGACACGATATGACATAGGTATGCCACCTCTTCTCTAAGAAATTGGCATTTTGAGCGTTGAAGCTTTAACGCCAGTGAAAAGTTGGATCCAGCGCGGTGATAAGACTGATTGTGTTCTGTCGTAGTTCTACAGTGCAAACGATGTCGTCCAGATAAACTAGTGTTTCGGGATGAAATCTGCTAGA
This sequence comes from Dicrocoelium dendriticum, assembly GCA_944474145.2. Lineage (NCBI taxonomy): Eukaryota > Metazoa > Platyhelminthes > Trematoda > Plagiorchiida > Dicrocoeliidae > Dicrocoelium > Dicrocoelium dendriticum. Next base: position 40,601,243 of record OX104060.1, read on the forward strand.
GTTGTGTGCAGTAGACGCTGCGACCGAATCAAACAAGGCTACGTCAAATACTGCTCGAGCTGATGAGTTCGCTACTGTTGATGTTGGCGAACGCGGAACAAAATATTTTCGGCCTTCCGTCTTGGTAAGAAGCAGCAAATTCCTCCAAGTTTTGACCCCTGACTTTTGTATGCGGATAGGAAGAAGAGTGCGGGCGCATCCTGCGACGGACTTCACGTCTCATGGGTGAACCTTTCTACCTGTTATGAGTCCTCGCTCCCGTGGACCGATTTAAAATGAAGAAGGCTGTAGAGGATTTACGAACGCGCCAAGCAATATATCGTGGATTATTTTGGTAGTTCTGAAGGCCCAAGAACCCGCTGGAGGCCGATTCTTGTCATTCATAGAGAGTAAAGTATAAAGACGGACCACGCACGCTAATAACCATCATGCGATTCTGTGGAATAAACTTGATGAAATGCGGTTACTTATTTCGGATACTCGTGCAGATCTGATGGCCTTCACCGAAACCTGGCTATTCTCTCATATCACGGACTCCGAATTGTCTATCCCTCGATAACACCACTTCCGGTCCGATCGCTACGAATTGAGGTCAGATGGTGGAGTAATGCTCTGTTGGAAGACAGGTCTCAGAGTGCATTTATTTGAAGCTGTCAGTGACAGTGATGAAACTTTTGAAGCCCTATGGTGCTGTGTACATGGTGGATGCAGATTTTTCTTGGTCGGTGTCGTCTACAGCGCGCCATCGGGCACCGGAACGCGCTTCTTGGGCTCGATAATGATGCACGGTGGGCTCAAGGACTGTCTAACCTTGGAGGATTTCAAGGCACTGGATATCGATTGGGACCTACGACGATCTGACTCCTTCCATGCCACCTTGCTTAAAACCGCTCTCAACTGCAGCCTCTTTCAACATGTCTTGACACCGACTCGTATTGTACCAGACCAGACCCGGCAGATTCTAGATCTCTTGCTCTCTCCGGCAGATTCGGATGTCATGAACCCAAGTGTACTTCAACCCATAAACAAGAGCGACCATTGTGTGTTCTTCACTTCACTAGGCTCGCCGTCTCACAATCCATAGCCACAGTAGTCACCGACGAAATGTTTGGCGTGCCGATCCACTCCGTCTGTAAACGGCCGCAAACGCTACTGTTTGGGGTACCCTGAAGACATTCACCTCAACGACGCGCGGAAGCTTGTACTTTACAAAATGACTTCGCTAATTGAGCAGGTAGTTACCTCCTCTCATCAAAATTCCTTCACTGGAGATCGACGTTTGATGGATCGAGAATTGAGGTCATCTATGAATAGAAGACGCAAATTATGGGACCGCTTTAGGCAATCTCAATCAGAACCCGACTTCCTTCACTACAAGACTGTCAGAAATGTTTGTGTCGCGATGAAGCGTTAGAAACGCCGACAATACGAACTAACCTTGCGGAAAACCTCCAGAATCGCGCCTAAAATGCCCTACTCTTATTTGAAATGTAGCACTAGTGCTGGTAATGGCATCCCTGCTCTGTGTTCCTGTGATCATCAAGCTTTACTTCACGAGGACGCTGAGAATGCTAGTCAGTTAGTTAAGCAATACGCTTCTGTGCACGCAAATGAAACAACATTCAGTGACAGATCCGTATTCACCTTTGCATCTTCCTTGGCCCAGGTAGATAGTAACACTGATTCTGTGATGAAACTTCTTGAATTAGATCCATATAGCTCCTCCGGCCCCGATGGATTGCATCCTTTGTTCCTTAGGACTGTGGCGGAGTACATAGCTTTACCCATATGTCACGTATCCCGTCGCTCAACTGAAGCTGGCCGTCTTCCGTCAGCTTGGAAAGCCCACCTACAAGGGAGGAAGTCGACATGATCCGGCCAATTATCGTCCAATCTGTTTGAGGTTTGTGGTGTGTAACGTTATAGGATGGATCCTAAAACAGGCTGTTAATCTTCCTCTTGGGGGACAGAATGTCATTACTTATACCCAACATGTGTCCCGAAAAGCACGCTCCTGTACCTCAAAATACCTCGTTGCTAAGGAGACTTGGACAAGGTCGCTAGACTCCCGCAAACGCTTGGATGTGGCGTTTATTGACTTCAGTAAAGCATTTGACATAGTCCCTCATGAACAGCTTCTGTTTAAACTCCAAGGAATCGGTATCTCTGAGAACCTCCTGTCTTGGATCTCCGACCCCCTAAACGAACGCTGCATAAAAGTGAAGGTGAATGGCACCTTTTCTGCTCCTGTTCTGATGACGAGTGAGGTCCCAGCGGGCTCTGTCCTCGGTCCCGTACTTTTCAATATCTTCATCAACAACGTACCCCACTCTTCAGAAGGATCGCCTAGTCTGCGCTGACGACCTAAAGCTGTGGATGGAAGTATCCAGCCTTGAAGACGCGGACAGATTTCAATCTACGCTCGAGCTACTCCATGATTGGGCGATTAAGTGGCAGTTGCCCGTAAATCGTGATAAATGCTCCGTTCTCCCCGTTGGCTCATCTAACCCATTTGGAACCTACCACCTTGGTGGTTCCTTGCTCAGAAGCGCAACCTAAGGGAGGGATGTTGGAGTGACAGTGTCACCGGGATTCGAGTATTTTCAAGAGACTCAGAAGATGCTCGTTGCGGCCTACAGGATATTCCGTTCTATATGTAGATGGTTTGCTCTCCTGACACCGGGGCCTTTCTGACCCTTATTTAGCCCGCATGTATGCCCGTTTCTCGAGAACGGGATGCCCACTGCCTATCCTCTCTCCAAATAAGAATGTGATATGATAGATAAAATGCAACGACGTAGATATAAATCCGTCCCTGAGTTGCAAGACCTCTCGTATCTAATCTGACTTCAGCGACTGAAGTTGTTCTCTCTAGGTTACCGCCGTCATCGCGGAGATTTGATATTCACTAGACGTATTCCCAGCGGAGAATTGGATTGCGAGTTACAGTACTTGCTTCAACTCAACACTGAGAGTTCGACACGATGCCACCGCTGGAAACTGTTCAAACCGAGGAATCTCCGTGTGCCGCTCAATCTGGCCTTATCAAATCGCGTAGTGTATGATTGGAACAGGTTGCCGAAGACTATTGTTGATGCTGAGACAGAGGAATGTTATAAACAACTGTTGGATGCTCAAATAGTGCACTCGGATTCTGCTGCCTCTAAGATAGCCACAATGGTCCTCTGCGGAACCTAGTTCCCCAATGACCGTCGTCATCTCCGCAATGATCGGGAAGTGAACGAGCTGACAAAACATCTTCCTTCTGCTCTCCATCATCCGATGATCCTATGATCCGATTACCATTTACATGATGGTTTGTAAAACAGTACGGCATGGCCTGAAATTCGTACATACCGGACGGAGCGATAAACGCAAACTTACCTGTCGTCAGGGTGTAGATCTACCTGCCAAAAACCCGAGGCCAGGTCCAAGCTAGTAAACCAAATTAAAACATTGAAGGCGTCCATTGTATCATTTATTCTCGGTAATGGAAAACAGTCCTTTCGAGTGACCGAATTCCGCTTACAATAATCTATAAATGGTTGCAGTTCTCTGCTTTTCTCTTTGATGGGTACAATGCACGGCACCAATGGGGATGTTGACATTCGAATAATCTCGCGTCGTAACAGGTTTTCGATACTGCCATTTTATTCTGCCTGGAACTGTAGAGGTACACGCCTGGCAAGTTGATGACTTGATGTCGCGTTGCCTGTGTCTACGCGGTGCTGTAAAATTTGCATCTTCCCATGTCGTCATCTGACCAAGCAAAATCGCGCTGGTGTTTGCTTGAAATATTTTTCACTTTTACTGTCGATGACAGTCGGTAATTCTGCAGTAACGCGTTCAATAGCTTTCAGCGTAGAGGTCTCAGCTACCGTACAGAACACCACAGAACTCTTCCTCCTAACAAACAGTAACACGTGATTGGCGACTTCTATTGTTTTAGTGCACAAGTCCACCTTGGTATTGAAGCGGGAAAGGATATGCACTTCCAGTACCACATCCCAGTAGATGTCGCCTAATATAAAAACCTAATGTGTCACTGTCATCTCTTCTAGCTTACTCGTCGCTGTGATCCAACCCAGGAATTTGATAGATGCCAAGTGGGTTGCCACTAAGTTCAAAGAACTGTCTTGGAAAAAATAGCGTCTGCAGGAGATACACTCTTCCCGACTAAAGAACACATGCCCCCGTATCCATAAACTTCTTAACACGTTGCTTCCATATGAACCCTGAGCTCAGGGATTGGCCCGACACCGTTGGCACAGTGAATAAGTAACGTCGGAAACAACAACGCGGTATGTGTTCGCTATTGTAAGCAGCCTTCTCGCACCTCTGGCATTGCGAACCCTCTTTTCGCGGATGAAAGAGAGGATGATGACCAATCCTCCAAATTCTGTGTTCTGAAAATGTGGGAGTAGCGGCCGTTCTTGCGATCGTTGATGATGAGCAAGTCAGGTATCCGGTAAGGATTGAGTGACCTTGGCGTTTCGAGGCAACATATTACAATTTGATTGCGAATGCAGTTACTCTACGCATATGTAGCTGGTTGCAACATCGCCAGCTTCAGCCAGCAATCGCGAAGGCTTGCGGCTGAAGTTGAATAGCTGCACGTTGTGCTTCACGCCTACTGGAATACGGTGAAGGATTTGTTTTCTTACTTTTTCTTGTGCTGCATCCGGAAAAGATTTTGCAGCCAGTGCCAGAAAGATCGCAGCGTATTTTGGGAAATTTTTGAAGGCAACTTTCGGCGAGCATAAAACGATTGAAGGAAGATGGTCGTTTGAGTTTTTACCAAGAAAATAGTTCCTAGACGAAATCCAATGTCTTCTGGTAGGTCATCTTGTAGCAGCCGGAACGCCCAAAGTTGGCGAGTGGCTTCGTCACTGCGAAAACATACTAGATATTTCCTGTGGACCTTGCCGTCAAGTTTTTTAAAATTTCCGCATCCGGATGTAAACACAGAAGGCTCACGCAGAGCAAAGGCGGTTAATTCCTAAATGGCACGATATTTTCTATCCTGAAAACGTAGACGTATATGTAATATTTTCCAGATCGTTACAACATGTTCTTCCCTAACCGACAAGTAGCGTATGTCGCGATGGATTTGAGGACCTGCAATGAAAAACAATGGGTACCTAGGTTGCTGAAACTTAAACTCAACGACCTAATAAGAACGAATCTGGACGAATTACGTATGGATTACCTGCTGATAAGCCGACACCAGAATGCGGTCGAATACCCGAGTGGAAACCAAGCGTATGCTGAGCAGTCTGCAGACAAGATCACGACAGCTGGAAAGACGCTGGTTTAGAAGGGGGGCTAAAACAACATGGCATGTCGTGTGACAGACACCACTATAAAATCATTTGTGTTCTTAGGTGTAATAATCACCCCACTTTCCCATATAAATATTTTCCAAATGTGTACAGATTCACCTATAGTTTAACTATTCATCTGAATTTATGAAGCCATTGCATCCACAGCGAACGCTGTCACAATAAAAACCTACAAACATCCATTTGTATTTCAAATATTTTAAAACCCTGAGATCCCAGTCGGGTCCAAAGGTATTCCGAGAACTTGAACACGAAATTTATTTGATTAGGCTTGACGGAATTATGATATTAGTTTGTAGAATTCATAAATAGCTGGTAGACACTGTCGACGGATGCTGACAAGACGCCTTTCATTTAAGAGCAAGTAAATGGTTGTGGGTTGTCAACGTTCTGCAATTTCAAATTAAGAACTCCCTTTACTGCATGCCATGGATATTCTCAAGTAACGGTATTTTTTAAAGATTAGTTTCCAATAAACTGACTTCAAATACGATCGGTGACAGCGTACGTAATTTAGGTAGGGGTTTTATACCAGCTTGATATCTTTGTCGGTATAGTGTGCTGTTGCCATTTTCGTTTAAGAAACGTATGGTGCGCAACTGTTTAACTAAGCAAACAGGAAAAAACAATTGTGCAGAATATGCACATCGGTACAATCATTCCAGCAGACAACTTGGATTTATACCCCACGTTTTCACTCAACTAGTTAGTGGAAGCAAGAACTAGTCTCACAATAGACAAGGCAAAATCCTATGCAGAGGCTGGTTTTATTTGATTACGTAAAACAATGCTACGTACAATGCATAATGTTGAGCCGAATTACTGACTTCAACACCATTGCTGGAAAATAAATACTGTTTGTTTAGTTCACGTTTAAATCAGATTGGCTTTTGTGCTACATCCTTTTTAACGTGGCACTGATCTACTAATCAACTTAGTCTATTATTGGGATTCTTTGGGGGTTCTTTTAGAAACGAAGATGTGAAGCATGACCAAATGCTCTGGTGACCGGGTACCTCACTGGGATATTCGCACATCCACCACCAGCAAATGCAGCGGGATGAGAGCGATTAATAACTTCCGTAGGCATGTTGCAAACGCTGCCATAGCCGCATATGCCAGAGAAAATGACGCAGCCTTCGAGGAGCAAATTTTTGGCCAACTTGTAGAAAAGTTATTTAGGCGGCAAAAAGATAAATAAAAGGAATATATAAATGTAGTGTTTCTATTGTCGGTACTCCGTAGTACTTCCAACAAAAATTTATACATTAACCTCTCTGGCTATGTCGATGTTATTATATGGTTGTTAATCTCTCTGTTGTGAAAAGCTAGTATTTCCTTGCAGGAGGGTAAAAGGCTTAATATTTACTTTAACCGACCTTGCAAATGCTTTCACACGTATACATTTAACACTTTCATTTTAAGTGATGCAGTTTAGATGTTAAATATTTCCTATCCCTTTTCTAAATGGTTTTAATAAATCAGTGCGCCTAAATTTTTCAAAGAAATGGGCAAAACTAAACTCTTGCCTATTTCAATAAACTCAATTACAAAAAAGTGAACTTAAAACCGCTGTGGCAGCCAATGCTGCTGAGCACAGACAATGAATCAGGATATAAATCAGACACAGTAAAATAATGGAGTAGTTATTTTCGCTGAAGCCGTAACAGAAAACATATTTCCAGTTATCTCCAAAGTTGACACGCTTATTTATAGCAGTAAAATGATGTATTCGGTATATTGTCTGAGCACAACCATGTATGCATAGATAAATAAGCGCCGTGAATATATTTACAGAATAAACTTTAAGGTGTGTGCCATGCGGAAATATGTAAGTTGATAGACTAAAGTATATACTTGAAAATACAGCAATAAATTAGATTGTTTTCTACCTTATGAAATATAAACTCTTAAACGTACACCCTATCCTAGTGATGCCTCGTGATTCCACGCTGGTTAGACTGACAATGGAATTTAGGTGTCTACATAGCATCAAAACCTGATTTAAATGATCATACCACTGTCTGCACATAAGTAAAAATTCTTTAGTATTGGAGATTTCTGTTTTGTATGAAATTAGCTAATGCAAACACTAGGCATATAATATATTAGGAGATATGTATTATCCCGTTGAAGCCGAATTAATAGCTAAATATACAATGTGTTTTTAAAATAAAACGGATTTGAATAGTAATGACAGCATTAACGCTAGCTATCAATTTAGTCTCGCGAACAAACGAGCATTGTAAATAACAGATGGTGTCCTAAAACGTTCTATAACTCATACTGATGAAATAGCGATTATTGCCTGGTGTTGCATGAAGGATATAATAACAACGGATTCATTAAATCTGCTAAATTGTGAATGAATTCTGAACCTCAGCCATTCTAACAGTCAGTAGAAAAGCGTATTAGTAATATCCCACAAACGAATAGAGCACCAAAGCAAGACTACATACACACTTTTCTTATGAACATACTGGTAAACACTTGAACCAGCAGTCAGATAGTACAGATTATTCACAAAGTGTCGCTCTAAGGGTGTAAGAGTTCCCCATTCGGTATTGCTAGCAGGTGAAATTTGATGGACGTGAAAATCTACCATGGCGTCTTACCTGTATGACGCAGGAAGCGGCGTCTAACCCGATATTCCTTCTTAGTTTCATCAACAAGTTAGGCTAATAAAATGTTTAATCGCATAAACACTTTTGTCTGGCATATGCACTGGGAGGCAATCCTGCGGGATAAGAGTAATTTCTAAAAGACTTGATGATTCTAATGCAATTCAGTTTTACGATGCAAAGCTGTATATTCACTAGCGACTTATGCAGTTTGAATATCCTATTCCCACCAAATCATTATCTCCACTCAGTCACAACAAGTAAAATATGAGACAGTGATAAAGCTGACAGTAGTTATAGATAATGAAAATTACGTGGGCTTATCGTTTGCGACTTCACTTGTACGTAAGAACGAATTGCTTCCTATTCAAGACAGCGGACCTAAACAGAATTTAACAAAAGCCTATATGCTTATATTGTGTTTTCAAAGAGTAAATCGCTCAGATCTATCATATACGTCATTTGATTTTCTTTGGAGTTAGGTACATCCAAATCTATATTTGGAGAGCATGTTCTCTTCATTCACAGACTGTAGTACTTTTTGAATTCCATATGGAGTTGCAGTGACTTCCCTCGCCAGTTTGACATGCAGCTAGAATGCCTGCGCCTGGTACTGGTAAAATACTGGGTGGTGTACACACCATTGATCTCCCTCAACAATTTATATTTACCAATTTCATCTGATATACGAGGCGATCCGTATAATGTGTGCGTTAAGCGCGTGCTTCGCTTTTAACGCAAATCGAGTTAAACCTGGTTGCTGAAAAAAACAATTAATTCTTCGACTGTTTGTTAAAACAACATATGTGTAAATAGAGCTATTATGCCATGTAGTTTCTGGTCTAAGTGTCTTCCATTTTTCATTGTTAACATAAAGGGGATCTGGTGTAATTATATAATAAATTGATTCGGCAGGCATATTATGCCAAACAACACTCAGCCAAAGTTAAAGGAACATTTTTCTGAAAGAACAAATACTCATCAATATAATTTGTGCCTTACCAATAATTCCGAACGTTGCATATTTCGAATTAATCCCAAGAATTTTAGTAGCATTTATTACAGATGGGGTTGACCTTCACAAATTTATCAATTTCAAGTACGTAAACATATATGTTCTTCATTTCGTTTCATAAATATAGCTCAAGCTTGTGCAGTTATGTCAATGTTCAATCTGATTTCTTTCATAACATTTCAATTACTGTTCTATGTGTTTAGTGAATTACTTCATACTGGTAATATTTATTACGAAAACTTTACAGTTGGTACAATTTTTCATCCTTACTGCTATGTAAGGACTTCACGTCATCCGTTTCGGTATATTAATATAGGTCTAATTAGAGTAATCGTTTAGTTTAGCTAACCTTGGATTACATTTTAAAACTCGACAGTCAATTCGAGAAAGTAGCACTGGATTCGATGACCTGCAAAGCACATTAAGGCAAATATAGATTAATTACCTTAATTTATTGGTAAACCAAATCCTATGTACTAAAACCTATGGACAACGCATCGGTGCTTACTGGAAAGACAACAACAGTGTGTGGCCAAAATGCTAAGTGAAATCACGCAGAAGATAATGCGACCGCATTCAATGACATGTCAGGAAGTAAATCGGTTAGTCAAAAAAGCTTAAAACACCATTAGCTTTGCGTTGCATCACGTTTCTCTTGCTGCTTGTTCGTGAGACACTGGTTTGCGAAGTTGGCTCTTGAAAGGTAGATTAGAGAATTATAGTTGCAAAAACGGTGTATCGTTGTTAATGATGCCTTTCTGAAGACTCTATGTTACATCGAACTTGTTCCGCTCATTTTTCTAAAAAGTGGAACCATTTTAAACGGAAATTAAGCAGCCAAACTCCTTTTAAGAGCTGAATGGTAAAGTAAGAATTAAAATATTATTAAAATAACTTAACTCCCATGCTAACTTGTCCCTTGTGTAACCTGCGATTATTTTGAATTCCTTCCTCTGTACGTCTTTAAAGGTTTCCAAGCTAATTGCAGAATTTTACCGTTAATGAGTTTGATGCTAAATGCATTGTTCACAGATTGATTATACTTAACAAAACAGATTACTTTACGTAGATTGTTTTTCTTTAACTTCTTAGACAAACCTCGATAATGCGACATACATTTCTTTTCACAATTTGACCTACGGAAGTAAACGCAAAGTAATGGCCATTAGCAACAACAAACATTCAGTTAGTGTGTAGCCATAATTTACGTTCATAGGTACATACCGGTCATCCTATTTATACCTGCATTATTATTCGAGGTCATGTTAAATACTACTAGCATTCCATTTACCACCCAACTGCAAATCTTCGCGTTGTTCATAATGTAGAAAACAATCTAATTTATGTTTGTATTTTCAACCATATATTTAGTCTATCATCATACAGATTTCCGCATAGCATAAATTTGAACGTTAATACCGTACATATATTCACGGCGCTTATTTGTCTACGCATACATGGTTTTGCTCAACCAATGTACCGATTACATCATTATACTGCTATAACTAAGCGTGTCAACTTTGGAGATAACTGGATATATATTTTATCTTCCTGCTTCAGCGAAAATAACTACTCCAACCTTTCAGTGTGTCTGATTTATATCCCTATTCATTGTCTGTGCTCAGCAGCATCGGTTGACACAGCGGTTCTAAGTTCACTTTGTTTGTAATTGATTTTATTGCAATAGGCATGAGCTCAGTTTCTCCCATTACTTTGAATAACTTATAAACATGTATGAATAATGCACAATTAGAAAGCGATAGGAAATATTTAACATCTAAACAACATCACCTAAACTGGACTTGTTAAATGCATAACATTAAAAATATTTGCAAAATGGTTTAAATCATTTTGTCCACATGCAACAAAATATTAGCTTTTCGCACCAGGGAGATAACCGAATCACTTAATAACGTTGACCTAGCCTGGGAGGATTATGTATAAGTTATTGTTGAAAATATTACGGAGTACGATAATCCCAAAGAGTATATTTAAATATTCCCTTTGTTTATCTTTTTGCCGGATATACACTTTTGCTATAAGATCGCCATAAACTTTCCTCCTCGAAAGTTGCATCATTTTCTCTGGTATATGCGGCTGCGGACAGCGTTTGCAACATGCCTACGGAAGTTATTAATCGCTCTCATCCCGCTGCATTTGCTGGTGGTGGAGGCAGGAATATCCCACTGAGGTACCGGGTCACCAGAGCATTTAGGGTTGCTTTACGTCTTCGTTTATAAGAGCACCCCCAATGGCTAACAATACTAGACTAATTTGATTAGTAGACTTATGGCTCGTTAAAAATTATGTGGCACAAATGCTAATCTGACAAAAGTGTGAACCATCCAAACAGTAGTTATTATGCATCAATGTTGTTGACACCAGTAATTCGGCTCAAACTAATGCATTGTACGCATCATTGCCTTACCCAATCAAATAAAACCAGCCTCTGAGTATGATTTTACACAATCTATAGAGAAACTTATTGTTGCTTCCAGTAACTAGCTGAGTGCGAACGTGTGCTACAGATCCAATTAGTCTGTTGGGACTATTGTTCCAGAGTTGAAACCAAAAGCCGCATTGGAGATACACTCAATACCAAATAGGTCGGCTGGAAGGCGTTCACACCAATGTGGGTCAGGTGAATTACCTGTGATGGAGTTATGAAGCTGTAGATGGAAACGCTCGACAAGTCATTCGAAGCGGGATGATAAGCAATTATCCGAATGCGGGTACATCTAAACCGGCGATTTAAGTCATGGAAATAGTTGGAACAAAATATTGGGCCTCGATCTGTATTGACCGTAGATGGTACAACGGTAAAGGAAATCAATGGGTCGAAAAATGCGGGATGTAATGCACCTTAAGTACCAACTCCTTCTCACCGCAGATTTCCGCATATTGGTTGGTAATTCTACACAGCATTTTATCTACCAGCTTTAGATGGTGAGAGCACCACATTTTGCTGCAAAGCACAAAAGCTGCAAGAGACAAATTACTGAAGTTTTGGTCCAGATCATACGGCGTTGCCTTGTAGCACAACCGGCCAAAGTTATAACAAGTAGCGGCGATGCTAAGTTGCCGCTCATCTTTCACATCCTCAAGACTGCGACATTTTCTAGGAAATTCCGCAGTCAAACATACCGTGCACAGAATCAAGCGCTTGTAGATTCGTCGGATGGATGTGGATGGCGAACGAACTTTTCCTTGAATAAGGCAACATTGCCATAACTTGGCGTCCTTTCCATAACCCAGGCACATCATATGCATGTAGTCGATGAGGAAGCATGATATCATATCCAAAGTTGAATCACCGATGCGGTGCTCACATTGACGCGGAGAAAGGAAACCTACATTTGTCCAAAAGATATGCTCCACACATACCAGCAAAGTCATCCGACGATCTTGGTATAGGTTTATTATGTGAGAACTTGGAACTAAATGTTAACTTATCAAAGACCGTACGCCCTCCACTTGAGAATTATCCTGAATGTTGTTTAGTCTGCTTTAAATAACTTCTTACTGGTGCCTCAGCGACAACGCACTTAAGGTGCAGTTGGATTTGTGGACCGCCAACGTTAATGAACGCATCATTCTTCATATCCTGTATGGTCGAATGTAAGAAGTCGTAAACGTCTATTGGCTTGCTGCGGCCACTGTAAATACTAGGAAAAAGATGTCGGATAGCGATTGCATCACCCTACAAATAATGGGTCATAACTGTTGTCTTGAACTGCGGTAAGGGCACAGCCAATCTACATGTGATTACAAAAGTAGCGTTTGCGGTGATGGAACGGTAGTTCGCAGCAAAATGCCGCGAAATTATGCTACTATTTCAAAGTACACGCACCCTCCACCACGGATGAAGTGTTTGAGCACTGACGTGGTGTGTGATAGGTGTGCAGAAAGATGCTGACAAATGGGGAGGCAAACGCCGGAATTGGGGCAGTAAGATGTTAATCAGTGCACGTAAGTTTTTTGTCTCCACACAGCCACTACAGCGAAGTTCCTCGAATGTTACATTATTCGAAGGCCTAAAATGGCGCACACGAAATATATTCTGTTATATCAGTGCAACTCACAAGTTGGATCCTCCTTAATTCACGGACGTCCATGGCAATACTCAGTGTTTACGGTAACAGAAGTTGTTGCTTCCTTTGCAACAAACAATTCCTACTAAAATTCTGAGGAATAACGACATCAACAGGTTCCTCATTACAAAACTGATCCAACATGCACCCCCACCGTGGTGAAGCAAAATACTTCTGCATGTGAAAGAATATAATTTATACCTCGTGTCGCATGCAAGGACGAAAATTAACTGAAAATCTATTCATCACTTGTGGTATTCTTTCTTTGGGCACTGGAACTAGAGCAAGCGTCACGAGAATTGAGGCGATTGTCATCCATGACAACCTCTGCGGTAACAAAATGGTGAGCCAATGGTGTAGCTACGACCACTGGCAGCGCATATGGTGGTGCATTCAATCAGACTCAGGTGGCATTTAGTTAAGGTAAATTATGGAAATAAATGTAGACGTTCTTATCACAGCGATAGATGACCACCAATCCATAGAGTTAGTAACTATATCAAGTATATTACTCTAGTGTCCGCAGCCATTCCCCATTCAGACATCCTGGCACCCTGTGGTACCGTCAATACTGAAGTTTATCAGATGATACTCGTCCCGGTTTGGCTGACATCAATAGAGCCGTTGCGACGACATTGCGGTGAAACTCATTTTAACTTCCTTTATTCTCGGTATTATTACGGACCAAGGACAGCAACTGCTTTAGCAAAGAGGAATATCGCGTACTGTCTGGCATGAGTAGGTGAAGTCGGGCAAAACTGATTGGGGCGAGATGGCAACGGACAGTGAGCGAAGGGCTGTTATCCCCTAATCTTAAGCAACCTGGATGCAGGACGAGGAGAATTTCGAAATTTAACTGATGACAATTAGGCGTTTCTAAATATTTTTAATGGTCAAGGTAATAGGAGTTTCGTGTAATGCTGTTGATTCACCAGTGTCACTCCCTAACAGCAGACCGTGTAGTCTGGAACAGCACCAGGCGCCAGCGTTGCGACCTTCTGGTTCTCGTTAGTGGTGCGCATCCCAACGGACCCCAGACAGATTTCATCCCCATGACTTCAGGATGCCAGCAACTAGTGCCATTTCACAATGCGTGACATCCGCGGAACGGCTCGATTGACAATTGACTAGATCATTGTAATATCTCATAGTCCACTGTCAATCAGACAGATCAGCGTCCGTCACCCATGGTAAAGTGGAACCATCCTGAAGTCATTCTGAAGTTATAAAAGCGGAATCCGACAGTGGTCCTCTGAGTGGTGCACCACTATGGAGACTCAGAAGGCCGAAACACCGGCTTCTAGTGCTTTCCCAGACTAGCCAAAGTCTGCTGCTTAGAAGTGCCGATGACGAATCACCTGCAAATATAAAAGGAGCTTTGAGTCGTAAACCAAAGCTAAGGTGCTGCCGCTTCTGATCACTTGTTGCAATCTTATTCGGGTTAATCGTCTGTAAACTGAATCCGACTATTTTTAGAACGCGGATCTTTTAAGCTCATGTTATAACACTGGTTTCTGTGTTCGTTTCGCCTGACAAATGATATTCAGTCGTGCAGTCGAACTCGCACTTAAGTTTACTGATGGCTTGACCAGCAACATCCGTCGTCATTGCTGGCTAGCTTTGTTGTTTCGCGGTTGTGATATCGGATATTTTTTGGGATTATTGTATTCCTGGCGACAGGTACCTGCCGCCTTACCAAAGCGACGGTGGAAGCAGCATTGCGACTGCTGACGTGAGCGTGGTTTGCTACGGCGCAGACCACAAGGACTATCTCGGCTAGTGGTGCGTTCATGTCGAATAGCAGACATGCCGGGTTTTAAATAAGAGATTATATCCTTGAGCGAATCTGGCTTGTAATTTGAGATGGGATGGCTGTGGTAGACTCAGCTACGTGAATAAGAGTACCCTTAAAGTAAGGTATGGGTGTTTGCTCTGCATCTTCTGCGAGCTTTTCCAACGTGATATCATCCCTAAGAAATGCTAAGATACTTGTGCTCTTTGCCAGGAAGCATTTCGTTCAAAGTTGGGGAGTATGGAGTCGACGAGTTTCGACGAACATACTAGGGAACGCATGTGTCCAAGAAGCTGAGATGGGGTGCGAGCGCTAAGCTCAACGCCAGAATGTAACTATTGCAGACGTGTCGCATTAGACGCAGTGGTGCTTTTACGGATAGCCGCTTTATGTTTATCATCCAGCGTTCTGCACCCAAAGGATCAAGGATATCAAAGACTTCAGCGGCAATGGAGACATGAAAATGCAAGACGGCGTATGAAATGGAATATAGTGTAGTGGTTTCATGATATCAGATAGTGGCATCTGACTGAGCAAAGCATACATGTCCATTAGAACGGCCACAATTAGGAAGCGAGAAGTCGACAAAAATTGTCAGCAAGGACGCATCGGCTATGATCAGACATGAGTAAGAGAAAGACGCGATCACAAAATAATAAGTTTACGTCACCAATTTATATAATGATCGGAAGGATACTAGGAAGTTTCCGCTCCCTTAGCAAACGTCAAATCTTCCATAAAAGAGTCAACTTACAGTCGAATCACAGTTGAGTTCTAATTGTAGAATACACTATACCTGTGACACAAGTCGTGACGATGGAAATAGACGTTTGGTAGGAATTCCGCATCTAAGCTCCGATTCACAAGCCGACTGAACGGCATTGCACGCACGCTGAAGCAGCACAGCCAACAATAAGCACGACGGAACGCAGATAACCAAACGTCTATTTTTAATCTTTAATTCAAACAAAGAGTACAAAAAGCCGCAATCCTAAAATTGGTCATGGCATTGGCACAATATAACATATGTATAAACACTAAAGTATGTTGTTAGCACTAGTTGTGGGCGCTTTGACCGTGAATGTTTGCTTATTGCGTTAATGGGACGGTCCTTTTCCGTCCATCCAGAGTCCATTCGGAACCTCGTACATAACGGATTGGCGGAAACTGTTCGAATTATGCTTTCTCAGAATCACGGAAAGGTTCAAAGAGCAGCAGGATTAAACATACAGAGCAAATACCTAAAAAATTAAGACTAATAAAAAGGACAAACCTTACTGCAAAAATAAGACCTGGACTTATGGTCTAACCAAGTAAATTTAACATAGAATTTCAGTATAAAAGCAGGGTATGATCATGCACGATTTAACAAATATTATCAAAGTTATAGATGTACATAACCAAATATTTAAATTTTAATAAAGTAAAAATACCGATTTAGTAATCGGAGTCGACTTTGTTATAAATGAATAAAGTATGAAAATGTAGGAGCATTAAAAGGAAAAAATATGACCATATACTAATGCGTTTGAAAGCAAGCATTTATCATTCGTTATCTATTTTTCGTCCCTTATTGGCTTAGTAGCATTAGGCATCAGCTTGCTGTACCAAACGGTACAGCATATTTTCGGTCTACTTAGAGTCTATTAGTTACGTAGTTCGTGCCCCTTGTGGTAGCGCACGACCAAGGACTAGACCTAATAAATACCTTCAGATAGTGCTAGGTAATTTGTGCAGCCCAAGGAATACGATGTACCAGATGGGTCCGCTGGCTGATATATCTCGTACCGATAAACTCTCATTCACTTACACGTGGCTGTCTCAGGCCCCCTGTCAGCACGATTGGCCATTCGAGCGCTCGATAAAAGGCACTCGCCGGGATGTCGGCAAATATGTCATCTGCTGTACAGATGCTACAACAGGAGACACAACGGTTTGCATAGCAAAATTCTGATCGGGAATTTATTTGCAAGTCAGTGCGCAATGTGGTGGCAGCGTGTTGTGGATACCGATATTCACAATATAAAATCTGCTTATAATCACGTCAACCGTCTAACTGCAACTGAACATTCATAAAATTTTGATCAAATTTTAGAATAAGCAGACTGCCAATCAGTCACTAGTAGAGAAGTTCACTTTCGTGAATTCGGAATTCACACCCTCATTACGCATAACTGCTGATACATCTACGCTGCTCATTTCGGTAATGTGACACCCAGGGTTATCGTCCAAAACAGTGAGGTTAGTGTACGGGGTTGTATTTCCATAAAATGAAATATGGCGCGACCAGCAGATTCTTCCAAAGCAATGTTATTAGTGAGTTACTAATGCTCGCTTAATAACTGTTGTTACAGATGCCATGAGACAAACTCAGTACTGGATTCTAAAGAGGCACTGCTAAGTCATGACTGACTAAACACTCGGGACGTTAGTTTCAACATGTAACAGAGATGGCTTGCGTGGATACCTGACAAAAGGATATGACTGATGTCAGCGGACTGTCGTGCTGGTAGGAATATAAGCAGTGCTGACCCATCAATGTAGTTCATTGGTTCAATGGTGCATGATGGGATAAAAAGCATAACTTTACAAGACCAACAGGATGGATATGCAAAAGAAAATTAAAAGCAAAATGTTCCAATTTGGAACGTAAAGTGTCAGTGGTTAAATCATTGCACTTTAACAAAGTGTTGTGTATCGTTTCTCACTAAGAAGAAAATCTAAGAGTCTTTCGAATGTCGTCATGTCTGGTGCGTTCACCACATAGTTTGGTAGTGCATTCCAGTGAGAACAGATTCTAAGTGAGAAAAATACTTTCTACCATTCAAACGAGGGTGTTGCGTCATTAGTTTCAGGTGGATGCCTCGGTTTTGTTTGTATGGGGCTAGAGTCAACAGTGATGTACATGGATGCTAGTTTTCGGTTAATATCCGGTATGTGAGAGTAAGATCTCCGCGAAGCCGTCGGTATTCTAATGAGAGCACACCGAGTACACGAAGACGCATTTCGTAGCTTATACCGGATAGTCCACGCGTTGCTTTTGTGGCTCTTCTTTGGGGCTGTTCCAAGAGGCGGATGTCTCGTTTTAACCATGGACACCAGGCCTGAATTGCATATTTAACATGAGGACGAATGTAGGAGTTAATCAACAATGGTACTAGCCGACGCTCAAAAGTGCCGAGAGCTCGCCTCAAAATTATCAAGTTCAAGTTCGCTACACTTGCTGCTTTCGAACGTTGGAGCGAATTTCCAAGACTCTCTTGCACGATTATACCTAGGTCGCGTTCACTAATCACGTGCTGTATGACGTGTTGCCCCAAAAGGTATGTGTTAACGAAGCTGTTGTGCACCGTCAGCAGGTGGCACTTTGCTGGGTTCAGTGGGAGCTGGTTCTTTTCTGCCCATTCGTTAATCCGGGTCAGATCTTCCTGGAGATAGACACGGTCGGATGCTGAGCGAATAGCTCTCCATATTTTAGCGTTGTCTGCAAATATTTGCATTGGAGATAGAATGTCTGCTGGAAGGTCATTAATGTAGACTAAAAATAGTAGCGGGCCGAGGACGGATCCTTGTGGAGCACCACTGGAGACGTAAACGCTTTCGAAATAGGTGTCGGCTACTCTTACCTTGATGGCTCTGTCGTGTAAGTAGTCTTCCAACCAGGTGAGCAGGGAACCGTTGATACCGTAAACAGCAAGCTTTTGGAGGAGAACGAAGTGATTGACCCTGTCGAATGCTTCAGAAAAATCCAGGTATATCACATCTATGGGTACTCCTTCATCAGCCGCCCTGGTCCATAATTCCCGAGTAATCAGCAATTTGGTGAGACAAGATCGTCTGCGTCGGAACCCATGTTGGGCATTAGAAATTATCTGTTGACATTCAAAGTATCGCGTCAGTTCATCTGCGATTACCGATTCCATAACTTTGACAAAACAGGAAGGAGAGTAATAGGTCGGTAGTTAGCAGGATCCGAACGCTTACCTCCTTTATATATCGGAGTGACAATTCCATTTTTCCACTCAGATGGGAGTGTATGGAAGTTAAGCAGACACTGGAAAAAGGTTACAAGTGGTGTTGCTATGGTGGGAGAAAGGGCTTTTAGTACTTTTGGGGAGATCATGTCGATTCCAGGGGCACTGTACTCCCGGAGAGACTGTAGTTTGCTTGCAACAGCTGCTGGAGTAAAAGTGACGCTGGATAAGCCAACGACATTTGTTGGGAGTTGATAGGGCGAAAGTTCCATAGTATTTGGAGCTACGGAGCCAAACTGCAAGAGTAGAGCATTCGCGGCATCCACAGCAGTAGTTGTTAGGCCACTGGCCGTCCTGAGTGGTGGTATTCTGGGCTTAACCTTTCTTTTGCCATTCACAAATCTGTAGAGCAGTTTGGTGTTACTCGTAAATTTCAGCACCATATTCTCCTGCCATTCGTACTTATCGACTCTAATGAGTGACGTGCAGTAGTCTCTGATGACTTTGTAATCCTGCCATGTGATATCACAGGGGCTTAGCAAATGTTGCCTCCAGATTTCATCTCTTCTGTTGATCCATTTACGTGTTCTGCTCCGGATCCACGTATTGGTCCGGCGCGATGCTCGTAATGGTACAACCTTCGATGCTGATTGTACGACCCAATTAATTTTGTCTTTCAATTCATTCCACGCGTCATTCGCTGAGCTGTGCGTCTGTACGTCCCAGTCAACGGTTGCTGCTATGCTGCGCAGCTTATAATAGTCCGTAACAGTGCGTTGAGTCTCTCTTTCTTTAGCAACAATACTGGCATAACATACATAACCGAATGTTAGGACTGAATGGTCGCTACGGCTCAGGGAGGATCGTATGCTACTGACTCAACCATCAACTCTTCATTAGTCAGGAGTAAGTCCATGAGTGATGGCTTGTTTGAACCGCGATGTCTGGTTGGTCGATGCACATGGTTATACAAAACTGCCAAATCCATGAATTCGAGGAGTTTCGATTTAAATGATGGCCCATTAGGGGACACTGATGCTATTGAAGGAACATTAAAGTCACCCATTATAAGATAGTGAGAGTACTTTTTGAAACAGCATAGCGGAGGGCGTTTAACAGAATGTTTTCGCTGTCTGCTGATGAGTTCGGAGGTCTATAAATAACTGCTAAGAGGCAAGCATCACTCTTCTTCTGTGAAACAACATCTCGACCTGCTAGGTGCAGTCGGCAAAATAGTGCGTCGGGAATAACTAGGGAATTTTCGGTAAGTGCCTCACATTTCAGATAATCTCGATAGTAGAGAGCAACGCCGCCCCCGCGAGGTGGACGATCACTTCGAATGAAAGACATCTCACTGAGTTCAATCTCCGAATCAAGTATGTCGTTTGAGAGCCAAGTTTCGGTGACTGCTATGAGGTCCCAAGTTGTTGTTTCATGTCGGTGGCGCAGCTCCGAGAGCTTAGAGTACAACCCCTGAGTGTTGGTGTAGCAGCATTTTATTTGTTGACGCATCAGGAGCTCCGTTCGCTGTGAGTGACCGGCACACATAGTGCCGGTCTGCTGAAGTTTTTTGAAACGGTTGTTTGCACAGTTGGCTGGTTTGAGATGGGTACAATTGAGGCGGGCTCATCTGTATCTGAGATCTGTACTAATTGAAGGAATGGTCTTAACCGTACTTCTGGTGGCCCAAGTTTCCTGTTGTTATGCCATGCTTGGATTGCCACTGATACCATTTCGGGCGCAGCCAAGGTAATTTTCAAAATTCGTGGCCCGCTACCTTGGTAGTTTGTGGAAGCAGTTAGACGGGTGACGTCAAAAACCACGACATTCATCATGTCGTACAGTTCTGCGATGTACCGCCATTCTTCGATGTCGTGCTTCTGTCATTCACTGCTATCGTCATGCTTCAATTCTGGCACACCATGAACCAATACCACTTTCTTCATCTCATTTTGACGTGACGAACTAGGGTTGGATTTATGCTTCTGTCTTTCCCCCCATGGCCTGTCAGGAAAAATGCGGGCACTGACAGAAGAGTTCACTAGCATGTGGCTTGCTAAGAGAATATCTTCCAGGTCGCGCGTGTTGCCAAATGTTACTCGCAGTAACCGAGGTTCCCCTAAGTGTGGAGATGATGGATTTCGTGAAAGGCGTTTAAGACCAGTTGGGAGAACTTTCAGTCCGAGTGCGCTGGTTATTTCAGCCCACCGGTTTTGCTCCTCGGCTTGTCTACCTTTTAGCGATTCGCTAGTGGGTTCTGGGACGTTTGAACATATTACTGTCATTGCCTTTTGGTTGCGCAGTAATTGTTTGTTCTGTAGTTCCTTTTGAGCGTAGGTTTGTCGAGTGGGGGTGTCTGGCTTGTCTTCCGTGGACAATACGCCAAGGCAACAGCAAGAATTTTTACGTGCAACGCCGTTGGTTGCGCTATCTGTAGGGGTCAATTGTTGTTGACCAGCTACTGACGGAGGTGAGCATGCAATTGGTGCGTAACTCTGCATGCTTTGGCACATTACGTGAGACTTGGGGTACCGTCCAAGAGGCCTGTTTTCACTGCTGTTTTTCACTTACGGTGTTTGACTTTCGCTGGACTGCGTAGCACTTTTGCCAGAGAGCTTTTGCCTTTTAACAGGTCGGGGATTCGGGCGACGTAATGCACTAATCTGCAACTCGAGTTCTGACATTTTCCCTCCCAATGCTGCGATCAGTTCCTTTTGGTCTGCAGACGTAACAGTCAATGCTTCACACCTTATCGTAAGTTTTTGAACAATCTTAATTATCGGACTATTTGAACATATGTCACAAAACCACAAGCTATCTGTCGATACGCTGTTAGCTTCGTTAAGTGTAATGTTCACATTTGTCGCGTCATATGAATTGGCACAGAACGAACACGTGATTTTCTAGCGGATTTCAGTTCCCCGCTTGTCTGAGCCCCGGTTGACCTTAGCTTTGTTGCTCACTGGATTCCCGGTTGACAAACCTTTCTGGCCCATGGATCAATGGTCGGTATGCACTTTGCGCTGATCACGTCGTTTGGGCTGCCTGTTGTCTGCTCCGGTCAGCGGGTTTGGTGGTGGTGCGTCACTAGGCGCAGGGGTACGCAAAATCACACAGGCTTTGCGCAATGAAATGCACGTAAAATATGGTGGTAAGGTGAGATGACAAAAATGCTTGTATCTATGGTATACCCTGGTGCACAGTACTAAGTTATATATTGTCTGACAGTCTTAAAAAAGGTCTGTCGAATGGTATCCCGAAGGTACTGATGAAACTCAAATAAGCAAAGTTACTCAAGTTGACCTTGGTGAATAGACTTCCGAAGACTTAGTCTGTGGTGTACCAGCGTGTCGTTGGACTTACTTCAAAAATATAGATGCCATTGGAGAGAGCTCAGTGATCCGAATCGATTGAGCGTACTTCCGAAGACGTGGCACAAGAATTTGAAGGGATACGTCCAAATAACACAGAGCACAGGATTGCACGATTAGCACGCACACGCTGACAAGGTCAGCAAGAGGTGATAGGGTGGTAGGGTGGTCGTCTTCTATACCTTTTTCCATTAAAGTTGGACATTCGGGCAAAACATTTAGGCCTGGAGGTCAACAGGTTTGCTCCTCCGGGGCAATCATTTTGAGTCTTCGGTATGCGGAAATGAACCACTCTCTGGCTTTGTAGGGGCTGTTTCATTGGCCAAGCGCCTTCAGCAAATAGGACCTCAGACGCATATCGGTGGCATGGACCCAATTGAGACGCCGCAACCGAAACATGAGCTCACACACCTCTGTGCACAGTGGACGGGGGTGACACCATGTGCGACTGTGTTCCTCTACACACAGAAGGGCATGTAACCAATCAGCGCACCCCAAAGGCACAGACGATTGGAGGGTAGGGAAATAGGACAACGAGCTTGATAACATGTACCATCTTGAGAGGTAGCTACAACAAGCAGCGATGCTCTGGGTGGCTGCGGGAAGTTCTCGATACCAACGGAGCAACGTTTGTGCGAGGTTGCGTTGTGGTTTGCGACAACGCACCCTGTCACACGAACCTGGAGCAAGTGTTTTCGGAGGACCGTTATCGCTCTGAGAGACTTCTACGTCTTGCACCATACTCTCCAGCACTCAACCCCATCGAAGGAATCTGGAGCATTATAGAGGCACATGTCAAACAGGGGATGAAGAGAAGATATGCCGAAATGCTCCGGGGGGACCCTCAAGGACTTTTAAGTAAAACAGAGTGGCGGTACCGTATTCTCGAGTGTGCGGTGTCAGAAGCACGGGCCTTGATTACGCCTGAACACTGTGAACGAATGGTCGAACACGTCAGAAAGAATTACGGACGTGTTGTACATTTAGTCGATTTGTAACATAATCTGTTGCTAGTAAACTTACTGTTTGTAAACGAGTGCTTTATTAACTGTATTGTTGTATTGGGCCAGGGTACACTGTGTACGCTACAATAAGTAGCCAGTTGTGCACCCGCAGTAGCCATGTGGAGCACAGATTTGTTTTCCGTGTCGCGTTGTAGAGCAAACCTGCGAGAGCTAGAATAATCGTTGCGCGCGTAACCACCGTTGAATAGTCGGTAAATATGATTTATCCCTTGTCGTTGTTGGTGTTAAGAAAGCCGGTTTCACCAAATCGCCTTGACATTTTGAATTAGTGATGCCTACGCAGGTGATAAATTGCTCTGCATGGCGCATGCCAGACAAGTTCAAATGAGAACAGCAAGATAGGCATATCCCGTGAATGTTCCCCTTAAGCGGGTCGTTGCAGCATGAGTTGACGTAGTGTTTCGAGACGCGGATGAAGCAAAAACAATGACCTCATTGCACTCGGAACATCCAATTAATGATGACAAATCAGTTAGTAGAAAGGGAAGGCTTGGTGATGCCACCAAAGAGCATCGAGGTGACTCACGAAACCATTCACCGTAGATTCCGTTAGTGGTGATCTGGTAGCGAGTTGTGGCGCTCTTTAACTGTACGCGATAAACGCGTTTCTGCCCAAATCGGATCACATGGTGGTTTGTGCAGTTTCCGCGGATGATCGCGGAGACTAGGTAACGTAGCGGGATGAAATAGCCAGGACAGATCTGGACCAATTTTTCCCGTCGGTTGATTCGCTTTGCATGTACTGCCTCCGAAACTTCCAAGCGTGGCATTAAAATTAACTTCAGGGCGAGTGAATATTTTCTGGGAGATCATTTGTGTACACTAAAAATAGTAGTGGGCCAAGGACGGATCCTTGTGGCATACCACTGGAGACACACTAGCTGTCCCAATGGGCATCGGCTAATGTTACCTTGATTGTTCTGCCATGCCAGAAAACTTGCAACCAGGTGAGCAGGGAACCACTGTAAAGTCGTGTACAATTTCCGATGAGTCAAAAATTACTTGCACTTGAGTGCCTTTTACATAATCGTCTGGTGGCCGGGGTTCGGATCTGGTCAGGCGCGGGCGTGGACTAAGCGATTTCACTGGATGGCGTGTTTGTGCGGAAGCTCATTGTGGTTTCGCCACGTTCCTTCTTTTGCAGTGTACTAGTGAGTAGCATTAGGTACTTAATCGCACTTTCCACAATCTTCAAGAGGAAGTTGACGGAATCGCATGCACAAGTTGTGGTAACGTGCTATGTTGAGGCCATGACCATAGGCAATCTAAGGTCATAGATTGGGGAAACATAAAGAAATGTAAAGGTGAAGTGCTGCCAACTATTTCTCCGACAGTCCATTAACAGTCCGAAACATTCCGTCCGGAGTGATTTCTAAATTTAGTTGTATTGCGATCGCAATATTTGTTAATTAATAAACATGCAGTCAGTGGTGTTGCCAGGGGTTAATGTGACCAGATTATTCCTACTGAGAACAAACGCTGAGGAAAACCCGACGTTCAAAGTTTAACCGCACAAGATTTACTCGGCGAGCACCCGATGAGTGGCGCGATTTGTGCCAACCATTTGCCCATCGGGAGCTAGAACGGTCACTCTCGAGCGTCTATCGGATATTAAACGGGCGCTCATCGGACACTGGTCCTCCTTGGAACAACATGGATGGTCCATGGTAGCACATAAAGTCCATTTCTGATCGTCAGAATCGCTCAAATTCCTTCAGCAAATATAGGTTGGTTAATGAACGATTACATGATTATGCTAGGTGTATACATAAGTACTGCAAGTGAAACCAACTTTAGATGATTTATGTTAAATGAGCATCATTATGTGCAACATTCAGTGCACAGTTGTCAAAGTGCGCCAAACGCAGAAACATTGCAATTAGGCGAGCTTTAAAACCTTTAATTGCCGCTGGCAGTTGTCAGCTTGGGAGCGGTTTCTGTTGGGGTTCCCTGTGCTTTGGATTCCGTTGCCTAGTTCCTAAATCCTGCAAGAACTTTATGAGGGTAGATATAAGGTTAGCTACAAGTACTTAACAATCTTTCTTCTATGCAATTGTTCTACTTAAATGTTATGGTTATTTTAATTGGACCTGATTGCGAATCTCCCATAGCCTGTGCGCCATCCGCCCGCAAAATTATAGTGCGTATGAAACGTCCGCACATCATTACCCAAAGGTACTTGCTCACTTGTTAGCGCCGGTTCCAACATTTACTCTTGAACGCTGACTAAGCATTTTGTTCAGACGACCGAAAAGTGGGTACGCCTCGACTGCGTCGCTGCCATATACAGGAGGACCTGCGGAACGAATAATCATAATAGGGTGAAGGGGAACTCACAAGAAAAGCTTAACGCCCCAAGCAAACATTCAAGCTCAAGGCGACTACACCTTGTCAATTAAATAACATCACAAATAGCTCGCTATCACGCAAAATAACGCATCAATTGCGAGACAGCGTCTTTGCGGCTTTTACAGCAACGCGTCATAACCAGCCATCACTTTGCAGCTAACTCAGCAGCAAACACACTTGAAACAGGCTGTCCGACTAGGAGACGCAGCAAATGTGAAACTGGTATCGACTGTGAGCCATGTCCTATAATCTTTGAGCCAAACACAAGGCGGGTCACATGAACTGCAGCTGGAAAAACGAGACGGACAGACGGCATCCAGTTTGGTCGTCAGTGAATTCATTCCCTGCTGCTGGGTATCAGTGACGGCGAGTGTATGTCGTAAAGAATAAAACGCATGTTACTTGGCACTGAGATTCGTTTATCGAGGCCAGGCTTCGAATACAGGGCAATGGTCTATATCCTTTAGTCGTTTTAATTGGCTTCTTGCAGCTCTAGCTTAGTTACAAAGAAAGCTTAGTGGACTCCAAAACGGAAATCATTACTTTTTCTTGGTCATCATCTTCCTTGCCTTGATAGTCTAATAGAAGACGGGATAACCTATCTGCTATGTGGTCCTCGGAGCTTAGGCGGAATGTGATTTGAGAAGCATAATTCAGCGAACGTTCATACCAGCGATTGACCCGAACTGGCTTGTGACCGATGGTTCCCCGAAGAAGGAGCGTAGTTAGAACAGAGTGATCTGTAGGCAGTATAAACCTCCAAACAAACATAAAATCGTGCAAATTTTTCACAGGCCTATACCTATGCAAGTGCTTCCCTTTCACAAGTGGAGTATGAAGCTACTGTATGGGAGAAATTGCTGGAAACATACGCGACAACTTTTACATTTCCGTTCTGCATCTGAGACAGGACAGCTCCTATACCTAGGTTGCACGCATTCGTCGAGGCAAATGTAAGACAAGTTTCATCAAAACTGTTTAGCAATGGGGTAGAGATGAGCAGTCTATTAATTTCTTCAAAGATAAATTGTTGTACAGAGCCCACGTCCAAGGTTCCCTTCTACTTGGTAAGTATCCACTGGGATTCCGCTAGGATAGCAAAATATGATACATAAAGTAAATCGTACGAGCATGGTCCAAGAAAGTGTTTGACTTCGGGATGGGTGCTTCAGTGATAGCCCGAGTGTTCAAGGCGCAAGGTCGGATTCCCTCAGATAACAAGGTCTGCCAAAGGAATACGACTTCGCTAGCACCAAAGTTGTATTTTCGCAGATTGAGCCGAAGATTTAGGCTCTCTGACCGACGTAATACAATGCGTTGTCTAGAGTCGTGCTCTTTTCTAAAGAGACCAAAAACGCAACTATCTTCCGTGTAAGCGACTTGCACGGGTGTGTCTGCCAGTGAGTGATTCATTAACTTATGCTACGCTGTCGTTGAGGAGCTGTAGCTCATTGGCAAAACATTGTACTGAAACAGATTGTTCGATGTCAGAAACGTCGTTAATAGCTTCGACTCCGGTACCCATAACATGTGCAAAAAGGCTACCTTCAAGTTTAATTTAGAGGAGAAACACGCCGGTTGGTTTGACCAAGATTTCATCAACTGTGGAAAGTACGAATTGCTTGACAATTATCCGACTATTTAATGCCTTCAAATCAAAACAAATGAGTATAGTATTATTCTGCGATAAAGCGTTGAGCATGGGATCCAATAACTCTGGCCAGTCAATTGGCTCTAGCAGGGCGCTGCATACCATCTCCTGCATGGCCTTTACCACCAACTCACTCGGTTGCGATATGGAAAACGGTTTGGCGTCCTGGTTAAGGCATAGGTAATGAACGGCGGACAGAATCCGGCTAATTTTCGTACTGGACAATTTGGAATATAGGACTTCAAGTGTCAACGCACTGAGTGTCATAATGCGCATTCCACCGATGGATGGTGTGATGTTAAGAGTAACTATAACATTTCACCCCAGCAGGGATGGACTATGTTTGGAAGCCACAAACCGTCGCAACCAGGCTGGACCTTAAGGTAGTGCGAAGACCTGCTTATCTCGTCGACCTATTGAGCTGGAATAGGTGGTGCCCTCGGTCTCCAGGAGAGTTACTACTACCAAAGTGATCGATGGTTAGGGGTCAGACAAACTCAGTCTCCTGGTCCTCCAGGTTATGAGTCGGAAATTCGATGGTGTTCATATCTTTAAAACGACAATAGTGATAATTCATCGACGCCTTGTAGACAGGCATTTAAGCCAAAGGCTTTGGTTGTGGACACTAGTCGCCCTCCTGTCTAGGTCTAAGCGCCTAGGAGTATCGCAGCCCACATCTAAACAGCTATTTCCTCAAAAGTTAACTTCGTTTTGCATCGGTTGCCGTGCAGATCATCAACGGACGCTCCATCTGCTGAATAACCTGTGTAAAGTAGTTCCATTATTTGGTATGTGCTTCGCACTTTTATATTGCAAAGTTTCGCTGCAGGACCACTAGCCACTTGCTGATCCCTTGACCCAAGACAATGAGGAACTCCAGGTGGCTGATCAATTTAGTTACCTAGGCAGCTGTATCAGCAACGATTTGTATAGCTATGGTGTATAGCTGCGGAGGTCAGTTCAAATAGTGTAAAAGTTAGAACAGCCTTCTTGAATCTGCGGCATCTTTGGCGACAGACAGGAGTTTCCTCCGTCTGAAAGGCCTTGAATACAAGGCCACAGTGAGGGCCGTTCTACTCGATGGGAATAAGACTTGGTCCCTTTGGTATAAAGGTATGAGGCGCCTTCGTCTGCTCACGGTTAACTGCGGAGCATTCTATTCTTGTCTGGTGGCACCAGCGTGTCCGTAATGATAATGTGCGTAGCGGGAGCTAGGCAGTGATGCACAAGCTAGTTTTTAGAACAACAGGTTGCACTTAATATGTTGCGTTGGCTTAGGCATGTACTACGTATGTCTGGTCATCGCTTACCGAGAAGGACACTTTTATATCTGCCAGATATAGGGTGACACATGGCTCGAGGTGAACATACGCTGACTTGGGAGCGAAAAATGAAGTCACTGACGATCAAACTGGGTGCCGTCGGTCCGGCTCTTCTTTCCAGCTGCAGTTCATGTGACCGACCTTGTATTTGGCTAGAAAGTTTAAAAGACATGGCTCGCAGTCCATACCATTATCACATTTGCTGCCGTCTCCTAGTCGGACAGCCTGTTCAAAGTGTGTTTGCTGCTGAGTTAGCTGCAGAGTAATGGCTGGTTATGACGCGTTGCAGTGAAATCTGTAAGGGCGCTGTCTCGCCGCTGCCGCGTTATCTTTGCATGATAGCGAGCTATTTGTGATGTTATTTTATTGACAAGGTGTAGCCGCCTTGAGCTTGATCATGTGGTTAGGGCTTTAAGCTTTTCCGGGAAATCCCTCTTCTTGTTATTTTTCTTTATTCCTTTGGTCAACATGGGGGCATGGCAGCGAAGCATCAGCTCGACGGGCTGATATACTGCTGTTGCTAATGAGGATGAAGTCACATACACAGCAACGTCGGAAGGGACCGATTGTGGACTAAGTAACGTCGTTATATGTCCGCGAATCTGCACACCGGCAATTGTGGATGAATCATATTTGCACGATGTTGGATGTGCTGGTATAGCATGCAAATAATTGTCGTAACGGCTGGATGGGATAATTACTATAGGCGATTCCGAATACATTTCCGTAGCAACTGGCACAGTTGTGTGGTGAAGATGGATCGTAACGGTACGGATGTCCGGAGAATGGAGCTTAGAATCCAACGAAAAGATGGTCGATTTGCTGGATAACAATACCTATTGAAATAATGATTTTCCGTAATTGATAGAGAAGGATCGTCACTCCGTTGTTGGTCAACTAGAGCTACGCGGCAAGAGCGACAGCGTCGGACTAAATGACCCCGTTCCTCACAATGTTTACAATCTACTGTGCGGGCTGGACATGTTTGACAGTCCGCTTTGTGGCGAGAATCGCTACATAAAGAACACAAGACATTTACATTTTGAGATGACACAGAAGCTTTGTTCTGAAGTTTACTGAGTCAAGATTTTCACTCATTTCGAGCAGGTGCTGCACTTCAAGCAACTGTTTTGATCTCGACGATCACTGTCACATGTAAGCTTCGAATGGCCGTCGAAAGCAGGGCTTCTCCTATGAGAATTGTTGTGTCAACAAAACTCCTTCCAAATTAGTCTTTGGGATGCTGGCGTAAGAACAGGGTTTTACGGCACGGCTCAAGTGGGAGCAGGAGTCATCCAGTGGCTGTGAGTCCTCTCGCTTCAACCGGCAAAACTTTTAACATTTTAGGATGCTGTTTGGTCGTGCACCCCAACGTCGGGCAAATACATCCAAGCTGTTTGTATGCGTGTCCTATTTTGTAGTTCCAATAGGTCGAAGTAACTTTGGCCTTCACTGCCGAACAGGAAACAAAGAAGTTTTAACGTTCGATCTTCAGTGTAAGTAATACCTGATGCATGAAGTCCAGGTAATACGTAAAATAAGGTTTCTATTGAGTCCAATCTCATTCAGTAGGATTAGCACTGGAATCGCACCGGATAGGTTCCTGAGGTGGAAGACGAAATGTCATTGAAACGGTTGGTCGCCGCAAGGCCAACGTTGTATTCCAATAAGCGCACTAAGCCTATCTTCAAATCAGACTTTGCAGTAGTACCTCGCAGCTGCACGAGATATAATCAGAACAGTAGCAGGACGAACTTGGGAACGTCTTTTCTGTCTGATGACTCGTCTCTTTGCAGGCGTAGTGCTAGCGATCAATCGACAATAGTTAGTCCAATCAGTTGCGAGTTGGTCATGCATAAGCACGCAAGAACGTAGCACTGTCAGTTGGCGCACACAGTACAGTTGATGATGAGTAGGGGAAGCGCAACGCACGCAAACTGACCACAAGTGCACGAGTCGGATGGACAAAGTAGGATGGATGCAGGCTAGCACGAGCAGGTTGCATGGTGCTTTCAGACAACAGCATCAAAGGCGCTGCAGATTGACGGGGATAGTTTTAACATTGCCAATTCGCATAATGCTTTAGCAATCACCCGCCTGCCAAGGTCTATACAGTTGCTGGATCCTCGTCGCTGGCCCGCTTTTGCTGTGCCAAATTTGCTATGCATTCTGGCACAGCAGCTGAGGTTTCTCTCACACCTAGGTAACATGTATAGGGAAGGTGAATGCCGAAGGAAGATCAAGCAGAAGTGGTTTGTCAGAAAATCACTTACCATGCCGCTAATATATGCTTAAGACATAATTGCACTGCGTTGTGGAAAATTAGCTGCGCTGTGATTGAAATATAGGTGGCATATAAGCGTTCAAACCAAGGTTATCCCATTTGATCATCTGTCAGCACCGGCACTCACTGAGTAGTAGATCTGAAGGGAAATATTACATTTTCCGTTCAATTCTTACCAATAAGAATTACCAAATGATTATGAATAACCTTCCACAATCAGTTTCAGCCAACTTGACGGAAGCCAATATACACAGCCTCACAGTAAACTATGATAACCCAGCGGTACTGCGGTCGGACACATTCTGACTACTCAATCAAGAATTAACAAACACAGTTATACAGTGAGAAGTAATTAACGTAATGGGGAAGTAGAATAACCTTAGTGAAATTGCTGGTTCAAAGCATCGGTAATCTGCCAACACGGTTTGGTCAAAATAATCGGCGTAGTTATATGGAAGCGACTTCACTAACAATATATCTCTCTGTGGATTTCAATGCATCTCATCAAAGTCAGTCTAACAATGCATCGATATAGTTTGCTGAAAGAGCGAATACTGTTGAGTGCAGTTCAATATGAACACTTCATTTCTGCATGAAACACATCACAATTATGCGCCTTAGCTAGAGGTGAGAACACTTTATTCCTTATGTCACACGAAGCGTCTACTCGAAGTGACTAGATAAAATATGCTTACTGGACCATGTAAACGATTTGTTCATGTCACTCTGTAGGGCTGTATGGTTATCCACTTAAGCTATAGCACGCCATGCCTTTAGATAATCGGCAGGTAGTAAGCATTTGGAAGACAGCACACTTGAAAGATGATTTATATAAACCGGGAACTGACGTACCCAGAGTACTGAACTCTTAGTTCAGTTGGTTTCGACAGGGCGCTGTGAACCCTCACATTAAAGTTACGTTGAACGAGTAAGCCGCCTGTCTATTACGGAAGGGAGCGCCAAAACCATAATTCTAAAGTTTGTGCACTCGAATGCGATGGCTCAGGCGCTCGAATGATGCCTATTCCATAATATGGCTCACATTCCATTCAACGAATCATGCTCCTGTTATAACAAGTGCACTTTAAATGGCCTTGCATTCCGATATATGAGTGGGACATATCGGCAAACGACTGGCTTACTTACAGATCAAAAACAAACCTACGACTTCAACTAAAATACGTAGCAACAACGAACAGTATATTACGATAAGAAAGCACATAAAAACATAAGACAGTGTTTCTGTGGTTGTAACGTGTTTCAGGATGATGTATGCATAGTACAAGCGGTTCCAGACTGGCTATGCTTCATAAATATTCACGTGTAAATTGCGGTTTCATGCCCGGAGACACAGATTTTGGTGACACTTCGACATGAGGCTGGCCACTATCCTATGAATAGTTTGTTACTGGCATGGTAGTGAAAGAAGATTTGGGCTACATTACGGTC
Source organism: Dicrocoelium dendriticum (assembly GCA_944474145.2). Classification (NCBI taxonomy): domain Eukaryota; kingdom Metazoa; phylum Platyhelminthes; class Trematoda; order Plagiorchiida; family Dicrocoeliidae; genus Dicrocoelium; species Dicrocoelium dendriticum. Next base: position 40,633,529 of record OX104060.1, read on the forward strand.
TACTATCAATCACGCAGATTCGTGGTTGCCACCCATGGTTAAGTGGCACTCGCTGCTGACACCACGAAGTCATTGGGGCGGAACCCGGCAGAGGTCCGAGGTCAGAGAGACTCGAAACGTCTGCATCTTGTGCTTTCTCAGACTAGCGCAAGCCTGCTGCTTACGAGCGGCAAGGAGGAATCAGCTGAATTATACGAAAATCCTCAGCACTCATCAGTAACCAAGTTTGTCCGAGGTGATGACCAGACCTGCTAGCTTTCACGCGAGTTCCGTCCGAACGTATACGTTCCTGTTAGGGATTGCAAGAAAGCTGCCAAATACCTTACTGGTTTGTGCGTCTGAGAACCGATGCCACCTACAATGGGCCGAAGGTTAACCTCGGGCTTAATTTATTTGGCCTCGCACAATATACCCGAGGCTGACGCATTGGGGTTAGCACAGCGTTATCTGACTAATGACAATAGCCTAGGAGAGCGAACAATACTCATGGTAGATTAAAGGATGCCTTCATTAGCGATATTTCACGTTCCAGACGAGATTTTACTTTCATAAACCGGGACCGGCCATGCGACTATCAATCACTACCAAGCTTTTAAATGTGTATAGGTTGGAATTTAAGGGAAACGTGCTGACAAACTTAAGTAATTCGCTCACGATTTGTTAGTGCTACATGGATGCTACATTTATGATTACGAAGCGGCATATGAAGCATGAGTATCTAAGCCATCTGAACACCTTTACTGGAAACATGAGCCTTACCGGGAGGGAGCCATAATATTGCAGTGGCACACTGCCATTCCTTGATTGCCAGTTTCCATAGGAGCTGTGGTCGGTTAAAGACGAAGATTTCTCGCAAGCCGACATAATTGGACGGAATGATACATTACCATTTGGGTCATCTAAAATGACTATGCTACTATAACATTCAGCCTGTTTCACAAAGTCCAGACTCCCAGTACAGAGGTAGAGGACAGAGAGTTCGCTAGTAAGGGAAAGATGAGCAGATCATTACACAGTGGATATCCGTAGCTTATAGTGAAACGCCAGTTTCATTTAGATCTAAACCCGCGTTCGCGACGCACTCCGGAGTGCATTGGGACGGTAAGCGTTAATTATATGATTGAAACTCTGAAGCAACCATACAAATAATAAACAAGGAGAAAATAACATTAGTTTTTCATAAATGTCAAACACTGCTTTCAATGGCGATGCGTTTGAAAGTCCCGCTTCCAAGTGATTGAACAAGCATTAGCGTTAGTGGAATCCGTTGCATGCTGTGAACACGTGTATTTGGGTCAAATACGGAAAGAGCTGCGCACGAACATATAAGAACGCAAAAGGCATGTTTGAAGTCCCTGAGAAATGAGCTTGAATGCAATGCTCTACCAATGGATTCAGAGTGGGCCGCACACGCACGGACACGTAATTGACTGGGATAATTTCAATGAAATTACGCGAGGATTATGGATAACAACCCAGAAGCTGATTGCTAAAGCAATAGAATTTACTTAATTTAATAACTGTGTAGACACTACGGACAAGTGGAGTTATCAACCGCGTGGCGAGCTATTTGAATCCGACCAGTCAGGTTAGGTGTCGGCGGATGAACTCAGGTCGCTGCGTGGATCAGCAGCATTCAAAAACAAGGATGCCTCAGTTGTAAACGACCGGGGAGGCTGATCAATGAGAAAGGCTTGATGCTTATGTTACACAGAATGACAACTTTACCCATTGCCCTATAACACTGTAATATTCGTCCAAGTCAGGGGTTCCCGGTTTATCCAGAACCAACACGCAGAATAAGTCACGAAGGACCCAAAGAACTACAATGAAAAACAAACGAAACGTAGGTGGCCAGAAGTGAAACCCAACCCCCAAATAAGAACGAATATTGACAAATTATGTACAGAATGCCTGCTGACAAGCCGACACCAGCATATGACCAAATACCCGAGAAGCAAACAAGCGTAGGCTAAGCAGTCCGCAGGCAAGGTCAGAAAACGCGGAAAGACGCTGGTTCAAATGGTGGAGGGTTAATGAAACATTGCACATCGCGTTAACTTGCACCTTTATCTAACAGATACGGTTCGCAGCGTCTACAATTTTCAAGCGGCTGCAGCCCGTTGAATTGCACAACTGTTGAGGAACCCGGATCGCCCAGCCTCACGATTTGTTGTTATCTCTGACATTACTTCTTCCACAACGATCAGTCCTTCCCAATTTCGACGGGGTTAAGCAGAGACCTCCTTCAGTGTGGCTGTTGCTGTGAGCCAGATCGTATCAACAAGCTTGAACACACTCTCAAAAATCTTCCGGTCATAATAAGGCTTCTGGTGACTCTGCAACGTTTGCAGATGCGCTTGTGCCATCTGGTGTGCTCGCAACAGACTTCATTGTAACAAAGTACATGCTCCGAAGCGGTTTGAGTTTCATGCTATATCAGCACCATAGTGTTCAAGGGCAGAAGCTGTTCACGACCCGTCATCATGATGTGTGGTGTCTGACCAGTCGATGATTGGACGGAAGCTTGATAAGCCAGTAAACATTTGGACAGAGCCATGTCCCATTTCTGTGGAGTCTCGGTAGTCAGGAAAGCCTGTAATAGCGCCTTCAGCGGACCGCTCATGCATTCAACTACACCGGTTCCCTCTAGGTATTAAGCACTCCTACGTGTCCTACGGCTACCGAAAATGAGACACAGCTCGCTCACGATTGTGTTCTCGAAGCTGGCTCCGCGGTCTGAGTGTAAACGATAGCGTAATCCCTAGGGACAGATACCGCCACAACCGTGCGTCTATATAGTTAAGAGGAACTACTTCACAACATGTGGTAAAGTTGTCCATATAAATTGGAAGATAACGATAACACCTTGAAGTGTTTTGCGATTGGGCAATTATGTCAGTGCCCAAGATATCAATCGGAAAAACATTCCTCGTTGTTTGCAGTTGACCACGATGATTTGTTGTGGATTTTTTGATTGCGGTGTAATTAACTCATTCGTGGAGATATACAGCAATGTTACGCCATATATGGGACCACAAAAACGAACGTCGAATTGCAGCCGCCAGTTCAGTCTGTCCTGCGTGTCCTAACACTTAGTTGATAGTTCGCATTAATTGCGGCGATGCAGAGATCCGTACAACAATATTTCGCAAATAATCCGGCCCGTTCTGGAAATACATGGTGTTGCTGAACACCCGTAAATTAGGTCAGAGTAACAATATCCATTGGATTTTCCAACAGATGCCCGTCAGCTCTTGATGCGTTGGTCGGTCTTCATATTAAAATTTGCGATCAGTCATGAGGTTCAGTTCCGGGTCCGTTAATTGAAACCAAATCCATATCTCTGTCTCCGGGGCGTCAAGTATGACGACATTCATGTAAACAGTTACGCATGATGATCATCGTTCATGATCCTTGAGAAGCCTTAGTGTAAAGCGTCCGCATTCCCATGTTTTGTGCTGGGCGTTGTTGACATGCACGGTCGTATTCTTGCTACTGTTTCTGCCAAAGGACATCCTGTCTCTCTGGATTCGGGAATAGTGTAGCCAGCATAATGATGGGTGATTTGTACGCACACTGCGCTTGTGGTCGAGAATATAATGACTGTATTATTTAATGAAAAACCATTTCTCTATGCGTTCTATTCGTGTTGGGCAATAGTTGCGCTGCCTTCGCGGAGGACATTTACGCACATGCGCCATAACGCTTTTCAAACCTTCCACTGTGCGTTGTGAGAGTAGAGCTACAATGTAGGTCTCGATGGCATCGGTGTCCAGCAAAGAGGGGAAAAGCAGATGGACGCGTGCCAGAGAACGGATGTATGGATGTTTGGAAAATTGAATTCCGGACTTACCCAAATGCTTTTCGCTGCGAACTACCCTAATAAATAGATTTAATAACGTTCATAGTTTCGTTCAACTGGTAACGATGTTAGCTAACTGCCGCAATAGGTGCCGATAGTGAGAGGCAAAGCTGAAAAAATTGCGCCCTTCTTTATTAATTGTCAGAATCCGCGACTTCATTTGGGTCGCTGTGCATTTCTTCTCCAGAGAAGATTTGACAAGGTAGGCCAACTCTTTTCTAAGATATTGGCCTTTTTTGCGTCGTAGATTTAATGCAGTGTAAGGTTTGATCCAGCACGGTGATAAGACTGATTGTATTCTGGCGTAGTTCCGCAGTGCAAATAATATCGTCCAGATAAAATAGTGTTTCGGGATCAAATCTGCTAAAGTTTTGTGCGGCAGATTCTGCGGCCGAATCAAACAAGGCTACGTCAGCGGAGAAAATGTAGGAGCATCGAATATTGCTCGAGCGGTTCATTTATTCACTATTGATGTTGGCGAACGGGGAATAAACATTATCTCGGCCTTTCGTCTTGGTATGAAGCAACAAACTTCCTCCAAGGTTTGACCCCTGAAAATTATATGCGGAAAGGACGAAGAGTGCGCGCACATCCTGCGACGGACTTCACGTCATATAGGTGAATCTTCTACCTGTTACGGGTTCTCGCTCCCGTGGACCGAAATAAAATGAAGAAAGCAGTAGATGATCTACGAACGCGCCAGGCGAGTGCTGAAACCGACCTATATATAGTGGATTATTTGAGTATTTCGGTAGTACCGTGAATCTGCTGGAGGCCGATTCTTGTCATTCCTAGACAGTAAAGTATAAAAACGGACTACGCGCGCTATCAGCTAGTGTGCGCAGTCTATGGAATAAACTGGATGAGATTCGGTTACTTAATTCGGAGACTATTCCAGACCTAAAGGTCTTCACCGAAACCTGGCTATTCTCTGATATCACGAACTCCGAATTGTCAATCCGTGGATAACACCATTTCCGGTCCGATCGCCACGTACAGAGGTCAGATGGTGAAGTAATTCTTTGTTGGAAGACAGGTCTCAGGGTACATGTAATTGAAGCTATCAGTGACCATGATGAAATTTTCGAAGCCCTATGGTGCTGTGTTCATGGTGGATGCCGATTTTTCTTGATCGCTGTCGTCTACAGAGCGCCATCGGGCTTCGGAGCGCGCTAGTTGGGCTCGATAAGGATGCACGGAAGGTGCAAGGACTGTCTTACCTTGGGGCATTTTAAGACACTGGATATCGATTGGGATCTACTGCTTTTGATCGCCGATCGGACTCCTTCAATGCCACACTGATTAAAACCGCTCTGGACTACAGCCTCTTTCTACATGTCTTGACGCCTACTCATCTTTTCCCAGACCAGACGTTGCACATCTTAGAACTCTTGCTCTCTCCGACAGATTCGGATGTCTTGAACCTAACCGTACTTCAACCCATAAACAAGAGCGATCATTGTGTTGTTTCATTTTACTGGGCTCGCCGTCTCACAATCCATAGCCACAGTAGTCACCGACGGAAGTTTTGGCGTGCCCATCCACTCTATCTATAACGGCCGAATGCGCTATAGTTTGGAGTATCCCTGAACTCATTTACCTCGACGATGCTTGGAAACTTGTATTTTAGAAAAGGACGTCGCTAACTGATCAGGTAGTTCCCTCCTCCCATCGAAATTTCTTTACCAGAGTCCAAGTTAGTTGGATCGAGAATTGAGATCAGCTATGAATAGAAGGCGCAAATTATGGAAACGCTTAAGGCAATCTCAATCAGAACCCGACTTCTCTCTCTCTACAAGACTGTCAGAAATGTTTGTGTCGCAATGAAGCATTAGAAACGCCGACAATACGAACTATCCTTGCTGAAACCCTCCAGAATCGCGCCTAAAATGCCCTACTCTTATTTGAAAAGAAGCACTAGAGCTGGTAATGGCATCCCTGCTTTGTGTTCCTGTGATCATCAAGCTTTACTTCACGAGGACGCTGGGAAGCTAGTCACTTGGCTATGTGATACGCTTCTGTTTATGCAAAAGAAACACCATTAAATGACAGCTCCGTATTCACCTTTGCATCTTCCTTGGCCGAGATAGGTATTAACACTGATTCTGTGATGAAACTTCTTCTTGCGTTAAATTCGTACAGCTCACCCGGCCCAAATGGATTGTATCCTTTGTTCCTTAGGACTGTGGCGGAGTACATTGCTTCACCCATATGTCAAGTCTTTCGTCGTTCACTAGAAGCTGGCCCTCTTCCGTCAGCTTGGAAAGTGGGTCTTGTCAAGCCCGTCTACAAAGGAGGAAGTCGACATGATCCGGCCAATTATCGTCCAAGCTGTTTGACGTTTATAGTGTGTAAAGTTATGGAACGGATCCTAAAACTGGCTGTTAACCTTCCTCTTGGGGGACAGAATGTCATTACTTATACCCAACACGGGTTCCGAAAAGCACGCTCCTGTACCTCAAAATAGCTCGTTGCTAAGGAGATTTGGACAAGGTCGCTAGACTCCCGCAAACGCTTGGACGTTGTGTTTGTTGGCTTCAGTAAAGCCTTTGACAAAGTCCCGCATGAACGGCATCTGTTTAAACTCCAAGTAATCGGTATTTCTGGGAACCTCCTGTCTTGGATCTCTGACCTCCTGAACGAACGTTGCATGAAAGTGAAGGTGAATGACACCTTTTCTATTCCTGGTCTGATGACAAGTGGGTCACATAGGGTTCTGTCCTCGGTCCCGTACTTTTCAATATCTTCATCAACGACTTACCGTCTACTCTTCAGAAGGATTGCCGAATCTAGGCTGACGACCTAAAGCTTGAAGACGCGGACAGATTACCATCTCCGCTCGAGCTACTCCATGACTGGTCGATTAAGTGGTAGTTGCCCGTAAATCGTGATAAATGCTCTGTTCTTCCCGTTGGCTCATCTAAACCATGTGGAACCTACCACCTTGGTGGTTCCTTGCTCAGAAGCGCAACCCAAGTAAGGGATCCTGGAGTGATAGTGTCATCAGACCTCAAGTATATTCAGGATATTCGGTTCTATACGTAGATGGTTTGCTCTCCTGACACCGGGGCTTTGCTGACTATTCTTTTAACCCGCATGTACTCCCGTTTCTCGAAATCGGGCTACTCACTGCCTATCCTCTCTTCAAAGAAGAATGTGATATGACAGATAAATTCAATGGCGTAGATATATATCCGTCCCTAAGCTGCAAGTCCTGTCGTATTCAATCCGACTTCAACACTAAAGTTGTTCTCTCTAGTTTACCGCCGTCACCGCGGAGATTTGATATTCACTCGTGGTGTTCTCAGCGGAGAACCGGGTTGCGAGTTGCAGAACTTGTTTCAACTCAACACTGAGAGTTCGACACGATGCCACCGTTGGAAACTGTTCAAACCGATGAATCTCCGTGTGCGGCTCCATCTCGCCTCATCAACTCGCGTAGAGAATGATTGGAACAGGTTGCCGGAGACTATTGTTGATGCTGAGATAGAGGAACCTTACGAAAAACAATTAGATTCTGACCTGAGTGAGCTCGGATTCTGCTGCCTCTAAGACAGCCACAATGATCCTCTGCAGAACCTAGTTCAACAATGACCGTCGTCATCTCCGCAATGATCGGAGAGTGAAGGAGCTGACAAAACATCTTCCTTCTGCTCTCCATCATCCAATGATCCTATGACCCAAGTACCATTTGCATGACCGTTTGTGAAACAGAAAGGCATGGCCAGGAATTCGTGCAGACCGGACGGAGCGATAAACGCAACCTTACACCTGTCGTCAGGGTATAGCTCTGCCTGCCAATAACCCGAGGCTGGGTCAAAGCTAGTAAAACAAAGTAAGACACTGATGGAGTCCATTGTATCATTTATTCTCGGTAATGGAAAACAGTCCTTTCGCGTGACCGAATTCAGCTTACAATAGTCTATACATAGATGCAGTTCTCTGCTTTTCTTTTGACTTGAACAAAGCACAACGCCAATGGCGATTTTAGCAGACGCATACGCCGCGTCGTAACAGTTCTCCGATAGCGCTTTTTAATTCTGCCAGGAACTGGATAGATACACGTCTGGCAGCTTAATAACTTGATGTCGCGTTGCATGTGTCTACGCGGTGCTGTAAAATCTACATCTTCCTTAGCGACATCTGACCAAGCAAAATCGCGCTGGTGTTCTGTAAATATTTTTCACTTTTACTCATGATGACGGTCGGTAATTCTTCAGCAACGCGTTCAATACATTTCAGCGCAGAGGTCTCAGCTACCGTACAGAACACCACAGAACTATTCCTCCTAACAAACGGTCACACGTGATTGGCGACTTCTATTGATTCGTATAAAAACTCAACATTGGCATTGAAGCGGAAGAAGATATCCACTTCCGGCACTAAACCCCAGTAGATGTCGCCTAATACAAAAACCTAATGTGCCGCTGTCATCACTTTTAGCTCACTGATCGCTGTGATCCATACAGGAATTTGATAGATGCCAAGTTGGTTGCCACCAATTTCGAAGAACTGTCTTGGGACAAATAGTGAGATATACGCTTCCGGACGAAAGAACATATGCCCCCGTATCCATGAGCTTCTTAAAACGTTGCTTCCATATGAACTCTGATATCAGGGTTGGCTAACGGGTTTGATCCGACACCGTTGGCACAGTGAACAAGTAAAGTCGGAACCTACATCGCGGTTTGTGTTCGCCAATGTAAGTAGTCTTCTCGTACCTCTGGCATGGCGAACCCTCATTTCGTGGATAAAAGGGAGAGGATGATGACCAACCCTACACATTCTGTGTTCTGGAAACGTGGGAGGAGGAGCCGTTCTTGTGATCGACGAGGATGAGTAAGTCAGGTATCCGGTAAGGATTGAGTTTCAATGCAACATATTACAATTTGATTACGAATGCAATTACTCTACGTCTATGTAGCTGGTTGCAACATCGACTGCTTCAGCCTGCAATCGTGAAGGCTTGCGGCTGAACTTGAATAGCTGCACAACAGGAAAGACGCTGGTTTAGAAGGGGGTAAAAACAACATGGCGCGTCGCGTGACAAACACCACTGTAAATTGATTTGTGTTCTTAGGTGTAATATTTACCCCACTTTCCCATATAAATCTCAGCCAACTCTGGACCGATTCACCTATAGCTTACCAATTCATCTGACCTGAGGAAGATATTGCGTCAACAGCGAACGCTGTCAAAATAAAACCTACAAACATCGATTTGTATTTCAAATCTTTGAAAACCCTGAGATCCCAGTCGGGTCCAAAGGTATTCCGATATCTTGAACACGAAATTTATTTTAACAGGCTTGACGGACTTATGCACTTAGTTTGTAACATTCGTATATAGCTGGTAGAAATCGTCGACGGATGCTGACAAGAAGCATTTCAGCTAAGAGCAAGTATATGCTTGTGGGTTGACGATGTTCTGCAATTTCTGATTAAAACCTCTCGTTTCTTTATGTCATGGATGTTCTCAATTAACAATAGTTTTCCTAGATTATTTGCAAATAAAATAACACCATACCCGATCGGTGACAGCATACGTAATTTAGGTAAGAGTCTTTACCAGCTTGACATATTACTAGGTATAGTGCGCTGTTGCCAATTTTGTTTGAGAAACTTGTGGTGCACGACTGTTTAACTAAGCATACAAGAAAAACAATTGGGCAGAATAAGCACATCGATACAACAATTCCATCAGGTAACTTGGATTTGTACCACACGCGATCACTCAGCTATTTAGTGGAAGCAACATTTAGTTTCACAATCGATTAGGCAAAATCATACTAGAGGCTTGTTTTATTTGAGTAGGTAAAACAAAGAGACGTACAATACATTAGTTTGAGCCGAATTACTGGTTTCAACACCACTGCTGGAAAATAAATACTGTTTGGATGGTTTACGTTTTCGTCAGATTGGCGTATGTGCCACATCCTTTTTATCGAGACACAGATCTACTAATTAATTTAGTCTAGTATTGGGAGTCTTTGTGGGTGCTGTTATAAACAAAGACGTGAACTATGACTAAACGCTCTGGTGACCCTGTACATTAGTGGGAATACTCGTGCATCTACCACCAGCAAATGCAGCAGGCTGAGAGGGACTATTTACTTCCGTTGGCATATTGCAATGGCTGTCCGCAGCCGCATATGCCAGAGACAATCATGCGGCTTCCGAGGAGGAAAGCTTACGGCGAACATGGAGAAAAGTTATATATCCGGCAAAAAGATAAACAAAGGGAATATTTGAATGCACTGTTTTCGATTATCGGTACTCCGTAGTATTTGCAACGATAATTTATACATCAACCTCCCTGGCTATGTCGATGTTATTAAGTGATTAGTTAATCTCCCTGGTCTGAAAATCTAGTATTTGCTTGCAGGAGAGTAAAATGCTCAATATTTACTTAAACTGCTCTTGTAGTATCTTTAATTGTATGCGTTTAATAAAACCAGTTAAATAGATGCTGCTTAGAGGTTAAATATTTCCTATCCCTTTTCTAAAGCGCGTTTAATACATCAATGCGCTTAAACTGTTCAACGCAGTAGGCGAAACTAAGCGCTTGCCTATTTCAATAAAATCAATTACAAACAAAATTAACTTATAACCGCTGTGTTAACCGATGCCGCTGAGCACAGACAATGAATAGGGATATAAAAGTCAGATACATTAAAAGACTGGAGTAGTTATTTTCGCTGAAGTCGGAACACGAAACATATATACAGTTTTCTCGAAATTTGACACGCTCATTTATACTAGTATAATGATATATTCGGTAAAATGGTGGAGCAAAACAATTTATGCATAGACAAAAATGCGACGTGATGCCTTGAGATTTCACACTGGCTAGACTTACAATGAAAGATACGTGTCTACACAGCATCAAAATATATAGTAACCTGACCTAAATGCTCATACCACTGTCTGCACAAAAGTAACATTTCATTAATATTGGAGGTTTTTGTTTCGTATGAACTGATATAATGCGAACATTATGCATATAATATATTAGGAGAAACGTATTAGCCCGTTGACAAGGAATAATTAACTAAATATACAATGTGCTTTTGTAATAAAACGGCTTTGAATAGTAATGACAGAATTGACGTTAGCTATCAACTTAGTCTCGCGAACAAACGAGCATTGTAAATAACAGATGATGTTAGCAGACGGTTGAGTGTTAGTGTTAAAACGTTTTATAACTCATATTGATGAAATAGCGATTATTGCCTGGTGCTGCAGGTTGGATATTATAATAACAGGTTCATTAAATCTGCTAAATTTTAAATGAAGTCTACACCTCAGAAATTCTAACAGCCAGTAGAAAAGTATTCTACTAACATCTCACAAACGAAAAGAACATCAAAGCAAGCGTACACACAAGCACTTTTAATATGAACATACTAATAAACATTTGAACCAGCAATCAGATAGTACGGATTAGTCACAAGGTGTCTCTCTAAGAGTGTAAGGGTTCCCCATCCGGTATTGCTAGCAGGTATAAACTGATAGACGTGAAAATCTATCATGGCGTCTTACCTGTATGACGCAGAGCGAAGTTTAGCCCGTTATTCCTTCGTAGTTTCAACAACACGTCAGGCAAACAAAACATTTAATCGCATAAACACTTTTCTCCGGCATGCGCACTAGCAGGCAATCACGCGTGATAAGAGTAATAACTATAACAAATTGAAGATTCCAGTGCAATTCAGTTAAACGATGCAAAGCTGCATATTCAGTAGCGGCTTATTCAGTTTGGAATATCCTTTTCCCATCAAATCGTTATCTCCTCTCAGTCGCACTGAGTAAAATATGAGACAGTGATCAGGCTGACAGTAGTTATAGATAATGAAAATTCCGAGTGCTTATCTATTGCGACTTCACTGGTATATGAGAACGAATTGCTTCCTTTATAAGGACACGGAACTAAACAGAATTTAACAAAACCTATATATACTTATATTCGATTTCCCAAGTTTAAATCACTCAGTTCCTTCATATACATCATTTGATTTACTTTTGAGTTAAGTGCAGCCAAATCGATTCTTGGAGACCTTGTTCTCTTCATTCACAGACTATAGTATTGTTTGGTTTCCATATGGCGTTACAGTGATTTCCCTCGCTACTTTGTCACTCAGCTAGAACGCCTGCGCTTGGTACTCGTAAAATACTGGGTGGTGTACACACCGTTGAACTCCTTCAATCATTTAGATTTACCAAATTCAGCAGATATATGAGGCAATCCGTATAACGTGTGCGTTAAGCGCGAGCTGGGTTTTTAAGGCAAATCGCGTTTAACATGGTTGCTGAAACAAAACAATTAATTCTTCGACTGTTTGCTAAAACAACATAATTGTAAATAGAGCTAATATACCATGTAGTTTCTAGTCTAATTGTCTTGCTTTTTTCACTGTTAACATAAAGGAGATCTGGTGTAACTATATAGTAAAATGATTCAGAAGGCAAATTAAGCTAAGCGACACACTGCTAATATTATTGGAACATTTTTCTGAAAGAACAAATACTCGTCCGTATAATTTGTGCCTTACAATGAATTCCGAACATTGCATATTTCGAATTAACTCCAAGCATTTCAGTAGCATTTATTACAGATGTGGTTGCCCTTCACAGATTGATTAATTTCCAGTATCGCAAACATATATTTTCGTCACCTCGTTTCATAAATATAGCTCAAGCTTGTGCAGGTAATTCAATTCCTAATCTGTTTTCTATCATATTTTTCATTTACGGTTCTATGTGTTTAGTGAATTAATTTATGCACTTACCCATTTATATTGGATTATTTACAGGAAGGAAAACATTCATCTTAATTGTTATGTGAGGAATTCACTCCATCCGTTTTGGTATATTAATATAGGTCCAATTAGATTAATGGTTTTATTTATCTAGCCCTGGATTACATTATCCAAATCAACAGTCAAGTCGAATAAGTAGCACTGGATCCGACGAGCTGCAAAGAACACTAAGGCAAACATAGATTAACTCCTTTAATTCATAGCTAAACCACATCGTGTATCCAAAAACAGATGGACAAGGTATCGGATCTTATTGAAAAGCCAACAATAGCGTGTTGCCAAATAGCTAAGTGGAACCATGCAGAGGGTAATGCGACCGCATTTAATGGTATGCCAGGAAGTAAATCGGTTAGTCCAAAAATCTAAAAACGCCATTAGCTTTGCGTTGCAACGCCTTTCTTCTGTTGCTTCTTCATGTGACACAGGTTTCTAACTTGTCTGTTAAAAGGTATTAGAGGATTGCGTTCGTAAAAGCGGTGTATCTTTGCTGATGATGCTTTGCTGAAGATTATGTTACATCGAACTTTTTCCGGATCTCATTACTAAATACAAATAAACAAATTTAAACCGAAATTGCAGAGGTAAAGTAAGCAGCCAAACTCATTTTAATAGCACAATGACAAAGTAATAAAAACGATATTTCTAAAATAAATTAATACCCATGAAAAGGGATGTTTTGCGTACCATGCAATTATTTTGAATTCTTTGCTCTGTAGGTCTTTAAAGTTTTCTAATCCACATCAATACCTTTACCATTAATGAGCTTGATACTATATACAAAGTTCACGGAAGCTTTGTACTTAAAACGATAGATTACTTTACGTATATCATTTTGCTTTGACTTCTTAGACAAAACTCGATAATGTGACATACATTTCGTGTCTCAATATGACCTTCGGAAGTAGATGCAAAGCGATGGCTATTACAACAACAAACATTCAGTTAGTAAATAGTCATAATTTACGTTATTACGTACAAACCGGCCATCCTATTTAAATATATTTTTTCACTCGCCGTCATGTTAAATACTACAGGAATTCTATTTACAACCCAACAGCAACTCTTCGCATTATTGCCTCTAAGCTCTGAAAGTGGAACAAAATGTAATGCTCCAAAGCAATCTTCCAGCATCTTCATAATTGTCAAACTTTTATCACATTGACCAGATTCAGTGTTAAATGATATATCCGCAATTGTGGCCATAAAATTACTTGCCCAAAGTCTTACTCTCTGTAGTTAAACAACGATTTTCCACCACAATTTCGATGCTAACATGTACAGTTTGACAACGATAAAATTTAATAAACCTAAGGGTAACACAAAAAGCGAAAGCCTAATACGCAGCCAAAGTAGCAAACACCGAACACCTAGGTGGCAGCAATACTACTCACACTTCCTTATGGAATGATAAGATACATTACACCAACTGACACTTATTGTAACAATTCGTCGCATGGAAGCATGCCTGTGCAGATAACGAAGAACCTATGTGTTCGTTAACCAATTCTTATTAAAT
>OX104060.1:40648141-40688037 GCA_944474145.2 Dicrocoelium dendriticum
AATGTTGGGACGATCAAATACTGCTCGAGCGGATCATTTCTCCCACTATTGATGTTGGCGCACGGGGAATAAACATTATCTCGGACTTATGTCTTGGTATGAAGTAGCAAAATTCCGCCAAGGTTTGACCCCTGAAGCTTGTATGCGGAAACCAAGAAGAGTGCGAGCGCATCCTGCGACGGACTCCACGTCTCATGGGTGAACGTTTCTACGTGTTACGAGTCCTCGCTACCGTGGACCGAATTAAAATAAAGAAGGGTGTAGAGGATCTACGAAGGCGCTGGGCGAGTGCTGAAACCGAACTACATATCGTAGATTATTGCCTAGTTCGGAAGAGCACAAGAGCCCGCTGGAGTCCGAGTTTTGTCATTCCTAGACAGTAAAGTATAAAAACGGACTACGTGTTCTATCAGCGAATGTGCACGGTCTATGGAATAAATTGGATGAAAATCGGTTTCTTAATTCGGAGACTCTTCCAGACCTGATGGCCTTCACCGAAACCTGGCTATTCTCTGATATCACGGACTCCGAATTGTCAATCCGTGAATAACACCATTTCCGGACCGATCGCCACGTACAGAGGTCAGGTGAAGTAATACTTTGTTGGAAGACAGGTCTCATGGTACATGTAATTGAAGCTATCAGTGACCATGATGAAAATTTCGAAGCCCTATGGTGCTGTGTCCATGGTGGATGCAGACCTTTCTTGGTCGGTGTCGTCTACAGCGCGCCATCGGGTTCCGGAGCGCGCTGGTTGGGCTCGGTAAGGATGCACGGTGGGCGCAAGGACTGTCTAACCTTGGGGCATTTTAAGACACTGGATATCGATTGGGATCTACTGCTTTGTGATCGCCGATCGGACTCCTTCAATGCCACATTGATTAAAACCGCTCAGGAATACAGAATCTTTCAACATGTCTTGTCATTTTTCCACAGACCAGACGCTGCACATCTTAGAACTCTTGCTCTATCCGGCAGATTCGGATGTCTTGAACCTAACCGTACTTCAACCCATAAACAAGAGCGATCATTGTGTTGTTTCAGTTCACTGGGCTCGCCGTCTCACGACCCATAGCCATAGTAATCACCGACGGAAGTTTTGGCGTGCCCATCCACTCCGTCTGTAAATGGCCGCAAGCGCTATAGTTTGGAGTATCCCTGAAGACATTAACTTCGACGACGCGCGGAAGCTCGTACTTTACAAAAATGACATCGTCAATTGAGCAGGTAGTCCCTCCTTCTAGCGAAATTATTTTATCAGAGGTCCAAGTTAGATGGATCAAGAATTGAGGTCAGCTATGATTAGAAGACGCAAATTGTGGGACCGTTTTAGGCTATCTCAATAAGAACCCGACTTCCATCACTACAAGACGGTCAGCAATGTTTATGTCGCAATGAAACGTTAGAAACGCCGACATTAGGAACTATCCTTGCTGAAACCCTCCAGAATCGCGCCTAAAATGCCCTACTCTTATTAGAAAAGAAGCACTGGAGCTGGTCATAGCATCCCTGCTTTGTGTTCCTGTCCTCATCAAAGTTTATTTCACGAGAACGCTAGGAAGCTAGTCACTTGGCAATGCGATACGCTTCTGTTTATGCAGAAGCAACACCATTAATTGACAGAGCCTTATTCACCTTTGCATCTTCCTTGGCCAAAGTAGATATTAACACTGATTCTGTGATGAAACTTCTTCTTGCGTTAGATCCGTGCAATTCACCCGGCCCTGATGGATTGCATCCTTGGTTCCTTAGGCCTGTGGCGGATTACATAGCTTTACCCATATATCAAGTCTTTGGTCGCTCACTAGAAGCTGGCCGTCTTCCGTCAACTTGGAAAGTGGGTCTTGTCAAGCCCATCTACATAGGAGGAAGTCAACATGATCCAACCAATTATCGTCCAAGCTGTTTGACGTTTATAGTGTGTAAAGTTATGGAACGGATCCTAAAACTGGCTGTTAACCTTCCTCTTGGGGGACAGAATGTCATTACTTATACCCAACATGGGTTCCGAAAAGCACGCTCCTGTACCTCAAAATAGCTCGTTGCTGAGGAGAATGGACAAGGTCGCTAGACTCCCGCAAACGCTTTGGACGTTGTGTTTGTTGACTTCAGCAAAGCATTTGACAAAGTCCCATATGAACGGCTTCTGTTTAAACTCCAAGGAATCGGTATTTCTGGGAACCTCCTGTCTTGGATCCCCGACTTCCTAAACGAGTGCTGCATAAAAGCGAAGGTGAATGGCACATTTTCGGCTCCTGTTATGATGGCGAGTGAGGCCCTACAGGGTTCTGTCCTCGGTCCCATACTTTTCAATATCTTCATCAAAGACTTGCCGTCTACTCTTCAGAAGGATTACCCAATATTTTCTGACGACCTAAAACTGTGGATGAAAGTATACAGACTTGAAGACGCGGACAGATTACAACCTACGCTCGAGCTACTCCATGAGTGGTCGAGTAAATGGCAGTTTCCCACAAATCGTGAAAAATGTTCTGTTCTCCCCGTTGGCTCATTTAACCCATTTGGAAACTTCCACCTTGTTGGTTCCTTGCTCAAAAGCGCAACCCAAGGAAGGGATCTTGAAGTGATAGCGTGATCAGACCTCAAGTCTATACAAGACCCCCAGAAGATGGTCGCTGCGACCTACAGGATATTCCGTTCTATACGTGGAGTGTTTTCTCTCCTGACACCGGGGCATTTCTGACCCTTATTTAGCTCGCTTGTACGCCAGATTCTCGAATACGGGCTACCCACTGCCAATCCTCTCTCCAAAGAAGAATGTGATATGATAGATAAATTCAACGGCATAGATATAAATCCCTCCCTGAGTTGCAAGACCTCTCGTATCTAGTCTGACTTCAACTACTGAAGTTGTTCTCTCTAGTTTACCGCCGTCACCGCGGAGATTTGATATTCACTCGTGGTATTCTCAGTGGAGAACCGGGTTGCGAGTTACAGAACTTGCTTCAACTCAACACTGAGAGTTCGACACGATGCCACCGTTGGAAACTGTTCAAACTGAGGAATATCTCGTGTGGCTCAATCTGGCCTTATCAGCTCGCGTAGAGAATGATTGGAACAGGTTGCCGGAGACTATTGTTGATCCTGAGACAGAGGAATGTTATAAAAAACTGTTGGATTATTAAAAAAGTGCGCTCGGATTCTGCTGCCTCTAAGACAGCCACAGTGGTCCTCTGCGGAACCTAGTTCCCCAATGACCGTCGTCATCTCCGCAATGATCGGAGAGTGAAGGAGCAGAGAATAGATCTTTCTTCTGCTCTCCATCATCCAACGATCCTATGATCCAATTACCATTTGTCTTAGCTTTTTTAAAACAGTACGGCATGCCTGGAATTCTTACAGACCGGACAGAGTGATAAACGCAAACTTACACCTGTCGTCAGGGTGTAGATCTACCTGCCAATAACCCGAGGCCAGGTCCAAGCTAGTAAAACAAAGTAAGACATTGAAGGCGTCCATTGTATCATTTATTCTCGGTAATGGAAAACAGTCCTTTCGCGTGACCGAATTTAGCTTACAAGAAGCTATAAATTTTTGCAGTTCTCCGCTTTTCTTTTTGAAGAGAACAATGCACAACGCCAATGGCGATTTTGACAGTCGAATAAGCTCACGTAATAACAGGTCTCCGGTATTGCTTTTTAATTCTGCCTGGAAATAGAGAGGTACACGCCTGGCAGGTTGATGACTTGATGTCACGTTACCTGTGTCTACGCGATGCTGTAAAATTTGCATCTTCCCATATCGTCATCTGACCAAGCAAAATCGCGCTGGTGTTATTTGAAATGTTTTTCAATTTTACTTTCGATAAAAGTCGGTAATTCTGCAGCAACGCGTTCAATACATTTCAGTGCAGAGGTCTCAGCTACCGTACAGAACACCACAGAACTATTCCTCCTAACTAACGGTCACATGTTATTGGCGGTTTCTATTGATTCGTTGAAAAACTCAACCTTGGCATTGAAGCGGTAGAGGATATCCACTTACGGCACAACACCCCAGTAGATGTCGCCTAATACAAAAGCTTAATGTGCCGCTGTCATCACTTTTAGCTTACTGATTGCTGTGATCCAATACAGGAATTTGATAGATATCAAGTTGGTTGCCGCCAAGTTCAAAGATCTGCGTTGGGAAAATAGTGAGATATACGCTTCCAGACGAAAGAATACATGGCCCCCGTATCCATGAGCTTCTTAACCCGTTGCTTCCATACGAACTCTGAGATCAGGGGTTGGCTAACGGGTTTGGTCCGACACCATTGGCACAGTGAACAAGTAACGTCGGGACCTACAACGCGGTTTGTGTTCACCAATGTAAGCAGCCTTCTTACACCTCTGGCATTGCGAACCCTCTTTTCGTGGATTAAAGAGAGGGTGATGACGAACCCTACACATTCTATGTTCTGGAAATGTGGGAGCAGCAGCCGTTCTTGTGATCGACGAGGATGAGTAAGTCAAGTATCCGCAAGGAATTAGTTTCAATGCAACATAATACAATTTGATTGCGAATGCAATTAATCTACGTCTATGTAGCTGGTTGCAACATCGACTGCTTCAGCCAGCAATCGTGAAGGCTTGCGGCTAAACTTGAATAGCTGCATAACTGGAAAGACGCTGGTTTAAAAGGGGGTTAGAACATCATGGAGCGCCGCGTGACAAACACCAGTATAAAATGGATTGTGTTCTTAGGTGTAATATTTACCCCACTTTCCCATATAAATCTCAGCCAACTCTGGACCGATTCACCTATAGCTTACCAATTCATCTGACCTGAGGAAGCTATTGCGTCAACAGCGAACGCTGTCAAAATAAAACCTACAAACATCGATTTGTATTTCAAAGCTTTGAAAACCCTGATATCCCAGTCGGGTCCAGAGGTATTCCGATATCTTGAACCCGAAATTTATTTTAACAGGCTTGACGGACTTATGCAATTAGTTTGTAATATTCTAATATGGCTGGTAGAAATCGTCGACGGATGCTGACAAGAGGCATTTCAGCTAAGAGCAAGTACATGGTTGTGGGTCGACGACGTTCTGCAATTTCTGATTAAAACCTCTCGTTTCTTTATGTCATACTTGTTCTCAATGAACAATAGCTTTTTCGATTATTTGCAAATAAACTAACATCATATACGATCGGTGACAGCGTACATAATTTAGGTAAGAGTTTTGTACCAGCTTGACATATTACTGGGAATAGTGCACTGTTGCCAGTTTTGTTTAAGAAACTTGTGGTGCACGACTGTTTAACTAAGCATACAAGAAAAACAATTGGGCAGAATAAGCACATCTGTACAACAACTCCATCAGGCAACTTGGATTTGTACCACACGCGATCACTCAGCTATTTAGTGGAAGCAACATTTAGTTTCTCAATAGATTAGGCAAAATCACACCAGAGGCTGGTTTTATTTGATTAGGTAAAACAATGATACGTACAATGCATTAGTTTGAGCCGAAATACTGGTTTCAACACCACTGCTGGAAAATAAATACTGTTTGGATGGTTCACGTTTTCGTCAGATGGGCGTTTGTGCTACGTCCTTTTTAACGAGGCACAGATCTAGTAATCAAATTAGTCTAGTATTGGGAGTCTTTGTGGGTGCTGTTATAAACGAAGACGTGAACCATTACTAAACGCTCTGGTGACCCGGTACATTAGTGGGAATATTCGTGCATCTACCACCAGCAAATGCAGCAGGCTGAGAGGGATTATTTACTTCCGTTGGCATGTTGCAAATGCTGTCCGCAGTTGCATATGCCAGAGAAAATGACGCAGCTTCCGAACATGAAAGCTTACGGCGAACGTGGAGAAAAGTTATATAGCCGGCAAAAAGATAAACAAAGGGAAAATTTAAATCTACTCTTTTCGGTTGTCGGTGCTCCGTAGTGTTTTCAACGATAAATTATACCTCAAACTCCCTGGCTATGTCGATGTTATTAAGTGATTAGTTAATCTCCCTGGTGTGGAAAGCTAGTATTTTCTTGCTGGAGAATAAAAGGCTTAATATTTTCTTAAAATGATTTTTCAAATATTTTTAACCGTTTGCATTTAACAAATGCATTTAAAGTGATGCTGTTTAAATTCTAAATGCTTCCCATCCATTCCTAAATGTTTTTTATTGCATCCATGCGCCTTAATTATTCAAAGCAATGGGCGAAACTAAGCGCTTTCCTATTGCAATAAAATCAATTACAAACCAAATTAACTTATAACGGTTGTGTCAGCCGATGCTGCTGAGCACAGGCAATGAATAGGGATATAAAAATCGGACACATTAAAATATTGGAGTAGCGATTTTCGCTGAAGTTTGAACATAAAACATATATCTATTTATCTCAAAAGTTGACACACTTATTCAAAGTAGTATTTATGATGTATTCGGTAAAATGGTTGAGCAAACCCATGTACGCATAGACAAATAAGCGCCGTAAAGGTATAAACGTTATTAACGTTTAGATGTATGCGATGCGGAAATCCGTAGGATGATGGCCTAAATTAAATGGTTGAAAATACAAAAATAAATTAGATTCTTTTCTACCTTATGAAAAAATAGGCTCGTAAACGTGCACCGTATCCATGTGATGCCTTGTTATTCCACGTTGGCTAGACTTACAATGGAATTTACTTGTCTACATAGCATCAAAACCTGACTTAATGATCATACCACTGTCTGCACATAAGCAAAAGTTCATTAGTATTGGAGATTTCTGTTTTGTATGAAATTAGCTAGTGTGAACACTGGGCAAATAATACATTAGGAGAAATGTATCAACCCGTTGACAAGGAATTAATAGCTAAATATGCAATGTGATTTTGTAATAAAACGTTTTGAATAGTAATGACAGAATTGACGTTAGCTATCAACCTAGTCTCGCAAACAAACGAGCATTGTAAATAAAAGATGATGTTAGCAGACGGTTGAGTGTTAGTGCTAAAACGTTCTGTAACTCATACCGCTGAAATAGCGATTATTGCCTGGTGCTGCAGGAAGGATATTATAATAACGGATCCATTGAAATCTGCTGAATTTTAAATGAAATCTACACTTCACC
The DNA here is from genome assembly GCA_944474145.2 of Dicrocoelium dendriticum. Taxonomy (NCBI): domain Eukaryota; kingdom Metazoa; phylum Platyhelminthes; class Trematoda; order Plagiorchiida; family Dicrocoeliidae; genus Dicrocoelium; species Dicrocoelium dendriticum. The sequence continues at coordinate 40,655,217 of OX104060.1, forward strand.
AATTCTAACAGCCAGTATAAAAGCGTTTCACCAATATCTCTCAAACAGAAAGAAAATCAAAGGAAGACTACATACACATTTTTAAGATGAATATACTAGTAAAGAATCGAACCAGCAATCAAATAGTACGGTTTGGTCACAAGGTGTATCTCTAAGAGTGTAAGGGTTCCCCATCCGGTATTGCTAGCAGGTATAAACTGATAGACGTGAAAATCTATCATGGCGTCTTACCTGTATGACGCAGAGCGAAGTTTAGCCCGTTATTCCTTCGTAGTTTCAACAACACGTCAGGCAAACAAAACATTTAATCGCATAAACACTTTTCTCCGGCATGCGCACTAGCAAGCAGTCACGCGTGATAAGAGTAATAACTATAACAAATTGAAGATTCCAGTGCAATTCAGTTAAACGATGCAAAGCTGCATATTCAGTAGCGGCTTATTCAGTTTGGAATATCCTTTTCCCATCAAATCGTTATCTCCTCTCAGTCGCACTGAGTAAAATATGAGACAGTGATCAGGCTGACAGTAGTTATAGATAATGAAAATTCCGAGTGCTTATCTATTGCGACTTCACTGGTATATGAGAACGAATTGCTTCCTTTATAAGAGCGCGGAACTAAAGAGGATTTAACAAAAGCCTATGTATGCTTATATTGTGTTTTCAAGGAGTAAATCGCTCAAATGCTTCATATACGTCATTTGATTTACTTTGGAGTTAAGTACAGCCAAATCGATTCCTGGAGACCTTATTCTCTTCATTCACAGACTATAGTACTTTTTGGTTTCCATATGGCGTTACAGTGATTTCCCTCGCCACTTTGTCATTCAGCTAGAACGCCTGCGCTTGGTACTCGTAAAATACTGGGTGGTGTACACACCGTTGAACTCCTTCAATCATTTAGATTTACCAAATTCAGCAGATACATGAGGCAATCCGTATAACGTGTGCGTTAAGCGCGAGCTGGCAAATCGCGTTAAACATGGTTGCTGAAACAAAACAATTAATTCTTCGACTGTTTGCTAAAACAACATACGTGTAAATAAAGCTAGTATACCATTTATATTCTAGTCTAATTGTCTTGTTTTTTCACTGTTAACATAAAGGGGATCTGGTGTAACTATATATTAAAATGATTCGGCAGGCAAAGTAAGCTAAGCGACACTCAGTCAATATTATTGGAACATTTTGCAGAAACAAAAGATACTCATCCGTATAATTTGTGCCTTTCAATAAATTCCGAACGTTGGATATGTTGAATTCGTCCCGAGATGTCCAGTAGTATTTATTACGGATTTGGCTGCTGTTTACAGATTGATTAATTTTCAGTATCGTATACATATATTTTCTTTACTTCGCTTCATAAATAAAGCTTAAGCTTGTGCAGATACTTCAATTCCCACTCTGATTTCTTGCATTATATTTCACTTAGGGTTCTATGTGTTTAGTGAATTAGTTCATACTCTTTTGGAAAATTTACAGATAATAAATCTTTTCATCCTTACTGCTATGTAAGGACTTCATACCATTCGTTTCGGTATATTAAACTAGGTCCAATTAGAGTAATGGTTTTATTTATCTAGCCCTGTATTACATTTTCCAAATCAACAGTCAAGTCGAATAAGTAGCACTGGATCCGATGATCTGCAAAGAACGCTAAGGCAAACATGGATTACTTCCTTTAATTCATAGCTAAACCACATCCTATATACGAAAACAGATAGACAACGCATCGGAGCTTACTGGAAAGACAACAATAGCGTGTGGCCGATTAGCTAAGTGAAACCACGCAGAGGATAATGCGACCGTGTTCAATGGCATGCCAGGAAGTAAATCGGTTATCCCGAAAATCTTTAAACACCATTAGCTTTGCGTTGCAACGCATTTCCCTTTCTGCCAGTTCATGAAACACAGGTTTACGAATTTCTCTTAAAAGGTATATTAGAACATTGCAGTCGCAAAACCGATGTATCGTTGCCAATGATGCCTTACTGAAGATTCTATATTACATCAAAATTTTCCGCATTTGTTGCTAAAAGAAGAGGAAAATTTGTAAGCCCAAATTGCAGAGGTAATGTAAGCAGCCAAACTCATTTTAATATCGCAATGATAAAGTAAGAAATAAGGTATTCTTAAAATAACTTAACTCCCATGCTAACCTATGCCTTGCGTAACATGCAGTTAGTTTGAATTCTTTGCTCGGTGCGTCTTTAAAGGTTTCCTAGCCAATTGGACGCTTTTACCATTAATTAGCTTGATGCTATATACATAGTTCACAGTACGATTATACTTAACACAACAGATTACTTTACGTAGATTGTTTGGTTTTGACTTCTTAGACAAACTTCGATAATGCGACATACATTTCGTGTCTCAATATGACCTACCGAAATAGAGGAAAAACGATGGCTATTACAACAGCAAAAATTCAGTTAGTGTGTAGCCATAAGTTACGTTCTTATGTACATACCGGCCGTCCTATTTATCCGTGCTTTATTATTCGCGGTCATGTTAAATACTACTAGAATTCCATTTACATCCCAACAGCACCTCTTCGCATTATTGCCCCTAAGCTATGAAAGAAAGTTAAACAAAATTTAATGCTCCAAAGCAATCTTCCACCATCTTCATAATTGTTTAACTTTTATCACATTGACCAGATTCAGTGTTAAATGATGTACCCGCAATTATGGCCATAAAATTACTTACCCAAAACCTTACTTTCTGTAGTTAAACAACAAGTTTCCACCACAAGTTCGATGATAACATGTACAGTTTGACATCGATACAATTTTATAAACCTAAGGGTAACACAAAAAAGCGAAAGCCTAATACGCAACCAAAGTAACAAACACCGAACACCTAGGTGGCAGCAATACTACTCACACTTCCTTATGGAATGATAAGATACATTTCACCAACTGACACTTATTGTAACAATTCGTCGCATGGAAGCATGCCTGTGCAGATAACGAAGAACCTAAGTGTTCGTTAACCAATTCTTATAAATTTGTACATGCAGCGGCATAGGCCTAGGAATCTATCGCTGTGCTACCTCTAAGGCTTTCTCTTTTTTAAGTTATTGAATAGGGAACAAATGTAGAAGCTTAACAATTTTTAAATCACAATATTCGTCACTGCCACTCTCACTCAGCAGGCATAGGTTATCCTGGAAATGTGACAGGCGCCGTGGTTTCGACCTTTGTGGCCGCGTCAGAGATGCGGCTCAGAGCAGACCCCTGCCGGGTCCCACTCCCATGACTTCTGCTTGCAAGAAGATAGTGCCAATTCGACATTAGGCTAGCCAATATCTTCTGCACATTTCGTAACTGGCATGGCAGTGGAAGAATAGCCGGGCTATATCATAGTCAACTGTCAACAACGCAGCTCCGCGGTTGTCACCCATGACGAAGTGGCACTAGCTGTGACATCGAGAAATTATTATGGCGGAACACGGCATGGTTGCGCTGGGATGCGCACCACCGTCGAGACACAGTAGCTCGAAACACCAGCATCTGGGGTTCTTTCAGTGTAGCCTTAGCCTGCTGCTTGAGTAACAATGATGAATTAGCTGAATTACACCAAAATCCGCACTACTCGTCAGTAAGCAATTTTTGTCTGACGCGATTGCCAGACCTGCTGGCTATTACGCCAGTTCCGTACGAACGTGTATGTTCTCCCTTTTAGAGATTGCAAAAAACCTGCTAAATATCTGACTAGTTTGTACGTCGGAGAAACGATACAATCTACAACGGGCCGATCAACAGCGTCGGACTTATGTTCTTATGCCAGCCCACAACATACCGATAGATGACGCATCGGGGTTAGCACAGCGTTACCAGACTGACGACAATAGCCTGGGGAAGCGAACTAAACTCGCTGTAGAAATTAACGTATGCCTTTATTTGTCATATTTCACGCTCCAGACGAGACTGTACTCTCATGAACAGGGACTCGTCATATAATCACTAATCTCCCCGTGTTGGCAAACCAGTATTTGGTGGAATTTGAGGGGACGAAGCTGACAGACTTCAGTAGATCGCCAAGGATATGGTGGCTCTACTTGGCTGCTATAGTTATGATTATGGATCGGTATATGAAGGATGAGGATCTAAACCATCTGAACACCTTTACTGGAAACCTGAGCCATACTAGGAGGGAACCATAATATTGCAGTGGCACACTGCAATTCCTTGGTTGCCATTTTCCATAGGATCTGCGGTCGGTTAAAGACGAAGATTTCTCGCAAGCCGAAATAATTGAAAGGAATGATACATTACAGTTAGGGTCATCTAAAACGTCTAGCCGCTTTAGCATTAAGACTGTTTTACGAAGTCCAGACTCCGAGTACATAGGAAGAGGACAGGAAAATCTTTATAAGTAGACAAAGAGCAGATTATTAGACAGTGGATATTCGTGGCTTATAGTAAAACGTCAGTTACAATTTGTTCTAAATCCACCTCCGCGACCCACTACCGAATGGATTATGACGAGAATTATTTCCTATAAATTCTTCAAATGAAATCCATTCAATTAATTGCGTTATGCACCCGGCATGTGTATATATGCACCTACAACGCGCACAATCTCCCCAATGTAACCGAAATCAAATCAATGGCAAAGCATTTCTACAAAGACCGGGTAGATACTGCCAAATTAGATAATCATGTTAAACGTCTACTGATTAGGCCAAGGATGACAGGCTTTTGGTCTCGTACAAGACGCTAGAATTAAGTTATGCCTGAAGTGCGGTAAGCGTGTGTGTGGACATGGACTAGCTTCTACTTCTGCCTAGTATAGGAAGTTGATATACATTCAGATAAGGTATTTGTAAGGGATGACTAATATCCGTCAGTATCTTAGAGGCCAGCTTTTACAAGAATTTATGTGTGTAGAAATCAGAATGTTGGTATATATATATATATATATATATATACTTGAACACCTCTTCATTCCGTTAAGTGCTTTAATGATCTGACAAAAATTGACTTAAGATACACAAAAGGCTGGGAAAATCACAGGGGAACAGTAATTTTATAGCGAGAAACACAGATATTGTAAAAGCGATCGATCAACTCACGCGAATCGCAGTAGGTTCTGAGCAGATAGGCATAAATAGAGAGTCTACTGACTTTTGTTAATGTTTCAGTTACATGAAGCCTCCAAGACAAATCGTAACTTAGCGTCATACCCAATTATTTGACTGATGAGGAAGAATATAATCCCTCGTTAGCCATATCTACCTTGTTGCACATTGTAAGGAGCCACTCCTGTCTCGCTCCTTTGTGTAAGGAAAAAATGTTATGGCACTTTGAAGCATTAAGAGACAAATCACGGGATTTGGACCAGATATCAAGATCGCTTATAAGCGCTTGTTGTCCGAATGAACAATCGAGGCTTTGGTTTTTGATGCCCAGGACGATATCGTCCGCATATTTTATTAAAGTCGCTTCGGTTGGAGCCGGCATAGAGCTGACAGTAATAGAAAAGAGAAAAGGCGATAGAAATGACCCCTGAAGACACTTGCGTTGATGAGTATTAGGACGGGACCTCTGTCAATGGGTTGGGTGATCTGCTTGCGTTCAGCAACATACACACAGAGAAAATAGAAAATGGAGTGATGTAATCTTTGAATACATAAATATTCTGGCAGTAATTCGCGGTTAACACAGCCAAATGCATTGCTGCAGTCAATGAAACATATCCAAATTGTTTTATTTCTATTGTCAAGAGATGATAGTATATAACGCACGAAGTAGGCCATCGTGTATAGGGTAGACCTCGAACTACAATAGAGCGTATTCTAAACTGCATCATGACTGCAGCATGACTTTCTCCAAATAATTTTAAGCAAAATAATTGCACGCGCTAGATCGATATTTGCTGGATCATTTTTCCGGTACCGGTGAAATGTTGAAACTTCTCCAGTATTCGGCTATTTTGTGTTTCTGCATACACATTGTGTATATATTTGCAAGAATTGTTGCCAAACAATCGGCCTATTCATTGAGTAATATAGGAGATGGTATGTTCGGCACACTAGCTTAACCGGAACGTAGAGGTTTCAGTAGAATATTTGTTCGCTGTCAACATGAGGCAGTGTTTCAGCAGGCCTCCAGAACTTAGGCACATGAAGACTCTGTAGCAGTATTACATTTGCAGAATTCCTGAGTAAATTTTTCCTCGTCTACTTCAAAGTAGGGCGAACCTCATGTAACTCCGCTAAGCGTTTTAAGCATTTTCTCAAGATCATGAAAACTACCGTTTTCAACAACAGACTAGATATTCACTTTGTTAAGACGGTGTAGTTATTCCTTTATACAACTTGTGAGGGACCTTACTAAGGTGCTGTCTTACTCATAAACTTTCTCCTTAAGTCGGCTAGCCACTTTAGGTGGAGTGAGAAAACCCTGTCAGCGCGGAGTTACGTAGTTTCCAAAGGAGTTTAAATAGCTAGTCAAATTAGCACACCACCAGGATACATATGAATCATTGCAGCCAGTGATTTGTTAGCCGTGGTTCTTGCTAAAAAGGATAGGTAAAATCTTGATTGATAAGTGTTTAGAATTACCGATTGGAGCCAGTATATTTACACAAAATCACTTCACATTATTAGAAAACACCAGGTCCAAGGTTGCCTTTGAATTGGCGGACAGAATTGCGATGTTTCGCCACCAGAGATCGGCAACTTCAGAAGCTACCAGACGAATACTAAACAGGGAAATAATAAAGATGATTTTTAATAAAGGCCAAAAGCTCTATTCAGCAGCGATGCGTATGTAAGGCCTGGTTTCCAAGAGATGTAACAATTATTTGCACTTATAAAATTTGCTGTAAAACTGTGAACCCATGTATATAGGTCAAACAAGGAGAGAGCTCTGCACGTGGATAAAAATACACAAAAGGCACGTTTGATTTCCACCGAGAAATGAGCTTGAATACCATGCTATACCAAGGAATTCACTATATTATTCGTCCGAGTTGAGGAATTCCCGGGTCATTCGTAACCGACACGTAGAATAAGGCGCGATGACGTAGATGACCTGCATTGATAAACAAAGAAAGCTACGAAGTACGTATCGAATGCCTGCTGACGAGCCGACTACTGAATGTGGCTGTATACTGGAGAGCAGTCAAGCTCACGACAATCGGAAAGACGATGATACATAGGGGTTAAAATGACATGGTGTGTCGCGTTACATTGCTCCCGCATTCCAACAGGCGCTGCCCTCAGCGTCTGCAACTCTCACAGCTAGCTGCAGCCAGTTGAATGGTACAACCGCTGAGGAACCATGATAGCCCGGCCTCAGAATTCCATTTTAAATGTGACAATAACTTCTCCACATTGAACGGTCCTTCTCAGTTTCGCATGAGCTAAGCAGGGACGCCCGGTTTTGTTGCTGTTTCTTTGAGCCAGATTGTATCACCAAAATTGAACGGATTTCCAAAAATTTTCCGGTTACAATAAACATTCTGGTGACTTTGCGGGTCTTGGAGTTGCACTTATGCCTTCTGATGTGATCGCAACAGACTTGATTATAACCGAAGTACATGCTCCAATGCGGTTAGAGTTTCATGATATGACTTCGGCAGCAGAGTATCCGAGGGCAGACGCGGTTCGCGACGCGTCATCACAAGAGGTGCTATCTGACCAGTCGATGATTGGACGGACGCTCGATATGACAAGCAAAATTTAGGCTTAACTATGACCCATTCCTGAGGAGTTTTGGAGTCAGGAAATCCTATAACAGCGTCTTAGGCTTAGACTCGTGCATTCAACTAATCCGTTTCTCTGGGTGGTAAGCAGACTTAGGTGTTCTCCGGATGCTAACAATGTGATATAAGTCGCTCATGACTGTGTTTTTGAAGCTGGCTCCGCGGTCTGATGTTAAGTGTTTGGGTGATCTCCACCTGGCCACCAATTTAAAGAAGAAATTTACTGCTGAACTACATACCTCTATTTTCTGAAGAGGAAATGCTTCGCACCATTTGGTAAAGCAGTACTTAATAACATGGACATATGTATTATGGAAAGCTTTCTGTCTCTATTTTTATCTTAACTGCTCTGTTAGGACTTGACGCCATTCGTTTCAGCATATTGCTATGGGTCTTATTTGTGTAATTGTTTTATTCAGAATGCTCCAGATTACATTTTATGAATCAACAGACAAACTGAATAGATAGCAATGGACACGATGACCTGCATCGAACACTATGGCAAACATTGCGTGCTGTATTTCAGAGCTAAACTGCATAGTATAAACGAAAACAGATGGAGAATGTATGAGAACTGACTGGGAAGCCGACAAGAGTGTGTGGCCGAATAGCCAGGTGGAACCACGCACAAGTTAAAAGTGATTGCAGACGAAGGCATGCCAGAAAGTAAATTGGTTGGTCCAGGATGCTTGAAAAAACATGAGCCTTGTGTTTCAATGCGATTCCCTTTCTGCCAGCTCATGAAACCCACGTGTACGAAGTTGGCTCTTGAAATGTCTATTGGAGCACTGCAGTCGCCGAGACCATGTATTGTTAGTATGGACGGTATTCTGAATACTGCATGGTATATCAAACTTTATCCGCTTATTCGAGATACAAAAGAGAAGAGATATTGTGAGCTGAAATTACAGTTGGACAATAAGCAGCAACACCCAATTTAATAGCGTAATGACAAAGTAATGAACAAGGTAGTGCTAAAATAAATTAATTTCTATGCTAACCTATGCTTTGCGTACCATGCAAACATTTAGAATTTGTTCCTTGTAATTCTTTAATCGTCCCCAAGCCAGTTCAATTACATTTACTACTAATGAGTTTGATGTTATATACACAAGTCACGGAAGAATGTAGTTTATAACATAGGTTTAGGTTACTTTATAAGTTTGCTATGACTTCTTAGACAAATCTCGAAATAGCAGGGGAAGAAAGTTGAAAATTTTTAATGATGCTCAAGAATAATCCATTATCTCTATACTATCATTTGGTTGCCTTCAGAAATTGGGAAAGCACGTTAGGAAGACAAAAGCTGGACTTCGGGTTGGAACTTCCGTCATTCATTTTGCACCTCATGCTTATTCGGTCACACGCATATTAAAGTATATAGTTGCATACTGGTGATTGTTAATGGTAATGAGGAGACAATAGGAAATGCATACAAATATAAGCTTTCTTCATCGGACCGTACTTTTCAAATCTCTATAATAACCTATATTTTTTAACATTGCCCAGACCCTAGGTCGAATGACATTTCCGCAATTATGGCCATACAAATTACCTTTTCCCAAGCGTTACGGTGTGTATTTAAACAAGTTTTTTCCACCCCTATTTCGATTCCAACATGTGCAGTCTGACATAGATAGAATTTTAACAACCAAAATTTAACACACAAATGCGAAAGCCTAATACGTAGCAAAATTGACAAACACTGAACACATCCGGGGCAGACACACTACTCATGTTTCCATATGGAATAATAAAATGCATTTCACTAGCTAACCCTTAATTTGAATTGGACGCATGGAAGACATGCTTTTGCTTATAACTAAGAGACTATGATTTGCTTAACCAGTTTTTATAAATATGTAAATTCAATAGCATACGTCTAGGAATTTATCGGATATCGTAAGGAGACGTGCGGTGGCCCATATATTTCTCCTTTGCGGTCAAATTCACCGGCACAAAGCCGATTCAAATCACATCAAAACTTTGGTGCAGCATTAATTACAACTGTACCCCAAAATATATGAACACATATAAATCCACTGGTAAATCAGAGGTACAATGTTCTTGAGCCATTAGGACTTCCGAAATCGCTTAGTCCGGTGCAAGTCAACTGAACTACGCGAAGCCATGTACTAGCTAGCAATTCACTGAAATCCAGATTGTGTTCTGTTTAAATGTGGCAGTTTATCTAGTTTGGTTAGAGAAGCCTTCACTTATATTTGATCGAAGCGGCACATTTTGTTTGTTATCCTAACAATATTTACAAACAATAGAAGAGTATGAACAGGAGGTACATGAAAATCCGACGAATAAACTAGCAAATTTTCACTTATCTTAGACTGAGTGGATACCACCCACAGATGGAGAAGTTTAGATGGTGTTGTGTTTTCCTCAAGCAGTAGCATCAAAACCAAAAACGGGTAGCGGCAGCGTCTTATTAACCAAGCGAAATTATTAAAAGCCAGATTCACACAAGATATCTTTTAAACCAGACTGCTCAAATAATTAGCAACATTTTCTTCATGACCTTAATTGCGAAAGAAACATACGAATCCTCGTCTGAACAGTGTATATTTTATCAGGTGTTGACCATGGGCTTCAAAATACCGCATTCCTGATTCACCTGAGATAGTGTCACTACCTAGGATGTTGTATTGACGGCTGTGTTAGTCTAAGTGAGCAGGAAATCTCGACGAATATAAAGCATAGTAGTGCAAATGGCAATTTGAATTGTCAGTGAAGATAGCTGGTAAAACAGTATGCACATCGTCCTTTATACTATCAGTTTGGTGAGACCTAGGGTGCTTCCATATTTTGCTTATATTCCGTCCATTACGTTTAGCCGGGCATTGCAATCGCATTCATTTTATTAACTTCATTTGATAATTACGAGTTTTTTATATTATAACATTATTTCTGAAAAATTTAACGCCCACGTTGTCCTCTGAGTTATGGTGGCAATTTCTTTATCTGGTAGAAGTACTAAATTAGTAAGTGATAACTATTCGACTATTATATCATAGAATGCTTCTCTTTGTCTAACTCCTTTATTCCATGGAATTCGATTAGGTCCAATCATTTTGGTTCAACAAGTTTACGAGTACTTATCAGCTATCCAGTGAATAAATATTTATTGAAAAGAAACTCTCACGCAAGTAATAGTTTAGACTTGTGGGATTGGAATTTGAATAATAGGAAATATTCACATCTATAAATATGTCGGTGCAAGTTTGGAACAGTGTAGACTACAATATTACTACTATGGTATTTATGTCTTTGATGAGCCTCACTGGCGATTGTAACCATGCAGGAAATAGCAGTCTCAATAGATTCGTTACAGTGGGGTTGTTTAACTTTTCAGTATAAACGCTATTATTGAACAACATTTTTGTACCTTCTCAAGCTATTCAAATGCGTTTTACGTTTTAACAACTACGCATTATTAGCGCATGTTCTGTTGAACGGATATCCGAACGGGTATGTATTGATCATTTAATGTGGGCACTTTGTCAAGAGAACTGTCTAATTATAGACATGGTTTGTACTTCATACGTGATATAAGCTCTTATTTTAGGATTGTGACGTTGTTCGTCGTTGTGACTTTCAATACAATACGGTATTTCATGAAAGATTTGTTCTAGAATAATTGAACATTTCCACAAACGTTTAACAGTCTGTGCCGATGAAGACGACTTGTAATGAAATACAAGTTATCAAATGAATAAGTTGTTAAATTTGTATAGCATATGGTTTTGTCAAGAAGTTAAGTTTAAAATATGAGGTAAACGAACGTTGTTAATAAAAATTACTATGCATCAACAAATAAATGAATTGTTCTGTGAGTGCTGAATTGTTTTGTGAGTGCTACGCGGTAACTCGATCTTTTGGCGTGCCATACTGATTAAGATTTTTAGTTTAAATAACGTGGAAAACAGTGCTTGAATAAACACTTGAAATGAACTTTGACGATTGCCAAATTTCCTCTGATCCAAGATAGCGTGAATCGACGAAAGTGGTACTGGCCAAAGCGTCTTCCTGACGCTTACTGGTAATTTTACGGTTGTTCCCATTTTTAATCCCGTTTTACACCCTGTTTTGCCTTTTTATTTTGGTCGTTTTACGGTTGTATACGTGTTTTTAAATTCTGCTGTTTTCCACTTCAACATGGTCGTCTCGCGAAAAACCGAGGCTGATGCACCCCTTGCGTCTTCGTTTGATGAGTCAAATGCAGCTTGCAGCAATTCTGTCTGTTCAAGTCCAGTCACGGATTCATCTGGTGGTTTGCAGTGTGATGTTTGCTCTCGTTGGTACCACAAAAGTTGTACCGACCTCCGAGCGAATCAGTACAAGATGCTATCATCCAGTGAAAGCCTTCTGTTTAGATGTGCTGATTGTTGCGCTCAGAAAGCGAAGTTCCCGGCTTTCACCTGTGCTGAATTCAAAGCACTAGCGTCCAGATTCACAGTTGTCGAGAAGGCATTAGCCGAGCTTGCCTCACTTAACTCGCTCAACTCTAAAGTGGATTTGATTATGAAATCCCTGAATATTGCAAAGGTGGACGCTGAAACGGACTGTCCTTCTGCTGTCAGTCCAATCGTTGACGAGGCGTTCATCCTACCGGACGCTCCAGTTCACGTGGATATAACTGACACAGATGCCTCGGACGGCATTGTTGACCTGCCCCAAATGGAAGGCGAGTCTCGGGCTCCTGGGCCATTGAAGAATAAGCGTAAGAGGGCAAGGAAAGCGCACAAACCGTCCGCCCCCAAACCGGAAGGTGACAAAATGCTCAAGGAACAAGCGCGTGATTTGGAAACACCACCTGGTGTTGCACCTCCCTCAGTGAGACAAGAGGTGCCGTCGCCTTCGGTCCCACCGATTCCTGTCAAACAACCAGGTGGCATGGATGGTAGGGCATGTAATGTAAATACACCTCGTCGATGCGATTCTTACATAGATAACAGTGTGATTTTCAGAAACCTCACTGAATGCACTGCCGCTCTTCCCACCGAGCGCATGCTTTATGATCTTGGTTGGCTTAAAGTTTGCGTCACCAGGCTTTTACCATCAGGTTTCCCTAGCGTTACTGTCAGGAAGCTCATCAGATTGGGGAACGTTCCGGTTGGTCGAGCAAATCCTCGACCCCGTCTGCTTAGGGTGATCCTCTCCACCCCAGAAGAGCGCAGGGCCTTACTGAGATTTGCCTTCAAGCTCAAAGGTACCAACGTTAGTGGGCAATCAGACCTTCAGTTAGCGGATAGGTTAAAGTTAAAGGAAGCCATCAGAGACCTAAAAGCCCGGCGTGCAGCTGGCCAGCAAGGTCTCCGATTAGTGGGTTTTCAGGTGGTCAGCCGGCGGTCCTTTTCCGCCCCGCCAGAACCTATACTACTTGCGCACGACCCAGGGCTGGTCGTGCCGATGCCCTCCAAGCAGTACTTAGTAACGTGCGTAGCCTGAGGAATAAGAATTACGAGGTGGGTCTGCTCGTAGACAAATCTCGTCCAGATATACTAGCTTTCACTGAAACGTGGCTGTCTGAGGAAATCACAAATGGCGAATTATATCTGCCTGGCTACGCACTGTTCCGCGCTGACCGCTCCACTGGCCGTCAAGGAGGTGGTGTAGCTCTTTATGTGAGTTATCACATCGACGTATTGAGGACCAGGGTTTTTCAGTCACTCGACAAATCTGTTGAGGCTCTGGCGGTCTTGATTTGCGCTTCCTCGGTTCAGGTTACGGTCGTGTTAGTGTATAGAAGCCCTATGAGCACCTCAAATGGAATCATTGAGTTTATACGCACTCACTCTGCGAACAAGTGTCTGGTGCTGGGAGACTTCAACCTCCCAGAGGTTTGTTGGGATGATCTATCTTGCAGTTCGACTCTGGAATCGTTCGGTACAGAACTGCTGGACTTGACGCTGCAGGTACCACTACACCAGTTCGTGGACCTCCCCACTAGGTACATGAGCAATCAGCAGCCGCCTATTTTAGATCTTGTTTTTGCTAAGTCACTTGACTTTGTAAATGACATTAAATACGACTCGCCTCTTGGCGCTAGCGATCACGTTTGCTTGTCTTTCCAGTGTGCTCTTATCAGGTCTTGCCAAGCTACTACCAGTTGGTATCCGAACATTTGGGCCGCGGACTTCCAAGCGATGCGGGATAAAGCTAGGTCATCGCCTTGTGTGATATCTGAGACCGATACTGTTCACATAGCCTGGGAAAAACTTAAGGCTCACCTCGTAGACATTTCTGCACCTCACATCCCACTGGTAAAAAGAAGGGAATCGAGAGCGCAGCCTCCGTGGATAGATTCCGCGGGGAAGGGCCTGCTAAAGAAGCGGTCTAGATGCTGGCGAGCATACCGAACAGCTCCGTCGAACAGCACGTTTGACAAGTATCGGTTGGTTCGAAATGAGTGCAAGCTACATCTTAGGTTGGCCCGGCTTCAGTATGAAAAGGGCTTAGCTAATACTGCCTCGCAAAATCCCAAGAAATTCTTCGCTTACGTTAAACGACGCTGTGGTGCAAACTCGCCCATACCACCATTGCTTCGAGGAGATGGGACCCATGCCTATAGCGACTATGACAAGGCATGCGTGCTTGGTAAGCAGTACTCAAGCGTCTTTGTCCGCGAAACAAATACGCCATGCAAAGAGTTAGCTTCAAGAGTCTCTGAGGACTGTTGTCTGGATGAAATTCCTGTAACTGAGTCCCAAGTTCTCCGGTTGCTAAGAGAGGTAAACCCAACTAAGGCTTCCGGGCCAGATTCCGTTCATCCAAAATTGTTGCATGAATTGGCAGTGGAACTCAGTGGACCTCTGACTTGTGTGTTTCAGAAGTCACTCAACAGCTGTATCTTGCCTACCGAATGGAAGGAGGCTGTTGTCTGCCCGATTTTCAAGTGCGGTGACAAAGACCTACCGGCTAATTACAGGCCTGTCAGCTTGACTAGCGTGGTCGTTAAGTTACTTGAAAAATTAGTACGGGATACAGTGGAGAACCATTTAAATAGGTTTAACCTGTTTTGCGTCGAGCAACATGGTTTTCGCAAAGGATTTTCGTGTCAGACGAACTTGCTGGTAGCTCGTGAGAGCTGGGCTGAAGCCGTAGACAGTGGACATGCGGTGGATGTGGTGTTCATTGACTTCGCCAAGGCCTTTGACACTGTCCCCCATTCGCGACTCTCACTGAAGTTGAGGTCGTATGGAATAGCTGGTCGCGCTCTCCAGTGGGTGTCAGCTTTTCTGGATGGACGGGAACAGTGTATTCGTGTGGGAAGCTGTCTTTCGTTTCGACAAGCTGTACTTAGCGGCGTTCCGCAAGGCTCTGTCCTAGGTCCGCTGCTTTTCTCTGTCTACGTGAATGACTTGCCGGAGGAGCTTGAGGTGCCATCGCTCTTATTTGCTGATGACCTAAAGCTCTGGAATATTGTTGATATCCCTGGAGGTCCTGTGGCTCTTCAACGGGCTCTGGATAGACTCTGGGAATGGTCTGTCTTGTGGTTGCTGCCATAAACCGGGCAAAGTGTTCAGTGCTGCGTATCGGAGCGTCTGCTTCCTCCACAAGTTATGTGCTCGATGGGAGTGAACTTCCTCACGTGACTCATCAGGTTGATCTAGGTGTCGTCCACTGTTCCACACTACACTCTGGAGACAACTGGAAGAAGGCGGCTAGTAAAGGGTTCCGGATGTTGTGGTTTATCCGTCGTTCTTTTGGGACCCTAACCGCTGATGTGTTTGTGAAGCTTTTCTCAGCGTTTGTGCGACCCCACCTAGAATATTGCGTCCAGGCCTGTCCACCATGCCTTGTCCGGGACAAAATGGCACTAGAAAGGGTGTTGCGTGTCGGTACTAGGTTGGTCAAGGGATTACGAGGGCAAACGTACCCCGAACGCCTACTTAGTTTGGGGATGCAGTCAATGCACTATCGAAGGATTAGAGGGGACCTAATCCTAACCTACCGTATTTTGACTGGGAAGGTTGGCCCTGATTTGTCCATGCTATTTAGTCCTGCTAGATTATCTGGTCTTCGCGGGCATTGTATGAAGCTGGACAAACCGCGGTCCGATCGAGTTAGAGCGGAGACACGGTTATCACGTCGAGTCATCGAGCGCTGGAACCTGCTTCCAGAACATGTTGTCAAGGAATCTACGGTTAAGGGGTTTGAGCGTCAACTAGACGCTCTTGGGTGGCAACACGAAACCTTTCCTTTTTCCTGACTAATTCCCATCTTCATACTTCGATTCTATTTTCTTTACTTTTCCTCGCCATTGGTATTATTCTCTTCTTTTAACTGATTTCCCCTACTCTCTTACCTTCGCTTTTTCTTCCTCTCTTACTTACTTCACGTAACTGACATAGCTGGGACAGCTAATGTAAGGAACGTGGGCATTAACTTGGTGGACCAGGGTGTTTTTCGGGTGTTTTCCTTTAGACCCATCAAGAAGTCGGAGCACCCCTATCAACTCCTGGATCGACGACCCGCTCAAGAAGGAACACTTACGGGATTCATCCTATCGTTCCAGTCCCACTTGAACTTGCACTTAAACTTGAACAACCGTAGAATAATAAGAAATATCTAACATAGCTTTGTGGCTTGGCATCACACTGCATAAGGGACAAGAACCCTGGTGTATTTAGGCTCAGAAATGATAGCCTTTTACAATTTAATTACTGGAATAGCAAGTTATGTACCATTTTCTGTCACTTACACCTCTTGTCTGTGTAAGCGCATATTTTACCAACTTTTTACCAACTTAGTCGAAATTTTCAGTCATGTACAAACCGAACAGTGACTAAACCGGAGCTAGCGGACAATGCGGACATATTTTTCAGCTGAGGTCTAAAAATTACTCACCGGTGATTGTCGATTACACTTGCGTAAATAAATACCAATTGGACGTACCGTTTTACTCACAGAATAGCAAAATGTTTTATTAAGTTATCTCTGGAGATTTGACAATGGAGTCTGCGTCCGTTCATTTGTGATTTCAAAAGCTGCTATTAACCTGCTAAAAGATTCTAACTTCTTGTTGGTGTTTGCAGCTTGACTTAATGCGTTAAAATAGTTTGAGGCCACAAGTCTCGATGTTAATAGTGTTTAGCTGGTAGTCAGGGCAGTTGATTTCATTTATTTTTCGTCAAGAAAGTAGCTTTAATATTTGCCGGGTCCACGTAGATAATCAGCATGTGCTTAGCTTAAGGAACACCGAGTGGAGAATTTTGTATGTACAGCGCTGCAAAAGTTGTGAATGAAGGTTATTTTAACTAGTTTAATTGAAGCAATCGTTTGTTTGCAGCGCTTTGCAATTGAGCTGTAGAATTTTAAATACAAATCAAAAAAGATATCCTTATTGCATTTTTTCCTGGAGCTTGGTAGCGAATATTCGTACTAAACCATTTCGAGTACGCAGATTCTCGAAGCATTTCCGAACAATTGTATCCCTAATTTTAAGTAAAGTTGACCAGTTCTACTCCGATATTAGCCAATTTAATACGAATATAGGGGAAATGTGTCACTTATAATTCGTGTGATTACAATTCTGAGCGAATAATCTGTTAAAAGTAACTGATTGTTCAGGCTCAAGGTCATCCTCGCACACGCGTGACGTGCGTGCTACTGGTTCATTTGGATTATTTCCCTCTATCCTCTCTCCATCTTCTCGCAGCATTGTCCCTACGCTCATTCGAACCGGATTTACCAGCTCTACACAGTGATCCATCATACGTGGAAATATCTTCTACGATTAGAGGCTGTGCCATCACTAACCGTTTTCACTGGCATCTGTGATTAAGCGCAAGCGTTTAATTCAATCGTTTTGAGCCGATTGCCTTTCTGTGTGACACCATACGATACAGAATTCTCAAGGCGGGCCGAAAAGCCTAAGCTTACTCCGATCCAGTGTGTCTCAACACAGCTGTGAAAGAATCTGTGTTCAGCGCTCTGTTCAGGGTTGCAGATCACTCGCCATTCCTTGTGACCTTGTCAGCCAGTGCGGCTGCATTACCCATCACACGGACCGCGCGACCACCGCGACCGCTCATTTGACCTTGCAACCACCCACGCTCGCCTGACCGATGTGCGCCGCTCTCAAAGCTGTAAAAGTGCAGAACGCTAACCAACCCACTGGGTCAGGTAACGACACCAAATTGAATGGCAGAAAGGCGAAACCGAAGAGGCTCCCATCGAAAGGCATTTGCGGGTTAGGAGAATGTCATCGGGTAGTAAAAATCGGTCTGGCTTGTTCGCACTGTTTGGAATGGTACCATACGAAATGTGCAAATATGTCCCAACAACAGTTACGGGAGCGAAATAGCTCCCAAGATGCATTTTGGTTCTGTACTGCGTGTTCCACCATCCCCCTCGTTAAGTGCTTGCTTATCCTAGCTGAGAATTGCGACCGGTTAATCGTAGCAGCAGAGCAGAGGCTCAACAATAAGCTTGCTCCAATGGAAGCCAGTACGGACCACAGAAGCGTAGCGGCTGCTAAGCAACGGAATGCTGAACAATCCGATTCTCCTGCACCGCAATCAGCCACGTCTCCATCTCCGTTGTCTTCTCCAACTTTGGTAGGACGCCGGGCGAAAACAGACTGTACCTACGTGAATCAAACAGTACTCACAGCATCGAAAATCAGGCACCATTCAAAACGCCTGGTGAAGCAAATTCCACTAGACCTGACATCTAGCATTAACAAGGATGAAGCAGCCAAACACCAACCCTTGGTATCTGTAGCTCAAATATCTCTTGTTGAGTCTAAGCCTCCCAGAACATCGGTTACATATGCAGAGATTGCTGCAGGTGTCCACCGAGAGGCCGCCGTTGCGTCCTCTGCCATTGTAAACACCGTTAACGCAAAGAGAGAGAAAAACAGCAATCACTTGTCAACAAGTCAAGACAAATGAGTACCATACCTTGTGGATCGATTAAGAAGGGATCCAACAACAGTGCCCGGACGGTTGTATGCTCAAATGTCCCTGAATCTACCGCCATCACATTGCGGGATAAGTTCTCAGACGACCAAGACCAATGGAACTCATTGTGTATGCAGATGAGTATCAACGCCAAGCCCATAAACTTGTTACGAATTACTCGTCATCCGAACTCGCCACACTATGGTGAACCCAGACTTAATCGAGTAACTCTAGAATCCTCCACCGACGTAGAAAACGTTTTGCTCTCCGCAAGCGCGCTAAAACACAAATCCTGTGGGATACGTATCTATCCTGATGTCCCTTGGAGCGCGCGACAACCAAAACGAAACACCGAAGAGGGTCACAGCAAGCAAGACCGCCTAAATACAATCTTCATACATGGTGTGCCAGAACATCCTTCTAACGATGTTCAAGAGACCGGAAAGCACGATTTAGAACAGTGGCGGTTCATTCGTGAAACACTTTCTTTGGATAATGTTGTGGCACTATCTCTCACCAGGATACCTCCCTCGTCGAATTATAGAGGATGCGGCCCTAGAATCCTAAAACTTGTGGTTCAGTCAGAGCAACAAGCAAAGGATGTTTTGGATCGATGGCGGAGAAATCGGAAACATCTTCCATCCGAAATTCGGTTAAAGGTCGCAAACACTTTGCATAGCTCAAATATTAAAGCAACTGAAGCAGCAAGCACACTGACGAATGTACAGAAGTGTAACTTGACTGCTGCTTTAATTGACTCTGACGTAGATCTAAACGAAGGCTGGGACGCACCTTGGCCGAATCAAGTTGCAAACGAGGTATCATTGACCCATAAAAAAACGAGTAACTGCCGACCTCCCATCGGTCGGCATTCTCCCACACTTGAGAGCTTCACCTCTCTGCGGGCTCCTAGAGACCGAGAAACTGGCCTGCTTGTATACAAATGCTCAGGGTCTTTCTAACAAACTGACTGAACTGAAAGATCACCAGGCTTCCGGCTCGTATGATGCCATTGATATCACCGAGACATGGTTGCACACGGGAATGACGGACGCTGAATTGTCGCTACCCGGCTTGTCGCAGATCCGGAACGACATGCTCACAAACGAAGGAGGGGTAATCCTGTACTACCGAAACGACTTACAGTGCAAAGCCGTAAAGGATTCCGACTCGCAGTTCCCCGACTCTCTTTGGTGCCGGTTGCAGTTAAAAGGCAGGGACGCTTGCCTTATTGTTTTGGTGTACCGCGCCCCTAACAACACCCGAAACCGACTACCACCTAGCGGCTGCTTTAAGGTGCAGTTTACAACAAAAGTACACTCACATTCTTATCATGGATGATTTCCACGTGCCGCGATCGGAGAACAATATGAAACCGATCTACAAGACCTAGTAACTACTGTTCCTCTTTACAACCACATCACTTTGCCCACTCGGTTCAGAACTGGTAACAGGCCATCTGTGCTGGATCTTGTGCTTACCAACTTGGAGCATATGATTGATGCGTTGGTTTTAGGCTGCCCGTTGGGTCGCAGTGATCACGCCGTCATCAGTTTCAACTTCGTCTGCTATGCAGAATATTTGAATGATAACGATGAGACTGTGCGAATCATCACAAGGTACGACCGACTTGCCCAGCTAGTCAGCGACACAACATGGTCTTTCCTCGAAGAAGAACCCCCAGAAGTCGCCTGGCTCGAGTTCGTCAACACATTCAGTCAGCTGATTGCACAGGCTTCAGAGATAATAGCTTGCAATGAGTGCAAATCAGTTTCTTTCGTTAGGAGCAGAACTCGAAAATGGATGACAGTACGCAACGCAGCATGGCGAGTGTACAAAGAAGCTCCAGCACCAGAAACGTGGGACAACTACGTAGCCCAACGTAACCACTGCACTCAACTGTTAAGAGAAGACAAAGCCACCTATCAGCAGAACATCGCAAATACCTTCATTGCTAACCACAAACTGCTGTACAAACACCTTAATAGCCTACGAAAGGTGAGGCAAGGATTTTATTCACTCAGGACGGCTGATGGCCCAACAGGAACAGCGGTGGAAGCTGCAAACGCGCTGCAGATGCAATACGCCCCCACGTTTCAAAAAGTCTTACCACCAAGCGATCTACCAAGCTTTGTATTCTGCTAACCAGGACTAAATCACATCAATTTTACCGCAGAGGCTGTATTGCAAAAGTTGACTTATCTACGCAAACACAGCTCGCCGGGTGTCGACACCATTCGTCCAGAGGCATTGGGAGCAGCAGCAAACTAACTGGCAGGACCTTTAGCTCAGTTTTTCCAGCACTGCTTAGACCAGAACCAAGTGCTGATTCAAAATGACTTGTGTTGCTCCAGGCAATCCGAAAAGGCCTCAAGGACCGGGAATCAGCACGTCGGGCTGTTGAGGCGGGCGTTTGGACAAATAAACTGCTCCATATTTCGACAAATGCTCAGTGCCTATGTTCGCCCCCATGTCGAATATGTAATTCAAGCCTGACATCCATGGCTGAAACACGACCTTAATGCATTGGAGCAGCCACAACGCCGGACATCTAAGAAAGTAATTGGGATGCGCAATCTTTTCTACCAGGAGAGGCTGCGACGACTGGGATTGTTCAGTGGAAGCTATCGCAGACTACGAGGCGACCTTATTATGACATTCTTGATTCTGCGAGACCCACATCATGTGTGCTGCCCTTTACTGCGATTTAGCAGCAATACAAACCTGAGGGGCCACTCAATAAAACTCGTAGAACAATACAGTCGTCTGGATTGCCGCAGAAATTTCTTTTCCATCCGTGTCTGTCACCCGTGGAATGCTCTCCTAGGAAGACGACTTTGGATTCATCCGTAAGAGTTTCGGTTGGGTTTGTGTTTGTACGATGGACCCCGTAATAACATCAGTTGCATAGCTCAGTAAGACTGTATTTTAACAGATGTGGATTGCGTTGAATAATTGGTAATCACAATTGGCAATCACAATTTTTACAACAACCTTGTAAACTTATCCTACTTGATACCATAATCTTTAATTGGAAGAATGACACCAACAAAACCTATGTACAGTGCGGATCCTGCAATAACAAATCACAGTTCACTCGGACAAATGAGTCGGTATCATCCAAGAAGACCATCAGAATGGGTTTTATTATTCGTTCAAAAGGATCAGTAACATCAAGATGAAGGCTGTTAAAATTAAGGTTGGAATTTTATTGCAGCTATGTCACAGTTGTTAATAAATATGAGGTATCAACGTTTTCAAATCGAGGGAATTTAAAGAAATTCGCAAGCTAATATTATAATAATAGGTATATTTCTCAGAAGGGTGAGACACGTTCCAGAGACCCTGGACCGATCATTATGTACAAGTTTTCTCTGAAACTGAAATTGTTTATCGGATACGAGGAGATTCGTATTGAGTGGGATTGGATTCAAGTTGTAGGTTATTCTTATGCAGATCCAACTTTCTTCGGTAGCAAGTATCTCATCGTACCGTTGAACGAGTTGTGGTCCGGATCAACGTAAATAGAAGGGAAATAGCAAGTATTAGTAAGTATTAGTGCGATGGAGGCCGAAAACTTCCTAGGGAATTATGTACATGTGTGGAATCGAGAATAATATAGTGTGGTGAGGGTCTCGCAACCAAATTTCTGGACTCAGCATAAGCAACAGCACCATGGGTCTGGCTAACAGGGAAAAATAAGTCCACATTACTGCACAGTGAAAAAGGGAAATATTTAAGCAACTACCTTATTATTGTATTGCAGATGTTGTTTACAATTAGGAGGCGCAATACGGATTGCGGATTACTTAAGATGTGTGGGTTGTGGGCTGTGAACAAGAATGCCGAACCTTTAGTAGTTTGGCTAACTGCGCTAGGAGTTTGATTATGCAGGGAATTGGTCCAACAGAACGCCAGTGATATGTTTGCGAAGTTACAGTAGTCCTGAGTGGCAAACATGTCGATGTTGACAATGTGTCGGTTGATTCACCAGCAAGATATGGTCAAGTGAAAACCGAAGCTAAGTGTTGGGGAGCAAGGTGGGTTGAAGATGTAAAGAAAGGATCCGGGTGCTTTACCTACCAAAGCGTCAGTGCTTTCACAAACGAATGGTAGGTGAGCCAGCGGGTGAAACGGAAGTGAAGTTACGATTGGAGAGATAGTTAACCTGATTTGGGAGTCCAGCTAACCAAGTTGCCAGTGGTTCAATTGACACATGGTTGCAGTGGAGCCAAGTAAAATCAAGGGGAAGTATAGTGAGCCAAGATGGGATGAAGAGGATAACAGAAGCCTGGACCTCCAACACATCGATGTATCAGTGGAGCCACTAATCGGCGGTGAGCTTTCGGGCAGGCAGATCCGGAGTGAGCAATAAAAGAGAAGGGTAAGCAGGGAATCAACGGGTATTTGTTGACCTGACTGATACAGTCATTTGCAACTTTCAGTTATATGTTGTCTGAACCTTGTTCATACGTTTGTTGAATAGTTGTAGGGCAGCGCAGGAGCATAATCACATTGCTGACTGTAAGATATTCGTCAAGCTTTCTACGAAAGTTATACTCAGATGTGCTAGTACGAATATCGGTCGGCAATTTGTTCCAAATACGGGAGCACCGATTTAGGAAAAAGTTTGCTGATATGTTTGTCTTTGACCTTCTTACCATCACAGAATTTTCTCTATTGCGTGTATTGTATCCATTTGGTTTCATGAGTGATAGATCAAAGCTAGGGGTGTGGACATTTTTGTGCAGGATATTGAAAAAAAGTGCTAAGTTTACTTTTAGGCGTCGAAGCCATATTGGGTCAAGCTTAAGTAAGTCGCATCGCTCAGAATAGGGTAACACTAAGCTCGTACCAATAAGGCGCTTTGTAAACGCTCTTTGTACCTTTTCTATGGCGATACGATCATGCTTCCTGGAGTTGCTATACACCATTGAGCAATATTCAAGTAAAGGGCGGGCGAATGATTCATACATTGAACAAATTGATTCTCGTAGAGTAAGATTTTTGAATAGCAATGCAATGCGTTGTTTAGCTCTGGCTGTTGCATAAAATGCTTGTTCTGAGAAGTTAAGGGTATATGAGTAGCGAAGCCCTAGGTCACAGATGGTCTGACAGATAGTAAGTGGTTTGCTATCTAGGGTCACGGCATAGTGCTTAACATTGCACCTGTATAACATCGCGCTACATTTGTCAGTGTTGAAAGACATTTTCCATTTGTTGCACCAAGCCTCAAGCGCATGGAGGTCCAGTTGGATTTCCATTAGAGTATTGCTGAGGTTGGTAGGATGGAAGGAGTACACTATTTTGATGTCATCGGCGAAAAGATAGGGTGTGCCGCATTTAACTACGCTGAAGACGTCGTTAACGTAAAGTAGAAACAGCAATGGACCAAGAACACTGCCTTGTACCACCCCACTGGTAACAGCATTGGGTTGAGATTTATGTTGTTGGATTTGTACTATCTGGGAGCGATCTGAGAGATATGAGCTAAACCAAGCCAGTAAGGGGTCCTTTATCCCGTAGGTTTGGAGCTTAGCTAGTAGGCAACTATGAGGTACGCGATCGTAAAATGCGTTCGGGATTGCCGCTAGTCTGCTTCGTGATTAAAAGATGCTATGTAGCCCCAGATTTTATTGAATTGTGTGTTGGGTTTTCTTTAAGTTTGCAACAAAGATTCAACAGCATTTATCCATATGCTAATAGATGACATCTGTAAATCCTCCCAAAATGCCTCTAATTCTTCAATGGTAAATTATTGTATTACATACATAACAAAATTGAAAGGTAGATGTTTACTTAATTTCGCAAGACTTTCGACTTGGAACAGCTTCTAGTTTTCAAAAAAGCTTTTTGTTTTATTGCACCCCGAAGGATGATTTAGGTGTTTTAATATATATATTTATTACATATACCTACAGTGCGAAAGACGACTAATTCTGTCACATTCCACAACTGCATTTCCAAGTCAGTTTATTTCTCATGCTGCCAAATTATCGTATTGGAATTACAAATGACACATATTATTCGGAAAATCTCGGCTATGGTCTATTTGCTTGGCCGTCTCGACAAATCGCTAAGGCAGTAGAGAGGAAACAGCTAATATAAAAAGCAGGATTTGAACCTGCATAGATTGAATTTGGAGACTAGAAACATTCGCCCCGAAAATCGTAAAAACGCTGCGTATATTTCCATGCACTGACGTCGCTGTCATGCTTGTTGACTAAGCATATGAATCCTGCGAAATTACGAGAAGAAAAATTAGCATTTTGCGATTGACTACTTTAAAAACAAGTGTTGATCAAAACAATGAAGTATGTATTCAAGTTCTATTGCATGGAACTCTAAAAATAATCGAACATGAGGGTTAAAAGCTCAAAGCTGTTAGATGAACAATCTCCAAGGCTATTTCTGAAAAACTGACCATTGTGCTTCTGACGATTTTAAAATGTTGACGGTAGGAAACAACTTTCAAGATGGTGGGTAACCTAAATCCTGTCAAGAAGCAATCACAATGCAAGTTCACAGATCGTAATGTGAGCTCCTGACACTGAATATTTAGAGTAGATCAATTTCGTCCGAAATACACGAAGATGGCATAAAAAATCCGGTAGATGATTGGAAGGGAAGATGTACACTGAGCGATCAACAACTAACAATCCAAGACCTTACTGAGAAGTTTGTATGTTGTGTGAAAAGCGACTCTTTATTGTAGAAGTACTACGTTATTCCAACAACAATCATGCAAATAGAATGTGCTAACTATTCATGAATAGTACACTAATAGTCTAAATATGTTTGAATAATATCACCAATGAATACGAGACAAAACGTGGAATTGCAGTGTGCAAGGACGCTGCAGATGAATTGCATCATTTAGTAGCTACATTTATTAAGCACCTATGCTTGTTTTGTAATTTGTGTGTACATATATTTTAGTAAGCACACTACTGTGGAAATACCGCAATATTGTTGAAAATGTGTGTCCTGGTATGAAAGCCGTTATTGGCTCGCATAGTCTCGTGTATTCGACACCCTACATTTGAATTGTCCTTCGTGGCTTTCAATTTCAATCCAGTCGCAAGCTTAATTTTTACATAAAGTTTCTTTAAAGGTCGATAAAAGATATCAGCTGCAGTATCGCCATGCGGATTCGCTGATGGTATTCCATCACTAATCCTTTGATTCTCACAGGGATTCCGAAATCAAATCTTGTGTAATACTGAGAGTATTTACTTCCACTATCTGAAATGGGAATTTGTATACAAAAGCGATCCAAGTGGTCGAAATACTACCGTGGCCAACTGATATTATTTGTTAGTTATCTCGTTGTGGGCTTAGCGATTTATGTTGGATCATTGATGTTTATCCAATAAGTTTCGTTTAGTGGCGCTGGCCTTTCATCTATAGCCGTTTTAGGTCATCCATTTTGAACGTCCAAACAGCTTGTTAACAAATTCCAGCCAGTATATTCGCCTGCTGACCACATCGGCTCTTAGCGAAATTGTGGTCTGAGGAGAGTTTACATAAGTAATCTTCCACCAATTGCGATTACTGGTCTGGATTCATGTTAATGTATGATTTTCTTAAATGCTTTGACAACATATTTTCTATATTCAACAGGTCGCTGCTGCATCCGTGGCGCAGGGTTGTATTTCAACTGCGATTCCCTTAGAAGATAGTGTGTGTTATTGCGGACACCGGTTTGGGCATCCACCTTATTTGGAGTCACCGGCACGTGTAATTATTGATGATGGGTTAACTCAAACCATCGAACTTCACTGTGCAAGAAACTGCGTTTTGGACTCAAGGACCTAAGCAGTTTTACTACGTTGCGTTTGAAAGAAGTTTACAAAGCAAACGCTGGTTTGTCGTTTACATGTTATCTGCTTCGACGCAAATGGTGATCCTGATGCCCTTTAAAAAGCCATTTTTTATAACCATATTTTCATGCAGTTGAAATGAACATTGCACCCATTAAATATGTTAATATCCAGTATTTATCCGCTTTGCTACATATTACTCATGTTGATGATGGTAAGCATGGCTTAAAATTAAAGCGAACGAGGGACATGCATTTGTAATACCTCATCATAAATGCCGGTGAGCACGTATCAGCGCAACTGAGTATACAGTTTCGTTAAAGCCGCACAAGCGTTTCGTAAGAGCAGGTGACAAATATAACTGTATAAATTACGCCATCGCATTTATTGCATTCAGGGCATTTGCAAAAATACCAACGGGATTCAGAATTACTTTACACACCCAGAATATTTACGCTTCTTACACTGCGCCATCTGTAACTAAATATAAGGGGTGCATTGATTTGATCTGTATTTGGCGTGCGGCGATGTTGGACAATAGAATATTGGAAGCCTATTTCTATACGTCGTGTAAATGCGTTTGTGTTCCATTTCGACGAAGACATTAAAAATATGAATGACGCCTGGAGGATGCCATTTGTTTAAGTCATCAGCGTGCATCAGAATTAAAGTTGTCGTTCACTATCGGTAGATGATATAGAAAACCTAATCAAATATGCTAATTCTAAATTTGTCGAAGGCGCAGCGTACACACTGAACTTCCTTTCGTGCTACCGAACATCACAAGCAGTGGTTTGCGATACGTTATTAATGTCAATTGACGACCGCGTAGCTTGGTGGAAACTTTTAATGCGGAACAATTCCCTATAACTTCAAGGCAATATGGCGGTTTTGGTTACCTGCTCCTCAGATCCGTCTGCAAAATGTGTGACAACGGTATTTCATCTCGATACATCTGACTTCAGGAGAAGTGCTAGCATTGGATAGCGCTGAAGTTGACCAAGAAATGTTTTTGTATTGAATGTTTTTGGCAATGTTTTGGTGGTTCACACGCAAGGAAAATTTTCCATCAACAGGTGTTTGCATAGGTAAAAGCCGGTGCAACCCTCCAAGACAAACGACTTCAAATGCTAAACCCGTAAGCCGAAGCGTGCCTTGACTGCGTTGAGGATTAGCAGGTTTGTTTGTCGCGTTAATTAAACAGTGAGGAAACCGAGATATCTTATCGATAGCACGATGAACTCACACATGTCCACCGTCATATGTAAACTATTCTCGCTAAATTATATGTCGTCACTTCGCAATTTCTCTAGATGCTAGCCTGGAAAATAGATTACACCATGCTTTCGTTACAAAATATATGTCCATCGTTTGCTAGCAAAACTAGGTTTTTACATTATGTTAGCTAACTGATTCAGACCAGACAACGCTGTCTGTAAAGCACCACCTCCTAAATCCTATAAACTTATTGCCTATTATAATTAAAGCCGATGGTTTTACAATCGTTTTGTAAGTGCTTGGAATCAAGTTTCGTCTTCATACGCACGGCTGCACTTCAGTACCCTTAGATCAAGAGTCAAGCAACATTTGATAGAGTCGGCCGGAGTAATGACAACTTGACTGGCAAAGAGAGTCACATAATGCAAATTATAGACAAAATATAAACGTCCAAGGTAAAGAAAATATATGAACTTTCACAAAGTTATTTTCACGGATGAGGTTTATGCAATTTATGTAAAATATAAAATAGCAATTCGCTCAATCGGCTTCGAAGTTGTGGCTAAATTGATGAGCGCTGTATGCATTGGAGCAATTCCAATTATTTCCAAAGTTTTAACCATTACTATTCCTAAAGGTTTGAACAATGAATCATTTCATGTATTTCTTGTATAACCAAACGTTAACATATATACACGTCTGAATGTGTATAGAATAAACAAAATGTACAGTCTGTATATACTAGGTTGGCAATAAGCTGTAAAAAAGCTTCCTTTAGGCACGAATGTTTATTCCACGAGAAATTAATCCCTAACTATTGGGAGATTTACCTTCGCAGTTACATTAACCTGTAAAACAGCCCCACTTATAATTGAGTTCACTATAATATTTTCCAGCTTCAGGCGCCGCCTCAATAGTTGGTGAATCCTTCGAAACCGTACTAGTTATGCAGCCGTCTGAACTCAAGCTTTTGCCGTGAACTCCAGCACCTTGATCAACCTTTCCATAACAAGAACCAAACAAAAATAAAAGCTTACCCACTATATCCACCAATATTGCAAATGAGTCATTTTGGACTGGACAATATGCTTTGTGCTTAACACAATCAGGACAGTTAGAAGGTAAATCATCGCTGTTTCCCAGAAGGATATACTGCTGTCTATCCAACACAATTCATGTCTCATGTTGCCGACAAGTGCTCTAATGGAAGAAAGAATACTAGGGATATTTCAGTCCATAAGCAGACGCCAAATCTTTCGGAAATACGCCACTCACATTCGAATCACAATTGATTTCCTATAGTGGATTGCGCTATACCTGTGGCACACGTCGAGCACGATGGAAATATGCGTCCGACAGTAATTCTGCTTCTTATATCCGATTCGCAAGCTGAGTGAACAGCACTGTACACAAGCAGAAGGAGCACAGCCAAAATCAGTACTACGAAGAGCAGGCCATGAGGTAGTATATTGCAATCGTTACTTCGAAAAGCTGTAAAAGAGATGTCATGATAAAATTGTTGGTAGAAACGACAAAAGATGTAAGTTTAATAAGCATTACATAACTCCCTCCGGAGATCGTGAACTGTTATGATAACACTCTATATAGCTATTTAGGGAACAAAGCTAGTTTGGAGAGGAACGACACAGAACGACCTAAACCTGTGTGTTTGTATCATCCGTTGAGCAAGCGCATGATTTTGTTGGAGGAATTGAATTGGTCGGTTTACCAACAGGGGATAACAACATGAGATCAGTCATAGTAACAATATGCTCAGAATAAGCGGGGTTAAGACGATCTTTACTCGTAGATTCTTTCAATCCATTACTTTCCAGGATGATGTACCTAGACTTCCGTGACGACACTGAAAGTACCTTCAAAATTGGTTGTCGAGAGTTTTGCGAACTGCATCATTGCGAATGAAAGCCAATGGACAATTGTGTAAGGCTAGATGACTTTGTTGTTCGAGGGCAGTGAAGCTAGAAGATGTAGGTTGCAATGTTCGGAAGTATTTTTAAGACATTCGGCGTAGGACACAGGAATCAGTTCACCAGCAACTCGGAAATCCAAAATCATCTAACCTGGCAGCATGAGAGTGATGCCAAAGGCGAGATCGGCAGAATTTTAACGCAAAGCCGCATTAAAGGTATTACCAATACCAAGTAGGACGGCTGGAACGCGTTCACACCAATGTGGGTTAGGTGAATTACCTGTGATGGCGTGTTTAATCTGTAGATGGAAACGCTCGACAAGCCATTTGAAGTGGGATGATAAACAATTGTCCGAATGCGGGTACATCTAAGCTGATGATTTAAGTCATGGTAAAAGGTGGAACTAAATTGTGGGCTTCGATCTGTAGTGATCGTAGATGGTACAACAGAAGAGGAAATCCGTGAGTCGAAAAATGCATGGGCCACATCTTCTGAAGGTAAGTCACGTAAAAGAATGGCAGGTGGGCAACGAGTAAAACGGTTATTACTAGTCAAAATGAAAGTGAAGTTATTCGATGGTGAAAGCCGTTTGACTCTATCTAGGTAGACGTGTGTAACACGCGCCTCAGATTGTGGAAAATTTCCGGGGGCAAAGATATTATTTTAGTGTACATTGCTGCTCTGGCGGCTGAGACAGTGCTTAGCTCAATGACGGGTATCGGAGCGCACAGTAAACAAATTCACAGTTAATCGATTGTTAGGATGCGATAGTTCATTGTCGAAGACTGTTTGCCAGAAAGAGGGGATCAAACAGCCCTGGCTTACCGGTAGAGACATCACAGTGAATGTTTGCATCATAGTTTAACACTGATAATTGCAATGATCTCAACGTGGTATTCGATAGAAGCTAAATGGGTTCAGAATCGTTGTTATAAACAACAGACTTTGCCTCAAGGTCTATTGGAGGGTGGTAAATTGATGTAGGTGAGCGCGTAAATGTGCACATGCAACAACATAGCTAGGACATTTGAGGTAGCGAATATCGACACAGGTGCGTAAGAGGCAATCCATGTGTCGTGTCTCTGTCGGAGAATAGCGAAGATGCACGAGAAGTGTAGACCAACTGCTTGTGGTCCGTCAAGAGTACATCGTCGCTCTTCAATGACGTGACAAGAGTGTTTAACGGACAACTGCGTTGCAAGAATTTCGCGACCAACGTGGTATATCTTGTTTTGTGCTGGCTATAGCTTCCGAGAAACGCAAGGTAGCGGCTGAATCTCATTGTCGATTGCTTGTTGTAATACAGCACCGACAGGGAATTGTTAAGCGTCAGCCTTGAGAACGAGAGTAGATTTAACCTCCGTATCCACGTAGTTCAGGGAATTTACCTAGCTAATTTTAGATTGATTGCAACACACAGTGTTTTGGGTACTGAAGTGATGATGAACTTCTTTGGATTACCTTTAAATAAATCATCTAAAGGCTGAAGAACTGCGGCACAGCTGTCAACAAATCTTTCGTGATAATTAACCATGCCAAGGAATTGGTGCAGGATTTTAACATAGTGAGGCAGTGGATAGTGCATGTTTGTCTGGGTTGTCGCAGGGATGGTATTAATGCCTTTACTACAGTTTTCTGACCAAGAAAATCGGCGCTAGATTGCCAAAATGGACATTTAGTAAGATTGTTTATCTCGTTATGATCGAGGCATTCAATTACTTGTCGAAGCTGATCCATGTGTTTTTCTGGCGTAGCAATAGCTGGTAAAATTGTTTGATGTAGGGGAAAACAAAGTCAAGCCAACGGAGGACCTAGTCGATGAAGCGCTAAAAAGACTGTGTTGCAATGCGAAGGCCAAAAGGCAAACGAATGAACTCGTACAAACAGAAAGTTGTGATAATGAGCACTATAGCAATGTCTTCAATTTCCACGGGAATTTGATGGTGCGCTCAGCAAAGCTCAATCGCCCGGAAGGCGGATTTCCCGGACATTACCATTTATGAATATGAAGAAAGGGGTATTTGCCGGGGATCGTAATAGCGTTGGTTGCTCGGTACTCACCGCATGGACATCAATCACCAGACTTTCTGGGTATAAGATGTAGCTGGGATGCCCAACAACTGTTGGATGGGCAGATGTTGCATAGGTTAAGCATATGCTCTCTGTCCCTTTCAGCCACTTAAGTGCCGGAAAGGACACCAGAAAGGCGACCAAAAGACGCATGATGTGTGCCCGATAAGCGTCCGGAAATGGCCTCGTTTCCACACATTACACGCGGTCGTAAACGCCCAAAATGTGTCGCATTTGGGACCAAATTCGGGTGCTCAGTATAATATTGAAGCTGCATTCAACCATTCATGTGCAAATATTTTCCATTTCTTTAAACCTGATTAGACGTTACTCAATAGTTTTGCACGATCAACAGCTTGCATATAAAGAATTATTCCTCGGTTTGTAAATGACGTTTTAAGTGCGGAGGGCCCGAATTTAGTCTGTTTTGAGTCTAGATGGCAGCGCTCAGAATAAGTGTCCAAATATATGTCCATAACAACACGATGGTATCAAATTTGCTGGAGGTAATGCAGCCTAAATATTAAGGAAAAGGAAACCTACATTTGTCCGAATGATATGCTTCACACATACCAGGAAAGTCATCCGACGATCTTGGTATAGGTCTATTATGTGAGAACTTAGGACTAAATGTTAACATATCAAAGGCCGTACACACTCCGCATAAGAAGTATCCTGAATGTTGTTTAGTCTGATTTAGTGGTGGATTTACTGGTGCCTCAGCAGCAACGCACTTAAGGTCCAGTTGGACTTGTGGACCGCCAGCGTGAATGAACGCATCGTTCTTCATATCCTGTATGGTCGAATGCAAGAACTCGTGAACGTCTATTGGCTTGCTGCGGCCACTGTAAATGCTAGGACAAAGATGTCGGATAGCGGTTGCATCACCTACAAACAATGGGCCATAAATGTTGTCCGGAACTGCGGTAAGGGCACAGCGCATCTACATGTAATTACAGAGGTAGCGTTTGCGGTGGTGGAACAGTAGGTTGCAGGAAAATGCTTCGAAATTATGCTTCTATTTCAAAGTGCACGTACCGTGCACCACGGATGAAGCGTTTGGGGCACTGACGTGGTGTGTGCATAAGTGTGCAGAAAGATGATGAGAAATGGGGAGGCAAACGCCGGAAATGGGGCAGTAAAA
>OX104060.1:40688535-40738722 GCA_944474145.2 Dicrocoelium dendriticum
CGCTGACTTCCAGTCTAGCTGTTGTCGACGCCGTACCTCTTCCGGGCTGGAGAGTCAGAGATGAAGAACTTAGCTGGTTGGAGACTTTTGAGGACATGGCACATAATCGCACAGTGGAAAGCTTGCATGAGTCTTTACATTGATTCTACCTATCAAAGCCGCACTCACTAAACTGACAAAAATTGACAGAACGGCTTGTGAGGAACACAGAACTATCTCATTGTGTACTATCCTTTTTTCCTCTTTCTACTTATTATACGCATTGATTTCATGGTTTCTCGATGACGCAATGTCTATTATTATCGACTGTTGCTAATGTATATGTTTGTCCAATCGATACTTTAGGTTCACATGCGCAGAAATTTAACTACGGCCTCTTTTGTTCTAGTTTTAGATCCATGCCTGCAAGAAGAAAGAGTACTGTCAGGAAATCCGAGATAATTGAATCCACTGAAGAGAGGTCGTCCTTATCTTCTTAATTCATATATTGACTTGTGTAGAACCTTTGTCAATCCTTCAGCAGTTAGTCCACATCTGTCCTGCCCTATTTGTCAAGAGGTATTTGTCAATCCGCAAAGAGCCCCCTGTGGTCACACCTTCTGTAGATCAGTAAGTTCGCATTTTGTGGGTGCTATGAGCTAGGCCCCAGTACTTTGTAAACGGCTTGCACCTTATCGACGGGGTTATCACCAACT
The DNA here is from genome assembly GCA_944474145.2 of Dicrocoelium dendriticum. NCBI lineage: Eukaryota > Metazoa > Platyhelminthes > Trematoda > Plagiorchiida > Dicrocoeliidae > Dicrocoelium > Dicrocoelium dendriticum. Next base: position 40,689,231 of record OX104060.1, read on the forward strand.
GGCACTTCTAAAGTTTGGTTAGCCCTAAGAGGGCATGGTTGCGAATGCATCTGAGGACCGGTTTATGCCTGCTAATTGCTGCTCCTTACTTAGTGCATTATCCTTAGCGTAACATGGATCTTCGCTTCAACACAGAACGCGAGCAACTACCCCGTGAGTCTTCCGTATACATTTACACAGGAGGCATTTTCGGGTACGCCTTTCAAAGACAGGCAACTTCACAACCAGTGAAAATTATGACAGAATCAAAGGTAGCTTTTAAGTCAATGAACAGGGGTTAGGTGCCACCATCGTTAATTCCCTACGACTACAGTAAGCAAGTCATTCTCATCTTGCCGCTAGATGCGTATTAATGCCCACCGCCGTTCATAAGTCTCATACTATGGCAAGTCGACTATCTCAATAGTGGGTGAATGCAGGCAGACTTGCTCGCCGATTGAAAATGTCCTGATTATATATCAGTCCGTTACGTGTTGAAACATACCAAAACGTATGCATGGTATATCGTATATCGGATATAATTTCCCTTAACCGAATACTGTCCTCAGCTCGACCGATCATGCGTATTTGTGGCACTAACTATTGCCGAATAGTTGCTCTGAAAACGCTATGTACTAGTTCTATGATACGGTAAGTGTTATGGTCGTTAGACGTGGTCCAAGTAAGATGAGTTCCTACAGACTACTCCTAAGTGTGATGTGTTGTCAAAGCGCGTGCTATTGGTCACAGTGTTGTGTATTGGTGAGGTAAACAGAAAACCGGACGAAGTATTCGGATAAGAAGGCAACTGATAATAGCACAAAACTACTATATCTGACAGTTGCAACTTGTGGTATTTCATAGGAGGCCTTTTTCACAAGTGCCGCGTGTTTTGTGAGTCAGACGACAGGAACAGTGTTTTGTTATACAAAACAGACACAAGTTTCATAGCTTTTGGTAAAACATGTCAACTCTGCATACTCACGTAGCTAGTTGCACACTCAAAGCGGAACAAGATGTTAGCTCACTTTTTCTGACATGAACAAGTTCGAACACGGTTCCCTATCGCCATATGACTTCCGCTTTCCAGACCCTGGATTTTACTCGGGTTAGGTCAGCTGTAACCCTAACAGTAAGCTTTTATGAAAAACAATCTATCCTTTGATTTACAAATCGCTTTCGGCCTTACATGATGATGTTGAATGGTTGTTCCGACAGGGTCGTGTGAACTGGTTTCCCATCTGCCACATAGTCTGGTGCTCATCATTGCTGAAAAAGAAAGCTTTGGTTTCTCTATGCAGTCCTTGTAGATGTTTCTCATGTATTGGCGTTTGCGCACCGCGTTCTCCGGTGTTCACAGTCCGGTTTGGTCTTATTGCAGTGTATCCTCCCGTGGATTAGCACCAATCCGGTTTGTCCAGTCGATCGGAAACCAACGCCTAAGGATTCACTCTACCATGATTTCCTGATTGAAAATATTATCGGCGATTACATGGTAAGTTATGCGCATCTTTTGCACTTTCTTCATCACTTTCATGGTGAATTGTTTTTGTGTGTTCTGAAACACGTGTATCGTTCAGGTGGCTCGATGAAGGTGTCTTTACTGATTATCCGCATGGCTTTTACTCATACAAATGGCCACAAAATAAGTCTAATGGTGGCTCAGTAGTTTGCATTTTCCAGCTACAATCAGACAAGTGTTGAAGGTGTTGGCCCTCTGCATCCTCCTGCTTTCTTGTGTTGAAGTAACCAAAACATGCCTGAATTGCATATTTGCAAGCTGGAACTTGAAACTTCTGTGGTATTGCTTTCCACTCTTCTATGAAGCACTGAGATATCTCTGGCTTTATAATCACACGATTTTGTCTTCATTGTAACAATACTGTAAGTCGATAACAGGCGCATAACCTTTGTTAACCATCATATCAGTGACTGACTTTGTCGCCTCGCATTACAAGGCACTGTTGTGCGCCTTCACGGCCCCAATGATGTTCGCCTCTGATCGCTACACCACTGACATCAATTTATTTGATACATGGGATATAGCACTACAGCTTGCTACTGGGCGCTTGTCTAAGTGATGCTGACGAATGTCAGTTATTTCTTTGCTTTGCGTAAGCGAAGACATAGAAACAAACTCGCCTATTTCCACTACATCCACCTCCACCTTATGGAATCAACTTGGAGCTACCACGCTGTTTACTCCGGGGTAAGGCGCGGTGGCAATCGGATGATTTGTACATATCGTATGTAGGTTGCAGACTTTAACGTTTGTTGGCTACATGGTGGTAGGCTGTTAATCGTTTCGGTCTATGCTTTGCATCCTTGAAATGCAATGTCCTCCAAGACTGGCAGACACCCACCCCTACTGTGATCCTTGACGATGATCAACTAGAAGTCGTCCAGAAATTCAACTATTTTGGCAACCATATTAGCGCCCGTGGGATCAAAGATGAGATCTCGAACCGTGTAACAAAGGCTATTACCAATCTCCGCCACTTGTGGCGTCGGCGCGACATCATTCTCGTCCTGAAAGGTAGAGTTTACAATGCAGCCATCCGTTCAACCCTCCCGTACTAGTGCGAAACCTAACCCATCAGATCAACAGATGCAAGGTTAGTAGCGTTGGACGGTCGCTGGCTTCGCAGTTTAGCTCATGTCTGATGGGAATATTGCTTTAGCAATAAACGCGTTCGACGTCGTGTGTTTGGTGCAGCAAGAGCGAGTGAACCACTCAGCACCGTTATTTCAGGCAACAGGGTCCGAAGGCTGGGTCACCTTTTGCGTATGACAGCACACCTACTCCCGCGACGTGTGTTGTTTGCGCGACGGTGGGGGGGTGATCGAACAAGATGAGGGGAGACCAAGCAATGACTTGGTCAAGAGGGATGAAGTTCGTCACTTCGAACTTGCCGTCGGTTGATGTCTTTCGACAAAAGATCGGCGATCCGAAGGACAATTGATACATTTGGCCGGATACACTAGTTGACATAGCGTAGAGCCGGCCCCAATGGCGTTTGTGTTGTGAGCGTCTTTGTCTCTCATCCTCTCACTTATCTTCCCTCCAACCACGTTCTCACACGTGATGCTTGATATGACGCTAAGCATCAAATTACGTTTTTGTTTTTATATTATGTTCTGAAGTGTCTGGTTTTACTTCATGTATTTTTTTGTATTGCAACATATTAGCTGTAGTGCATTTCTTACTTTCAGCTACCTTGCATTGTTTTGTTTCTTGTTGTTATTGATTACATGGTGCTTGTTATCCAGAACACAGAACGAATGAAAACAAGGCATCAGCTGTACCCCGGTACGGAGTACCGATGCTACGCTGCTGCGCAACCACCACCGGTCATACGTGGGCATAGGATACTGTGAGGGTCGCCCTGCCCCTTCGCAGGCTCGAACCTACGACCTCCAACTTACAATGCAGGCTTGTGATCCTTTAGGCTACGGTAGTGTCTCTCACGAGACTACTTTACTCTGTGTTCCACTCGGGTTCTGCAATGCAAACTTTGAAGCCTTCATGTCCTACCTGTTCTGGTAGGTTTCAGGTATACCCAGCTTGAAAGAAGCGTCACAATGACTTAACTCAGCATCATCTTTCAATGGTCCAGTTGTCTTCACTGTCAAGGTGGCTCCTCAGTATGAACATTTTCCGCTTCTTCAACAGTCCATGGAGTGTATTTCTCATGTACGCCGCGTTAAGTTGAAACAAGATGTGAAACCCGCTTCTGTCAACCAGCTTTTGCCAACTGCATTACCCAATCACCGAGCTATCTCAGAAGCTTTGTAGAACGCCTTAACAAGCTGTCGGACCATTTCGGGGAATTACGCAGTCAACCGCACCGATTTGCTCGACACATTTACCAGCGAGGATGTTTCCGCCGAGTATATGATCTTTTTACGTGTTCTGCGCTAAAAAACCTAAGATCCATACATTGTCTACTATGTATTGTGATAAGGCTTTCATCCCCACAGTTCACAAGCTACATAGCACAGCCTAGTCCGGAAAAGCGCCGGACGCGTTTCGCCCTATTGGGGCTCGTCAGTGGCGCGCATTCCCTCGGTCCTCTAAGGAGGATTGAACGCATGACCGTTAGAGGCAGATGCCAACTAGCCAGCAGCTTAAGCCACTGAGCCATGGGGGACGTTGGCTGGGTTACATAATTTGCAAACTATCTGGGATATAGCACCACCTATCTACCACTACCACTGACGGTGGTTAGCCTGCAAGGTGATGACGTCCTCTCACTAGACGCTATATCTATAGCTACTAATGAGTACTATAAAATCAAAACCCTCTCCTAGTTTTAAATGCTATAGATATAGCGTCTAGTGAGAGGACGTCACCACCTTGCAGACTAACCACCGTCAGTGGTAGTGGTAGATAGATGGTGCTATATCCCAGATAGTTTGCAAATTATGTAGCCCAGCCAACGTCCCCCATGGCTCAGTGGCTTAAGCTGCTGGCTAGTTGGCATCTGCCTCTAGCGGTCATGCGTTCGATCCTCCTTAGAGGACCGAGGGAATGCGCGCCACTGACGAGCCCCAATAGGGCGAAACGCGTCTGGCGCTTTTCAGGACTAGGCTCTGCCATGTAGCTTGTAAACTGTTGGGATGAAAGCCTTATAAGAATTACAACTAAAATCCTGCTACTAATGAGTACTATGTATTGCTTGATGCCCTTCGATAACAGGTAGAATTAGTCAAGTTTGCCCCATCGCCTCATTTTTCGTCAGTCATAGTAGAATCCGTCGTGATATGCTTACTTATAGAGTCATACCATGCAGTCCTTACCCGGTCCGAATCGTGTGGACATCATTGCTTTTTGACAACTGCAAGACGGCAGCGTATATACTACCAAATCAGTTTTCCAAGCCGAGCCAGCATAGTATGTTCACAGTTTGTCGCGTTTGATGCTTGATCGTGTTATGTGGAGATTTTGTCGTTGGGCCCTAAATTGTCTTTCTACTAGTAGACCTAACAGACTAACGACCCAGTTCGTAAACTTGTACACACAGACCTTACAACTGATCCCTTGTCCTGATCTGCACGTGGATGAATTTGAGCCGTTTCTAGTGCACGCTTGCCACAAGTACACGACGGATATGCACTCTTGAAACAAGAACACCTTGAGGCTCCAAGCCGTCTGGCTAGCACTGATGAGGCTTTATTTACTCTGCCAAATGATAACGCAGGCATTGTTACTATGAACAGTGCGGGTTGACTAGAAGAAATTGGATGAAGTACTGCTTGCTATAACCATCTTTTTGCAGGCCACAGGCTAGTGAGACATAACAAAGTAGGCTGCAACTCAACTCTGCAATTGTCCGAAACGCTTCGCAAGTGCGGCCATGTCAACGACGCCGCTTGTGAACAGCTTCGGCTGGTAGGCAAGATTGTCCCAAGACTTGACGGACCTCCAGAAATGCATAAATCCGGTGTTCCTCTTCTTTCAGTCTTAGATATGAAAAATTCACCACACCACTCGATTGCTGGTTGAGGTTCTTGCGCCCATTCTAAAGCTGATCGCTGTGCGCAGCGTGAGTGATTTGTGTTCGTTGATGTCATGCGTGATTTGAACCTAACCAACTGCTCCATTGACATAATGTCACTGTTCACCAACATACCAATATATAACACTGTAAATTACGTCTGTGCTTATGATGATGAAAACCGCGTTCATGTTCACATACCTACTGTAACACTAAACCAGGGGTGTCCAAACCTTTTACAAGGAGGGCCACATTTTCTTAGGTAAAAATATGTCGGGCCATATTCAGTCGGACATTGAGATAATAACCAAATGTGACATATTTTGTAAATTTTTCATTGCAAGTATTCAGTGTGAATGGTGAAAGTTAGCTCTGATATTTTGTATTTTTTGCTTTAGTTAAGACCTTTTAGTAAAAGTATTAGATTAACTTCTTGTTTGGTTTAAAATAAACAATACCGCATCATTGATTTTTGCTTTTATCTGACGACGTTGAATTTTGTACTCGTAACCCTTAATTTTTTGCAATCTATATAATACCTTCTGTTCGGAGAAAAGCGCAAGCCTGAATTTATTATTTCTTGATGATGCCGCGGGCCACTTGAAATGTTATCACGGGTCGGACTTTGGACATCCCTGGCATTAAAAGAACTGCTGCCCAGCTACACATTCAACGCCGAAATATACCGTTAGTGTGATGTGGTAGCGATGGGCTCACCACTTGAACCGTTCCTTGCTGATGTCTTCAGGTATACTGGAATCGGAAGTCAACAATCGCAGGCCTCAGTTTACGCTGCCCTTGGCCTCGTTCCTTTGAAAGTAGCGATGAACTAACCAACACATTCCAACCAGTCCACCCTGCAATAAAGCTCACTTCTGAGGAAGACGTCCGATTTCATTTTCTCAATGTGGCAATCAGAAGGTTTGGTGGTGGTGCACTGTAGCCTGGCGTGCGCAGGAAATGCACTTGGAATTTCTACAACTTTGTGCCACTTCGGTTTAGAAGGAACTTAACACATAGCTGGGTGAATCGATCTGAAAGGATCTGCACAAAAGACACGTTTTCGGAGGAACTACAGTGCATTCGTTTGGCACTGAAGAAGAATGGCTACCCGAAGAGTTTCATTAAAATCAACAGAAGAAACAGCCTATAGTTTTTACCTTAGTGGTCGTTATTCTTGCAACTGCCATACACGGATGAAGTTACGCTGGAAATTCTAACTAACTCCAGCTCATAAACCGCTGCTGACACCGAACTCAAGAGAAAAAAGGCATGTCTACACCAATTTAGTGTACATTTACCCATTCTCCTGCTCCTGTGGAGCAGAATGTACTGGTCGTATGACAAGGTTTTTGTTCGAGAAAGTCAAGGAATACCATTCGATCTGGTTTGGAACTGAAATCAGAAAAGCAGCCAACTTCTCCATAGTCACACATCTCGCAGACACGGGGCATGACAACAAATCAGCTGACTTCTTCCAAATTATCTATCAAGCTCCCACCAACCGATCGAAGTACTTCTGCACATAGATATTAAAAGCCGCTGAGGCGATTGCTATTCGGCTGTATATATCGGCTGGTGAACTCTGACTCCCTAGGTCATGTGCCCTCAGAGGTTGTAACCTATCTGATGACGACCATCAGCATCTAATTAGCTCACCCGATGAGTAACGACGTGTAGTATCTGTCTGCGCATTTTCATTTGCATATCATTGTATAAGTTTGAATAAGATGAATTACCCTGATTCCTGAAACTGAAAGGTTTCTATCCCCTTGTATGCCCTCTGCGGCCCCAAGTTTTCAAACGATGTTAAGTACCATTACCTCCTCATCGACGCTTTGGGTATTGGCGACAACGGTCTAGCAACTGTATTGACCTTGGCAGGCGTGTGGTTGCTAAAATCATTACGCGCATTACCAAACTTAGAACCATCCTCGTCAGTCTGCAACACCTTTGATGTCGCTTTCTGAAAGCACGCTGCGTCCTGCTTATGCTAGCCTGCACCCATCCTGCTTTGTCCATCCGACCCGTGCTTTTGTGGTTAGTTCGCGTGGGTTGCACTTGACCGACTCATCATCAACAGTGCTGTGTGCGCCAACTGACAGAGCTACGTCCTCGCTTGCGTATGCACGACCAACTCGCAACTGATTGGACTAACGTTTGTCGATTGATTGCTAACGCTACGCATGTAAAGAGACGAGCCATTAGACAGAAAAAAACTTCCCAAGGTCGTCGTGCGTCTGTTCTGATTATATCTGTTGCTGATTCGAGGAACTGCTGCAGAGTCTGGTTTGAAAATAGGCTTAGTGCGCTTATTGGCATACAACATTGGTCTTGCGGCTACGAACCGCTGCAATGGCATTCCATCTTCCACCTCCGGAACCTTTCCGGTGCGATTCCAGTGTTAAACCTACTGAATGAGCATGGACTAAATATAAAACTTCTTTTACGAATTACATGGACTTAATGCCGTCAGGTATTACTTACACTAAAGATCGAAAGTTGAAACTTCTTCGTTACCTGTTCGGCAGTGAAGGCCAACGTTACTTTGACGCATTAGAACTACAAAAGGAGGACACGCATACAAAGAGATTGGATGTATTGGACCGATCTTGGGGTGCCCGACCTAACACCTTCCTAAAATGTTACAAATTCTGCCGGTTAAAGCGAGAGGACTCACAGCCACTGGAGCACTACCGCTCCCACTTGATTCGTGCCGTAAAAACCTGTTCTTACGCCAGCATCCCAAAGACTAAATTTGAAGGAGTTTTGTTGACCCAACACTTCATAGCCGCCATCACTTATCCATCGCATACGAGAAGCCCTACTTTTCGACGGCCATTCGAAGCTTTTCAGTGACAGTGATCGTCGAGCTCAAAACAGCTACGCTCGAACTGTCGCCTCTATTCAACACGAGTGAAACACTCGTGCCGTCTCAACATGTAAATGTCTTGTGTTCTCTATGTAGCAGTTCTCGCCACAAGGCGGACTGTCAAACATGTCCGGCCCGCACAGCAGATTATAAACATTGTGAAGGACGGGGTCATTTAGTCCGACGCTGTCGCTCTTGCCGGGTAGCCCTAGTTGACCAACAACGGAGTGATGATCCTTCTCTATCGACTACGGAAAAACTTGTTTTCAACAAGTTATGGTATCCGGAAAATTGACAATCTTTTTTGATGGAGCCTAAGTTTCCTTCTCCGTACCGTTACGATCCATCTTCACCACACAACTGTGCCAGTTGCTACGGAAATGTATTCGGCATGGCCTATAATAATTATTCCATCCAGCGGTTATGACAATTATTTACATGCTATACCAGCACATCCAACATCGTACAAATATGACTCATCCATAAATGCCCTTGTGCACCTTCGCGGATATATAACGACGTAACTTAGTCCACACTCGGTCACCTCCGACGTTGCTGTGTATGTGACTTCATCCTCATTAGCAACAGCAGTACATCAGCCAGTTGAGCTGATGCTTCATTGTCATACTGTCATGATGACCTAAGGAATAAAGAATACTAACAGGAAGAGGGACTTACCGGAAAACCTTAATGCCCTAAGCCAACATTCAAGCTCAAGGGCCTGCACCTAGTCAACAAAAGACCCTCACAAGTAGCTCGCTATCATGCAAAGATAACGCGGCAGTGGCGCGACAGTTTCCTTGCGGCTTTCACTGCCCCGCGTCATAATCAGCCATTACTCTGCAGATAACTCAGCAGCAAACACACTTTAAACAGGCTGTCCGACTAGGAGACGGCAGCAAATGTGAAACTAGTATCGACTGCGAGCCATGTCCTGTAAAGTTTCGAGCCAAACACAAGGTGGGTCACGTGAACTGCAGCTGGGAAGACGAGACGGACCGACGGCACCCAGTTTGGTCGTCAGTGACTTCATTTTTCGCTCCCAAGTCAGCTTTTGTTCACCTCGAGCCATGCGTCACCCTACATCTGGCAGACTAAAAAAATCCCTTCTCGGTAAGCGGTGACCAGGCATACGTAGTACATGTCTAAGCCAATGCAACTTATTCTGTACTACCTGTTGTTCTAAGGAACTAGCTTGAGCATCACTGCCTAGCTCTCGTTACGCACATCATCATTACGGACACGCTGGTGCCACCCGACAAGAATATAATGCTCCGCAGACAGCGGTGATCAGACTTGAAGGTGTCTCTGATCTTCAGACCAAAGGGACCAAGTCTTATTCCCATAGAGTAGAACGGCCCTCACTGTGGCCTTGTATACACGGCCTTTCAGACGGAGGGAAACTCCCTTCTGTCGCCAAAGATGCCGCAGATTCAAGAAGGCAGTTCTAACTTTTGCACTATTTGAACTGACTTCCGCAGCTATACACCGTTGCTGTACACATCGTTGATGATACAACTGCCAAGATAACTGAATTGATCAACTACCTCGAGTTCCTCGCTATCTTGGGTCAAGGGGTCATCAAGTGGCTGGTGGTCCTGCAGCAACACTTTGCACTTTGAAGGTGCGAAGCGCATACCAAATATTGGAACCACTCTACACAGGTTATTCAGCAGTTAGAGCGTCCCTTGATGATCTGCGCTACGGCCGATGCAATACGTAATTAACGTTTGAGGAAATATCTGTTTGTATGTGGGATGCGATACTGCTAGGGCGCCCAGACCTAGACAGGAGGGCGACTAGTGTCCACAACCAAATCCTTTGGCTCAAAAGCCTGTCCACAAGCCATCGGGGATTTGGCACTGTTGTAGTTTTACAGATATGGACGCCATCCCATTTCAAACCCATAACCTGGAGGACCAGGAGACTGAGTTTGTCTGACCCCTGACCATCGATCAACCTGGTAGGAGTAGCTCTCTTGGAGACCGGGGGCACCACCCATTGCAGCTCAAAGAGTCGACGAGATAAGCAGTCCTTCGCACCACATTAAGGTCCAGTCTCGTTGCGACTGTATGTGGCTTCGAAAGATAGTCCAGCCCTGCTGGGGTGAAATGTTATGGTTTCTCTTAACATAACACCGTCCATTGGTGGAATGCGCATTATGATACTCAGTGCGTTGACACTTGAAGTCCTATACCCCAAATTGTTCACTGAGAAAATCAGCCGGATTCTATCTGCCGTTCATCGTCTATGCCTTAACCAGGACGCCAAACCGTTTTCCATATCGCAATCGCGTGAGTTGGTGGTAAAGGCCATGCAGGAGATGGTATCCAACGACCTGATAGAGCCAATTGACTGACCTGAGTGAGTACATCCCATGCTCACTGTCTTAACGAAGGATGGTACTATACTCATATGTAATGATTTGAAGGCATTGAGTAGTCGGATCATTGTCAAGCAATTCGTCCTTCCCACAGTTGATGAATTATTGGTCAAACTAACCGGCGCATGGTATTCCTCTAAACTAGACTTGAAGGAAGCCTTTTTGCACATGCCATTGGTACCGGAGTCGAAGCTATTGATGGCATTTCTGACATCGAGCGGTCTGTTTCAGTACAATGTTTTGCCAATGGGCCTCAGCTCCTCACCGACAACGTGGCAGAAATTCATGAATCACTCACTGGCAGACCTACCCGGGCAAGTCGCTTACACGGACGATATCTGCGTTTTTGGTCCCTTTAGAAAAGAGCCCGACCCTAGACTACGCACTGTATTACACCGGTCAGAGAGCCTACATCTTCAGCTCAATTTGCGAAAATGCAACTTTGGTGCTACGGAGGTCGAATTCCTTCGGCAGATCTTGTCATCTGAGGGAATCCGACCGCGAATCCGCCGCGAACACTCGGGCTATCACAGAAGCACCTATCCCGAAGTCAAACACTTTCTTGGACCATGCTCGTACAGTTCACGTAATCTAGCAAATTTTGCTACCCTAGCGGAATGCCTGTAGATACTTACCAAGTAGAAGACCACCTTGGACGTGGGTTCTGTACAACAATTTACCTTTGAAGAAATTAATAGACTCCTCATCTCTACCCCATTGCTAACCATTTTTGATGAAATTTGTCTTACATTTGTCTCGACGGATGTGTCCAGCATTGGTATAGGAGCTGTCATGTCTCAGATGCAGAACGGAAATGTAAAAGTTGTCGCGTATGCTTCCCGAAATTTATCTCATCGAGAAGCTTCATACTCCGCTTGCGAAAGAGTAGCACTCGCATACGTATGGGCCTGTAAAAAGTTGCACCTTTTGATGTTTGGTTGGAGATTTATACTGCCTACAGATCACTCTGTTCTTACTACGCTCCTTATTCGGGAATCATCGGTCACAAGCCAGTTCGGATCAATCACTGATATGAGCGTTCACTGAACTATGATTTTCAAATCACATTCCACCCAAACTCCAAGGACCATATCGCAGATAGCTTATCCCGTCTTCTATTGGACGATCCAGGCAAGGAAGAGGATGACCAAGAAAAAGTAATGATTTCCGTTTTGCAGTTAACTGAGCTTTCCGTTATTACTAAGATAGAGCTGCAAGAAGCCAATTAAAACAATTAAAGTCTATGGACCATTTCCCCTACCTCTTCGAAGCCTGGCCTCGATAAACGTAGCTCATTGTCAACTAACATGCGTTTTATGCTTTACGGCATGCACTCGCCGTCATTGATACTTAGCAGCGGGGAATGAAGACACTGACGACCAAACTGGGTGCCGTCGGTCTGTCTCGTCTTCCAGGCTGTGTTCACGTGACCCGCCTTGTGTTTGGCTCGAAACTTTACAGGACATGGCTCGCAGTCGATACCAGTGGCGCGTCTGCTGCCGTCTCCTAATCGGACAGCCTGTTTAAAGTGTGTTTGGTGCTGAGTTATCTGCAGAGTAATGGCTGATTATGACGCGGGGCAGTGAAAGCCGCAAGGAAACTGTCTCGCCGATGTCACGTTATCTTTGCATGATAACGAGCTATTTGTGATGATATTTCGTTGACAAGGTGTAGCCGCCTTGAGGTTGAATATTTGCTTTGGGCATTAAGGTTTTACGGTAAATCCCTCTTTACCCTCTTTTGATTTTTCGTTCCCTAGGTCGTTCTGGTTGTATGACAGCGACGCATCAGCTCAGATGGCTGATCTACTGCTGCTGCTGCTCCTGTGGTTGTTGTTGTTCTTGCCATCACTGATGATTTCTTTATGAGAGGACTGCGATTCGTCGCTCCCCAGGAGCTGACAGCAGAAATCATCCATTGTGCACATGAGGGATATTCAGGCCTCGTTCGAACGAAGCGCCGATAGCAATAGTACTTTAGGTGACCGAAGATCTCTAAAATTCTGGACGCGTGGGTCCGTACTTGTGACGTGTGTCAGAAAGCCGATAGGAGCTCGGAGCCGATTGGTGCACCCGTTCAGCCTATCGTTTATCCAATGAAACCGTGATCGAAACTGAGCATCGACATCATGAAACTGTTCGATTCTGCACCAGAGGAACTGTTTGGTTGCCATATGCTTTTACAGTAAATAGTCTAGCATTCATATCTATTGTGATGTGAATATCAACAGTTATGCGATGGTTAAAGCATCTCTTTGCTAGATTTGAGCTCCCCGAAGAAATTGTGACTATTAACAGGCCACAATCTACAAGCTACGAGTTTTATCAGTTCCTTTATCTCTGCGCTGTGTAACACGAAGGAGCGGTTCTGCACAACCAAGCTGCTAACGGCATGATTAAGCGCGCAAATCGAGCGTATTCAGGCACGTTTGTCCGGCATGCAATGGGAAGACGCAGTAATTCAGGCTCTGTTTATCCACAGAACGTCGCATCACAGGGCAATCGACTGCACGCCGAGGGATCTAATGTTTGACAGGACGTTACGAACGAAATTAAATGCAGCTATGTCGATCCCCGAACACAACGATCCCCACCAGCTTGAACGTCGCCGACTTTATAAGTCCACCTATGAAACGTTGACCGGAATCTTCTTGTGGCTGAGAGAAAGCAAGTCACACAAGGGGCAGTCAACATTACCACACTCCCGTCAGTATTACGAGGAGGTTAGGCCCAGGCGCGTACCAGCTCGCAAACGACCGCAAAGTTAACGCCGGACAACTGTACACGGCCTACAGCCGAACGCGGCACTAGCGTCCAAAAGCGAGGACGCAAGCGACGTGCCCGGCCCCCCGATTTACATATTGATGTGCTCATTTGAGCATTGGGATGATGCTGTGTGCGCCACCTGACAGTTCTACGCTCTCGCGTGCGTGCCCACACCCAACTCGCAACTGATTGGATAAACGTTTGTCGATTAATCATTAACACTACAGGGTGTTTTCTTAATTACGTCCGAAACTAGGGGCGGCTGCGCTCACTTGCTGACGTGCCCCGGAACGATGAATTGTCAACTGTTCAATGTCGCAACTTACTTTGCCGAACGTGTCGGCAGGAGTGAGATGGGACACAGAGGCGGGACCTGTGTGTCTACGATCTCAGAGTACACCAAGATAACCGAGTCGTTCGGCTGTGAGAAATGAGTGTTAGCCAAGCACCGAAGCCCCACTGCACGTGTCATGCTTCGATAGCAGGGCACACCAAGGGAACCGAGCCGTCTGACTGTGAGAATTGGGTGTTAGTCAAGCACTGAAGCCGCATTGGACCTTTCATGATTGGATTGCTGGGCTCACCAAGGCAACCGAGACGTTCGGCTGTGCGTAGTGAGTGTGAACCATCACCGAAGCCGCAGTGCACGTGTCGTGCTTCGATCGCAGGGTACACCAAGGGAACCGAGTCGTTCGGCTGTAAGAACTGATTGTTAGCCAAACACCGAAGCCGCAGTGCATGTGTCATGCTTCGATCGCAGGGCACACCAAGGGAACCGAGTCGTTCGGCTATGAGAAGTGAGTGTTAGCCAAACATCGAAGCCGCACTGGGTGTGTCATGCTTTGATCGATTGGTAGTCGGCTTTCACGCAGGTGAGAAAGTCAGTCAAAAGGATTCCTGCGTGGTGGTTCGTGGCTCGCTCTTTTAGCAATGATGCATGTCGTCAATGTATCCGCTACCGAAGTCACCTAATGTGCCGATCCATCAGAGCATGATAATTCTGCAGCTGTATTGTGTGTGTGGACCCAATGAGGTATAAACCGCAAGGAGCTATAACACTGCACTGCGTTGTGTGGCCCATTAACGAGCGGTATTTGCGTCAAGTGGTGAAACAATTTGCAGAAACTGACAGCGTTTTTAACATCATGAAAACCGGGCGGCCTCGCACCGTCACGGATGAGGTATCAACTGGCGCGGTTATGCAAGTGGTATTCGGTAAGATCCATCTCAGCATTCGGCAACCACACAACACTGCGTAACCACACCGTATGCTATGCATCGGTTATTGCAGGAAAGTATTCCGACGGTACAGTGCACTGCAGCTGCAAGTGTTGAACATGTGCGATTCATAGAATTGCCTTTAATTCGCCCGTTGGTTTTTAAGCAGCCTGAACGTACATTCCATTGTGTCCACCGATGTATCGGTTTTTCGTCTGCATGGCGAAAATATGCAGCATATTTGGGCAACAACTAACCCACGGCATTGTAGCGCTTCACATGTGCAACATTGCGCGTAGCTCATGGCCTGGGCAGGGTTGACTGGTCGAAAAACCATTGGGCTTTTTTCTGTTCCAGCAGTGTGTCCGGTAGCTTGTTGTTTAAAATTACTAATGTCTGACATCTCTTAGCATCCTCGTACAGTGGAAATGTTACAGACCAGCGTCATTCCCCAGCTACAGTCGGAAGGTTTACTGATTAACGTTTGGTGGCAGCAGGGTGGCGTCCTTGCACATTCGGCGCAGTCGATTCGTGCGTACTTGAACGAGGCTTTCGGTGGATGTTTGATCGTTCGCGGAGGACCGATAGAGTGGCCTGCTTGGTCACCGGATATGATTCCCATGGATTTTTTCCTGTGGGGATACTTGCAGCATTTCGTCCATAGCGAAATTGAATAAGAAGGGAGATGGTGGGCAACCCTGTCCGCCGCCACTAGTAATACTAAAGGAGTGCGAATGTCTGCCGTATACTCGCACTCGCCCAGAGGTTTGCGAGTGGATGGCTTGAAGTAAGGTGACATACTTCTCAGGCACTCCCATTTTCAGTACACAACTCCAGAGAATAGCGCGGCCACCAGAGTCAAACACGGCTCGTATGTTTAAGAAGACAACGATCGTTGGCGGGTTAGATGTTTGACGATACTCGAGTATTTGGCGGAGTTTAAAGATGTGCTCGATGCAACTCCGACCTGAGCGGGACCCAGCTTGCTCTTCACGTATGCTCTGTTCGCGTACCAGGCTGAGCCTCCTTTAAATCAGGGCGGCGAGCGTCTTGGAAGCAACACAGATGAGACTAATCCAGGGGTTCACTCAGTCAGCTTGGGTACCCATTTTGAAGACGGTCATGATATTCGCTAGGCTCCAATCAGATGGGATAACTTCAGTAACCCAGATCTCTTGGAGGAAGGGAGTTAACTCCAGAACAAGTGATGGGCCTCCAACTTTGAAAAGATCCGGAGGGAGTTCATCTGGGCCAGGGGCTTTGTAGCACCCTAAGAGGCGACGCTCATGAACAACCTCAGGCTCAGATGATGATGAAGTATTTACACACCAGGGAGCACTCTGGATTCCAGAATGGGAACTCTTTGGTGCTGCTGACCAAATAAACTGCTGCTCAAAGGGCTCGGCCCAACGCTCGAGTCGGCTTTTTTGCCAGTGGATTGGCTCGCCATTGGTTTCGCATAAAACTTCGCTTACAGTCGACCTTTGATCGGCTGTAGATCGGATCAGGAAAAAACGCTTACGGAAATTCCCCAAGGTGGTTGCTTGTTCCATCTCAATGATACGCTGCGTCCACCAGACTTCGTGATCGTCACGGAGAAGCTCTTTGAGCTCAGCGTTAGTACTCCTGCGCAATAAATGGTGTCTAACGCTGGCAGTACTTGCTCCACGAGCTTCAAGAAGTTAGAGAGATGGCGCAGAGAACCCGTGGTTGACGGAACTCTTTTCACTTCCTTAATATGGCCTTGAAGCAACTCCGTTGTAGTGTGCTACAGCATCATGTGTATAGAAAACGTACTTGGAACAGACATTACAGGAATTGCCACAGTTTTGTCCCACTCAGATTCATTAACTGCGGAAAGCAGCCTCCGGTTGGTTATTTTTGGCTGTGTTGACAAGATCACTTTGTGTTGGATTTCTTCGTTCATTGGAAGTATTTCGTGGAAATTTAAATACAATTCAGTTTCATTTCTGATTCTGAAATTTCCTACCAGAAATACTTGTGTTTTCATCACTTGGTTTCGGCGATCTTGCTTTCTCCATTTTCTCCGTCAATTGGCCGTCATCTTGTTTTCGGATTATTCACCATGCCGGAGCCGTCACCCTGTGGTACTTGTTCCAAGGTAGTTGGATACCGTGCAAATGCCCTCACGTGTGTTTTGTGCCAAGTTAAATGCCACATTTCATGTGGTGGATTATCAGTTCGGCATTTCCATCGTCTTCGTGAGATGTAACACGATTTCGTTCAAACTATATGTGAAAATTGCCGAAACAAAATGCAGCCGGGAAGAGTAAAGCCGACGTGTGGGTTTCATCATTCCGTTGCGAACAGTTCCGTGTGTTTAGCCCAACAACCCAGCCCGAATAGCCTTCAGGTTTCAGCTCAGTCGTCCTCCTGTACCCGTGCAAACTCACCGGCACGAAGTCCAACCGTTGTGAGAAGCCCATTTGCACCTGGCATAAAGTGTTTACCTTTATTGTGTCCAACGGGCACTGATGTCCCAGCAGATTGTTCGTCCAGACCTGGATCCACTAGACAGGGAGCGGCTCAAGTCTGCCATCATTGAGCTAAAAAGACGTACTGGTGAGGAGGAAACAAATCTTCGTATCGTAGATTTTCGGGTGATTTCCAACGATCTGCGCATCAGGATAAACAGGCTGCTCACACCCGGCGACTCCTGCTGCGGCCTGCGAGTAGCCTTCACAAACGTTTACAGTTATGAACAAGCTCGATGAGCTTTGTTGTTTCGTTGCGTATGAGCGATCAGACGTAGTGGGACTCGCAGAGACATGGTTGCATTCTGAGTTATACACCCAAGAACTTGAACTCAACGGTTACTCGTGCTTCCAATGCGATAGACTAAAGAATGTCCGCGGTGGTGTCCTGCTTTACATCAGGTATTCCTTGCGTGGGAGACTTTTGAACACCTACCGAAGCGACGATGGTTTGTGTGAGCTACTGTGGTACTCCATCCGCCTCAGGCGCGGAGAACTACTTGTGGGCGCAGTTTATCGCAGCCCCCTGATTTGTTGTTTGGATAAGCTTCCAGCCTACATGAGTCGTCCACGCTTTCTACTTATGAGCGATTTTAACTATCCTTAAATACCATGGCCTGATGTGCATTTGAGGCTTGGACATAGTGTGGTTGAAGCAAAGTTCGTGGATTTGTTAGTTGAAACTGGTGCATCGCAACACATACGCCAGACAACACGCATAACGACACGCTCAACCCCGTCCTCTCTCAACCTGATGTTAACGAGCTACAAACAACGAGTGCGTGACGTTAGGATCCTGGAGCCTCTGGCTACAAGCGACCATTCGATGCTCATAGCTGATATGGACTTATCCTTGCCGTATTCACGTCCACTGGAACCAGCTCCCAACTGCTGGACAACGGACTTCGATGGTCTAGCTCGAGCCTCGCGGATTGGTCTCTGTCACAAGCTGCATCAGTGGAAAACTGTTGGATATTTATAAAAGAGAGATTGACGTCACCGTGGTCGCAATTTGTGTCATTGAAATGTCGGAAGGTTGGACTGATTAAGCCTCGTTGGTTTGACAAATATTATGCACATCTGGCTGGGAGGCGGCACAAACTGTGGGACAAATTCCTCCTCTCTGGCTCTGCCAATAATTACGAAGGGTATGGAAGTCAGCGGGACCTCTGCATCAGTGCAAAAAAAGAATAAGCGCCGACGTTTCGAAGAGCAGCTGGCAATCGCCGCGAAGACCGCCTCAAAGGGAATCTTTGCTTACTTGTAACGACGCCTAAAGCCGGCAGATGATGTCCCAGTGCTGCATGGCCCGGATGGACAGCACCTAACCTCCAGCACTGAGCGTGCGTCTGCGTTGGCGGCGTACTTCGCTTCTGTATTTACGAATGACCAAGTGTCTGGTCCGAGTTCGACGTGTACCGCTTTTGCCGAACTCGACAGTCTGGATTGCGGCGTTTAAGAGGTATATCAACTACTAGTCAACCTTGACGGCACCAAACCTGCCGGACCTGATGGGCTTCACCCACTGGTTCTCAAATCACTTTTCACCACCATCTCTCTTGTCGTGACTGACCTTTTCAATAGGTCGCTGTCCGAAGGTTCGTTGCCCATTGACTGGAAATTTTCGGTGGTGAAGCCTATTCTGAAAGGCGGTGACCCTAGCAAAGTAGACAACTACAGTCCAATTTGTCTGACACCTGTTTTGGCAAAGGTTGCTGAGAAAATCGTGAAAAAGGGATTGCTGCAGTTGCTACAGTCAAAGGAGGTCCTGACGCCCGCGCAGCACGGTTTTATGCAAGGCCGCTCATGCATGAGAAACTTACTTGTGACGAGGCATAAATGGTCAAGGGCAATAAGCAAGGGAAGTCTGTTAACGTGATATTCCTCGATTTCAGTAACACTTTCGACAAGGTAAACCATGAGGTTCTCCTTCACAAAATCAGGATGTGTGGTATCGGTGGCTCACTGCACCGGTGGATCCGCGACTTTCTTGTTGGACGAAAGTGGAGGGTACAGGTCGACGACCATCTAACTAACTGGTACCCCTCTACAAGTGGCGTGCCTCAAGGCACTGTGCTGGGGCCCACTCTGTTCCTGATCTACATCAACGATCTATCTCAGGTTCTCCGGTCGCTGTTGGACTTGTTTGCGGACGACATGAAGATTTAGAGAAAAATTAACGCTCCCCACGACTGTGGCCTACTTCAGCAAGACCTTAACCGCCTATCCACATGGTCTGCATCAGTTCATCTCCCGGTCCACCCAGTCAAGTCTGTATGTATCAACATGGGGAAGGGTGTTGACGGCCGAACGTACACCCTTGACGGCCAACCGCTATATTTCACATCCTCACTAGGTGTACTCCCGCGCTACGATTCTAAGTCCGTGGACAAGACGAACAGGCTATATCGGAACGGACTGCCCATGCTTTGGGCGCTCAAACGTAGCTTCGGCACATGGTCTGAAGAGGTTGCCACTCGCCTCTTCTCTTCCATCATTAGATCAGTGCTAGAGTACAGTTCGCCCGCCTACTTTCCGATTACCCGAGGCGAGGCACAAAAGTTTGAACGGGTTTACCATGTTGCCACCAAACTGATCCCGAGTTTACTTGGCTTAGAGTATGAAGACCGGCGAAAACAAATAGGACTCTACACCTTGCCCTACCGTCGGGTGCGAGTCGACCTCATTATGACCTACCGTATTCTACATCGCGGTGAATTCCCCATGCTGAGGCCACTGCTGCCCTTACGAGGGTCATGCAGCGCACGCGGACACCGATACAAACTTGTCGTGCCGGCTGTGAAGCGTGTTCCCCACCCAATGTGCTTCGAACGGAGAGTGGTAAACATTTGGAACAGTTTACCTGAACATGTGATGAAGGCAACATCTGTGCAGCAGTTCAAAACGTTGTTAGATTTGTATTTTGCCACTATTCGATTCAGAGAACGAGTATACACGATGACATGTCACATTTGTGAGTCCTGCAATACCGTGAGTCAGATATTTTAAATGTTACTTGAGAACGACAACGATATTCACGGCTGACAACTCATCTAGAGATGGCTCAAGCCAGACTTGCGGAACTACTAGAAAGTCATGCATGCTTACTACTCGTGATGGAGGATCTCTCTCTGTGTTTCCGGATTATTTTCACCAACTTTTGTAAATCAACTCTTGATCGTACGAGACGAAATCGCTCTGACCGTTTAGACAATTCGCTGACGAACAACCAGGAGGAGGAACCAATTGCTCGTGAGCCCAGTAAGTACGTGATGAATTTATCTAACGTACAACTTAATGTGTTGCAATTAGAAGCATTACCACTTGTGTTTGATTACAAAGTCCCCCCTAGAACGTTGAATGACTTGTTTATAGTAGCTCAATTTGAGAACTTTTTTGACCAGTTTAAGGAGCTCCAACCAACCAGCCGTGGTATGCATATTTGGTTCAGGAACAAGTTAACCGAAATCGCCCATGAGGTAAAAACTATGCCAATTAATGAAAAATGTGCCATCACAGCCCGACATTTTCAGGTCTTACATGAACTACGAGGTAAGGACGTAGTCGTAATGAAACCAGCTGAAGGTTCAGGTGCGGTAATCATGAATACAACCGAATACAATGAGAAGATGTGCGCCATACTTAACGATGCGAGTAAATTCGAACGGCTCACGAAAGTGGGAGACCTAACCAATGTTGAAGCGCGCACAGTTCGTCACTTGAAATTGCTTCTGCTCCACCGCGTGATAGACTTTGATACAAATAATAGTTTGAAGCCGAGTGGTAGCACTATTCCACAGTTGTATGGGTCCCCAAAGACACATAAGAGTCAAGTGCCACTCAGGCCAATCCTTTCAATGATGAACGCGCCCCAGCATAAACTCGCTCGTTAGTTAGTGAAGTTGCTATCTCCGCTGAAACAACAGTTCAATTCTTACAGTCTTAAAGACTCGTTTCAACTCATCGATGACCTGGATGAACTCAACCTGTCAAACAAAATCATATGTTCCTTGGATGTAGAATCCTTATTTCCAACGTGCAGCTACATTAGACAGTTGATTACATGTGGGAATTAGCTGAAAACGGTGGCTGCTCGCTACCCAATTCCGACTGAATTGCTAAGAGAATCTCTACTATTATGCACGGAGAATGGATTTTCACTTCCTTAATACACCATACCGTCAAATTGACGGCGTAGCATTGGGTAGCCCAATAGGTCCTATTCTCGCTAATTTCTTCATACTGATGTTAGAAAGAAGCATTTCTACAGAAACAGCCCAGGTGCCCTACTACAAACGATATGTCGAGGATATCTTGGCTTTCTGTTCGTCGGAGCAGCAACTCACACATTTGGTAGAATGGCTCAATGGTGCTCATGCTAACTTACTGGTTACATGCGAAATAGAACAGAATAATTGTCTGCCATACCTGGACCTACTCATAAGTCGCAAGGATGATGGATTGATTAAAAGGTCCATTTACCGAAAATCAACTTGGTCTGGTCAATACCTGCACTTCACCAGCTTCACACCAGTGCGGTACAAACGGACACTTGTGAAGACTAGTTAGTCGTGCCAGAGGAATTTGTTCGGCCGACTGTCTCGACGATGAGCTAGTGTTAATCACAGCAACGCTAATGGCGAATGGCTACCGTCGAAGATTTATCGAGAAACACAGCCAACCGCAAGGTCCAAAAGACTTGGTGCACACGTCAGCCAAGAAGAAAGTGTATATCGAGTTACCTTTCAAAAGTACCTTATCCACGCTGAAGACAACTAAGCGGATAATTTCGGCTACACAAGGAAGTTACTATGTTGCACAAGTTGTCCTCATCAACCGAACCCGAAATTTGCCCATACCTCCAACGAAGGAAGCTCAGCCTATTGGGGCCAACTCACACTGTGTATACCAATTTGTATGTGACTGCGGAACAGTTACATAGGCAGAACTAATAGAAGGCTGACTTCCCGAATAGAGGAAAATGTACCAAGATGGGTTCAACGTGAAGTTGCTCAGATTGCCTACTCTCATCAGATTCCATGTTCGCGCAGACCGCCGACTTCCTCGATAGGCAACCACCAATTAGACTCGGGTCACAGGATAGAGTTCGGCTCAGTGTTTACAGTTGTACTACGTCACACTAATCCCCGCTTCCTTCGGTTTGCTGAGGCTGTCGCTATAATCCGGATTAAGCCAGCCTTGTCTCCCTAAAGCAGTATTGGACGTAGGTGTGAACATCCGTCATTCGTTTTGCACCTTAAGCTTGTCTGGTTGCACCTACAGTTAGCTATATCTATGCATATCGGTTATTGTTAATGGTACTAAGGAGACAATACGAACTGCATGCATGTATCAGCCTTCGTCTTCTTTCCGTGCTTTTCAAACTTTTATATCGTTTTTCACCATATTTCGAAAGAGTTATACAAAATTTATTTATATTTGCTTTATACTACAGTATTCAGTATTCAGATCAAAACGGAACCTGATTTTCATTTTAATGAGTCGGGCGGAAAGAGTTTTCCTGAAGCACATGTTCTCTCGCTCGACATTTAAGGAAAATGAGTACTCGGATAGTTTCGTTAAATCCAACACGGATCAAAGGAGGAAAGCTCCTGTACCTCTTAGCCGGAAAGAAACCCATTTTTCTGCAATTACCGTACAAACGCGAAATTGTTGCCGAACTTCTTACTCGTCTTCTTTCTCACGCTCTCAGGCACAATTTGCCAATAACCCGATGGTGTAAACTAGCCCAAAAGACAAAAATCCTGTCCACGCCAAATCTATGTGCGTCTATTCCTTCACCTGTTCCTGTGGAGCAGGTGAGGTCAGGTCAGCTTCCAAGGACGATACAGGCTTCCGCATAACGAGCGTCCTGTTTCTTGCACCGCTAAGCGAACTAGAGCTACCGGTACTTCGACGTCTGATTAACTGCTGCGGCTTTTGCAAAATCTTGAAGCAAAAATGAGAGCATTCTCTGTACTGTCATGCAGTACTAGGTTACAACCACATGATGCAATGCAATTACAATAATTCTAGAACAAATTCAGACCAATACCTATCTAGGCCTCTTTTAAAGACCTCAACTTGGTTGCACTCTGTTCCTGCTAGATGTAGCTTATTCCAGCTACTGAGTACACGATTCATGAAGAACTTCGCCTTGCGACAAGGCGCCTGTCTAACAGAATGAGGGGACACCATCCGGCCTTGCTTGCGACTGATTGCCGAATATCAACCAACTCCACCATAGCCATGCATCTAGCCGACATAGGCCCTTCCCCCAATCTAGCTGAGTCGTTCATCTACCAACCACCTGATAATCGATCAAAGTGCGTTCGAATGCCTTTATTTGAGTCGGTTGAGAGTTTAGCGATCAGACTATACGAGCCGGGATTATGTGTCCAGAAAAGGCTCACTCTCACGCTGTGCTTTACTTGTCCAAAACGAACTGCCCCATCTGAACCAAGGAATTGTGCACGTGCTACACTTGGGACTTGGACAGTGTTTAGCAGTGATCAGTTGTTGTAAACTGTGTGTTTTACCGGTCCTTGTGCTGTGTCTACATTTTTTGGTCTGTTTTCTGCATATACTTGCGCAGGCCTGAGTAAGGTTTATTGATAACACCTTTTCTTCGTTAATCAAAGAACCGAAGGCGCTTCAAGTCCTCACTACCCTACGGTAGTACGGCCTTCACTGTAGCCTTATAGACACGGCTTTTCAGCTCGAGGGAAACCACTCTCTGACGCCCCAGATGTCGCGGATTCAAGAAGACAGTTCTAGCTTTTGCAATACGTGAACTGGTTTCAGTGGTTATACGCACATCGTTGCTGATGCAGTTGCTAAGATGAGTGAATTGTTCACCTACATCAAGTTCATCGCTCTCAAGAGTCAGGGGGTATCAAGGGACTGGTGATTCTTCAACAACCCTCTGAACTTTGAAGATGGGGAGCGCATACTAAGTGATGGGACTACTAGAGAGAGGCACACCAACATCGTTAAACAGCAAGACAATATCGTCTGTATAATAATGATCAACTAACCTTTCACCATGCAGCAACTAAACGCGTGGATCGTGAAGCTCCGCAAGGGAACACGACGAAGTTGAACAAAAATGGGGACACTGGGTAACCCTGCCGGTTGCTTGACTGACTCTGTCTTCTTACTTCGTTCGAGTCCTTTCGACCAAACCACCAAATTCAGTCACAGCCGTCGCTTGTGACTGTGGTATACCTCGAAGTGTCGTTATCCTACCCAACAGAGTGAGCTTCGCTTGTGTGTTTTGACTTGCAAAAAGCACCACCTTTCTTTTGCCTCCATTTTATTTTACGAAATTGTCACCTACATAGTCCCATAAGCAATGCACCGTTTGCTGGTTGCCGGATCTCTACGGTTCCCACGCCGTCCATGGACCGGGAATGTGATGCTAAGCAGCCTCTTTGCAATTTCAGGGACCAAGAGGTTCAGCAACGGTATATCATCTGCGAATCAACCTCACTACTGTGGCGGTAGATGGGTGGCTAGCAGAGAACGCCGAAATGCGACGCCACACCAGGAACCATCAAATCCGCAGCGGTGACAGCAGCGGAACACCACAATTTCTGACTCATTTGTCCCACTTTACACCGATAGGGTTCATTCGGAAACCGGATTCCGCACTCGGCACTGTACCCTAGCCTCTTAAAGGGGGACATTTGTTTACTATTCGAATCCAAATGCGTGTTAAACCCAAGCATCGGAGCCGCGAATAGAGTCTAATGTTGCTGCATTTGCAAAACACCTTTACACTTACCCATTGGCAAATCACGATCCTCATGCTCCACCCGATGCGATCATGATCCAAGCTGACCGCTGTCCTAGAGCGTAAGAACATTTTTGCTCTTTAATGAACGTTTTTATAGCAGATTGCCCGGGGCCACTATGTTTCACTGAGTGACTCTTCAGCGACCATATAGCGTCGTGAATCGCAAGACTAGTTGCAAGCGCTGCACTTTATGATCAGTTTCATCATCGTTTGAACTCTTTAATTGGAGATAGAACTAAATAAGTCGGACATGGGACTCAGTGGTTGTCTATCAAATGCTTCCCACTACTGCACCGATCTCTGCGATGAACGCTAGTCACATCGGTCAGAAATTTAGCTCAATCCGTTCTTTATCTACGACATGAAACCTCCACTCGAGGCACGCTTTTCTTTGTCCTGAACCTCGATGCTCTACGTGAACGATGGCTAAGTTCGAATTAGGATCGCTTATCGACGTCAGAACCACACCAAAGTTGCGCCTATTCGCTCGATCTGGGCAATCGTGATATTGGGTCGCTGGCCATAGTCTACGAGTATACACCTGCCAGGTCGTAGTGTGCATATTTTGAATTGCGCCCTTATCTAATCGGCCTCGCGAGAAAACCACATACGCCACTTGGTTATGGATGATATGAAGCACTACTGATTGCGCTATTTTCTTTCGCAACATGTGACCACAGGGCGACTGGATAAGGGTCTGCGGAACTCAACGCCTCTCAAGGTTTGCGTCAGGAAAGTCACTCTAGAATCTCTGAAGCATCACACTAAGCAGATTCACTAACTCATCAATTTGTATTAGACCGGGTCGATAACTTGTACGACCTTCCACTACTGTGCACTCATCGGACGTGGCATAAACACTATCAGCTCTTCATGTGCGGTTTATATCTAGAGTGCTATATTTTCGCACTATTTGGTATCATAATTTTGTATTATCTGCACATGTAACACCTGTTCATTCTTCCAGCGAAAGTCACTAGGGTGATGCGGCGCCGTTGACTCGGGGGATTTTTGTACACTTTTCCCATTTACACGGTGGTTACCCTGCTGTTGATGCTATTTTAGATCATCTGCAGTTGGCACTGTAAACTGCTATACATGTGCCCACCTGGCTACTTAATACCACATATTTGGTCGAAAGACGACTACACGCGGTCAGCGAGCCGACTAATCGGTCTGTAGCTCGGTCGAGAGAGTAAAAGGTATGTCGGATTATCTCTGTCGTGTAAGCTGCACTGACCCGCCATATCTAGTTATTACATTAGTCTCTACTAAGCCCTCACCAGATAGTATATACAGAAGAGATTGTTGGTACAAACCTCTTCGAGACTGAGTTAATGCCCTGGACTTTTCGCCAAACAGCTCGTCTCTGCAGTATGGCATCGATTTCGACTTGATTCCTCGTCTTTCCTCCCCTGCTTACTGGCGAGTAACTACACGTGATTTCCCGCTTCTGGATTCAGTGGTATGTAACTCCGCATCCTACCTTAGCGTTCCTTTCCTTCATTTTAATTGTGCATTACTTTTATTATACGATCACATATTGGGCAATTGTCCGTACCAGTTTTCTTCGTGGTATTTGTCATAACTGTCCCGTCGTTTCTACTCTCCCAGTCGGAACGGACGAAACTCTCCTCACCTGTGGTACCATACCTGTAGAGTAGCCTATTTAATTCAGATCGGCACGGCCTAAGGGACTTGCTCCACAGACGGGTGTATGCTCAAGCTGTGCCCTTGGAAGAAACGCGTGACTTCGCATGATTAAACCGAGGCCCGATAGCAGGAGTTCGTTTACAGACCCAACCAAAGGCAAAGGTGCCTTTTAAATCGTTTATCAGTGGCATAGAGGCGTACTGTATGAACTGTGGAAGAAGTGAGTGTTGCTAAGGAGCATGAGTTGCCACGCGGTGTTAATACGCGGAAGAAATTTTATGGGTCATTTTGAAGTACACGTTGTATGGATGGATTTTGACTCACAATCTCAATGTTGACCGCGATTTCCATTGAAGTGAACCTTCCTCTTTCGACATTGTCTGCTAATCGTTTTTTTTCAAACACAGCTGACACTGGTTTTGACAGCAATCCCGACTCTAGTAAAGACGGGTAATCACGCTCCCCAATTTCGCCAATGGCATGTGTCTATCACATCCCCTGAGCCCCGAACTGTTTGATCGTACGTACGCATGTAATCACGCTATCCCTTCTCGGTTTCAGTTACTCGAATGGACCGTTGGTTTCATGCTTTTCGATTCTTTCGATGATTACTATCTACTACCCCGTAATTGCTTCTTGATTTATTTACACTGGAGACAGCACACTTACCCTGTTTCCGTATTTAGTGGGCGAGTTTATCTCGGGGAATACCTAAGCTAGAAACCAGATATATAAATTTCTGCTTACTTGAGCCTATCTGTTGATTGAAGTGGTAAGGCGTCTGCCTTGTAACCCGAAGGTCGTCGGCTCAAGTCTGTACTGGCGCGAACGACCTCACAGTATCCCTGGCCTGCGCACGCGGCTACTGTTGGTCGTGCGGCAGTGATGCGTCGCACCAGCGTACTGCTGATGCCTTTTTTGGATGGGTGCGATCTCGCGTTGTCCTTGGGTTACCAGTTGTCTGACTTTCAGTGGCCGTGCGGCAACCGGTCGTCAGTGCAACATATCGGGACGCTACTAATGCTTTTCTGCTTTCCGACAATTCGCACTATAGTGGGTCATCAATTCCAAGGCTTGTGATTGACGACACTCCCTTGTCTCTTATCTCTCTGCAGGTTGCCTGTCCATGGCGCCCGCTTGGTTGCGATTTCGTCGGACCATTGCACATGCTGCAGTCTCACAAGAAGGCGTGTTTCATGAACCCGGACTCTCTGCCTCCTGCCCTTCGAGCTCATGCGACAGCCCAGCTGTCTTCTCAGCGGCACACCACTGGAATATGTGCAGCACCTTGTCAAAAGAAGTCACCTGATACAGTTACCCTAAATAGCAACAACACCAATTCCGCGCTTGGCGTTGTTCACGGTGACGGTAATTGTTCTGGTTCTGTTTCGCCGGCGGCGTCTACTTCGCAACCATTGGATGATCAAGAGAGTGTGTTGCATGCTAGCGACGAAGAGCACTTACCTCCTACCCCACCACCCAATCTTTTACTTCGACTTTATCACAACTCCGACCAAGACTCCCGTAATTTATTGTGCAATTTTTTGGACAATTCTCCCGTTGCATCTGTAGCCGTTCCTGCGAACAAACGTCGCAGGAGGTATCCCAGATAATTTGTCGTTTACTTGCATTTAAATCCTCATTTTAACTGTCGATTATACCCATTTATGTGTCGCGGTTATCCCATTTACTTAGCATACATAACACATGACGCGACCAATAAATGGCCACTCGTGTATTCCGTTCGAGTGTCCTTTTCTCCATTACGTGTAAGCTACACTGCCGAATTCTATTTGACACCCCCCATCTCGCCACCATTTCAATTGATATCCCAACCACCTCTCTTGATGGTTGTACGGACATCGGACACGCTCCTTTCGTTGATGCTCGTGTATAACCGACACTTCATTTAGTTATTACGAATCCGCCACATTTTGTCGCACTAACTTGTACGCACTACCCACCAGTATGGTTGGGCTTCACTGTTTCTGTTTTTGACATGCACCTTATTGCATCACACGACCTCTGACATCGATAGGACCCCTTCTCAACTGTACCTTTTGTTGGATTAATCCAACCAATGTCTCAGTGAAGCGCGCTGACCCCAACTAGTTCTCACTGCTTTACAAGCGTCCCACTATTCGCAATCCCTCGACAGCTCGAGTGAATTCGTTCTACCCAAGGCGAATGGGTTTTGTACTCGCTTCCATCTTATTGTTGTCGCTGTCATTTGACCTACGGGATCTGTCCTATGGGAAGCTCAGTACCACAGCCACTGAGCAAGCTGCTCTTTCCGAACGTTTACCAAGCAGTCTGAACACTGCGGTTCCTTAATCAACTATTCGTCACAGGGTGCTTATATGTTGTGTCTGGAGTCATTGGAATTTTACGTATGAGAGAACCTGTTCCACCGTTTCTTTCTCCACGCACCTTTAACCTTCAAAATATAATCAGCTCAATGTATTAGCAGCAGATTGTTCTTTGAATTCATTTGGACTTTGGAGCAGGTGCCTAATACATGTCTTGGTACTGACAGCCTAGATACTGTCGCATTCTTGGGTGCAGTTCTTCGTGAACGATCAGAATACTGACTACGCTTGTACCAACTGTTTCTTCACTTGCCTTGCCCGTGGTTCAAAGGAAATTGAACTCGCCTGGACGTCAAACGCTCCGAGAGAAACCGTTTTCATCCGTGCTGATTGGTTTTCTTCATCCCATCTCAAGCAGCTTCGTAGTCTCAAGGGGAGAGCTTTCAGAGTCAGTGCTCGTGCCTTAGCGAAGTCCATTTCTGCTCCTATTAGGGAGGAAGTGAATCACCAATCATGTTTATGTCCAGACAATTCTGGGAAACAACAGTTGCCGGATGATTTGGCGAATAATGAAGCAACTCAGCGGATTCATCCGTCAGAGCACAACTTCTAACGTGGACGTCGATGAAGTAACTCATAATTTCTGCTGCGCCAGCAGTGACTCTCTAACTCATCATCTGCACCGTTTCAGTAGTCTACGGACTCACTGCCTCCTGTTGACGTTGCATCACTGCACAAGAAGTTTACTCAGCTTAAACAAGGCAAGCGGATCTAATAGGTTGTCTTTTGTCGTTCACAAACAGTGGATGGTTTCCTTAGCCCAGCCTTTCTATGAGTTGTACACAATGTGCCTAAAGCAAGGAAAAATTGCGGATGTTTGTAGGATTGCTAGCATAACGCCAGTACAGAGGAAAGGGGTGGGTAAGTATCGGCCTATTGCATGCACCTCGGTGGCTTTAAACCTTGTTGGGAAACTTAATCTTTTAGGAATGCTGGCACAGTCCCGTCTAGAGTACCCACATCAGTTGACATATAAATAAATAAATTGCGTATTCCTTGACAATGCGAGAACCTGTTATATAAAAGAGAGCTCATAAACTTCACAACTTATTCATGCTATTGCCTAATTTAATTAAACGAACACTAATTTCAAGTTTATGCGACACAAGTGCACCCGAATTGTTTCGCTAGTTTCCTCGGCTGGTCGATGAACCAGGGTTATTCACAAACACGCGGCACTTGTTCGGGCCGGAAAGAAAAATGAACTGAAAGAGCTGTTGGCCTATAGGTTATATGCATTTGTTCATTTAGCCCGGATGCATCTTTTGTTCCTAATTAAGTCAGGCGCAATCGATACCGTTCTTGAAAGTGTTATCCAGGGATTATGACGTCCCAAATATATTAACCGCGTTTCGGACGGTTAACTGCCCACTAATCGCAAGTTTAAACTTACGCAGTATAACTGTATTTCCAGTTTTGGTACCCAAATTCACGCGTGAAAACTTATCGCATTTTGCTTATTTGCTCAACGGTGTTATTCCGTTCGGTAGAGTAATCTCGGAGGCGTCCAGTAAACCCCGATTGGCTCATATACGATGTTTTACTAAGCCGCTGCGAAACTATTTGTACTACATTGTTTGCCCATCATTTATCGCTAGCTTCGCGAACATCCAGCCTGTTCTCGAATTTCGAAGACATGCCGCTCCCATCGGTCGTTCAGCCTACCAATCTATAATAACGATCGTGTGCGCAAGCGTGTAGATGACCAATGTGTGACAGACATTCAGAACGGTCTCATTCCTGACCCTGGATGTTGCAGCGACCTTCACGATTTGCGCTTGACAGGTAACATACAGCCAGCATTCCAAACAAGATGCGACGCTACGTGTGCTCTCCATAGAAGTGCAGTAAAGTCTTTAAGATGGGGATAACGTGTTCCAACCGCACTGCAGTGTCTTTATCTCCAAATCCTCTGGCCCCCCCATAATCGGACAAGCATCGACAGTGCCTGTCTCCACTTTTTTCAGAGGTTCAGCTCACGTCAAGTCAGTAGAGATGGTGGCAGTTCCGAGCCCGAGTTTGTCCACCGTACAGTAAAGTAGGGCATCAGTTGCCTCGATGCAAATGCCGGCGAGAATGCCCCTGACTGCAATGACAGCACCGATCAAGATGGGGGGTGACGCGGCTTCCACAACCAACCAAACCGTTTAAAACGATGTCAATTAATACCCTCAGACCTGCAGCTAACAAGAAATCACGATGCTTTAACTGTTATTTGCACCAATGTTCCAGAACCACAGCCTGATACCGTAAATGTAAAACTGTGGACGACCAAAATCAATGAGTCCACTCGTAGTGCGGTTGGCATTTCGGTCGAGCCCGTGACACTGAGGCGCGTTACACAAATCGCCCGTAGCAGCTCTCGAAGCTAGCTCTCTCTCTCTGAAGCAGCTCGGAGAAGATTGGTCATACCTCGCCTGTAGCTGATTAACCAGCCAATGAGAGTAAGCCAATGGCATCGTTCTACCTTGATGTGAACCAATGAGAATGACCTGCCTTGAAGCCCTCCAATAATCGCACTGCTTGAACACCCAACAAGCGAGTTTTTCCGCATCTAGTAATTGCTATAGTTAAGATCTTTCAGTTAGATCATTCTCTCATGAACTACCGTACGTTTGATAAGAGTCTTTCGATTCTGGTCAGTCGCCGTAGATCAGCCGCGCAGGTCAGGGTGAGATTGGAGCGCACTAGTTTGCCGACCCACCAATGGCATGTAAGTCTACCGTATTTACTCACCCACGCATGTCTGGGGGTGTGAATACGACGTGAGGACGCATAGCGGTGCATGTGCCGTTGAAATATGTTAATTATCCCCGGCGATTTTGACAGCGCTCAGTTCAGATTGGGTCGCTGCCGACGTTTTTGGCTGGTGGTTTGCAACATCTCGACAGCAGTGCATAATGCGTTGGCTACCGTGTTCAAATGTTGGTGGCGCTTCGACAGTTGCTTAATGTTATCCCAGCAAATGATAAAAGGGTTAGTGACAACGCTGTTATAGACTTAATGTTACCTTCACATAAACCACCTTAGCAAAATAAGCATTCGTCACAATTAGACGGTGAAAATATGAGATGCTACTTCTGCATAAATGAGTCCAGAAAAGCTGTCGTTGACAGACTACTCCCGTCACAGTCTTGATAGCAATTGCAGGAACCAAGTGGGGTGCACGCTGTCTAATTTGTTTAATAGTGACCGTGACGGTGTAACATGACAGGATGACAGTGTTGCTCAGTCTCTCAAGAAAACGTAGGTGTATATCAAACGAAATGATGGTTACGTGCTGCCGTGTATGCCAATTAAGAGACTACTCGCTGCACGTGTTTGTGGAGAAGGACTGCCGATGAAATCGCATTGTATGCGTCATTGCGCAAAATAAGAGAGATCATATGCCATACTGTGATGATTCGGAACCGGTGGAGCTGACAAAGCATCCTTCTCCTGCTCTCAACATTCCAATGTATTCCAGCGTATTCCAAATCCCATCATATAAACGTAAGGGTTTGTGTGGTGGACGCACGCGTGTGTGTTAGCCTGACATTATCCTTGTTGATGTTTCATCCAACCCGTCCATGTACTTTTGATAACCACTCACACGATCAATTGTTGTTAATGTGCGACGTCCGTCCCATTTAAATACTGCATGAATCGTTTTCAGTCAATTGGCGTTACATGTGGCCAGCAGTGCTAATCTGTCCAGTGCAGTTTGGCGCGTTTATGAGCTGTCGCAGATGGGGGTAATGTCACCTGCATACTGCTAAGTCGTGTTTTGTAAATGCAATCTCCATGCCTTCGTCAACAGCGAAGTTGAAGAGGAAAGGTGACAACGGGCATCATTGTCTCACACCGCTGGAGATATTGAAGGGTGGCGAGAGTTTGCCGTAAGCCTTCACTCTACCCGTGCTACGCGCGTATAATCCTATGATAGTATTTAAATATTTCTCGGGCACACCTTTCCTGAGTAGACAGTTCTAAAGGGCACATCGATCAACCGAATCCAAGACACCTTTGTTGTCGAGGCACACGACTACGGTGGGCCGCCAATATGTGTGACGGTGCTCCAACAACTGTCGCAAGGTGAAGATGTGGTCGATGCATCCACGACCCCGACGAAACCCGGCTTGCTCCTCCCGAATCTGGCTTTCACGAGCGCCAGTCAGTCGGCGAAGGATTACGGAGGCAAGTAATTTGGAGGCGATGGGGATCAGACTGATTCCTCTATGGTTGCCGCATTCCGAAAGTGAGCCTCCTTTGAAGATGGGAACAATAACGGAACGGCTCCAGTCGGTTGGGACAGTCTCCTGCTCCCGCATTTTCACTAGTAATTCATGTAACTCATCAACAAGAGCAGAGCCCCGAAATTTAAAGAGGGCTGGATGATTTCAGAAAAGTTTGAAAACAACCGGTTGCTACAGTTTCTGGGCAACGTTTCGTTTTTGACACAAAAGATTCCTCAGGCCGAGTGAACCAGTGGAAGATTGGTATAGCACTTATAGCGAACTGGGATGATAATCGCTACGAATGGGATGTATTCAATAGGTCAATCGTGTTACAGGTTAACTCATCACTCCAAATAGTGCATGGAACGGTCACAGGTGGTCCGCGTTACGAGGTCATACATGTAAACCCTGTTAAGGATGGGTGCAGCGATGGTTTGATTTTGATTCTCTGCCCTGAATTCGTCCGCCGGCGCTCCTCAGACTGGTCGGGTTAACACAGCTTGCCACACGCTGGAAAGCTGCCGCGTCCTTTCTGTTAACGCAGCTGTTCACTTTGCTGATCTCAACTGCCTCAGCAGTCAGCCTCTGGGGAGTTGATCGCAACCCCTTTCTAATGATTGTAACGTTATCCAAGTCGCTCTCATGCCCTGTATCTATCGCGTGCATCGCTACTGCCGAACTCCTTGGTAGAGCCATATATTCAAGCTCGTTTCTCGGTGGCTGTGTTATGCGTCTCTTGTGTTCCGCTATCCTTCTGCTTAGCTCTCTCGCGGTTTGACCGATGTACACATGTGCGCAGCAGTCCTTGCAACCAATTTTTTTTAGACGCAATTGGTTGTCCTATCTGCGAGAAGTGGGTCTTTCAAGCGCACTAGTGTAGAGCGGAGCGTTTGGCCTTTCTGGAAAATTAACCTTATGTTTTCTTTATTTAAGACCCTCTGGATGGCCTCTGAAGTTCCATCTTTATAAGGAATATCTACCGTCCCAATCCACTCGGTAGTACACCGTGGTTGAGAATTTAAAGTTGGCAGTGGACCGTAGAGCAAGAGAAAGCTTTTCAAAAAGTTAAACAGCTGATCACAAGCGTCCCTGTCCTAGCGTACCATGATCCAATACTTTCCTTGATATCCAATGTGACAGTAGCCGGTTCGGCATCGGTGCCGTGCAGCGAGTAGTCTCTTAATTGGCATACACGGCAGCACGTAACCATCATTTCGTTTGATATACACCTACGTTTTCTTGAGAGACTGAGCAACACTGTCATCCTGTCATGTTACACCGTCACGGTCACTATTAGACAAATTAGACAGCGTGCACCCCACTTGGTTCCTGCAATTGCTATCAAGACTGTGACGGGAGTAGTCTGTCAACGACAGCTTTTCCGGACTCATTTATGCAGAAGTTGCATCTCATATTTTCACCGTCTAATTGTGACGAATTCTTATTTTGCTAAGGTGGTTTATGTGAAGGTAACATTAAGTCTATAACAGCGTTGTCACTAACCCTTTTATCATTTGCTGGGATAACATTAAGCAACTGTCGAAGCGCCACCAACATTTGAACACGGTAGCCAACGCATTATGCACTGCTGTCGAGATGTTGCAAACCACCAGCCAAAAACGTCGGCAGCGACCCAATCTGAACTGAGCGCTGTCAAAATCGCCGGGGATAATTAACATATTTCAACGGCACATGCACCGCTATGCGTCCTCACGTCGTATTCACACCCCCAGACATGCGTGGGTGAGTAAATACGGTAGACTTACATGCCATTGGTGGGTCGGCAAACTAGTGCGCTCCAATCTCACCCTGACCTGCGCGGCTGATCTACGGCGACTGACCAGAATCGAAAGACTCTTATCAAACGTACGGTATTTGTTTTGACTCCATATTTTGGCTGTACATAATGTCTATTAAGCGCTCCATACAAATTCCGCTAGAGACCTTTGTCTTCTGATTTTGGAAGTGGCGGTATCTTGACCCGAGCTGATGTATCGGTTATCCGTACTGTCAGCAGACACAACAAATCCAGTGCATTACAATGAACCTCGACTCCTCCGAGTGACACTGAGTCTAGCTGACGACACAAGGTTGCTCCGCTATCGTTGATTCGGCTCCGTAACTCATCACGTGATATGCGCATACTTCTGGACATCCATTGGAACGAACGTCAGCAAGTGACTAGCTGAGTGATGAAGCTCGGAAATCTTAAGAAAAACGGACGATTATTGTATACCGTGTTCCTTAGATACTAACATCCTTCTTAAAGGGAGAGGAAACACACGACCAGAAGCAACGCATTTGCATCCCTCATGAACTGTCCCTCGACAGTATCGTTGCTACTTGGTTGACAAGCATTATAGGTTTACCCAACTACAGGAGGAACGGTCCCTGGCTGATAGTGCTGCATCAGCGTGAGTTAATGATGCCGATTATATCGGAAAATCGATCTCAATTCCTTTAAAGACTACCTACAGCAATCCGGTTAAATGCAGCGAGTACACGGCCGCGGATGGCTGATGGCGGCCACCAAATTGATGAACGTTCCCCCATACAATTCTTTGAAGGGATTGCTTTAATAAATAAATAAATGATTTATTATTGACATTGCGAGACACACCTTCCAAGGCATGATCATGATAACACAAAGGCGTAACAACAGTAAAGGTACAGAAATGCCGCAATTTAAGCAGCGCATACTAATTATGTATGTGTGTGTATGTGTAAGTCATCATCTTGTGCTAATTTGTCATTATTACTGTGGATTTGTGAGTTTGTTCGGTGAATTCGCCAAGGTAAAACGGGATCAGATGAATTCTTTAAAGTGGGTGACGGCGAAATTTGTAGGATCCCCCGGTAAGGCAATGACTTTATTTGGTGGCGATTCATATCCGCCACGTCACAGTGTTGTTAAGCAGACGTTTGTGGCTTTTTATAGGCACAGCGCTTGCTAGGCGGTAACCCACCACCTCCTGGAACATTGCCGCCGAACTATTAGCTGTAGCGGGATTAACCCGAACCACCCAGCTGACACCACATGTAGGTTGTTCGGCTAGCCAGCAACTCAGCATCTGTCGGAATACGACTAAGTACAGAAGACCATCAGGACCCAGACAGCCACGAACACTCGTACACACCAACCGAACTTCGAAAGCCAGCCAGTCCTCAAGTTAACGTCTAGTGCCCGACCTCTCGACGGTCAGCACAATCTCTATTTTTACTTCAAACTCCGCTGTCACGTTTGTGTACCGAGAAACTATCCTGCTTGTATACCAATGCATTAGGCCGCATTAGTAAGGTGGTCGAACTGCGTCACCGTAAAACTTCAGAGCTTTAAGACGTCATAATGATCTCCGAAACGTAGCTGAACTGTGAGATTACCGACACTGAGATCGATGTACCAGGTATGTCACTTCCCCAGGACGACAGAACTGGTAGCGGAGGTGGAGTGTTATCTGTTACGAAGTAAACCTTCGTTGTGAGTTCTCAGATGACGCACAACCATGTGTCACTGATCCTTTGTGCAAACTGTACTTGAAAGACGACGATACATGCCGTGTCCGTAGTTTACCCATACTCAAATCCACTCCGGAGATGGACCACAGACCTGTATCAGCATTTCGCATTGTGATAAATCAGAAATACACCCACATCCTCATTACAGGAGATATCAACATTCATGATTTGGAAACTCCATCAACCGAGGGTAACTATACAAGACCTAGTTGCAAGACCTAGTCTCTAGCACAGCCCTATACAACCATGTCACCGCTCCCATCAGATTCAGCACAGTGCTCACCAGCGAGGACCTCATGGTTGATGGGATAAATCTATGCAGTCCTTCGGGTCAAAGCGATTACGTGACTACTATTCGATAACATTTGCTACGCCCTATACTCCGAAGAAGAGCCCGGGGAGGATGCAGTATATTACACATTATTACGTATTGTCCGCTTAGAATGCCTTCAGATTCGCCTCAGCACTTCTCCATATCTGATCTTCATGGTATATGCCTTGGTTACGTT
The DNA here is from genome assembly GCA_944474145.2 of Dicrocoelium dendriticum. Classification (NCBI taxonomy): domain Eukaryota; kingdom Metazoa; phylum Platyhelminthes; class Trematoda; order Plagiorchiida; family Dicrocoeliidae; genus Dicrocoelium; species Dicrocoelium dendriticum. The sequence goes on from OX104060.1 coordinate 40,726,503, forward strand.
CCAGACGCCTTTGCTAAGGTTAACCGACGGAGAGTAAGGCGCCAGTCGTACCAGTTTTTCTGATCGATGTCGTTTCTGCTGCAAGATGTTCTCCAGCTCTGCGGGGCACGGCGCCTTGCCACAAATCAGTACGCACGGATCAATAAAAGCGGATCCTTGGGCATTCAGAAGTTCTCGCACCCACTGCGTGCAACAACGTTTGTTGTAGTTGCCACGTAAAACGGCAGAACATATCAATGCTTCGCTCGCCCTGGCGTCCACAACGTGCACATTCTGATCGCGACTGTCTGCCACCGTACATTGTACTCGACTCCCCCGCCCTGAGCGACCACTGGTGCGAGCGAGTGATGGCGCAATCGCCAAGTAGTAAGGGACTTCATAGACCATTCATACGCTTGTTAAGGGGACACAGTTACTGACCTGGGAACAAAGACTACGATGCACTAAGCGGATGCATGTCATCGGATAACGATTCCATTCATATTGCATGGCGCAAATGTTCGCTACCAATCCCGGCATACCTAGGCTACCGAGACTGAAATGTAGCAACCATGGGGCAACCTGAAGGGGTAATTTCAGTCTCGGTAGCCTAGTTGTGTCAGGATTGGTAGCGACTTTTTGCAATGGCAGCCACCCGCCTCATGGCCCGTAGTCTTTGTTACCAGGTCAACAACTGCGTGTGTCCCCTTAACAAGCGTATGGATTGCCTATGACGTCCCTCTTATCCCTTGGTGATTGCGTCACCACGCGGAGGAACAATGCGATAACGCAGCGATAGCACTTTGTGCTCCGGGACAGATCATTAACCAACGCATCCGGGGGCCACATGCTTGACAGATTTGATGGTAATAAAACGGGCGGCGAGTACGTAGTTAGGCAGTTGGTGTTTGGACGTTCGTAGAGCGGACACGAACTGCAGCGAAGAGGGCCGTACGTGCGCCACTCGCCTGAGGTGACGGAGAGAATACTGAAGACCTATGAAGAAGGAGAGGATTGGAAGAACGTTTGTAACTGTTGTCAAAGTACTTGACGAGGATAAACTAGGCGGAAAAGGGTCGTATGCATAGGCGTCGGTAAACTTAGTACACACGTGTGCTAGTTCCAATGGGCCGCTTATTGGCAGCTGGCACATGCTGTGCTCCGACTTTTAAAGAACAAGCACAGTGGTTTAACTTTCGCCATGATAATGTCGGCGCGTTGACTTCAAAACTCTTCACGCAGTTCCCGATATTCCTTCGAAAAATGGCCCAAACGAATGTACCGCCTTGCACAGGTTCACATGCGGTATATTGTTTCGACCTGAGGCAATACTAACCTGGAGCCTAAATGTGCCACAAGTATTGTGCCCCTTGGGCCGCTCACTCATTGTATTCCCGATAGGCAACGGCTTAATTTGGAACACTGGTAGCCCGGGTTGATTGTTCACCTGTTGATCGTTTCTCCGAACTTGATAAAGGGATTGCATACGTTTCACCACCATGCGCTGACATCTTCGGTGCGGTGACATGCACTGTACAATCCTGCTTATTGTATCGTCCATCCGTGATCGACGGACAGGTGACTTCTGAAGGTGGCAATTTCGACTTGCGTCACGTGATCTCTGCCCATTTGCTTCTGCGGCTGAACTATGTCTTTCTATTCGCCGGAGATCTTTCTCTCTGAGCTGATGGTACAGGGGGTCGATGTCGATGCGCATGTTGATCGAATTATTAGAGGAGTACCATGCTACTAGGAATTCTCTTCCTTTCTGTGTTGTTGTTTGAATTAGAATCTCCGTTTTGTTCCAATTGAAGCTATGTCCCTCCTCATCCACATGCACTGAGACAAGAGACGATGCATAATGTTTTTTTACAAGCCCTGTGATGTTCTTGTATTCATGTGGATAGTTTCCTTCCTGTCTGTCCCACATAGTTCATTTCACAATTATTGCAATTTATTTTGTACACACTGTTTGTTGCTTTTTGTGCTTTCCGAACGTCCTTTGGGTTTAACAGTATTCATCTCAAAGTAGCGGTTGACTTTTGAGCGACCACGATGCGGTGTTGTTTGAGCAATCTAGCAGTCATTTCGGATGTGCTCTTCATATACGGCAAAACAATCCTCTTGCTTGCTTTTGGTATAGGCTCGGAGTTGGAGGTTTGTAGTTTAGACATCTGCGGAGGAAGCTGCGTGTGAATCCAGTGCGTTCAAACGAATCGAATAGGTGTTTCTTTTCTTCCCATTTGGCTCCCGCTGTACTGCAGTTTGTTTCAATCCTGCGAAATAGTGTCCGCACGCAGCTTATTTTGTGGCACTTTGGGTGGATGCTGTTTTTTTCACTTCCAGCTACACCCACCTACAACTTGGCAAAAGACTTGTGGAGGCGCCTCAAACATCTACTTAATGGATCGCAGCACTCCGTAAACAACGCCAAGCGATTTCTAGTGAAGCTCAAGAACCTGCATATAGATCATGACGAAATGATGGTCTCCTTCGACGTCACCGCATTATTCACATGTCAATTTGCAACTGGCGAAAGAAGCGATTATAGTACGCCTGAACAACAGAGAAGAGAAGGTTGGGAGTATGAGGACCGCAAACATTTGCAAGCTCCTCCAGCTATGCCTCATAACTTCTCGTTCAACGGAGAGATCTATGGGCAAGTGAAGGGGGCGCCGATGGCATCACCCGCATCAGGTCTGATCGCTGAGATCGTCCTTCAAAAGTTGAGAGAGATCTACTACCATATATTAACCCGAAGTTGTGGGTACGCTATGCCGACGATACATTTGAAATACTCAAACGCAGTGCAGTAGCACTCGCACACCAACTACTCAATAATGCAATGGATAGGATTCCGTTAACAGTGGAGCTAGAGGCAGGAAACATGCTCCCGTTCTTGGGTGTGTTGGTGACCAGAGCAAAGAATGGTGAATTTCAAAAATCCGTATACAGGCAAGGTACACATACAGACCAAATCTTGGACTTCAACAGCAAACACGCAAAGTGCCACAAAATAAGCTGCGTGCGGACAACATTTCGCAGGGTTGAAACTTTTGTAAAGCTGTTTTCGTACTCCTGCACTGCTGCTATTCTGCGCCTGCGAGACTACGACCGCCTGATTGCTCAGTCACACGCCCAACCAACCGACGGAATACAGAAGGCCAAGGCTCGGTAAACAGGGAGTCTATTCTTCACGACCGGTCAGTTTTATTTATTGGTGAACGAAACATGCCAATTTTTTAAGCGTTTGGCTCTCAGCCAATGTGAGTTGATTCCGTCCCACGGATTTTCCATATTTGGCAGAATGATTCGCCTCCGTTGATCCGGGTTTGTATTTGCTGGCCAATCAGTTTGCACCCGATTCCCAAATTTGGCAAATTAGTTGAAGGTCGTTCCACGCCCATGCTGGTGGCCTTCGTATGCAGCAGACAGCTCACGTGCTCCGCGGTACGCCTGTGCGCGACCTCGTATCTGGACAATGGCTCCGCCTACCTCTCTATTACCTCACCCTTTGAATTGATTGCTCCTACCAATTTTCCGCACTTGGGCTTAGTCGTAGCTTTTTACCCTGGGGTCCACTTGTAACCATCGCGGTTGCCTTCTTCTTCGACTTGGCCTGCATACCACGTCGTGTGGCGTCTGTGCGACCGGCTGTGTTCCGCTTTGGAGATCAGTTCTGTTTTCTAAACCAAATGTATCCAGTAGTATGTCCCACTGTGCTGCCGCTGGTTCTTGATGTCCTTGAGTTTTGCCATGCCGCTGTCGTATATGATTGATGTCCTTTCCGACCATTATCTCATAAATAACTTCACCCCTCTTTCCACTAACCGTTTCGCTAACCCATCTTTCCGGGGTCTGGAAGTTGCGTGCATACACCAACTCGCCAATCTTGAACGTGCGAAGCCTGTTATCCTGCCCCTCTCTCGGTTGTCCGTTGCGTTTTCCAACCCTTCTGGGAATCAGGTTATCAAATGTCGTTCGAAATTTTCGTCCAAATAGACAATCAGAAGGGGATTTACCCTCCGGTGTGTTTGGATTCGGAGTGCTTCGATACATTCTCAAAAACGGTTGGATTGCATCTCGTGACACCCTCGTTCCTTCCGCTTTGAGAAGAGCACGTTTAAAGGTATCTATAAACCGTTCGGCTTGTCTATTCGATTGTGGATGGTACGACGGCGAAAATTTGTGCTGAATTCCGTTTTGCATGCAAAACTCTCGGAGCAGCGCTGAAGTGACCTGGGCTCCGTTATCTGTAACCAGCATCTCCGGGGTGCAAAAATACTGGAACTGTTTGTTCCGCTCATTGGTAATGTACTTGGCGTTGGGATTTTGCATCGGAATCACGTCGGGCCATTTCGTGTAAGAATCAACAAAAAATCAAATAAGATTGACCGCTGATTGGTCCCGCATACTCCAAGTGGATTCTCTGCCAGGGCTTCTTCGACTCGGGCCAAGGATGCCACGAACATTTCGGAGGTGCCTTTGCCGCTTGTTGACAAGATTCACAACTTCGGCAGGACAGCTCGATTTCTGCATTTATTTGAAGCCAATACACGAAACTTCGCGCCAGTGCCTTCATTCGGCTGGTTCTCGGATGTCCTGAATGAAACTGCTGTAGTATTTGCTTCCGCAACTTCTTTGGTACCACGACTCGGTCTCCGAACATTAGACAATTCTCAACGACCGAAAAGGGATCCGCGTCGATTAAATAAAGGTTGTAACTCATACAAAATTCTGACATTGGACCAATTGGACTGCACAAACCCTATCACTTTCAGCAAGATATCTCTTTTGAGCCGTCTCTGCACGAATCGTGTCCGACGTTACTGGCAACTCCCTTACACTGTCAACCAGGATGCGCTGAACTTCCGACTCGAATTTGACAGATGCAATCAGACAGTCATCGTTTTCCTTCAAGTGGGAACTGAGGAGGCGAGATAGAGCGTCAGCTTGGCCGAGTTGTTGTGTGGATTGGTATTGTATACTGAAATCGCAAGCCAGCAGTACGGTTGCCCATCTATGTAAGCGACTTGCTGTGGAAACAGGAATACCCTTCTTTGATCCAAATATCGAGAGTAGAGGTTTGTGCTCCGCGACCAGTTTGAAATGTCTACCATATAGCATCTAATGTAACCGTTTCACTGCGAAAACTATCACCAGCGCTTCGTTATCAATCTGGCTGTAATTTTTCTCCGCCACTGTTAGCGACCGTGCTACATGCGCAATGGCCTTCCTTTCTCCTCCTGGGAACACGAGAGAAATGACAGCACCTACCCCATAATTGGCGACGTCCCATGCAACAACAATCTCCAAATTGGGGTTGAAGTGGGTCAAAAGTAAATCAGAACTGAGCGCTGCTTTAACTATATCAGAGGATTGTTGGCACTCCTTTGTCCATCACCATTCTGTACCTTTCGTCAGCAACTCGTTCAGAGGGTCTCTTGTCGGATGTAGACTTGACAAATAAGACCGAGAAATGGACGAAGTCCAGCAACATCCCTTGGTGGTCGCATTTGATTGACGGCTTCTATATTAGCGGGATCCGGACGTCGGTCATGTTTGTCAATGACGAACCCTAGAAAGTTGGCACTTTCCATCAGAAATTGAACGCGAACCATTGGTAACTCTGTGTTAAGAAGAGCTGTTAATGGGGTGTACAGGTAGAACGTTCAAACTCTTCATTTTTAGTCGTCTATCTTTAGTCTGCCACTCTGTTCGAAACCTCTATCCCTAACCCTCATCCCTGTTTGCCTCCTGTTAACAACAATGTGACATGTTCGAGAGCAGTCCCATAATGCACTCCTGTACCCCATATACGCATACTTCTTGCCCTGTGCTTATATCTGGTGTCCCATAAGCTATTGCCCCATGATCCATGAGATTTTCACTCCATGCTGCTTACAAGTACACACGCACTGGACTGGGTTCGTAGGCGTGCTATCTTGAATGAACAACGTGATTTTGATACTTTGATCAGCGAACTTATTGGCGCCGTGCACTTTGTTGCCTGTAAAAATGGTACAGCCTGACGCACGATCACTTGACCACGCATATCCCTTCCAGCGGCACGAGAGAGTTAACGAAAGGCAAGGTGGACCTTTATGAGTTCTTTTACGTCCCACACAGGCCGATCACAGTTGGCACAGCACTTCATTTTGTGGGTGAAATGGATCACTACATCGGACAGGTGGTTTACGAAGGAGCATTGTTCACCGTTGCGCCCTTTCTCGGACTGGCTGCATCCTGTTGCGCTGTGAGTAGGAATGGAATTCCGCGTAGCGCAGCTCACATATTGGCGGTTGTTGCATATTTTTGCGGGATTACTTGACGTTCCATCAACACCACTCCTTAGAGACAGGTTCTACCGCTTCTGGCGGGGATTGACCTGCAGTGCTTTCGGCGATCTCCAGGTTCTTCCCGTTCGTCGCTAAGGCGGGTTGTCTAGATGTGGCGATGATTGGGCGGCTTCAACCGGCATCTTCCGATCCGTTGCAATTCCAAATGTACCCAACATGCTATGCAGCGGCCGGTGCGCAGAAAGACTTGCTTTCTCGGAGTGTTATTCATGTCGCGGACGAAGTTGATCGCGATGGTGGACCCACTTGTCATCGTCCACGAAGACCTGGTGCTCTAAATCACCGCGACGGGCTGTATCTGTTGCTTCCATCCATCGTGGGTGATCCGCTCAATAGTCATGGGCGTATACCGTGTCTCCATTGACGAATTCATTATGCTTTGCGCAGGCAGTAGATTAACTTGGTGGCACTTCGATCAAAATGAGCACCTCGTGAGTGGTGCGTAGCTTACGGCCTATCAATGCTTCACCTGGAGACGCATCCTGGGGCGGCTGGATTTGGTGTGAACCAATAAGAGAGCAGGTACGCTTGAAGGCATTCATCCACAGTCCCCTCCCCACGAAACTTATAGTGCTTTCTTGAAGGTGTTGACAAACGTCCCCACCTGGGGATATTAGGGCGGTGAGCATAGGTGTTGGATGCAATGACGGCGACAGAAGTCTCCGAACATGTAAGAGGTAAACATGGAGTCATTGTCGGGCACCAAGATCTTAGAAGGGCATGTTGACTGAAGATTAGTTGTAGTCAAATCAGCGTGTCGGATGCGGTTGGTGGGTTGATGGCGAGCATTTCAGGCCATTTGGAGCAGGCGTTGACCGCGACTATTTAAGAGATGCAATCGATCGTACCAGCATACTCGATGTGCACTCAAGACCACAGTTTTTCTATCCGTTGCCAAGGAACTGGTGGTTGGTATGGTGACATCTTAGATGCTTGTTGACATCTTGAGCAACGGCGAACTAAATCTTCAATGTCATCAATGCCACGCCAGTACACAGAACTGTGGGCAATTACCTTCATTCTGTTCATATCGGGGTAGGCGGAATGCAGTTGGCGATATACGGCATGCCTGTTGCAGGAAGGAATGACGTCTCGATTGGAAGTCGTGAGGCAGAGATGGACCACGGAAAAAGTGTCGCGGCGCTGATACAATTGTTTGCCTTCACTCGCGTGTGTCACTCGCCGTGCTGGTCGGGATTATTTCGTTGCTCCTGTCTTCTCAAGTTTTCGGATTCAAATTTCTTCGCACATCGGCCTGGGTACACTCATTCAATCGGGCTCGATCAGGTCTACCCATTGCGCAAGCTTTCTTGACGGTACTATAAACGGATCAACGTCAAAAGCTGGTTTTCAATTTTGACTGTGTTTCAGCACGGTCGTTTGCCTACAAGTGCACCAATTTTCTGCCTTTATCAAGGTTTTTGGACTTATCAGAAAGCTTACTGCTAGGTCTTCTTCAAGAGACCTAAACCAACCCTGTTGGTAGCTGCACAAGGCAACTAGAAGCAATTATATTTTCATACACCGCCTTGGTTGACCAAGATCTCTCACGTCGCATTGTGAATCGCGCTCTATCGAACGCACGCAAATCTCTTTGTTTGGCCGGATTTGTGCGTGTGCGCCTGTTGGAACTTGCGGCATAACGTGACGCGGCGCGCCACGGAATTGACCTCAGGGCTACCTGTGCACGGAGCGGTCGATTTTTGAAGGACAATCTACCCTCGGCGGAGTTTGGACAACTGAGCGCTCTTACAACCGGTTGGTTTGTATCGATCATTGCATCTGTAACCGTGGCCTGTTTGGACCTGTGTGAATTCTCGTGCACTTTTGATAGGTCGTATAAGCCCTAAAATCCTAGTCTGTTTCCTCGGCGGTTTGTCGATAACTGTTTAATTCCTCTTGATCACTGAAACAAAAACGGTGAAATTTGTCCCCTATTTTCTTATCCTTGTCCACATAAAATAGTTTTCACAAGCCCTAAAACCGAGTGACCAATCAGTAAAAATGCTCGTTACCTCAGTTAAAACAAGAAACTCAAAGAAGAGACAGGAAGCCATTGAAATGCTGGCAAAACATCCTGCTTATAACCAATCCGTCAGCACGGAAAAAATTAAAGGCTCATCATCTAAGATGAAAATAAAGCCGAAGTTGCGCGAAAGAGTAGAAAAGCAATCAAATGATAGTTCTCATAAGGTCTCTCTGATAGAGCACAGCGCAGTTACTGCAGAATCGCCCATTAAAGCGATTGAAACGATTGCTGCGCTTGAATTACAGCTGAAGGATTTGAAGGAAAGGTTTGAATCTCTGTACCAAGTGCTAGAGCAATTTAACTCGATTAAGTATCTTTTTAATACTCCAGATACACCAAAAATCGAACACCTTCGATCCGTTGGGAATCTTATACAACATGTTGCATTTGAGGTGCATGATCGCATTAAACGCTCCAAAAATGTTATAGCATTTAATTTACCAGAAAAGTTATCTCTTGAGTCTATCTCCTCTGCAGTGGCAAACGACTGTCATATTGAAAGACGGCAGTTTTCTTGTGTGAGGCTGCGAAAGAAATCTCCGAAGCAGGTCTGTCCAGTACTCTTTAAATTTTCAAACGACACACTTGCTGAAAAATTCATTTGTAGTAGGAGCGCACTATCCCTTAGGAAAGATTACGTATCCATGGTCCTGAAACCAGATTTAACAGTACTACAAAGGGAGTGCAAAAAAGCCTATTTCCGACAAACAGTATGTGACCAATATGTTCCGCCACCCACGGAAACTCAGGAACTTCCCCACCTGGTTGACCTAGATGACACTCTGATCATAAATGAATCAGCTCTAAGGTTGAAATCAAATAGCAACTGTCATAAAAATATCGCTTCTGACTCCATTCAGTGTCACATTAGTCCAGCATTACCGCGCAACTCGTCCCCGAACATACAAGAAAGTTCCATTGCGCAAACGACTATTTCTACTCACTCTTTGTCGTTCACCAACCAGGTGCATAGACGCTCTGGTACGAAACTGAAAACCTCCTCTCCTAAAAGCTGCGAACCTTTAAAACTGCGGAACAGCCTTGTTGCAAAGAACACTGGTAGCAAAACCTCACGTGGAATCTACACGGGTGCTCCTAAGCACAATAAAAACACAGCTATTTTAAACGTTCCACCAAACGCTGTCACCACTGAAAACCAGCAGACAATCGGCATATCTCCAACCATGCAGCATTTGAATATGCGACCTGTGCGCTCCATAACTTGTGAGCCACTTGCTAGGGAACTTCAAGTAGCTGAGAGAAATTGGCCCAACCAAAATCCTCTCAAACTACCTCAACATGTAAATAATCTTAACTGGCACGTAGGTTATGTGCAACAGCCAGAAAACTGTAATCTCCCAGTGGGTCGCCATTTTCCCAGTATTTCACCCTTCCAACCTTTTTTGGGGGTCCAGTGGCGTTCTACCCGCCACACCCCCAAATGACACTAATTCCGCAAATTATATGTCCTCCGTATCCACCACCCCCACTCCACTCTCTCCAAATACCACCTCGTTGGGGTCCTGTACCTGGATTCCTGTAGACAACCCAACGGATAACAAGACACTGCACTTACTTTTAATTAATTCCCGTTCACTGTTAAATAAAATGCACTTCCTGCGTAATATCCTTCACCTTTCTTCTCCTGATATAGTACTAATTACAGAAACATGGTGTTCAGCAGAGATGTCTGACACATTGTTCAGGATACTGGGTTATAACATCTTTCGTAATGACCGTCTTTATGGTAGAGGTGGTGGCTGTATAATCTACGTCAAAGACAAATACTTGGTTCTGCCTCTGAATGAACCATTCCTCCAGAGACTTCCTGATTCGGTGTGGATTACAATTTCTATTAATCCAACAAATCTCTTAGTAGGTTGTATTTACAGACCCCCATCGTCTACACTCACCGTGACCGATGACTTGTTGGACACTTTCTCTCTTATTGCTGACCTCTCATACACTAACAAAATAATCGCTGGGGATTTTAATATGCCCGAAATCCCGTGGTCCCTTAACAATAAACCACAAAAACACAATCCTTTTATGTCTACTCTTGATCGACTGGGATGGGTACAGCACGTCACAGAACCTACACGGCTTGGAAACACACTTGATCTAATATTTACGATGGGATGTTCGCATGTGTCCACATACATCAGTGACAAGTTGCCGGGTAGTGATCATAACATTGTTGGTTGTTCTTTCCAAATTCTTTCTAAACCGACAGAATCAGTGATAAATTATCGCCCATTCTCTTCTGTGAATTGGTCAATTTTCTCGGATCTTATAAGGTCTTCATATTGGGATCCATTCTTCTTAGCACAGAATGTACAAATTGCTTGTAATGAATTCTACCACCGCATTCAGCTTTGTGTTGAAGCTGTGGCTCCAGAACGTACTAAGAAGTTGAAAAGGACTGCTGCTCCTGCAGGCATCTCAAAAAAGGTAGCCACTAAACTTTATAAAATAAAGAAAAAATTTAGGAAAACTAACGATTTTACTCTGCTGATGCTCCACACCAGATTGCTTACAGCGTTATACCAAGACCACCACAAAATGCTATGCTCTGAGGAAGTAATGGCACTGAAGGGCGCCAATGTGGTAGGCTGCATCTCAAAACTTTTGGACCGTAGGCAGAATAGAAAATCAAGTTGTATAAACACCATTGTAAACTCTGATGGAACTGCCATAACCGACGGTGCAATCATATGTTCGATCTTCAATGACTACTTTATGTCTACTTATGGCGCTAATGCGAAAGAAGATCCTCAGCTCAAGCTGATACACAGAGGGAGTAATACACTCCAAACTGTTGAATTTACACTTAGTGACATATGTCGCCAACTCAGATTAGTTCGGCCATCATGCTCACCAGGCCCTGACAACATCCCTCCAATACTGGTAAAGCACGGAGGTCCAGACATCCCCCTGTTTTTGCTTAATGTATTTACACTTTCCATGCTCAATGGGGAGTATCCTATACACTGGAAACAATCAACTATAATACCAAGGCACAAAAGCGGATCTATGCAAGATGTAAAAAATTACCGCCCAATCCACCACACATCTATTATTTCCAGAATCATGGAGAGGATAGTTAAAGAACGCATAATAGAATATTTGAGTTCTATGAGCCTACTCAGTAAACATCAACACGGTTTTTTGAAAGGTAGGTCGTGCACTACCTGCCAGTTAGATTACCTTGATTATGTGACTAGAGCAAGAGACGCCGGAAGTGCTATCATCGTAATATTTCTTGATATCCAAAAGGCTTTTGACCGTGTCCCACACAATTTATTGCTGCAGAAGCTTATGTCCTATGTTATCACTAATTCGCTTCTAAATTGGTTGTCTTCCTACCTCGAGGGTAGAAAGCAAGTAGTCAAAATCGGTAACTATACATCTGAAGCCACTACAATCTCTAGTGGAGTGATTCAAGGTAGCGTGCTAGGCCCGCTTTTATTCTTAATCTATTTCAACGATCTCCTCGACGAAATCTCGTATGGAAAGCCGTACCTTTTCGCAGATGATGTTAAAATTGTGTATTGTTCCACCCCTGGTCAACGTAGTCCTAACTTAGCCTATATTCAGTCTGACTTGTCCGCATTGGAGCTCTGGAGTAACTCCTGGAAGCTGCACTTTGCCACGGACAAGAGTAATCTATTGTACTACGGCTGTGGCCCTTCTCTAAACATCCTTACATTAAACGATACCCCTATTCCTGTGTGTGGCGCAGTCCGAGACCTTGGTCTAAGATATTCTACCTCATTTAACTTTTTAGAGCACGTTATATTCTTGCAGGCTTCTGCCAGAAAAGTGATCGCCTATATAAGTCGAACTCTTATTT
>OX104060.1:40738991-40844827 GCA_944474145.2 Dicrocoelium dendriticum
ATCCAGAATGAGTTGCATGCCCTGTGGATCGTCACCAAGTAAGGCGATATCATCAGCAATCTATGTCAGTCGCGCACTTACTCAGTAGAAGTTTTAAGCCAACATTTTGGAAACTTAGAGCTCTCAACAGGACGTCCTTCATTGCGAAGTTGAAGAGAAATGAGGACATAGGGCAGCCTTGTCGCATACCGTCATTGATAGCGACGGGTGAGGAAAGCTTGCCGTAGACCCTCACTCTACCGGGTATAAAGGTAAAATGCACGTAAGATGGCGATTTACTTCTCTGACACCCCCCTAGCCTAGAGGTAACGAGCTCATCTCGTAATCTTTCGGCGCGGGTTCGAATCCGAGTATGGTTGGGCGTCCTCACCGTATACTCAGCCCGCGTGCGACTGGTTGTGGTCGCACGGCAGCGAAGTGACCTTACAGCGTACAGCTGACATATTATTTTATTTCTTAATCTTCAACAAACAACACCATAAAGCAAGTCTATAAACGAAGTCAGATACAGTCGGTGTGTCTAGGAATGCGACGATAGTGGGCCTGTGGTAAGTGTGGCGATGTTCGAGGAGTTGGCAGACGGTGAATATTAGATCTACACATCCACGGTCAGAACGGAAACCACCTCCACGGTAGTATGATACATGTATTGGGATAGTCCACATATCAGGATGGATACCAGTAGCGTGGAGGCAACCGAAATAAGGTTGATTCTACACTGATTGACACATGAAGTGCGAGCACCTTTTTATGAAAGTCGGAACAATAACTGATTTACCCCAGGTGGAAAGCACTTGTTCTTCACGCCAGATTTTTACGAGCAACGGGGTCAGCTGATTAATGATTGTCACGTCGTCGTACCTGAAGTGCTCCGGAGGAAGTCCGTCTGAGCCAGCAGCCTTGCATCACTTCAAGCGTCAAACCTCAAGGCAGGCTTCCGCTTCGCTAAATGTATTCAGTGGGATGATCCAGATAGATGACATGGTGTACCGCGTGCACTGATGGACGGTGGAGGCGAGTTGCATTGCCAAGGAAAGTGCTCGTCACAACGATTCAGACGTCTCTGTTGGTTGGTGATCTGAGACCCATCCGCCTCGCAAATAACCTCACTGACACCAGGCTTTCTGAGACCAGTGGACCCGAATGAGTTAGAAAAGCTTGCGGATGTTGCCAGAGAGGCCAAAGCACTTTCAGACCACCAAATTTCACCTTCCTTGCGCAGGTTTTGCTTGAGCGGCGCCTCTCATTTCTATCTGATTCTGCCGGGCTATCTCAGCGGGGTTCGAACGGCTCCGTAGAGCGAGCAGAGATACAAGCGTTTAAAATGCGTCGGACTAAATCGCAGTTTGGTTGTCTTGAGGTGACCATCGCCTTCTGTATAATAGTCCAGTGTTGCTCCGTCTTGCGGTGATTTACAACTTAGTGCGGATGACAGTATCGAGTGAAAACATGTCTGAAACGAGGAGTCGGTTAGTCTGTTTACATCATTCTTGTGGTGCTTCCTTTTTAGAGATCCCAAAACACGTGTCGATTTTCGCGCAGACTATTACATGATTCTAGTCAGTAGTTGACCAAAAAGATTTGAAGTCCCGTATGCTGCCACGCCATCTGAAGCTGATTGCGGTCTGATCAATTTGAGATCACATTTGTGTTTGCGAAGGGGGACGCCAAGTTGCTGAACGTTTCGTCGTGGGTCTGAAGTTGGTGCTCGAGCGAAAAAAGCTGGTTGTCTTCGCACAATGAGAGAAGTCTCTCCGTTATCGGAGCGGTCCTCATCGCACGCGTGGTGACCACCAAAGTGGCATTCGTACAGTAGCAGGTCGCCCAATTTGTGCATTGACATCCCCAGCAAGGACAACGAACTCCGATTTATTAGCGCTACTCAAGGGTTGCTGAAGCCCACGATAAAAGTTCTCCTTGACAGAGCCACTATTGCAGTCAACCCTGAGTGCGAACGTTAAACGAACAAATATGAAATGAAACCCTAGGTTTTCTGGAAGAGCTACATGTATCGATACCAGTCGTTGTGACGTCAGCAGCAGTCTCTTGCTCCATGTATGTGGAAGAACAGAGTTGAGAGGAGAGAAAACGAAGAGGAAGAAGAAAGAGTGGAGGGAGTCTTGTCGTCGGAGCCGATGAGGTAGATGATACTTTATGACTGCTCATTCCGATATAGATGTTTACTTTGAGATGTCCCACCTCTATTCTTTGACTCAACAATCTGACCCACAAGACAGTGGGCTATACTGAGTTTCACTTGAGAGTCTCTACCCGAAGTCTCTGGCTTAGTAGCCTGACGCACAAGACAGTGGGGAGCAAGTCCAGCTCGAGAGTGTGATTGCAAAGACCCCCTTCGGATCTGCTTGAAACCTGTCATACACAACCTTTACAGCTTTAGAATAATGCACACATGTTTCGCGACCTGCGAATCATGTTGAGGTTGATGTTGCCTATTTTACGCTTCTTCACTGCAGATGGGTTAGAGTGATTTGCGTATGTTGAACATTACACCAGATCTGGCTGAATCCATTTTATTTTATTTGCTTAGTTCTGTTAATCCTCCGCACATTCCCTGTTTATTTCGCGCGCTTTTTCTTACATTTTCGTTGTTAATCGGTTGATATACTCTAGCTTACATTTACACAACAAACATCACACACTAGCTTTCCTCTGTTCTGTCTTTCTGCCCCACAGCTTCTGTCCAGTTTACGCGTTTATTTTCTTCCATATTCTGGGTTTGCTTTTGATACCTCCGGTCTGGGTGCCCTTGATATGAATGTTAACAAGGTGCCTACCTGTCGAAAAGTCGCTACCTAACTTATATTGGCTCCAGGAGACAGTTGGTCGTTGCTTGGGTAAACGGGGTGCACGGTCATCGTGACCATGGCTCAACGGGTGATTCCGTTTAGTGTAGAGCGGGCTACGGTCCAGCTACCACCTTATCTGGTATGCATGATTTCCCACATAGATAGACAGGGCTGCTGTTGTGTATGTTGAAAGAGTGTAGACCGACTCTGTTGATAAAACGGGCCTGCTATCCACATGCCTCCCTGCTCTTACTCTCTCGCGTCGACACTGGATGGAGCTGTGGGTGGTGCAGCGCAAGCCACGTATGGTCCCTCTGTAGGCTCAGCCGTCCTATGTAGGCTGCAGTGATAGGCAAATCAGAAATCAGATGCCGCTAACCATGTTACGCACCTGCGATAACGATCAGCCACAGGTAGGAGCTGGCGGGTTTGCACCAATTTGACCAGGGGCCGTCTGGTTTGACGCGGACGGCGGCAAACCACTGAGCATCGGATGGTGCCTCCTCACTATCAGGAACAATGTGTGTCGTTCGTGCTCCATGCCAAACGAACTGAGAGCGTATAACCCGTGAACGTGTTGTCTCTCATGGCTAGGCTTCAAGGGAAGAGGGCCATCACCATCCCCCTGACATCCGAAGAGGAGTCAATTCTAAGTGAGTTAGTCTGACCCCTAACCATTGGCCTGTCTGGTATGAGTGGCTCTGAAGCCACTAGGAAAGTGCCACCTGAAGATGCGCAAACCATAGCACCACGTTAAGGTCCAATCTCCTCACGATGGACCTCCTTACTGTACAACAGATGTCATGGAAGTATTTCGGATTGCATGTTCATTGGACCAATGTTTCATCCGATGTAACTGCTAGGCGTTGCTCACTTGAAGCACGACCGGTTCGCACTGGTTTGTACGCAACAACAGTGCGACTGGAACCATAGACATTGACGCATTTACCCCTACAACAACAAGCTATATGTCGCACAGTTCCTGCACGCACGGCGTGCTTCTAATGCGTCAACGGTGGGCAACCATAAGTCCTTCGACTTTCCCACACATTCCCCCACATCATATTCTCAACTTGTTTTTTTTAAACTTTAGCTCAGATTTCGTGCCACTGCTTTTTTCTGCGGCAGCTTTTTCTTCCCTGGTTGAGCCTTCACACGCCGCCATCCATGGCCAGCTACGCGGTAAACGATGTGCTCAAGTTCATCAAAGACTCGGTGTATTCTATTTACACTTTGATTTACATATTCGGTGGAATTGTGCCTTATGTTCCTCAGTACCTGGAGATCCGTCGCTTGCGCAGCGTAAAAGGATTTTCCACTTTCGTTTGTTTAATCCTCCTCATAGCCAATATATTGCGAATCTGCTTTTGGTGAGTATTCAATGCCTTTTATTTACACTATTTTCTTACTTCATCTCTAAGAACTTGCGTCAAATCATCGACTGTCACTGGCACCATTGCTCATTCTGTTACTTCTCTAGATTAATTCCTCTTACCTAACAACTTTCTTGATTCACCGTTACGGGATTTGGGGCAGAGGCAGACTTTAGGCATCCAAAGCGAGTGCTTCAACATTGGCCATTGATGTTGTCATATGCAGTCGCATGTTTTCCAGAGTCTAGTTTACGATCGGCGATACGCACTTTATTTCCTCCTACTGGTTTCTATTTTGCCCATCCATTACCTTTATCTGGGACTTCCTCTGCTCTCACCTCAGAGTCCGGTTTTCCTTTACACTCTCAAACTAGGGTCTCACTTATAAATCGACTTAATGTAGTGACAAGTTTTCGTGTCTGAAGGCTGGTTACTGTGTTTATTGATACTTCCACCATTTTCTTCCCCTTGGTTTTTGAACTGGCATTCGACATATTTGTGTACAGTACCGGCCTTATCCGTCTGTCGTTCACCATTATGTGACTATTTCACGGATGCATTACCTTCATTGTATCACGCAGTTTTTTTTCATCAGCTGGTGGTCGAAGGGATTACGCGCTTGCATTGTATTCCTGAGGTCGTCTGTTCGAATCTGCTTAAGTGCGGACATGAGAAGCACGCCTGCACGCAGTATCGACGCTTCGCTGCCGCGCAGCCACCAGTAGTCGCGCGTGGGCTAGGGATACTGCGAGGGTCGCCCGCAGACCTCAAATTACAAAGCAGACTCGTGATCCTTAAGGCAACGGACCGGCCTTAGGTGTGGGCGACCTTGCGGTATTCTTAGCCTTCGCGCGACTGGTGGTGCTCATGTGGCAGCAGTGCGTCGGTACGGTGTGCTACGGTACTTTTGATGCCTTTTATGATGCAGTTTTAGAAACATTTCATAATTTGTTTT
The DNA here is from genome assembly GCA_944474145.2 of Dicrocoelium dendriticum. Lineage (NCBI taxonomy): Eukaryota > Metazoa > Platyhelminthes > Trematoda > Plagiorchiida > Dicrocoeliidae > Dicrocoelium > Dicrocoelium dendriticum. The sequence goes on from OX104060.1 coordinate 40,744,127, forward strand.
CGTTACTTCATTGCACTCTTCAGGTGTCGGACAAAACTTTTATATTGTGTAGTTGCTTAATGCTCGAGTTTTCTAATTTAATTGCGTACGTATCACCACCGCCACTATCCGGTCTTGACGAAGTTTCATCAATTGGTTACTCGACGTTTTGACTCGACGGGCGGCACTACGCATGCGTAGTTGGTACAGGCCAGCAGTTTAAAGGTTAAACTCATCTTTCTTTCATCCAGCTACTAATGCCCCATGGTACCTTGTCGGTCGGTCAAGAGATCTGGGTATCAACCGGATCCTTGATAAACTATCCTCTTTAGCTAGATGTAACGCCATTTAGTTTAGCCTTTTGAAAATCTGAGATAGTTCCTTATCAGGACGTTTAATGGTCGACTGTTTTTTGTATCCAACTCGCCTACGTAGAGTCTCAGTACTATCTGTCCACGAATCGCTATGACGCACTTAGTTATCTAGTATCGATTTAGCCTAGTGATTAACGTTCTGAACCAGCCGTTATCGACATAATCTGTCCGAAAAGTAATGAGACTCACAATTTCTTTATTTAAAAATACTTTTGCACACACTTACAACCATCGGTGCTAACCTCCTTGAGCATCAGCGCAGTGTGGCCGCAGTTTCTGCCACTCTAGTTCACCTGGAAGTCGGACGGGAAAATCTTTCAAAGCACGATTCTAATGGCCTCATAATTGCATCATACCTAGTTGGATTTGAACCGGCGAAACAAGAAGAACTAGACAATGGTGAAGTCTGCAATGTGTGCATATTTAAGCATCGTTTCAACTGTTTGTTTTGTTGGAAAATTGTCAATATCAGGAACGCATGAGCTGACGCACTCAAATATTGAGTAATCCAAACGTTGCTTATTTCCGGATGAAAATGGTGATCCGTTATTCAGTGGTTACATGCAATGCAACTTTGATACTTTATCCGGGTTTCGATAAAGGAGAAGCTCTGTCTTCATCTTGATCCGCCCATTCAAATCTTCCCTGAATGTGGGCTCTCTCTGCTGATTCACTCAGCACTACTTTTTTGTCTCCGGATTGTACTAAAGTCAACTCTTCATCATGTGTTATCACTTTTTCCTTAAATAGGTTCTTGACACGGTCCTAAAGCTCACGATAAATCGACACGGGTTTTCTTTTGTTCGTCACTCCGGAACTTAGGAACCAATTTGGTATAAACATTCCGCCTCTGCATTTCTTTCATAACCATTTCACACAATGGCTTTTGATAGCTCCACTTGATCTCCTGCCAAGTTAGAATTCATATATCGATCAGAATTTGCGATTGCTTTTGTTTTATCCCCCTTTTCAAGTGTAAGACATCAGCGAGTGCCCTGTGCGTTGTTAATCCCTGATTTTGTCTTTTCGATGAAGCGTTTTTCGTCTTCGTAGGCTCTGTGGCATAAAAGCTCCCCGGTAGCTGACTTTTCAGGTTTCACACAAACCTCCACCATCTATCACTATTACACGTCGCTCCAACAGCTGTCCACATCCCAAGTGATTTGAACTATGTGGAACACAGAGCCCATCCTCCTCCACTGACCGCCCTACACTTTTTACTGTTTAAAAACAGTGTCGTCACTTTCTGGACAAATCTAATATCTATGTTGCCTTCTCAAAAGGCATTGCTGTGTTAATGCCGTTAGCGCGGCAACCGACACAACTATTCGATTCTCAGAGCAATAAAGTATAAAATTCTCGACAATACACTGGCTAGAGCCGAAGATGTGTTGTTTTTAGCCGTCAAAACGTCTCTGATGATGTAATTCGACAGAAAAGAACTAGAAGATTCCGCGCTACTGTATGCCGGTACGCGCTCCCGTTAACTGATTCCAATGCAAAAGTACTGTTATCGACTGACGCCAACATAAAAGCATTCTCACTGGCTGGCTCCTAGCCGACGGGCTGAAGCTGTGTTGGTTCGTGCTTCTGCTCAGGCTACCCATGTTGAAGCAGACTCGAGAAGCTTCTACGGCGGGTCCCCTTATCAAATAATACAGGCTACACCCACCTAGATGTGGACATTAGTCCGTTTCTCGACTACATCTAGTATTTACTAGTTAGGTGATCTCATTTTGAATGTGCAACGTTTGTTGGTTCTGTTAAGCTCAGTATCGAAACGGGATCCGGCTAATTATTTCTAGATTCGTTGGCCACTTCACTTACAGTTGCGCGGTGCGTGTTAATCTGCGTGACACCCACTCATTTGTGGAGGACTCACTTCAGGAACACTGGCATTAAATCTATACCCTTCTGACTGTCAACAATTGTTCTTGCTAATTATCGATCTTTGGCACAATTCTCACTTATCGAGATCGCGCGCTGATACTTGGTACGTGTATATCACTGTTACGCATTACTACTACTACTGCTATTACTACTACTACTCCTACGCATTACTACTCCTCGCAATAGTAATAATAATAATAATAATAATGTGTCAGCTGTACGCCGTATCGGCGTTTCGCTGCCGCGCGACCACCATGTCGCGCGCGGGCTAAGTATACCGCGAGGACGCCCAACCCTACGCAAATTCGAACCGATGACCTTATGGTTGCAAACCAAATGCGCAGACCACTCGGCCATCGGCCGACTAGCTATGTACTGCTATGCGTAAACCCCTCTCCGCGGAGCAACCTCCGATTGGTAATCGGAGTGATAATCTGATGCTGCACTGGACAATCACGCTGTTTCGTGCGCTCAACATCAACCTATCAGTTTGCAATCACATTCAAGCATCCCGCCTGCAAATGCTGGTAGTTGCATGGTAGCAGAGCGTTCTTACATTTCTCCGGCCTACTGCTGATACCTTTATATTTGCGTCAGACACACATTGAATTGATCGCCTCCTGATGGACTCTCTGGAGACTTGGGTATATGGCTATGTGTGGACTTCAAAGTGCTTTTCGATTTTATGTCAACATCCACCAACAAATTGACAGCACTTGTCGCGTGCGTACCTCATCATCCAGTTTCCTGATGCACTCTTCTGATTGGCCAGTGCCTTTGCTAATACTTTCACGCGTCTATCGTGTGTTCACTTGTCCTCTGGTTGTTTGGTTTGAACAGCGCTTTCTTCCCTCTTGTATACTTGCGTTTCGTTGTTGACGCTAATGCGCCGGAATCTTGAACAATTTAGATTTGCCCAATTTATTCAACTGTATATATTTTAATAGTTCCGTAGTTGTTGCCATCCAGCCTTGTTCTGTTTCTAGGATCATTGGCTGCGCGTCATTCAACGTACCACCGATAAACGTTACACACGTAATGCTGTAGCACTGACGGTTGTAGTCATTCCACTAGTTGGAGCCACTCGCTTATCGAGTTGGTTTAATCGGGTCAGATCGTTTTCACTGAATCCGGAAGATGAGTTCTTTATTGTTATTGTTATTATTATTATTATTATGATTATGATTATCATAGCCATTTTTATTGTGCACTTGAACTAGGGGTGAGAATCAACTCAGCTATTGTGACGCAATGCAATTCAATACAATGATAGTAAAAGAAGGATGAAAATCTACAAAAGGAAAGCAAATAAAGTATTCCACTTTTTTATATTACCCACTGATGATGAGATCGTGATTTGACGGAGAGGCTAACCGGGAGGGGAGATAAGAGAACCCGCAACTCAGGTGGTATTGGGGTCGGTTCTTCGCCATGTCAGAATTGTATCAAAGCACACGTGTTCCGCTTTTTTCTTACTCCAACCGTGGAGTCGAGATGCTCCAACCGGAGCCAACTTCGAAGTGGGTGCTTTCATTCTTCTTAGCCTCTTCTTCTGTCCAAACCCTGTCACGCAAACAACGCATGTCGCAATAATATGTGTGCTAGTATGCGTAACACGTGGCCCAGCCATCGGAGCATGGCGATCGATATACTGATGCTAAGCAGTTCATTCGGTCTTCGTGCATCAAATACGAAACGCCGAACACGCTCATTGCTTATACGGCGTTCCTACCAGACATGAGCCATGGCCCAACGGCACTGAGGGTCGAACACAACAAGCTTCTTTACCTCTGTCGATTTGATGGACCAGGTTTCATTACCGTACAGGAGAGTCGTACGGACGGCTGCATTGTAGACCCTACCATTCAGGGCGAGTAATGTCGCGCCGACAACTTCTGTGGAGAAAATGTGCACAAGCATATCTAGGTTTGATATGCGGTTTATGATTTCATTTTTTATTCTGCGGGCGCTGATTCAGCTGCCCAGTTGGTTGAATTTCTAGACGAATTGGCTGATCACTACCAAGGGTCAGCGTAGAGAGCGGACCTCGCCCGTCTTGGAGGAAAGGTTTGCATTTGAAGGGTTAAAGCACAGTCCAAAACGGCTTACAGCCAGTACTTATCTGTACTTTAGGGTTTTCCACCTTTATGGAATGTTACGGATTGGGTTAATATTGTTAGCATACTCCAATTATGGAATTAGATCACACGGGACCAGATCCGCATCATTTTTATCCCATGTCCGGTTAAAGCAGTTTCCATGATTTCGTCGGTGACGAAGCTAAAAAGGAAAAATGATAACGGGCAATCTTGACTCACAGCGTTGGATATATTAAAGGCCGACGAAAGCTTATTACATGCCCTTTCTGCCCGAACTGCATGCATAAAGCGCTCTGGGGATGTTTACGTATTTCTCAGCCACATCTCTTCTGATCAAACCGTCCCCAAGGGCACATGGATTCACGAACCAATGGCATCCTTAATGTCGAGGGACATGACTACAGTTTGTCGTCAATATATGTAGTGGTTCTCTACTAGTAGACACAAACTGAAGATATAGTCAATACCACCTCGATTTCGAGGAAAGCTAGTTTACTCTTCACAAATGTTGCTTTCATAAGCGCCATTCAAACGTACAGAGCGCAGGGGGAAACGAATTTGAGCCGATATAGATCAGGCTGAGTCCACTACGATCGTCGCAACGAGACTGGACCTTAACATGGTGCGACAGTTTGCGTACTTCCTTGACCCATTGAGATATACTGGGTGGTGCCTCCGGGCAACTTGAGAGCTACTCCTACCAGGTTGGTCAATGGTGAGAGGTCAGACAAACTCAGTCTCCTGGTTCTCCAGGTTTGGGGTTTGAAATGGGATGGCGTCCATTTTCGTAATCCTAAATCCTTGCCATCTTCCTGCTGCCTTGCGGACAGGCTTTTGAGCCAAATGCTTTGGATGAGGACCCTAATCGTCCTCCTATCTAGGTCTGGGCGCCCTGGCACTATCAGCCCACATACAACCATGACATTTTCTTCAAACATAAACTTCATCCTGCATCGGCCGTCGCGCAGATTATCAAGGGTCGCCTTATCTGCTGCATAGAGCAGGGTGGATAAGCGAAAACATGCTACTGCTGGCGCCTCCCTTCTTTCTTTTCCACCTTTTTCTCTTACTCCCATCCCGACCCCCATTACTAATCTTCCTTCTATAACTCCTAGCTTAATTGACAGCAAGCGAAATGCCACTGGAGTAGAACCATCTGCAGCCACCATCCCACCGCACCTATCGGACGCCTATAGGCAAAAGTCCCTAATAAAACCACGCTATCCCGTTTCCATGGCGACGTTCAACGTCCGCACTCTAAGACTAACAGGTTGACAGGTTGCACTCGCACGCACCTTGGACACACTGGGTATTGATGTGTTTTGCGTGTCCGAAACTAGGATCAATGAACCTAATGGAGTTGTTGAGTTAACTGCACCCGGCTTATCCTCTCCTTATTGATTGTACGCATCCGGAGACGCCGATGCAGCACTCACGGGTCAAGCTGGTGTAGGTATCATTCTAAGCTCCAAGGCTGAGCTATCCTTAGTTGATTGGATTCCGGTGAACAGCCGTTTATGTGCAGCCCGTTTGACGACATCAGCTAAGATTGATTCACGAAGTAGTAAAAAATGCTGTTTGTTTGTTATTTCCGCTTATGCTCCCACTGACTGCAGTTCAGATGTTGTCAAGGACACATTCTATCACGAACTGAACGCGCTACTACGCAGTGCTACTAGTTCAGATATTATTGTACTTGCAGGGGATATGAACGCACAAGTCGGGCGTCTGAGCTCTTCAGAAGCTCAGCTGGGTGGTAATTATGGGCTTAACTCCGAACGGACTGACAACGGTGAGCGTCTGCTGCAACTGTGTGCGGAGCACCAGTTGTTTCTTAGTAGCACTGCTTTTAGACACAGTGGGCGCCGAAGTGCCACTTGGCATTCTGCTGTAGCTGGCCAGCGATGGACCCAAATTGACCACATAGCCATAAGTGACAGGTGGCGTGCTTCCATCCTGGATTGATGCTCGTACTGGAATACTTACATCGACTCTGATCATCCCTTCGTACACTGCTTTTTCGCCATTAACTTTACCGAGAGGCGCACCATGCGTCCCCTCCGACAGGCAACGGAGAAATTGTCTCAGTCCTCGGTCAGGCAAGCCTATCATGACGCACTGCGTACCGAACTTTCGTTGTCTTGTCCTAGTGACACTGAGCTGCAGTGGAATAGGATCTCGGCCGCCATGCACGACGCAGGAGCATTTGCTTGTGGCACTATCAATCGCCACCGCACTAGTCACTGGATATCCGAGAGATTGGTGAACCTGTTGGAGTCTAGAAGAAACCTCCCGGCTGGTTCTGAGCACAATGTGACCAGACGGGCTATTATGTACGTACTGAAGCGGAGCTTACGTGCTGACAAGGAAGCCTGGTGGACCAGTAGAGCTCAAGAAATGGAGGAGGCAAGAGCAGTAGGCAATTACCGCAAGCTCTTCCAGCTGAGCAGCACCACTCTTCCCAGGGAAGCAGGCGTCAGTGGCACAATCAGAGACAGCGCGGGTGCACTGCTATACAATAAGGAGCGCCGTATGGCTCGTTGGGCGGAAAACTTTCACGATCAGTTCAGCTGGCGCCCTGCTCCCGGACCTCTTCCTACTCAAGTGATGCAGGACGAGCCATGGACGGTTAGTTTAGAGCCTCCGTCGGAGGCCGACACCTGCACTATTTAAGGATGGAGTTGAGATCCTCTGCAAAGCACTGGCCTTCCTATTCGAACGTATCTGTAATGAAGGGAGTGTCTCGGCTTATTGGAGCGAATCGATTGTAGTGGCCCTATACAAGTAGGGCAGTCATACAGACTGTTCTAACCACAGGCGTATTAGCCTAACGCCAGTGGTGACAAAATTACTGGTCTTGATTCTCATTCGTCGTCTCACTGTGGAACAGGAATCTTGGAGTAGGGAAGAGCAGGCCGGTTTCCGCCCAGGGCGTGGCTGTATAGACCATATATTCACCTTGCGACAAGTGCTAGAGCAGCGCCACGCATACCGCAGACCGACAATAGCTGTGTTCCTTGATTTCAAGTGTGCGTTCGATTCAGTCGATCGATCGATTCTGTTCGAAATACTTGCTTGGAAAGATGTTCCCACGAAATATGTGAACATCCTTTGTGCTCTATACTCGAACACTACAGGTCGCGTCAGGGTATACGGTGGCCTATCAGATAGCTTTTTGACTACAAGTGGCGTTCGTCAGGGTTGTCCGATTTCCCCATTTTTGTTCGGTTTCATGAACTCTATCATAGGGTGTCCCCATGCGAAATCTCACGATGTAGGCGTTTAAGTGCTGCCTGATGAAAGTTTAGTTGATCTTGATTATGCGGACGATATCGTCTTGCTTTTCGCGTGGTCCCACTATTTGGTATGCGCTTCGCACCTTCAAAAGGGCAAAGAGTTGCTGCAGAACCGCCAGCCACTTTCTGACTCCTTGGTAACGAGGAGTTCGAGGTGGTTGATCAATTCACCTATATTGGAAGCTGCATCAGCAACGATGGGCACATAGAAACTGACGTCAGCTCACTCAATGCAAAGGCCAAACCTGCCTTCTTGAAACTGCGGCATCTTTGCGACAGAAGGGAGTTTCCGTACGTCTGAAAGGCCGTGTATTCAAAGCCACAGTGAGGGCCGTTCTGCTCTATGGTAGTGGGACTTGGCCCCTTCGGTCTGAAGATCTGAGGCACCTTCAAGTCTTTGATCATCGTTGTCTGCGAAGCATTGTTGGTGTCGGATGGCACCAGCGTGTCCGCAACGATGATGTGCGTAGGTGGGTTCTAGGTGGTGGTAATCATGCTAGAACAACATGCTAGAACAACAGATAGCACTGAATAAGTTGCGTTGGTTCGGGCACGTGCTACATATTCCTAGTCACCGCTTACCTAGGAGGGCCATGTTTACTTTGCCAGGTGTAGTGTGACGCAAGGCTCGAGGTGGACAGAAGTTGACTTGGCAGCTGGAATTGAAGTTATTGACGACCAGACTGGGTGCCGTTGGTCCGTTTCGCCTTCCGGGCTGGAGTCCACTTGACTCGCCTTGTGTTTGGCTCGAGACTTTACAGGACATGGCTCGCAACCGACACCAGTGGCGCGTTCGTTGCCGTCTCCTAGTCGGGTGTCCTGTTTAAAGTGTGTTTGGTGCTTAGTTATCTGCGGGGTAATGGCTGATTATGATGCGTGGCAGTGAAGGCCGCAAGGAAGCTGTCTCGCCGATGCCGCCTTATCTTTGCATGATAGCCAGCTGTTTGTGACAGTATGTTGTTAACACAAGGTGTAGGCGCCTTGATCCTGAATGTTTGCTTAGGGCATTAAGGTTTTCGGGTAAGTTTTCCTTCTCTCTCTTCTTATTCTTTATTTCATAGGTGCTCATGGTTGTATGGCAGCGAAGCATCAGTTCAAATGGCTGATGTACTGCTATTGTTTTTGTTACTACGACTGTCGCATTCTGAACGTGGACCTCTGACAAATGGTTGCAACGACAGTGCAGCTCCAGTCGATTTGGGTAGTTTTTCGCTCGCAGAGTTTCGATAACAAATAGTATAAATCATACGCAAGAGCTGGTCTACTAACTTTGTAGAAGGCTGGTATAACAACACCTAGAACCACGGTTTTATTTGAATTCAGCAGTCCGATCTCAACTTCGGCCTCTGTACGAGAGGGCAGATTCAAAGGGACGGTTAACGGAGCACAGCGACAACTGGTCTACGGTATAGCTGATATTCCCGGAAGATTAAATCGCTTATCAAATTGCTCAGTTCTATCGCTCCAATCGCTTTGACAGGCTATGCACTCTCGTCGCATATGGTTTCACTAACAAAAGGTCTTTTCCTGCTTGATTCTCGTATAAGACGGAATAACTTCCGATAGTTATCGATGGCAGTGGCTGTTTTCATCTCCAACGCACGATGAGACCACTAGATTTTACGTTCTCTCTTCAGACGGACACTCAACTATACTATGAATTCTTCGCGAGTCTCGGCGTTCGCTTCCAGCCGGAACACGTCGACAATCATCCAGAAGTTACAGAAGCTGCGTAGAGACCCAACGTCCAGGTTGGTAATCAGATTTAATATGTAAAGACGCGCCTGTGACTAATGTCCGGTGCGACCAATGACCCTCATCTGTGTTCAATGGGCGCTTGCTCAACCCGCATGCTAACTTAATTTGACACGTCTTGAAAACATCTTTCTTCTATAGTTGGCAAGTGTCTATGCGCTCACAGCGTTGTCACTGGCGTTCACCGAAACTCACTCGGAGATCAGCGCATGCTATTGCATGATTGGAGTCCACACTTGCGTCCCAGTTCAGGTGGCAGTTTTGAGTGCAACCTCTCCAGCAGTAGTTGATCGCGTAATGATCGATTTGCGACTGGTCCGAGATTGGTGTTCACCACGTCACTCTTTCTGCGGGCACTGCTTCGAAAGTGAGTGCTCAGGAGAAATAGCCGCGCATCTTCACAGGGGGTAGCAACCGGCGCCTGCACCTTTTCGGCCGCTCAGATGAAGCTCATCAATGGACAGTTTTCCAGCACTTCACATCCATACTGCAACGAAGAGACTCATTAAGTTGACGATGGAAGTCATCTAGCATGGAGCCATCGCCACAGTTAATGGGTACTTAGGCAGCAATAACAAATAGGTACCTATTGGCCCCGTGCGGCTTCGAGCCTTTGCACGAATTCGCTAGTCGGATCCAGTCGTTCAGAACAGCTTCAGCCCTGGAGCCCAGAGCGAAACCCATACCCGTTCGACTGACATTCGAACATGCATTATCAGTGGGTGGACGCCAGCGTCGCATGCAAGTGCTCGTAGATGGAGCACAGAGCTAGAGATTTGCGGGCGGGTTTCAGAGAACCAGCAGGTATCGATCGATTGGGTCACTTCAGATGTCATTTAGGTGGTTCCTTTCACTCTTTCAACAGCTGTACGTGCTGATGCCTCACCATGAATCTACTGATTGACTTATAATCTGGTAGATTAGTTTGGCAGCCTATCCAGGCCGTGGATCGAAGACTTGCGTGAGCAACACAGGTGCAAGGGGTATTTGGACAATCTATTCCCCTGTCCCTCAGCCTGATCGCTGGGCTGAACATATCACAGAGCCACTGCTCTCAGGTAACGGCATCGTGAGCTGACCGTAAGAACTGTTGACTATATTAGTTCGGACCAAAAATAACCTGTTGTGCATTGGCTATTAAATTAACTAAAATGTGTCCTGACTGATTCACGAAATACTTAAGTTGTGCTTTTCGATCCATCTGAATTGTATGCCCCTTGGCACAGATCCATCAGTGACTCCAAAAATCAAACGATTAGCCCCGATAATTTTAGCTCGAATGATCGTTACATGTAGCCTCGTTTTTGGCGTCCATCTATTCTGCGTGTGTCTTCGAGCCGATGGACTGTGATGCGAACTTTCTCAACTGGCTGGCTTTGGTTACACGCAATCAGTTTCACTTTAGCACACTTGTTCCCAGCGTCGCACTAGTCGGCGCACCGGTTGTGTTGACGGATAGCGGCACGCGATGTTGCTGGAACTTCGTCTTACCTTGCAGTGAATCTCGGAGCAATTTGCTCACTGGGATGCTTGTTAGCTGTTACTTGTTTCCCGAACTGCAATCTGCCGCAAGTTTCCTTTTCATTCGAACTCAATGCAAAGTCTTGGCTAACGCCCAAGTTATAATCTTATTGTCCGTCAATTAACCGCATTGTCGACACACTTAACGTAAGAAGACAAACAAGCACTGATGGAGAATATATGTCCAAGCATGAAAATCCGGAGGGATTAGCGTGGTACAGTGGAAAGGAATGAACGTTACAGTTCAGGATAGGATCAGTGACGAAATTAAATATGAACAGTATTAGTTGCAGTTAACAAATATGTATCAACAAAGGGGGTGAATTCGTTTGTAGGTAGCCCTCACAAAATCTCTCCTTGGGCTTGGATGCTTGTATGACCACTGTCGTGGATCCAGCTGCACGGGTACACGCTGCTGTCTGATTCGACTCGTCCATCTTCTTGGTTTTTAATCAGCTAATTGGTTGGGTGGTTTTTTCCTTGGTTTCGGATATTTGCAGGACCTGAAAAGTATCCACGAGAATGTCGTTAGTTAGGTCAGGATTACGAGAAGTTGTTTGGCCGAGAGATGAACGCACCTGGTTGGCATCGCAGACCCATATTGAGGAGTGTACATCTATTTCATAGGTAATCTGCCCCGTGCGGCTAACATTCAAACCCTGCGTCCACTTTTCATTACCATCACACTAATCCTTAGCCAACACAGATTAACCGACCTGAAATGTATGATTCACGCGGCACCGTACTGACCGTTGAACGGGTTCTTCATGCAGATGTTTCGACCGATCGGCATTCGTGAGGCTGCTCGAGTGACATCGACAGGCAAGCGTAGCGGGGGCAAGTTCACTTGCAGACTGTCCTTCCAAGAGCGCCGAAAGCCACAGGTTCGATGCTGCCTGCTATCTCTGCCTGATGCGATCGAACTAGTCGTGGAATGCAGTGTTTTTGAGGCGAGTAACAGCGTTCATTCTGACTATTTGTTTAAAGTCACCGATCTTTCATGCAGCCACTGAACATTTTCTTCGCACATTTTCTTGATTGTCCAGCTTGTCGATCCTTCTGTTTATGCTAGCGTTCACACTTGTGCTTGCTCTTGAGCCATATTTAATCCTGAAGGTTTACCAGCTAAATGGGGATTCTCGATGTCTGTTCTCACTCTCAACCTTTAACATCCATTGTGGTCACATCTGAATCAGCTGAGCGTACACCATCCCACTGTACATGAGTCTGGGTCATGCCGGTGGTTTAAACCCATACCTTACATACAGCGGTCGACAAGGTGGTTACTCTCTCCTCATTTGGTTCCATGCTCCTTGCGGTTGTTTCATCGATTTGACAATACCGATGCTGAGTCATCCTTTTATACGGCATTCCTCATTTCCATTTTTCTATTTAATGTGCTTGTTCCGACTACTAAAGTGTAAACAGCTCTATCCATTACACTTCTACACTCCGGTCAGATTTGGATGTTTGACCTACAACGAATCGCCACCATTGTCCGAACAATGCTTCCTCATTACTAATGTGGATGGATGAGATGTTCCTCATCTCTAACAGATAGGATGCTGAAGATCATTGTGTTGTAAAATTTGACGGTTATTTCACGAGGTTACCTGGGCATGTAACCTGGACTACGCTTTCCTCTCTGTGCTATTATTGTTATCGTTGTACTGTTGCCGCCGCCGCCGCTGATGATGATGGTGATAAGCACGATGAAGTGTGTTTATACTCTCTGCGTAGTCCTCGACGGACACAAACTAGTCCTCCCCTTCCACTTTTTAGTTTGCAGCTAAAACAGCACCAAATGAAGCGAGTACCCTTCACACTATTCCACGGTTTGTTCTGGGTCACCCGGAAAATAGTGGTATCTCATCAGGACACGTCTCCGTATACTTTGAGTTAGTCCATAGCACATCTATGGATCATTTTTGGTAACTAATGCCACACATGCTGTTTGCCTTCCTATCAGACTGACCGATTCAACAGCTTATTTCTCATCCACCTCTCCCCATGTCATTTGTTTCAGGTTCGTGCAGCCGTTCTCCGCTGTGATTCTCCTCCAAAGCGTTGTCATGATTGTGGCCATGTTGGTTATGATGCGTTTGACCGCATCTGTTCTCAGTTTAGAATGTCAATTCGTACCCTCTCTTCTGAGTCACAAACCGTTATCTCCGGCCCTCAGGCGTACTCTATGGGGTACGTTTCATCCCTCTCTGGACATCGCTTTTTCTATCACATGAATCTATGTGTATCCACATGTTTGGTACCCACTTGCTCTTGTCGATAGCTATTTATGACGGATTGCAATGGATCTAGTTGTCAAATCACACATTGCGGTTACTAGGGCAATCAACGATGTGAAAGTAGACGATATGGTCTTCGACAAAGGTTACAAAAACTCATCATTGTACGATTAAACTTGTCTTTGGAAAACGGGGGCGAGTTCAGCGATGATAGAGACCCCTTGTCCCCACAGTGTCACACAATGTTCCAAGCCACGGGTGCGAAGCCCCTCTGATGTTATCTGCTAGGAAGAACAGGTAAAAGCACATCTCTTGCCCTCGGACGCTGCTTTCATTTTTCCCATCATTTCTCCTCTTGCTTCCTCATATTTTTCCAGTCAGGTACGCCATTAGTTGTGTGGTCAACAGACATTTGATACATGTTACCTAAGACCAATATGAATGACGCGACTCCAAGAGCTCGTTACAATAGCCACTCGGCAGACTTGGGCCCTGTCCACTTGATGCTGTTATCATATATCGGTTCGACTTCATAGATAATGTTAGTCGATGACCGGAAGTTGTTCATTTCATCCAAGGCACAGCTAATATGCGTTGTTACTACCGACGTTGCAGCATTGCACATTTCACATCTAATCAGCAACTCGCTCTTCCACCGTCTTTGTACTGTTGTCATAACATCGAAAAGCTACTCTGGCTTCTGACAATTACAGCAGCTCGTCCGACACTTCGCCCACAGCATGTGACATTGCTACTTATATAGGCGTGTTATTTCGTTATTCGTTAGTTTTTCGACGCATTCTCTCCCCTCAGTTAACCCTCGCACTTTAAAAGTACGGTGTGCACATCGAAATGTGCTGCTTTTATGGAGGTTGGGCCATTTACTGGCCGACTACCATAGCTACTGCAACGCATTCCACTTTCGTCAGTCAATTTGCACTTCAGTTGAAGTACACGGAAAGGAATCTTTAGTAGTCATTTCGATTGCAAAACTTGACGAAAAGAGATTTAAGGTAGCCGAGCCACACCCTACTTGCTTTGGTGAACTCAAATAAGTTCCTTATATCCTAAGTCTCGTCATAGAAGTTTTAGTGTACGTCTTCTTTGACACTACCTTTAATGAAATGCCTTATAACAAATAAATTTCCGTTTTTAACTGCCGACCGGGGAGGTTATTTCTCTGTTTTGTTTCGTGGCACTCTTTAGCTGCCCTCAACAATGTATGTATATGGTCGGGGAGTGCCCCGTGCTGAAGCTGATGTTGCATTCATGGTGCTTCTTCGCCGTTGTTGGGCTAAACCAACTTACACTTAAACTAGGTGTTTTTAAGCTGGAGAAGTTTCATTCCACTTTATTTGTTCTGCGTACCTAAATAATCTATTAACTGACCACGTTGCTTACACTAATTGTGGTTATCTTCGTCAACTTTATTACATTTGTAACATATTTTGAGTAACTTGTAGACATTTTGTACTTATCGCGAATTCGTTGCTAACCAACTTACTTCATGTGTTAATTTAGGGAAGAGTTATGTCTGCATAGCCGTATTCTTTAACAGATATATTTCATTTGATAATGTCATTTCAAGTGATTGGCTGTTGTTTGACATCCCCGGTGTGGCTGTGCTTGATGTGCATGTTGACAAGGTGCCTACCTGTCTAATACCCACTACCTCATCTTTACTGACTCCAGGAGACAGTTGATCGTTGCTGGAGGGGACGGGGTTCACGATCCTTGTGGCCGTGCTAGGCTCGAAATGTGGTTCCATGCACTCAGTGTGGAGCGGACTGCGGTCTTATTTGCGATTGATTCCCAAATACAGCGTGCTTGGGTTTACTTGTGAAGGGGTGTGTGCCGGCTCCGTTGATGAGCCGTGGCTCCCATCCACATGCCTCCCGGTCTTATTCTTTCGGGTTCACACTGGATATGGTGTGTGTGGTTGGAACTGTGGGTGGTGCAGTGCAAGCCACCCATAGTCCCTCTGTAGGCGCATGCGTCCTGTGGCTGGCCACAGTGACAGGCAAATCCGAAACCGGATGCCGCCAACCATATGATCGGTGCGTCCCCTACCACCGCAAAAATCAGCTCGGTTTTCATTCCGTCGGCTTTTACAAGAATCAGTGTGTCAATGAAATGCACTAGGTTTTGGTATTTTGGAGGTCATGCCATTAAGATTGGGACTTCGATGATTTAGACGCTCCGTCTTTTCGACTTATTGTTAAGGACTGGTGCCTCGTTAAATGGTCATATCTCCCATTAACCATAGTGTATTGAAGCCAGTGGTTGGATCAACCGCCATCTACTCGCCACCATACTTCAGCATCTATCTCGAGGTGTGCTCAAAACCAATGCATTAATTTTGCTCGGCCGCACCAATTTCTTTCTGCCGCTCCTCGTTTTGTTGACAGATTGCATTAATCTATAATGTAGCTTCAGATTGCCCAGCAATCCATGAGGGTATCACGGTCAGCTTGAACCTTTCCTTCAGTGATCTGATCCATCTTTCATACTGATCGACTTACGGTTGGGTTAAATGTCCGGGCGTTCGTTTCATCCACCTAATCCTTTTGTAACCAAGTGTTTTAAATGTGCGGTGCGTTGGTGCGATTGTCACCTGATGGATTCAACTTTTTCGCCTAAATCAAAGTGGTCAGATTTACAGAAATCCACTTATTATTTTGGAATTTCCGGCTTGATACACTGCTGGCCCCAAATGCCTCTTACGTCGCATATTAAGATTGCTTCCGTTGCTCCTTAAGTCCGTTCATGTCACTTACCATTGACAGCTAATGTTCCAATTCAATACACTGCCAGCTTCTTTGACTGGGAGTCTAACTTGCACCCAACGATCTTTGCTTTAACCGGTGTACTCCTGTCACACCCTAAGGCCTTAAATAAATAAATAAATGAATTTTATACTCTCGTTTTCGGCGAGACACATCTGTGACGGCATTTTCAGGTAAATAAAAGCATTTTCTAGTTCATCCACCACGAATGATCGAAAAATGTACAAGAGTAATGTAAATCGTTTTCCAATTTTGATAGGACATAAAAGTTGCCTGTTGTTTCAATGCGTTACCTTAAAGGAATCTATGTGATCCGGTCCGAGCAACATTCTTGAGCTCTAGCGGGTCATATTTACCACCTTATCTGAAGCTCGACATGAACCTTTGTACTCACATTTGCGTAACTATTTTTCCATCAGTCGCTGAGATGCTAGAATGGCGTGCTCTGTAGGGTGATGTGGCTGTCTGAATAGATTATATCCGAAAACTCGGTATACACGATTTGTCAAACCGACCTATAGATGCGCTGTTGTTGTTTTCGACGAGATTGAGCTAATCGATTTGCCGTCTCATTTAAGTGCTTATGTACTTTGTGGAACCGACCGATTTCTCTTTATACCGGACACTTCTTGCTTCGTGCCCACCATTTCGTCTGATCATCATGATTAATACACGTTAGTTGTTAGTGAGAAACACACCTCACTTAAGATGCTGCAATACGAAAAAATTACGCTACAACAAATTTCAAAACCAAGTAATATAATGTTAAATATTATATTATGCACTTCGTAGGAGATTGGAATTAGAGGGGAATCTAAAAGGGATTTAGTGGACACAGGAACTCATAACACAAACGCCACTGGGGCCTGCTCTTCGCCATATCAGCAAGTGTGTCCAAACAACCGTGTTCATCGTCCTTAGGAACCCTGCCAGGAGTCGGTATGCACCAAACGACGCCAGCTTCGAAGTGAGGGATTTCATTCCTCTTGACCGAGTCATCGCTTGACCACCCCACTTCTTCCATCCAGACCCCAGACGTGCAAAGAACGCACCTCGCGGGAGTCAGTGTGCTGGTATGCGCAACACGTGCCCTATCCATTGTAGCCTGGTACGTGATATAATGGTACTGAGCGATTCACCCGCTCCTCCTGCACCAAACGCACGACGCCGAACACACCCATTGCTCACGCGGTGCTTCCACCAGACATGAGTTAAGCTGCGAAAGCAGCGATGATCGAATGTGACTTTTCTCTTTATGTCTGTCGATCTGTTGACAAGATTACACAACCGTATAAGAGGATTGAACGAATGGCTGCATTTTAAACTGCGAGAGTGATGCCGCGTCTGCACCACAGGTGGCGGAGATTGGCAAAAGCACCTCGAACTTTTGCTATACATTTCGTAACCTCATCTTCTATCCCACGGGTGATAATATAGCTGCCCAGATACTTGAATTCCTGAACAACTTCCAGTTGATCACCACCAAGGGTCAGCGCAGAGATTGGTTCCCACCAATGTTGGCGAAGGACTGCGACACAATAGCTGAGGTGTTTTTCACCGGCAGCTAACGTGTGCATTGATGAATGATGATGATTGTTGAAGGATTTCGCATTTCGATAGAGCAAAGCATAGCCAAAAACGGTTGACATGTAGCGCCAGTCGGTCCAGTGATGCTTGGCACGTTTGCCAAAATCGTCCCCATACTCCAAGCCAAGAAGTCGCTCACCAGGAAGTAGCTCCACACCTTCTACTTAGTGTCCAGCGAACGCTGTTTTCATGACTTCTTCAATAGCGAAGTTAAAAAGGAAAGGGACAGCGGGCAACCTTGTCTCACTCCGCTGGTGATATTGAAGGACAGTGGAAGTTTGCCCATAAACCCTCACTCTGCCCGAATTACGGGCATACAGCGCTTTGATAACGTCTACGTATTTATCGAACACACCTTTCCTCAACAGACAGTCCCAAAACGCACATCGATCCACCGAATCGAAGGCACCTTATATGTCGAGAAACACGACAACGGGGGGTCACCAATAAACACAACGTTGCTCCAACGATTGACGCAAAGTGAAGATGTGGTCGATGCAGCCCTGACCTCGACGAAACCTGGCTTGCTCTTCGCTTATCTAGCTTTCACGAGTGACAGTCAGAATGTAAAGAACGACAGACACAAACAATTTAGAGGCGATTGAGATCAGACTGATCCCTCTATCATTGCCGCATTTTGGGGCTTTCATTGACAATTGCGACTATGATTGAGCGGTTCCAAATCTTCAAATGCTGTGTGTGACAGGCTTCGGGCTGATCCCAAAGGCTCTATGCAGTCACACTTCCGAGTTGAACTTGCTCTCCACTGTTATTTGGTCAGACTATTGAGTCAAAGGCTCCAGGTGGAGTCCCTCAAGCAAACCTCCAAATGCTCCACTGCCTTTTGGGTCAGGCTGTTGAGTCTAGTGGTAGGGCATCTCGAACAAAATCCGTATCTCGGAATGCGCTGCCGAAATGTATCATCTGCTCTCTCGACCACCTCGACATTTCTCCCTCTTCCACTTATTTTTCTCCCCCCCCCCTATCCACTCTCTTCTTCCTCGTCTATATTGAACAAGAATCTGCAACTTTCCTCGCTACTTCTGCCATCGATACCCGTAACTCGTCTATCAAACCACGAGTCTCATTTCACACTGGTTCATTTGACGTCCACATTCTGGGTCTGATCGGTCAAGAGGCATCACAGATTCTCACCTTTCACCCCCTCGATATTGATATATGCTGTGCCTCCGAAACACGCATACAAGGTAACCGTTGTGACGAATCTTTGACTCTCTGGTTTTGAATCTGATGACAATGGCTGCACTCTTCGCGTCTCTGATGATACCAAGTCAATGGGTGTGTTGGTATTGCTCTCAGCAGACATGCTGAAGTTAATCTGCTCGATTGATACCGTTAAACAGCCGCATGTGTGCGATTCGACTTCGAACATCTGTATGGGTTAATAAGCACCGTATGATGCCTCCGTTTATGCGCTTACTGACTGCAGTTCAGAGGGTACCAAAGCTGGTTTATACTATAATCTTTTATCTCTTCTCCGCGTGCCAAAGAGTACTGACGTCCTGATTGTCGCTGGTGACTTGAATGCCCGAGTGGGTCATCTTTCAAACTCTGAACACGTGGGAGGGCGCTTCGGAGTCGACGCACGCCGAGCAGACAATGGTGATCGATTCCTGCAACTGTGCGCCGACCACAACCTTTATATTAGTAGCACTGCTTTCCAGCACAAACCACACCAAGTCACCTGGCGCCTAACGAATTCCTCAATGACCTGGACCAAAGTTGACGACATTGCCATCAGCTACAGGTGGCGCACATCAGTCCAAGACTGTCGGTCAATTTGGAGCACATGCCTGGATTCCGACCGTGCGCTAGTGCGCGCACGCTAGGCGTTCACTCTTCCCAATTCAAAGAAGCGCCTATTTTCCAACCTTACCTGTAACTTGAACTCGCTGTGTGCGGTTCAGCAATATCATAACGAACTAGCCCACCGATTATCAGTGACGAATGAGGTTGGTGAGCCGAACGTTGACTGGAGTCATCTTAAGTGTGCCATGAAGAGTGCCTTTGACGCTTGCTGTGCACCCATTTTGTGACGTTGTAACTGTTAATAGATCTCTGAAGCATCGATCAGTTTGATCGAAGCTCCTAAACAGGTTCCGATGGGCGCTGAAATTTAGCGTATCCATAACTCCCTGAAGCAACATCTGACAAGGAGTCTTCACTTTGACCGGGAACGTTGGTGGATTGAAAACATCCGTGGGACGGAGAAAGCCAGAGTTCTTGGAAACAGCTGAGTGCTATTCTAGCTCATCCGGAACACGCTTCCGAGAAAGCCATCAGTTAGCGAGATGGTAGCTGATCACGATGGACTGTCGATCTATCTTCAGCGTCGTTGATTAACCCGTTGTGCGGAACATTTTGAGGAGCAGTTCAGCAAGCCTTCTGCGACACTACCGCTTGCTCAATCACCTGTGCCGACGTGGGAAGTAGATATAACACTCACTTTGGAAACGATTCAACATGAGCTTACCGTGTTAAAACGAAACAAGGCTCCTGGACTCAACGACTTTCCCCCATCTTTGTTGAAATATAGCGGTGACTTCTTGTTGACTGGACTTGCTTCTCTTTTCAACACGATTTGAGGCACTGAAGTAGTGCTTTCAGACTGGTGACTGTCAACTGTCGTGTCCATCTTCAAGTGCCAGCGTAATTTGTGCGAAAATCATCGAGGCATTAGCCTTGTTTCCATTGCCTCAAAACTTCTCTCGTGTATCATTCTTCGACGACTTACTGGTCACCGTGAGGACCGATTCACTGTAAGCCAGGTTGGCTTCCGCCCTCTCCTTGATTGCATCGATCACATATTTACTCTTCGCCAAGTTTTAGAGCAGAGACACACGGCCGACTTTAGTGGTTTTCCTTGACTTAAAATCTGCCTTCGACTGTTTATCTTGCCAGCTTGTGGCACTGCCTATTCATGAAGGGCGCGCAAGTTAAACTCCTTTTCACTCTGAAGTCCACCGTGACTCTCGAAGACTTGTAAGGGTCTACGGGAAACTATCCCCTGAGTTCTCCACAGGTGGAGTTCTCCAGGGATGTCATATATTTCCTTTCCTCTTCAGTTTTATGATCGAAATGGTCATGATTGCCTCGGTTCTTTCAGACTCTACCGAAATGGAATTTCTGCCATATGTTTGACTAACAAACCTGGAGTATGCGGACGACATAGTTCTCCTTGGATCTAATGCATTGGCTATGCAAGAACTGCTGCACAGACTTGTGCGTATCGCCGCACGGTTCGACTTTTGCTTTTCACCTTCATAGTGCAGAGTGCTGTTGCAGGACTGGGCCGACACACATTCGATTTTAGGTATCTCCGGACAGTCACTGTAAGTGTTGGATTGGCTCACTTACCTTGCTAACTTTGTCATCTATCATGGTCCCGTCACTGTTGAGCTTACTTCGCGTAGCAGCAAGGCACGTGTGGCTTTCCAGAGGCTCAACCGTCTTTGGAGACGGCTGGATATCAGCTTGTCAGTGAAAGGTAGGATGTATGACGCCATGGTAAGGTCAGTGTTACTGTATGGGTCAGAGACCTGGCCAGTTCGTAGTGAAGACATTGAACGCATGGCCTTGTTTGACCACTGGTGCTTGCGAAGTATTGCTCACGTTTGATAGGAACACTGGGTGAGCAATGCTGAGATCTGCCAGTTGGTTTATGGTGAGCCTTCTGGTCACTCTCTCGAATGTTTGATACATCTTAGTCGTTTGCGTGGGATGGGCCATGTCCTCCGTATGCCCGTTGATCGTCTTCCGCGGTGTGCACTGTGCACCGTGGTTGCACCAAGTTGGGTGAGACCTGCATGTGACCAGTCCATGACATGGCATAAAAGCTTGAAAAAATTGACTGAGAGACTTAGTCAGGCTGGTGCGTGCCGTCTTCCTGGATGGGATCCTCGGGACGGTCCACACCAGTGGTTGGACCCCCTGTCAGATGGCGCAATCACGAAGTCAGTGGGGTTCCTGCATTGAGCTTCTTTCATCTGATTTTTAATTTTCTTTCTGTTCTCATTAGTCTAACGCATTTTCTTCTCGCTTTCGTTTTCTCTACATTCTCTTTGCACCAAACCCCATTGTCCTACCGCTGGTATGTATTGTTATTCTTACAATGTGACTCATGGCAACTGGATCCGCCGCACTTCGGTGCTCCGATCATGGTTGGTCAACTAAACTTAACTCCAGTCCGTCGGGAGAGTTTCTTGCTCCCAAATTTCCAATAGCAACTCGTGTCAATTATTTACAAGAGCAGATCCCCCGAGGACTGGGGAAGTTCTGTCTACCCCTGTGGCCTTACGAAATTTCAACAATCTGATCTCGCTTTCGCCTGCGCATAAGGGCGAATCTAAGGAGACGGCCCATGGAAAAGCGCACTCAATGCCCGAAAAGAGAGTTTAACCTATCCGAAGGTTAAACTGCCTTGCTAATTGTTCAGCCTAACGCTCCAAGCGTTTTAACAGGTTGTGGATCGGCTATCCACTCGTCGCGTATTGTCTCGTTAACACCAAGTCTCCTGCTGCATGTCTCCCGTATCAGACTGAATAACTTAAGATGATTACCAACGGTAGCGGCTGTTTCCATTTCCGATGCACGATGTGATCACCAGGTTTCGCTGTCTCTCTTCAGGCTAGCATACAGTTTTGCCCTGAGATTTTTACGAGTCTCATTGTATTCGCTTCCAGCCGGAATAAGTCGGTGAGCATCTAAGGGTTCCAGAGACAATGTAGAAACCCAATGTCTAAGTTAGCAATTTGATTTGCCACAAAAAAACATGTTCGCTGATAGTAACGTTTGGCGAATATGCAACCAGTAATCTTCTACGATGTTCAGTGGGCGTATACTCAACCCGGATGCTAGCCTACTTTGATATGCATTCAGAACACTTGGCTTCGCCAGTGGGCTGGTGTCATTACACTCAGAGCGACGTTGCGAACGTCCACCGAAGCACACCCGAAGGTCGGCACAAACAAGAGCATACACGCTCGTGCTGCAAATCAAGCGACAGTTTTGGATACAGCCTCTCCAGCGGTAGCTGATCGCGATATGATCGATTTACGTCCATGGCTAGTCCGAGGCTGGTGAGCGCCAAGTCAATCTTCTGCGGGTGCTGTGTCAAACCTTAGTGCTCGCGAGAAAGAGGCGAGCATCTTCACACAAATGTAGCAACCGCTCATCGTTATCATTACGAGAGCCCACACCATGTTGGCCGCCCAGAGGAAGCTCATTAGAGGACAATTTTCCGACTTGCGCGTTTATATCACCATTACAGTATCCGTGCTTTTTCCGGAACGAAGATCATTAAGTTGGTGATAGAAATCACCTTTCACCGAATCAGTGCTGCAGTTTGTGAAGGCGTATGCCGCAATGACAAACGGGCACCGTTTGTCCCCGCGCCCCTTCTAAGCCTGGAACGAACCAGCTAATCTAACGGTGCACATCCGGCTGTTGACTGGGGTCTGGTCGATCAGAGCAGCTTCAGCCTGGGAACTCAGTACAATGCCGACGCCAGCCTGACCAGCATTTGAAGCTGCGTCATCGCCAGACAGGCGCAATGAAAATGTGCCGCCTTTGTCGCATGTGGGTGATCGCAGGGCAAGCACGGTGCTCGAATCTTGCAGGCGCGTTTCCGATAAACAGCAACTATCGATCGATATCAATCATCAACAGCAGTACGTCAGCCATTTGAACTGATGCTTCGCTGCCATACAACCATGAGGACCTATGAAATAAAGAATAAGCAGTGGGAGAGAAGGCAGACTTACCTGAAAACCTTAATGCCCTAAGCAAACATTCAGGGTCAAGGTGCCTACACCTTGTGTAGACAGCATACCGTCACAAACAGCTGGCTATCGTGCAAAGATAAGGCGGCATCGGCGAGACAGCTTCCTTGCGGCTTTCACTGCCACGCATCATAATCAGCCATTACCCCACAGATACCTCAGTAGCAAACGCACTTTAAACAGGCAATCCGATTAGGAGACGGCAGGAGACGCGCCACTGGTGTCGGTTGCGAGCCATGTCCTGTAAAGTCTCGAGCCAAGCACAAGGCTAGTCACGTGGACTCCAGCCCGAAAGGCGAGACGGAGCAGCGGCACCCAGTCTGATCGTCAGTGACTTCATTTCCCACTGTCAAGTCAATTTCTGTCTACCTCGAGCCTTGCGCCACCCTACACCTGGCAGACTAAACAAGGCCCTCCTAGGTAAGCGGTGAGCAGGCATGCGTAGCACGTGCCCGAGCCAACGTAACTTATTAAGTGCTATCTGTTGTTCTAGGGAGCTAGCGTGATTATCACTACCTAGTACTCGCCTACGCACATCATCGTTGCGGACACGCTGGTGCTGTCCGACTCCAACAATGCTTCGCACACAACGATGATCAAAGACTTGAAGGCGCCTCAGACCGAAGGGGCCCTCACTGTGGCCTTGTATACCCGGCCTTTCAGACGGAGGGAAGGATCGATAGGGTCTCGCGGGTTCGGGCAAGTACTGTCTATTGGCCAATCTGTGGCAATGTCCACGTTAATCCATAACAGTCTTAGCGAGGATCGAGGACTCCAAAGGGAAACGGATGAACTGACGTCCGCTTGGTTGAAGTTGGACTTTTTGGCTAGACTGGACCGACACGCTGTGATTGCGTGTGAGTTGAAACTAGAAGACAAGCGACTATTTAAACAAGGTGGGGGAGGACCGAGAATTTGGGGTTGAAAACAGGGGACTAAAAGTGAAGTTGGAGCGGGACGCTAAGGATGAAAAAGTGCAAGAAGTGGAATAAGAATGCGGGAAGGCCTGAGCAGTAGCATCCAAAACTCTATCCACTTTGCTCGATGCAACAGATAGGGCGCCGTTGATTATCCTTTGCGACAGCCAGAGCCTGGGGAGATTGTTTGAGGGAAGAGACATAAAGTTGTATTGCACGGGCAGGATACTGTCATGCTGTCCAGGCTCAGACAGGAGAACGATTACGGTTCTCAACCAGTCTTTGGTTCAAAAACATTACCACAAGGCAGCGGGGTTTTGGCACTGAATACAGACAGCCCGTTTTATTGAGTAAGGAGCCACCCTCACTCCAACCCCCAACCTGGAGGACCAGGAGACTGAGTTTATCTGGTCCCTAACCGTTGACCAGTCTGGTATGAGTGGCACTGAAAGTGCAAAAGCACCACCCAGCTTAGCTCAATGGATCACTGAGGCACACAAACCATCGCACCACGTTTAGGTCCATTCTCATCGCGAATGACTGCAGCGAGTACTGAGCGATTTTGCTAAAATATTGGTAGTATAAGCGATACGTTTAGAAGCTGCGTCGTACGTTTGCACGTCGAATTCATGTGGACTGTCTTGCGTACTGATCCTTTGATCAGTTTTTTTCACTATGTTAGGTTTGTTTACTGCCTCCGTTTCCGAAATGTGACAAACCCGCCTGTCTGTTGTCTTAATTCATGATACTTTGCTATGCCAATGACGAATGTTCTTGCGTTGGACATTGCAGCGTTCCGTCTACTGAGAGCTTTGGGGGACCCATCTCTGTCAGACCATAGGCATCGTCTTAAATGAAACGCTCGCAGTATTAGTCGAATAACTGAACCTAACTTGCGTATACCGCTTTAGGATAGGGGTCTTGAGATCGTTCACATCGATGTCATGAAGCTAACAGCTCTGTTTTGTTCGGTTTCTTAATTTCGGCCAGCAGTTACACTCAACGTTTCTAAATATTTTTCAAATAGTTGGTTTCTTTAATTTTCTCTTTTGTTCCAGTGTTTCGATTTTCATTGTAATGACGAAGTGAAGCAAGCCGATTTCGATTCGGAATACCGCCGTACCAGTTCCCCTTTCCATATTCGCGCGTCTGGCATCAAATCCATGCACGCCATCTGTGGTTCACTAAATATCCCACAGGCTGACTGAGATGCATCGATTTCAAATCCGCTGCCTCTGTATCTCATGTTTGGTTGAACTTTACGGTCAATCACTGTTGACTATGAGTAGATGTCCAGACAAATTGATCCTCTTTAAGCATGAATTTTATAGATCAGGCATTTGAGTTAAAGAAGGTTGCGGTATGCTAGTGAACTCAATAATGTAGAGTATAACTGGTATTATTTTATAATACAAAGATAACACAACTTTTCCTTGCATTTATCTTTTGATTGCTCAGTTAGAATTGGTTCTTCATCTTTAATGTTGTGAACTGATGATCTCACTTTTCAACAGAAGCCAATTCTAACAGCACCTTAGCCTCAGTGCATCGGGCCATAAACTTTCACCGCTACGACACTGGCTACTTAATTTTGCTTTGTTTTGATTGTAGAGCAGCGCTCTACTCAAGTTTGTCTTGGATAATAGCTATGGCTTCCTCTTCCCGAGAATAATATATCAAGGGGTGTACCAATCGAGACACTATAATAATCCCAACCTGTTTCTTTCCAGGAATCAGCAGCTCTATCTTTTGTGACGCAATCTATGTCACTACACACTCAGTAAACATGTAGGCGCTTGTTGTCATAGCAGCGTTGATGTGTACATCGCTTGTGTCGTTAGCGCTTATTGATTCGTTATCCTGAGAGAAATCTTGGTGGGTTTCAAAGGCATCTGTTGTGGCTGTGATGGATACCACTTCATGTAACCAGAGCAGAACCTGCGCGATGCACTAGTACTATGTTCTGGCACTTCATTGCCCCGTAGCTGCAAACGGTTGCTTGCGGGTCGACGCAGTACAAAGTTGCCAACATCCTGAGCAGGAACGGATCTCGATCCCGAATCTCTGCCACTACATCACGTACTGGCTGTCCGCTCACGCTTGTACGACTGGCGAGCGCCGAGTCCGCCGTTTAAATTACAGACCCTAACCCTGCGACAGGGCAAGTTTATCGATTAACCCGGGGAAGCATATTACCTCGGTCTCTTATCATTGGTTCTAGAAATATGGCTACTTCCTATGAACGTTAGCACAACCGATCGGTGTACATAGGCCATATCAAGTCTCCATAGGGTATGTAAAGTCCAAAAGGAACTTTGATGTATCCCCAACCTGGATTGCTTACATGGGGACACGGTATCTCTAATCCTTGATTATTCCGCTCATTTCACATTGCTTTACTGTGTCCTACAATCGGTTACCATATCGTATATTATTTCTTTCACTCGATCACTGATATATCCTTGACGTTTCAAGGTCATTCATATTATTATGTTACTGTGACACTGCCCAAATACTCGCACGCCGCCGCGCGCTGTACAGTTTGTGCTCTTTCACTACAATTTCAAAATCTATTCGTAAGTTATGTACTGTGTTTAATATGCCTTATAGAACCACGGTTACAGGATACTTAGTTTTATTCTTCTGCCCAGACCGTGCGTTAACTCTAGATTCATTTGTTCGTACTTTCTACTTTAGTTTTCGGACGACGTACTTAGTTTAGGCTTCGTATCGTTGGTACAGGGTACATCCAAGCTTATGTGGCTTTAAATGCTAAACCAGTATGCTTCGTTCTTCTCTCGTTCCCTCATCATCATGATCATCGTTATACACGTTAGCTAGAGGTGGAAAACACCTTGGACATTGTGCCGAAATATAAAAGAAGAAAAATACAAAACTGTAGCACGCCGACTGAGTCACCGGTAACGAATGAACATCGTTCCGGAAAGCCAACAACCGGCTATTGCTTCACCAAAAGTGTTATATTCTGTCTAATAGATGACATAGTATTTGGTGGGGGAGGCTAAGCGGGAGGGGGGGACAAAGAAACTAACAACACAAACGCCATCTAGGTCGGCTCTAGCCATGTCAACAAGTGTGTCCAGCCAAACGTGCGCATCGTCTTTCGGACCCCAATCAGGGAGCCGAGAGGCTCCAACCGAGGCCAACGTCGAAAGGCCTTCATCGCTCTCCACCACGTCATCATATGGCCACACCCGCGACGAGCAAACAACACACGTCGTGGGAGTCGCTGGGCTGTCATGCGCAACACCTGGCCTATACATCGGAGCATGGTGCGGGTAATAACGGTGCTGAGCGGTTCACTTCTTCTTCCTGTGCCATAAGCAAGGCATCAAACACGCACGTTGCTTACACGGTGTTCCCACTAGCTATGAGCCAAACTGCGAAGGCTCCGGTAGTCGAACTTAACTAGCTTGTTTATGTCTGCAAATCTAAAGAGCCAGATTACACCACTGTACGGGAGAGTTGAATGGGCGGCCGCATCGTATACTCTACCCTTCAAGGAGAGAGTGATGTCGCGCCGACGCCATAGGTGGCGAAGCTTAGCAAAAGCGCATCGCCCTTTGCTATACACTTTCTGACCTCTACTGTTCTACAGGCTCTGATACAACCGCCTTTGTAGTTGAATTTATGAATGACTTCTAGATGCTCCCCACTAAGTGTCAGCACAGGAGGCGGTTCCTGCTATTTTTGAAAGCAAGCTTTGCATTTCGAGGGTGAAAAACGTAGCCCGAAACGGGTGACAGCAGTACTAATCTGTCCAGCGCCGCTTAGCACCTTTGTGAGCTGTCACCAATGAGGGCAGTGTCGTCGGCATACTTCAAGTCAAAAAGTCGTTCACTTGGGAGTAGCTCCACACTTTCTAAGTTATGTTCTATGAGCGCGATTTCCATGAATACGTCAATAGTGACGTTGAAGAGGAATGGTGACAGCGGTCATCCACCGGAGATATTGAAGGGCGGCGACAGCTTGCCATAAGCCCTCAATGCCCGGACTACGCGCGTGTAGCGCTCGGATAGTATTTACATATTTCTTGGGCCACCTTTTCATAGCAGACAGGTCTAAAGGGCACATCGATCCACCGAATCTGAGGCACCTTTGATGTCTAAGAACACGACGACGGTGGGCCGCCAATATATGTGATGGTACTCCAACTAACGCAAAAGGTAGATGTGATCGTGCAGTCTCTGCGAAACCCGGCTAGCTCCTCACATATCTGACTTTCGTGAGTGCCATACAGTCTGTGAAAGGTGATAGAGGCAACAAATTTGGAGACAGCGGTGATCATACTGATTCCTCTGTGGTTGCCGCATTCCGAACGCGAGTTTCCCTTGAAGATCGGGACAATAACGAAGCGGCTCCAGTGGGTTGGGACAGTTTTCTGCTCCCACAGTTTCATTAGTAATTCGTGTAAATCAGCAACAAGAGCAGGTCCCTCGATTACTGATTACTGGTTGGAAGCAGCAAGTAGAGTTTGCTCTGTGTAGCTGCATCTAATGTCACTTAGGGACAAAGACCCGTTATGTTGTGTTGCGCTCAATATATTTTGCATCGGCAAAGTGTTTGTCCAGCAACTTCTTAAATTCCGACACTGACGTTGCCTCAACTACGTGCTGCGGCAGTCGTCCCATACATTCACCACTGTGTTCGAAACAGAGTTGGCGAGCGACCCGCTTCAAATCCGGTACGACACGCTTGTACCGGTGTTCTCGTGTGCTGCTTGGCGTGCGCCGATGAAGCAGCGGTTTCAACATGGGGTAATCACTCAGATCTACTATCCGGTGTGTCATGATGAGGTCAACCCGCATTCGACGATAAGCTAGGGTGTACAGCCCTAGTTTCTTACATCGGTCTTCGTACGGCACACCTCGTAAGTTGGGAATCAGCCTGGTGGCTACACGCTGAACTTGCTCAATCTTTTCTACCTCGCACCAAGTGATAGGACAATACGCCGGAGAGCCATACTCTAGCATTGGTCGTATTATTGAGACGAAGTGGCGAGTGGCAATCTCTTCGGACCACGTGGTGAAACTGCGCCTGAGCGCCCCAAGCATACGAAGGCTGTTTTGGTAAAGCCTATTTGTGTTGTCCATGGACTTTAAGTCGTAGCGTGAGGGTACACCGAGGTCGCGCACGAAAGGCGCGGGATGCAACGGTTGACCAGCCCCCGTGTAAGTTCGACAGTGCTCACACTTACCCAGCCTCATGAATTGCGACTTGACCTGGTTGATCGGAAGGTTGACCTCTGCAGACCACGTGGAGAGGCGCTCGAAGTCCTGCTGAATCAGGTCGCAATCATTGGGTGTGCTGATTATTCTCCACACCTTCAAGTCATCTGCGAACATCGCACAAGGTGATTGGAGTAGCTGAGGCACATCGTTTACATGCATGAGAAACAAAATCGGCCCTAGTACAGTGCCTTGGGGCACGCCAGTGCTCAATGGATACCAATCGATTAAATGGTTGTCCACCTGGACCCTCCACTTTCAATCAATAAGGAAATTCCTGATCCATTGGTGTAACTAGGCAACAACACCGCACACCCTCAGCCTGTCGAGGAGCACTACATGCTTTACCTTGTCAAAAGCCTTACTGAAGTCAATGTAAATGACGTTGACCGACTTGCCTTGGTTCAGCGCTTGTAACCATTCGTGCCTCGTCAACAGTAGGTTGGTGATGCACGAGCGACCTCTTATGAAACCATGCTATGCGGGCATCAAGAGGCTTTTCGACTCGAGAAGCTGCAGAAGGCTCTTCTTCATGATCTTCTCTAGTGTCTTTGCCAGAACAGCGATCAGGCAGATCGGCCGGTAGTTATCCACTTTTCTTGGGTTACCACCTTTCGGTATGGGCTTTACGACTGAGCATTTCCAGTCGCCCGGTAATATTCCACTGGATAGTGACCTGTTGAACAGCGCAGTTATAGAAGGCGTGATGATGACCGATAGGGACTTTAGAATCAGTGGGTGCATTCCATCTGGCCCAGCAAGCTTCGTCCCGTCAAGACTTGCTAGAAGCTTGCGTACATCTTCAGTGCTACAATCTAGGCTGTTTAGTTCAGCGTGAGCAGTACTCGTCGAACTCGTTACAGCCACCTGGTCACTTGCAAATACGGAGGCGAAGTGCGCCTCCAATGTGGACGCACGGTCTGTGTTCGAGGTTAGGGGCTGTCCATCTGAGCCTTCCAACACTGGAAGATTGCTTACAGACCTCAAGCGCCGTTTCACATAGGTGAAGATCCTCCTGGGAGCAGTTTTTGCGACGGTTGCACGCTCCTCTTCGAATCTTCTACGTCTTTTTTGTTTTCGCGTTGTTGCAGAGATTTTGCTGTACCTTGTATGTCGTGTAGTCTTCATCAGAGCCAGATAACACGAATTTGTTCCATAGTCTGCGTCGTCGTCGGGCCAGTTTGCTGTACTCCTTGTCAAACCAGTGGTTTGACTGGCCCAACTTTCCGATACTTGAGGTGTACAAATCGGGTGCACAACGATTTCACTCCCTCTGTACTGATAGTACAACAGGTGACTCGCTGCTCGAGTGAGGCCATTAAAGTCCGCCCTCCAATAGTTGAAGGCTGGCTCCAGTCGGGGAAAATACGGCAGCGGTAGTTCCAAGGTCGCTATGATCATCGAATGGTCACTTGCTCCCAGAGGCTCTAAGATTTGAATGCCATACACACGTTACTCACGGCTGTTCAAAACAGGTCTAAGCACGATGGAGTCGCGCGCGCAGTTATGCGTGTCGGTTGGTTGATGTGCTTTGTGGCCCCGGTTTGTAATATCAACTCCGTAAACTTTCTGTCGACTTCACAGTGGCCGGGGAGAAGTTCAGCCTCAGGCCACTGTATTCGGGGTAAGTTGCAATCGCCCATGAGTAGGAACAGCTGACGATTCATGTGGTTGCGGACATGCGGCAAACAGTCCAAGCAGCGGCTCAGTGGACTGCAATTTACCACACCCACGTGCCTCTCGCAGCGTCTGAGGTGGATTGAACACTATAACTACTCACATAGACCATCAGCACTTCGGTAGGCGTTCACTAGTCTCCCACACAAGGAAGACTTTATGTAAAGTAGAACGCCACCGCGATCATTTGATGGTCTAACACAGCGGAAGTATGAGTAGCCGCTGATTTCCACTTCTTGGGTGGTTACGTCGAAGTTTAACCATGTCTCAGCGAGGCGTTATCTGTCTGGTCCCTGAGAGTTTACATAGTAGTACAGCACGTCGTGCTTGTTCATCAGACTGCAGACGTTAGTAAATGCTATGTGCAGGCCTCGGTAGGAACCGCTGGGTGCGCCTGAAGCATCAGAAACCAGTTGATCCGGATTCGCGGAAGAATCCTTGCAACTACCCGGAAATTTACAATACGGAGTTTTGTTTCTCCATCATCCGTGCGTCGCTTTAGTTCATTCATCTCAACTTGAGTTTCTCTCTGTATGCTGGGTCTAAGTCACGCGCACGTGGATCTTAAGACCTTTCAGCCTTTTAAGGCGGGACAATATTAACTTAGGACTTGCCTCTTCGACAAAAGTCACTCTCATAGGTCGACTTTGGCCCTCGGTTCTCTTTCCTAGACGAGCGATCTATTTCACTTTGAACCCGCCCTCATCCATGTCGAGTAGTCTATCAGTCAGAGATTGCAAACCTCGACATCGTATTCATAGCGCACCTGAGGATTGGAATCACATGATTCAGGTGCGTGAAAAACCATGAGGTTGCGGCGCCTCAGGTCGCTAGACATTGTTCTTGGTTTTTTTGGTATTTGCATTTTCCATTCATTACCACTAATTTGCTTATTACAAATTGGAGTTTTAGTGTCAACTGAAGAAATCGTAGGCCTTGAGGGCTAGCCTGACGGAACGCTGGTACTTTGCTTCACGGATGGATGCAGTGTTGTACTAATCGCTGGCTGTTTCCCTGATTGTGGTTGTTTCCTCCGGGGAATATCTGTCTGCGCTTGGTGCTCATCATGATGTCAATGAACCCTGTGTTAGACACACTTTTCTCTCTTTTTGGCATCCTCCTCAGATATCTTGAGAATTTGTTGTGATTGAGAAATCGCTCTGCAGTGCTAATGTTCGCTTCATTTTTGTCAGGTTAACGCATAGCTTTCAAACATTTCCTCAGCTCTTGTAGAATCAAATCACAACCATTACAACTTTAGTTTACGATCACCCAGCTCGTGTTGATCGGTTTCTATCTTGCCAACATTTGCCTGTTACTCGGCCTCACCCCTTCCCCCAATTTCATGTTATTCTACATTCACACCCTCAGGCTCACCGATTCGTCACTTCTGGCAGTGGACCGATTTCCCCAGCTACATTCTCTTTATCCTGTTATTCACATTTGTGGCTTCTACTATCACTTACATGTTCTCTGCAAACGCCATGTTCGTCGGCCTCCTCGGTTTTGCCTCTCTTCTCACTGAGGCTTTGCTTGGTTTGCCACAGCTAATCAAGAATCATCGAAACAAATCCACCAAAGGCATGAGGTGAGTTTAAAGTCTTGTTTTGTTTGAGTTTATTGTCTCACCACGCACGGTTCTCCCCATCAATGTGGCTACCTTGGGTGTGTGATGACATTGACTTTGTGTGCGTTTCCCCTGTATGACATGCGCAACTGCTGCATTATCGTCCGCCAAACATGCTTCCTCTCATTGGGTTGGTGCTATTTGTCGACGGTTCACCTAGCGCCTTCTGATCTCCTGATATAAGGATCACTTGTTCCTCAAAAGGGTCGCACAATCGTGTCATCACAACCCTGTTTCATGGCCTCGTGAGTTTGATCGGTGATGTAGACGGTTAATAATGTTCAGGTTCTGGAAAGCGACTGATTTCCGACAATTTGTGCTGTATACCGGCCCGCACTTATGGGAGCAGATTTGCTTGGGGACTACCACAACGACTTCTTACACTTGCATCTTGGTGTGTATATACCATGTCACAACATTATAACATTGTGCAACAGAAGTACCATATCATAGCCTTGAACCTGCACAGCTCAGATAACGTGTACATTTAGTACAACTTGTTGCCTTCATTGTCCTATTGTTAATATTTTCGCCCATTTCGGTGCCACTGAACACTGCGTATGTAAGAAGGAACTTGTATATGTGTCTGCACCGACACTGAATGGGAAAGATGCCTTTTTGGCGAGGTTGGGTCATGCAGAAGCAACTTACGCACCGCTAGATATCAGTGCGTTACTACGAATAGTGCAGTATAGCTGTACATGCCCGTTGTCATAAGAATCATAAGCTTGCGTGCGCGAATACGAGCCTGCGTAGGGGAACGGGTGACCATCGCTGTACCCGAGCAGCGGAGGTTCTGCTGGTGTGGGGCGCTAGTAGACGATGTTTAACTGATCCGTCATTGGTCCATGTCGTCAAAGTTACCGATCACGTGGTCGTTGCTAGGTACCAGGTGTATCTGTCTCTGTTCGTCGGACAAGCTGATAGGCCAAGAGTATGAAAGCCGCTGCAGGTGCGGTGTCTTTATTTAAATCCATGACTAATAGTGTATTGTCGGCATGGTTCTTGTATAAATTGGCTACTTCATGATGTTACTATATTCTCTTTATTCATGCCAGCAATGGGCAGCCCATAGTCACACCATCGATCTGTCAATATGTTTTTCCTTGGATGTAACCTTTTATGTGCACAGTAGAAGGACGTTTTTCAACATTTCTGTAGACAAGTGTAGTCGAATATTGTTTTTGCGATGAACTCACCTAGATAGTCGACAGTCTCATTTAACGGAACGTTGGTAATAAGCGGCTGCACGTCAAGTGATCACATGCGCTTATGGGCTACGTTTCTGCCTCCCAAATGAGGAGGTTCTCCAAATGTGTTCGACAAAGTGTTTTACTGGGGATCTCACTGGTTCAAGCTTGCAGTTCAAGCATTTAGCGAAGGCATGATATGACGAATTCACCATGGAGATTATTGGCCGTATAGGCACTCCAGTTTTATGCACCTTTGGTAAACCGTGCATATGCCGAATGTGGGTGCTCACTGATTTTAGTGTTTGATATTCATCCTGTGACATGAACCCATGAAACAATAAGATCTACACTTCCCGACACAATTGCTTCTGGACCAACCGGACTGTGTCGAAAGTCGGGTCTGGCTTGTATTTAGCAATGTCTCCATTCTGAGTAGGTAATCTCCCTTGTCAAGATTTACCACTCTGGAACCACTTACAAGCTGAATGATAACCACTTCTGTCTGGTGGGTCATTTTACCATACTCGTTGTGTGATTGTATTGTTACGCGGCATCTCTACCTGATTAGATCAAACAAGCTTGAAACGCGTAATGGAGTGCAGTGTTTTCGGGTAGGCAATTGACAATTCCCGTAAGCCACTTCTGTCATTCGTTCCAGCTTTGTTGTGATGTTTGATTTTTCCTAATGACGGGCTGTAAGCAGTCGGTAGTTTCACTTCTCTTGGCGAGGATGGGTGTCTGAATTTTGAAGTTAACTTTTACATAACTCGAACTTCCCGTATTAATTTTCCATCGCAGTCTTGCTGGACCTTACCGTTGGGCGATAGTTTGCGTGCCTCAGCGATCCATTGAGCTGTGCTGGGTTGTGTTTTTCACATATTCATTGTCACTCATACCAGATTGGTCAATGGTTAGATGTCAGGCAAACTCAGTCTCCTGGTCCTCTAGGTTGGGGGTTGGGGTGAGGGTGGCTCCTTATTCCTTAAAACGGCCTCCATGTAGCCCACTGCCATACCCGCTGCCTTGCGGTCAGGTTTTTGAACCAAAGGCTTTGGTTGAGAACCCTAATCCTTCTCCTCTCTAAGTCTTGACAACATTACAGTATGCTGCTAGCGCAAAACAGCCATGGACTTCTCTCCACATTATTTCTTGATGTTCTGGCCTTCGCAGAGGATAATACACGACGGTCTATCTGCTGCATCGAGCAGTGTGAATAGGGGTTTGGATGCCTCTGCTAAAGCCTTCCCGTCTTCTTATCCCCCTCTTAGGCTTTTCACTCTTATCGTTGCGGCACGATAGCTGGGGTTTGTTCTGCCTATAGCTAACGTGTATAATGGTCATATGAATTTTCGACACTGGCACCATGAGGGAATTTCTCTTGGATTTTTAGGCCCTTTAGATAGCACCTAGGTGAAAATTGTTCTCCTCTATGGCAATGTGACTTAACTCCATATTTTAATTTCAGATGCCTTTAGGTGTTTATCCTGGTTGTCTGTGCACCATTGCTGGTATCCACAACGTCGAATTGTACAAGCAAATATTGAACCACCAAAGCAGGATTGGATCGTTACGGCAGCGTACATGGCTGAATAAGTTGCATCGATTAAACACGTACAGCGTAAAGCTACCCGCCACTTACCAAGGAGGATCTTGTTCTCCTCAGCTTATTCAGGTCGACTTTAGTCTTGCGAGTGACAGCCAACGAGAAAGGAAGCTATTGATGACTAAAAAAAGTTCTGTTGTTGCATCTTGCCTTTCAGGCTGGAAACACTAACCGGTCTACGCTTGACTCTAAATTTGGCGGAACTTTCGTATTTTCATTTGTCTCGCAGTCAGGTTTCTGTATGAATTGTTTGTGGTGATGTTAATTCTGGAAATGGCTATTTATGGTGCGAAACTTGGAAAGCTACATAAACCTCTCTCACTTCTACCCCTAATCCTCACAAAACGAAACGTTATGGTTTTTATGGGCTCTCTGGTCCTGAACGTTTACTCAATGCATTTTGTTTTTTATTTCATCCTCTTTACAGCCTTTTCTATTCTTCATTAATGAGACCATCTCGTGATTTCGTTTTTGTCACTGCTTCACCAGCACAAGGTCCTGTTGTGCTGCTGTACCATTGCTGGTGATGGTGATTGTTCCTTGTCACTGAACCGGATGATAATAGACTACTAAGCTCCACGTTTAGTAGTTTAACTTACCCTAGCTTTTTATCCTCGATTATTACCCAAGTAACTACATGAGCGTTTACTAATTGGACAGGTCGATTTAAAGATACTTTGTTCCACAATTCCATCATGGCTGACATACTATCGTGTGACCGGGATGTGTCTAGCGATTTTCAAGTAAATTGCCGCACATTGCGCGCCTTGAGAAAACCGCGAGGAATTCTAACGGCAGTCCGTACATCCAATCGGATCTCACACGATGCACTACGCACAAATGCGCGGCGACTGCCTACTCCAACTTGCATGGCGTTTCGTACGATGAGGCGCAGAATAGGGATACTTGAACGATCGATACATCCTGGTCCATGTTTGGGGTCAGAAGGTTTCGCAGACCAAGATGAGCGGTGACATTCTCGTCAGTTATCAGTTGGTCTCCCTCTCAGCTATGGAACACAAGTCTACTCTCCCGTCTGTGACGTTCTTGCTAACAGAATGTCGTAGCATGTTTGAGGCTCAGCGCGTTCAATTTATTCAGCAGTATCACCAATGTGACTTAAACGTCGCCAAAGCAGCTCGAAGATATAACACTTTAAGCGCTGCAAAGCGATCCGTCAGCGGCCGTTACGTGCTTCAGTTAGTGAATAAGTTCCACGAAGCTGGGAGTGTGTGCGACGCAAGAAAACCGTGGCGGCCTTGCACTAGTACTGCAGATTTTGTAGCTTTCACCGTTGTACGTGAAATATCCGGGAGGCCAGATCTCAGCATACGTAGAAGCGCCCAGCATTGTGAAACCACAGGCTACGCAGTTCAGAAAATTTTGAAAGAACGCAATCTTCGTCGGTTTCGTACACTCCAGGTTCATGTTTTGAATCCAAACGTTCCGGATAAACGGAATACAATTTGCCTTTGGTTTTTGGATCACATATGCATTCACTCCGTAATGTGTACGAATGAGTCCGTTTTCCATTTGCATTTAACGGACAAACAATATTTCTGGGCTAGTTCAAATCCACGCAGATACACAGCGTCACGTATTCAGCATAACGCCAGCTGATGATCTGGGCTGGAATTACCGGTCAGAAAATCGTTGGACCATTTTGCTTTACCAGGAACGTGACCGGTAAGTTGTTTTATATTACTCAGCCCTTACTTTTGCTAGCATCGTCGTACAAGGAATTACTCCAGACTTGCGTATTGCCACAGTTGAAGGCGGATGGTGTTCGCAGCAGCATGATGGTGCACCAGCACATGCTCAATCGGTGCGAAAATATCTCTGCGAGGAATTCCGCCGACGTTTAATCGGTCGTGGAGACCCCATTGATTGGCCCGCACTGTCACCCGAGTTAAATCCGCTGGATTTTTTTCCCTGGGGATATTTGAGACGAAGGGTTTACAGAAACAAGCCGATTTCCCTCGTCCAATTGCAGCAGAATATTGTGAATGAATTCCACACCATCATCACCGTGACGTTGCAGAAAGTACCTGCCAGTTGCATCAAGCGATTTCTGTACTGTAGTCAGAATGCAGGTGGACACTCAATAGCTCCTTCCATGAGATCTATATCCGTCTAACCCTGCTTCTGTAAATATATGTATCATCGATTGCACATGACTCGAAGACTAAATCGGTCTCCGGACGAATGGTGTCAATGATGGGTCGGACGAACTTATTTCTGTGAGCATTGTCTGCTTCTTCAGCAATCTGCGCCATTCCGAACGCCGTGATAATTTAGGGGTAACCGATGCGGAGATTAGCGCCTACGTATTGGAGCATTTGGTGCAAATGATCTGCAATTCACAACGGATCCATAACTAAGAGATTATTGGGGTCTCCGATACATCGTTTATAGGAAAATTATTTATCGGTCATGGTGCTATTGCGCACCGAACTCCTTGCTTGTAGCAGAGGCCTCCGTTTGGGTACCCTGTAGCTTACCGATCCGTTTCAGTGCGCCTAGTCTATGCAACCTCAGGGATCCATATTTTGCACCGCCATGTCTACCTGTGTGGGCTGCTACCCAGATGACGGAGGGACTTTGTCAGACAGATACTTCAACATAGCAGTTGCTAATTTTACTATAAAAGGGATGGATTTTTCGTTTTTATCACAGTAGTCCTCTCCGCACACATGATTTAGGTTGTGTAGAATCAGCTCTGCCATTATCAGGTTGCCGCGTACTCGGTGCTACTGTCAGCTAAACAGTCCCAAATGTTCCAGTCTTTGCTCCTATGATAGATCGCTCATTCCCATGACATATTTAGATGCTCGACGTTGAGGCCACTCAAGTGTGGTAAGGTCATGCTTTAATCATTGGATGCCACGTCTGAATTGTGTATTCGACATGAGGCGAACATAAGCACTAAGCATCTGTCGGAGTATACAGCAGTAGGTACTCTGGTCTCGCATGGAGAGTACCTTGCATTTGCTCACGTCGAAACTGCGCAACTTTCCCTTTGGCCACTGCTGTACCATGTCCAAGTCATACTGCAGCACATCCAAATCAGACTTCGACAGAATCCTGCGCTATATCTTGATGTCGTCAGCAAACGTTAGAAAACTTGACAAATACCAAAAACAATTGTTGCCCTAGTACAGAGCCCTGAAGCATACCACACTCAACCTATATGGGGTCTGCTAACGAGTTCCCAACTCTAGCCACCAGCTGCCGTTGTAGGAGAAAGTTGGGTGTGGTTGAGCAGATACGTAAGCTTTTGCAGGACAGCTTCCGCGGTAAATTTGATGTGGTTGAGTTCCTGCGTTGGGATAAAAAAGATGGAAGATCACCTGATGGTAAGACCCACTTCAATGTGGATTCATATTGCGTTCGTGGATGCTGTTTGCTATTGGGAACAACTGCGACAAGGCCAGTGCTACTGTATGCATCTGAGACTTGACCACTTCTTACGGAAGACATCAAACGGTTGACCGTCTTTGATTACCGGGTCTCACGCAGTATTGCACGCGTCTGGTAGGAACACCGGGTGAGCAATGCTGAAGTCCGCCAGTTGGTTTTTCGCAAGGAACTCTCTGGTGCCTCACTTCAGTGTCTGTTGAAGTTGGATCTCTAACGTTGCTTAGGTCATGTACTCCGTACACCACTTAACCGCCTTCCTCAGCGAGCATTATACGTCGTCGCTTCACCGTTGGGTGAAACCACGAAGTGTTCAATCGTTGACGTGACATAAGGGTGTGAAGAAATCGACCGAGGGACTTGGTCAAGCAGATACGTGCTGTCTCCGTGGATGGGGCCTCGTGCTAGTCCAATCTGATGGTTAGAGACTGTATCAGACGTGGCGCATTGTCGGAATCAATGCTACCTCTGGATTCGTTCTCTTGCGTGTAGCTGTTCCTACTTCAATGCGATTAGCTTCATGAACCTCGTTCTTGCTTCCATTCTGCCAATGCCATATTTAAGTCTAACCGCATTTACTTATCATCCTTAATTATTGCCACTCTGGTGACGCGATTCGTGGCAACTGCATCCACAGCACTTTGGTGCCCGGATCATGATTTATAAACTGCACGAAACTTAACTGAAACAACCGGGTAATCTTTAAGTATCGTAGATTATTTAGGAACAGTGAAATTCCAGATAGAACTTGGCTCACTTAACAGGAAAGCAAAATACTAAAAGCGAGAAAATACTTCTCTACTAAGTCGTTATTATTCCTAACTTGAAACGTGTTCCCCACCCATTGTACTTCGAACTGAGAGTGGTAAATATTTGGTACATTTTACCTGAACATGTGCTGGAGGCAACATCTGTGCAGCAGTTGAAAACGTAGTTAGATCTATGTTTTACCACCATTCGATTCAGAGAACGATTGCACACACATATCACATTTATGAGTCCTCCAATACTGTGAGTCAAATATTTTAGATGTTACATGTGAAGGACAACGATATTCACGGCTGACAATTTTTATAACGTTCTTCACCATCTTTCGAATTCATTTCTACTTGCTCTATTATACAGTATTCGGTATTCAGAAGCTCTAGTTGAAAGTGCTGCTTTTTTCCTCCAGTGCTTTTTGGAAGCTAGTTTTCAATCTACCGGCGTGCCCACCATAACTGTGCTTTAACATTACCTTTGATACAACTACGGGCACATCGAAAACTTATTGCTCACGTGTACGTCAGTCTGTCTCCTTTAATGGGAACATAGCTGCGATGAAATAGCAGCAGTTGTGCACCACGTGTACGTTCGCCCGCCAACTCGATGTCCTTTTTTGCCACAGCAGACCCTGTACGTAAGCGTAACTTCAGTGCTACGGCTAAAGATCGGTCAGTACAGAGCCCACAGGCATCCAGTTTTCCGGGAAACATTCTGTCCTCAAACATTAACCAGAATGTCCAAGTATCCCTGGTCTGCGCCTGATCGCGTGAAACGCCATGCAAGTTGGGGTAGGCAGACGCCACGCTTTTGTGCGTAGTGCATCGTGTGAGATCCGATTGGATTTCCGGACTGCCGTTAGAATTCCTCGGGGTTTTCTCAGGGCGCGCAATGTGCGGCAATTTACTTGAAAATCGCTAAACACATCCCGGTCACACGATAGGTAATTGATTGCTATCTACTTCTTCATTAAACTGTTTATTTTATTATTTCCGATTACCGCAGTCTCTTCTACTGACTCATCTCATTATACCTTCCCCTTTGCTCTCTTACGTCACGTTTTGCTCCACCGAAGCGTCATGATGGTTGCCTTGTGGACTTTTGGAGACATCTGCAAGAGTATCTTCTTTATGGTTGAGAAAACTCCCATCCAGTTTCCCTTTTGTGGTTGGCTACAGGTCGCATTGGATTGTGCCATCCTCGGACAACATTTCTTCTACGCACGCACTTCTCCATCGTTTGATGGCGCCCATTTTGGTTGATTCATTGTGTGAACCGCAGTCGTCCATGCATTCACCTCGCTGGTTACTTTCACTTATCTTGTTAGTCTCAAACCAAGCATCTTCTGTGATGATCGTGGCTGTTTTCTTCCTCCTTTTCGCATTTGCGTCAACTGTTTCTTTTGTATCCCTCCCTATTTTTATCTTGCTCGATTTGTGCCGTAGCGTTTTTGTTTTGCTGACCGACAATCTGTACTTGGTCTATGTTTGCAGAGATTCGGTTTTGGTTTGACGACTATTCTATCTAACTTTGATTGCTTTTCATTAAATCCAACATGTGTGTTGTCTTCTTTTTCCATTGAATTATTATACCACCTGTATATTGGATCTGGGTACGTACCATAGGAATCTGTGTTGAAACTATTGACCACATGTATCGTTGCTGGTTACACAATAAACTTGCTGAACCTAATTTCGGTGTTGCGTTTCTTGCCATTTAAGACTGACTGGTTGTCGAAGGCGATGTGATTTAGTCCTTGGAGCACCGCCATGTTTCTTGGCGACTCACCGTAGTTATGTTTCTAGACACCAAAGGTACGTTCGTTCCGGTGGATCGACTTGCTCTTTGGGACTGTCTAATGAGGAAAGGATTGCCGGCTAAATATGTAAATGTCATAGGAATGCTGTACGCACATAGTTCGGGCAGAGTGAGAGCTTACAGAGAATTTTTGCCACCCTTCGTTATCTCCAGCTCTGTGAGACTGATGCCCGCTTCACCTTTTTAACTCCTCCATCGACATGGAGACTGCGTCCAATGGATACGACCTATAAGGCGTGCAGCTGCTCTCAAATGACCAACTTCTTGTCATGGAATCTGCCGATGAAATTTCCCTCATATATGACAGCTCCCGAACGCGCAGTTGCAGTGGATAAATTAGCATTGCTGTCAGTCGTTTCCAGCCATGCTTTGCACCCTCGAAATGCAAATGCCTTCTCTGAGCTTGGTAGGGGCCCACTCCTACGCTGACCCTTGGTAGTGAGTGACCAACTAGAAGTTGTCCAGAAATTTAATTATCTAGGCAGCTATATTAGTACCAACGGGGATTGAAGATGAGGTCACCTACCGTATAGCGAAAGCCTGAGGCGCTTTTACCGATCTTTGCCACCTGTGGTACCTGCGTGACATCACTCTCGCTCTAAACGACACAATACAATGCCGCCGTTCGTTCAACCCTCCTTTGCAGTTGGGAAAACTGGCCCATCAAGTCGACAGACACAAGAGATTGGGACAAATGTTAGCGAACGTTTGTTCGGATGTCTACTCCCTGGGTATTTTCTCAGTTGAAACAGACAAAGAGATTAGTCGCGTGAGCAATGCGTGTTCGTCGTCGCATATTTGGTGCAGACAGAGCTAATGAACCGTTCAAAACCATTATATCACCCACTAGGCTCCGATGGCTGCACCACGTGTTACGCATGCCAACACACGGACCCCCGCATCGTGTGTTGCTTGCGCGCCGGGGGTGTGGATGGAAGAAGGGGGAAGCCAAACGCTGACTTGTACAAAAGCAATGAAGGATAATGTACATGTTTGGTTGGATACATTAGCCAACATGCTAGGAGTGGACCTCAATTGCGTCTGTATTGTGTCTCTCTGTCCCTCATCTCCTTTTTAACTTCCCCTCCTACAATGATTTCAAACCCAAAGCATAATGTGATTTTGGCTTTTATGTTTAATGTCTTATTGCGGCACATTAGCTGAGGTGCCTTTCTCACCTCAGCCTAACGTGTATTGTTGATGAGTTAAACTTGCGTACCGTTCCAAAGGCTTTATGGGTGGAGTAGGTTGTGTTAGCGAGTCAGACATTGGGCTTGCAACCTCTACTCCTCCGGCTCAAGCATTTGCTACTGGCAGTTGTATGGCAGCGAAGGGTCAATGCGATATACGGATGTTCTGCTAATACATTCTGCCTCCGCGTACATTCGGACGTAATCTTAGGTGTGGCTCAATCCCATCATGTTTCTCCAAGATGGAAATAGAAAAAGCTAAGATATCTGCGCAATTTTAACTAACAGAAGTGGCCATGCCACCTCGCTTCACTGCTTGAGATAGGTCTGTAAACGCGATCATGTAGTGTATGTTATGCGTTTTCCGCTCAACCTTTTTACGGATCTTACCAAACAATACTTGGTTGGCTAGGGCAAAGATCCCCCGCATGCCATATTGGCAAATAAACTTTACTGGCGACATCTTTTGCATCAGCGACTTACCGCGTCGTACCCGCTAGCCCAAGCTGATCCATGCCTCGAAGCTTTAAATAAAATAAATAAACTGAACCAGAAGTGAATTGGGTGTTGCCCGCCTGAAAACACTGCACTCCAGGCGGGCAACATCCAGTTTGCTGCTGCTTCATCAGCTACGGTCCTAGTGATCGAATGGCCAAGGTTCACTTCAGTGGGAATCGCAGTCCATCCACACAACGTGTATTTCAAATTGACCCTCCAATAGATAAACTTTTATTCTCAACAATGCGAGGCATACCTTTACAAACACGACCATGTTAAGCTGACATACTGTGATCAAAATGCACAAAAATACGTGTTTGGGATAACAGTGAGTGTATGTGTATGGGTGTATATACATATGTAATTGTACGTGAATGTAGCTTGCGTTTACGAATTTGCTGCAGCATTTTTGACTATAATCGTCGGTAATGTGAAAGTAAGCGATTGATGCCTGTGGGTTAGATAGCATTTTCCGGGTATCCATGGTTTATACTGCTTTTCCTAACTCGGTTTCTAGTCATTATCTCTCGGAACAATAACATATTGATTCAACCATTTTAATATTCTGAGTGCACAGCAGACGACGCCGCTGGTTACTGCGATCTACCCTATCCAGAACGCCACATGCTTATCACCACATTGTCTAGCCAGACTGACTTCCTCCAGAGCTGTTCAAGTTTGTGGGTGAGGCACTTGTCAACTAATTAACAGATTTGTTCTCTAAGATCTGGTGTGAAGAAACAGCTCCATCCGCTTGAAACAAGTCACTTATCGTCTCGATCTTCAAGAAAGGTGTCCGTACCCTATGCGCTAACCACCGAGGAATCAGTCTAATGTCCGTTGTCTCCAAGCTGTTGACATCCATACTACGCAGACTAACCCCGATTCGAGAATTGCGCTCCCGTGAAGAACTGGCTGGTTTCCGCCCTGGTCGAGGGTGTGTAGACCACTTGTTTACGCCCCGCCAACTCCTTGAAAAACATCATCTTTATCACCAGCCCACCATGGTTGTTTTTCTGGACATCCGAGCCACTTTCGACTCCGTCGATCGGCCAGCTTCATAGCGTTGCTTACAAATGAATGGAGTACCCGAAAAGTACATCACCATCTTCGAGCGTTATATTGCAATGTTTCAGGTAAAGTGAGGGCTTTTGGTAAGCTCTCTCCACCTTTTACCGTCACTATCGGTGTACGACAGGGTTGTCCCATGTCCCCGTTTCTCTTCAATTTTGCAATCGAGGATGTTCTTTCAGGGTTCAAGTGTAGGGCTTCTTGCTGGTAATTACGTGACCGGCTTAGATTATGCTGATGATATTGCCTTGCTTGGTGATGACGCACAGAGCACACAAGCCGTTCTAAACCGCTTGGCCATTGAAGCATCAAAATGTGGAATGACCTTT
This sequence comes from Dicrocoelium dendriticum, assembly GCA_944474145.2. Classification (NCBI taxonomy): domain Eukaryota; kingdom Metazoa; phylum Platyhelminthes; class Trematoda; order Plagiorchiida; family Dicrocoeliidae; genus Dicrocoelium; species Dicrocoelium dendriticum. The sequence continues at coordinate 40,788,809 of OX104060.1, forward strand.
GCCCTTACGAAATACAAATTCATGGTCCTGGATTGGCATCCACCTGCTCCAGTGCTCACTCTTCAAGGTATGCAGCTTGAACAAGTGGACAAATTTGTTTACCTGGGAAGCCGTGTTTCTGCTAATGGTAGCATTGGAAAAGTCGTTTCCCTTCGCATTGACAAAGTTCGTTCGGCATTCGCCAACTTGAGGCATCTGTGGCAACGCCGTGAGGTTTCACTATTGGTAAAGGGCAGGGTCTGCAATGCCCGTGTTCGCGCGGTGTTGCTGTATGGGAATGAGTCCTGCCCGATTCGCGTGAATGACTTGCGTCGGATTTCGGCCTTTGAAACTGAACAATGATATATTACACGTAAAAAAGCGATTGTTTTACAAGTCCCGTAGGATGGTTGAAGTCAAAGCAAACATAGGTGTAAATCGCCAATTTAAGCGTCTATGGATTCAGATGCTCTGCTTTATTGAAATATTTTAGTATGCGTATTGAATTGTTATTGTAGACTAATATGAGGAAGGTATGTCTTAAGAACAAAAGAAACGACCAAAGCTTACTCGTGCGCCGCTTTCTTGGACTTGGGTGAACTGATGAATGCAGTTGTAATATATCCGAAACTATATTCCCCAACAGCAGTGTGTAAGTGGTGAAGCACAAAAGCTGCGAATGAGCACCGTCTTTTTATCGCGTTTGTTTGACGTGAACATCTCTGATTATATATCGTAATGTAGGTGGATAGGTGAATCATCCAGACGTCTTTTGAATACCGTTAGCGTGGGGAAGAAACAACGTATGTGGGAAGAGCGTCTCAATGTTGGCACACACGAAAGGAAAAGAAATTCCGGGAGCATTCCAACCGGCTGTATTGTGTGTCCAGCTTTAGCTTGTGTCCTCTGAGCATGGTATGGTAATTCAGCTTTAACAGGTGACGACAAGAATGGTTTAGATTCCATAGATGATATACGTCATTATCAAGTCGCCACGCAGACGTCGATATTATCCACTGCAAACGCCGAGGGTTTTCGGTAAGGGTGATGAAACAGGCCTTTTGCGTTCTTGGTCGCCCTTCGTTGTGGCATTTCAACAGCGGTAATGTCCTGCTTTTGCCATGGATGGCGTACTCATAATGAGGCCGAATGTAGTCGTTGAGCATCTGAGGAGCGATGGAAGGATCAAAGCGCCCGAATGTCCTCCACAAAAGGCCAATGTGTTGATTAACTCTTTTGGAGGCTTTCTCGGCCTGATGGGAACAGCCCAAATCTTCCTGCACTATCACGCCTAGATCGCATTCCGTTGAAGTGCGCTGCAATATTTGATCCCCCACTTTGTATTTGCAAGTTGCTTTATGGCGTATGCTCAACACCTTGCACTTCGTAGCGTTGTACTGAAGCGGGTTCTGCGTCGACCATTCGTAGACCCTGTCGAGATCATCCTGATGTGCTGCATTGTCGCTGGTTCTAATGGCTCGTCATATCTTGAGATCATCAGCGAAGGGTAAGGAGTTGGAGGTGATTACTGTCGCGAGATCGTTTATGTAAATCAGGGATAGTCGCGGACAAAGTACTGAGCCCTGGGGCACTCCGCACTTAACGTCGATTAGGTCAAAGATGACGCCGCGGACTCTTACATTCAGATGTCGTTGAAACAAAAAGTTACCTATCCAACCGAGGATTAGGTCACCAATTCCACAACACTGCAGCTTGTGAAGGAGGATACGGTGGTTCAGACGTTCGAAGGCCTTTGAGAAATCCAGGTATACTGCATCAACATCTACGCCGCCATCTCGGCGAATAGCTCGAGTGTGGTGGATGTACCACATACGCAACGATGATGTTAGACGTCGCGTCTTGGGTAACACGGGACTTCCATTTGACAGACTGGTACCACTGCGCCAACTGAGGTGACCGGACCGCGTTTTACGCATGCCATGCGAACGGCTGCCCCGACGCGCTCACTTCGCTCGCATACGACCAGGCTGGAAGAAATCGCGGCGTGGTCAGCCTATCCCGTGCCGACAAACGATTAAAGCGCTGACTTCCAGTTTGGCTGTCGGAGGTCCCGTGCATCTTCCGGGCTGGGGGATCAAAGATGAAGAACGCCGCTGGCTGGAAACACTTTCGGAGATGGTGCAGAACTGGGCTGAGTGGAAAATGTGTATAAATGTTTGTCTTGCTTTGCTTGATTTACATCGCAAACATTAAACAGACAAAAGAAGATAAAACCGCGTGTGCAAAAAAGGAAACGATAAGTTACAAAAAGCTTTTTTGCATCTTTCATTCTTTTCGTTGTGGTCTCTGTGTTTATTACTTCCGTTTCATGGGTTTCGCTGACTGCTGATAATAAGAATAATATTAATAACGAGCTCTTTATTTTTGATAGGCCTAGCAAAACTAGCTCCGGTATAGTTGAGCGCGATGTGTTCTCTTTGCACGTCTATGACAAGCTATTAGGTCCGGTGCTTAAAAGTTAACGACTTCGCGCCGCATTGGCTGTACAATTTACTGTCTTCCACTGAAGAGACCTACATTGTATTACGTTGGCAGGGTCCTGTCAGGTTTCTCAACCAAACCCTTTGGTTCAAATACCTGACCGCAAATCAGCGGGGTTTTGGCACTGGGTCCATTTTACGAATTAAGGGGCCACCTTTTCTCCAAACCAACTCTAGAGGGCCCTGAGACGGACTCTGTCTGGCTTCTAACCATTGACCAATCTGGAGTTGCAAAATATACCATCCAGCTATCATGCATTGATGATGATAATTCGTTTTTCCCATTGGTTTGATGCATATGTGCAAGACTATCTGACACGCTGTGTTGCTTTACATTGTGCTAGCTGTCTTGCTGGACTTGCTCCGAACGAGTGCAGTCGCTCTGAATCCACGCTCGTGTCCTTTCATGGGCGATTCCTCCATAGTTTGCTACACCGCACTAATCCTATATTCATTCGACTAGCATTTGTCAGCTCTACGGGGTGCATGCTTACTCTCCGCGCTCTTCTTCTTTTTTCAATGTCTGTGTTCTCGACGAATTTTGTTGTTGGAACTCCACAGTGCAACACCAGCTTCAAGCACTTTGTACTTTTATGCTAGCTGAACAAATTCCTCGTGGTGCCAGCTGGGTGGTTCGGGGTTAACCCCCTTTCCAGCAGATACTTCGGCGGCAGTGTTCCAGGACGTGGTGGCTTTTCACCTGGCAAGCGTTCTCCCTATAAAAGCCACAAAATTCCGTTAACAACACTGTGACGTGGCAGTTGTGACTCGCCACTAACTAAAGTCACCCATTGCTTATCCTGACAACCGCTTCAAGTACACAGATAGCAAGCATCCATTTAGCACTGGCGACACGTTCAAATACATTCAAGCTAAACGGTAGAAAACATTTACCAATCACATAAACAAAGCTGTACACGCCTACATGCAAACTTACATACATTCGTATACAAACATATGTGGGAATCCCATTCCATTGTACATGAACTGCTAACATTTTGTACTCTTAACATGATCATGCCTGCGCAGGCGCGCTTTGCTTAGTCGAGAATACACAATTTATTTATTTAAAAATATTTCTTTAGGCGAGAAAATCATTACCAATCCGTTCTCCTTCGATACCATTGCAGTTGCTGCCTTGCATTACTTGGTGCTTTGCTTCTGGCCCAGCATTCAACTGGGGTTGATCGATAACCCGACGCCAATCGCCACTCTTTTTAACGTTGTCAAGCAGTGCACTGGCGCAACCCCTCACACTGACCAGCGCAGCTACATCGCCCGCTAGTCCACCATCACTTGACCTTTCTAATCACATCACTCGTCTTGTGCGCACAACCGACCAAAGTCGATTAGGTACACAACGTCTACTAACCGACTGAACTGGGTAACAATACCATCCTGCGTAGCACATGGCCGATAGATGCGAATGCAAAAATGCATTAGGCAAAAGGCCCCTGTGTGTCGGGCGAATGTAATCGATTGGCCTAATTTGGGTTAGCCTGCTCACGCTCTTCCAAATGGTCTCGTCCAATGTGTGCAAGTTTTTCCTGTCGAGAGGTGAAAGCTCGAAACAGATGCAAGATGTTCTCTGGTTTTGCGCTGCGCGTTTAACATCCTATTTGTCAGGGGTGTGCCCATCCTAGTCCAAAAGCGCGTTTAGTTGGCACCAGATCTTGAACAGCTAATGAACGCTGAGATTATATCACTGAAAGCGCGTATACGCCAGGACAGCGCATTAGCCTCTAAGCAAAGCAATAGTACACACTCTGCTTCATCCGAACCACGCTGGGCAAGATCCTCATTGTCGTTATTTCGTCCAGCGTCGAAAGAACGCCAGGCGAATACAGACCGAGGCTCTGATAGTCAAGCGGTACTCAGTACCACGAAGTTCAGCCATCACCCGAAACTTGTTCTCGATCAATTTCCTCTGATCTCAATAACTATCATTAACAACGATAAGCCAGCTGAACACCAATCTTCTGCATCTGCAACTCTAGGGCCTCTGGTCGAGTTCAAGTACCCTGGGAATTCAATCCCTTATGCAGAAATCGCGGCAAAGGTCAATGGGGATGCTACACAGTGTCCCCTTTGTTGCAAACACTGCTGACGCAATCAGAGACAGGCACAAAGTCCAGACCAATGATCACCCGACCTTCCAGCTCAACAAAAACGGATCTAATCGTAACCTCACGGCCTGTGTGCAAAAATGTCCCCGAATCTTCCACCATCATATCGCGACGACCAAGACTAGTGGAAACCACTGCATATTTTGATGGAGCTGAAGACCAAAACCACAAACCTGATGTGTGTTACTCGTCAACCGAACTTTGCACACTACGGAGAACCGCAATTAATTAGAGTGCCATTAGAATCCGCCGCTAATATTGGAAACGTTTTACTCTCTGCATGGATCCTGTGGGATACGCATCTATTCTGAGTTCCCTTGAAGCACGCGACTATCGAAAAGAAACATCTCGGAAGGACACAGCAAGCAGGATCGCTTAGCTACTATCTTCATCCTTGGTGTGCCAGAATTTCCTTCTCACGATAGTCAAGAGATCAGCAACCATAATTTAGAATAGGGGCGGTTCATTTGAGAAACACTTTACTTGGTTGCTGTCGATCACTCAGTTGGCTACCAACCTTAACAAATCTTAGATGATAAGGCCCAAAAATCCTGAAACTCGTGTTCCAATCGGAGCGAACAGTGTTTTAAATGTTAGAACCTTGGTGGAGAAATCCGCAAATCCTTCCATTTGAGCTTAGGTTAAAAGCTGCAGAAGCCGTGCAAAGACCAATCATGAGCTTATTTGAAAAGCAAACCTATTGGCGATTACACAGTAGATTCGATTGTCTGCCCGATTCTGTAGCAGGTCCGGGAGTGGAGTGGCACGTACCTGGGCCAAGTGAAGCTGCGAACGATTTGTCATTATCCCAACAAATGAACGAATAACGTTTGACCCCATACCGGTCGGCATTATCCCACACCGTTATCCCTTAACATCCCGTGGGCTTCTAGAGACCGAGTAACTATCCTACCTTTATACCAATACTCTAAACCTTTCCTATAAGCTGACCGCAATCAGAGATCGCCCTGTTTCTAAGCCCTTGCGCCATCATCGGTGTCAAAGAGACATGGTTACACTATGGAATGACGAGCGCTGTCGATACGATACGTAAAAAGCGACAGGCTTAAAAAGAAAGGGGGTAATTCTGTATTACCGAAGCGACCTACAGTGCGAGGCCGCGGGGGATTCAAACCCCCATTTTCCCAGTTCTCTTTGGTGCTATCTGTAGTTAAAAGACAGAGACATCTGCCTTATGGATTCGATGTACCGCCTCCCAAACTACACCAGAAATAAATGGCTTTTTTATGGCAGCTTTAAGAGGTAATCTGAGGAGAAAAAAACGGTCAAATCCGTGCCATGGTTGGTTTCAAGATATATTGTTTAGAAACCTCTGGTACGATCGGAGAACAATTCAAAGCCGATATGCAAGACCTCCTAACCTGTTTTCTACTTTACAATCACGTTAATTTATTCGCTTGTCTCAGAACAGGTAATAGACTATCTGTAGTGAATCTTGTGTTCACCAACGAGCGATTGATATGTTGGTTTTGGTCTGCTCTTTGAGTCGCGGTGATTATGCAGTCATTAGTTTCAACTTCATCTGCTATGCGGAATATCATCACAAGTACCATAAGATGGAACACACCATTACACGCTAGGACCGCTTAGTTCAGCTTATCAGTGTCGCAATCTGGTCATTCCCTACCTAGAACCTCCCAGAAGTCGCCTGACTCGAATTCATCAGTGAATTCAGCCAATTGGTTATCATCACTTTAGAGACATGGGTTAGTCATAGGCCTAAAATCGTTTCTTTCGTAAGGAGTAGTATCCAAAAATGGGTGTTATTACGCAGCGCATCATGGCGATAGCGTAGATATTTCGGACCACTGCATTCAACTGCTTAGCGAAGACAAAGCCGCATTTAAACAGAACATGGTGGAAACTTTCAACGCCAACCACAACCTGCTGTACAATCATGTCAGTAACCTTTGCAAAGTGAGGCAGAGAACTTCTCCACAATTAGAACGGCTAATGGTCCAACAAAAACGGCTATAGAAGCAGGAGACGTGTTTTGGACGTAATATGCTCCCACATTTCAGAGGGCATTGTCATCAGGTTATCTTCCAATTTTTGTTGTCCCTCCTCTAGGACCCAACTATGTCCCTTTTACTGCTGAAACTTTATTGCAGAAGCTGGCTTCTGTGCCTAACTACAGCTTCCCGAGCGCCGTATGGTTCGTTGGGCGGAACACTTTCAAGATCAGTTCAGCTGGTCCCCTGCTCCTGGACCTCTTCCTACTCAGATGATTCAGGACGAGCCATGGACGGTTAGTTTAGAGCCTCCGTCGGAGGCCGAGGTCCGAAACGCGATCACAGCCCTTAATCGTTTTCGTGCCGCTGGCTCGGATTCCCTCCCACCTGCATTATTTAAGGATGGATTTGAGGTCCTCTGCAAAGCACTGACCTTCCTATTTGAACGTCTCTGAAATGAAGGGCGTGTCCCAGCTGATCGGAGCGGATCGATTATAGTGGCAATATACAAGAAGGACAGTCGCACAGACTGTGCGAACCACAGGGGTATTAGTCTAACGCCAGTTATGCTAAAATTACTAGTCTCGATTCTCGTTCGTCGCCTCACTGTGGGACGGGAATCTCGGATTAAGGAAGAGCAGGCTGGTTTCCGCCCATGGCGTGGCTGTATAGACCATATGTTCACTTTGCAGCAGGTGCTAGAACAGCGCCAATCATACCGCAGATCGACAATAGCTGTATTCCTTAATTTCAAGTGTGCGGTCGATTCAGTCGATCGATCGATTCTGTTCGAAATACTTGCTCGGAAAGGTGTTCCCACGAAATATGTGAACATCCTTCGTGCTCTATACTCAAACACTACAGGCTGCGTCAAACGTTCAAAACAGGCTGAGGTAGCTGCAAAGAAGCAACCAGCACGTCAGCATGCTGCGAAGGGCATTCAGGAAATTTGACCCATCAATTCAATGATGCACAATTCCTACGTGCGCCCGCATGTTGAATACGCAATCCATGCTTGGCAACCTTGGTTGAAGCGCGACCTAGAAGCGTTAGAAGCACCACAACGAAGGGTAACAGAATCTAAAGGTCCTGCGCTATCACTCTTACCACCGAATGCTGAAGTTTCTGGAAATTTTCTGCGGACGCTATTGAAGGCTGCGCGATGATCTCATATTAGCGTATCAGATATTGAGTGACCCCAACCACGTATGCTGCCATTTGCTGAAGCTTAGCCACAACACGCAGCTCAGGGGTAACTGCTTAAAATTGAAGGAACAATATCACCGTCTAGAGTGTCGACGGAATTACTTTTCCCTTCGGGTTTGCCAACCCTGGAACGCACTTTCAGACTCAGTTTTATCCTCCCCTACATTGGACTTTTTCAAAAAAGCATTAGATGTTGCTCTTAGCTCCCAGCATTTTGTTACCTAAGCTCCTCTATTGTGGATTACGCCAAGCATGCTTTTCAACAGGATTTAAGTATCAAATGGACCCAAATGAGCGACCATATTTTACTTTTCTCACTCCTTACATCAACCTTCACTGCACCCCAGTGTCTTTCTGAACGTTTACGCTCGATTTTTTTAATTTTGCATTGATGTAATTTATCGAAGTATTCGTCTAGGCAGACGTTCGGTAGATGACCTAGATGTATTTGATTTCATCATATTCACCCTGACCATCCTACGGGATGTGTCAAGCACTTGCTTTTATCCCGTGATAAATCATTGTTCATTGTACGGTGGCTTGTCGTATAACTTTCCGACCACAAGTGGCGTTCCTCAGAGTTATCCGGTTTCCTCAATTTTGTTCTATTTCGTCGTGGATTCTATCATGGCGTGTTTCTTTGCGGAATCTCACGATGTAGGCGTTGAAGTTCTTCCTGGTGAAATATTAGTTGCTCTTGATTATACGGACGACATCGTCTTGCTTTTCGACGATGTTGCGGCGATACAATCAACCCTGAATAGCCTGTCTAGAGTAGTCCCATTCCTTGGTGTGCGCTTCGCACCTTCAAAGTGCAAAGGGTTGTTTCAGGACCACCAGCCATTTGATGACCCCTTGTCCCTTGTTAACCAGGAGTTCGAGGTGGTCGATCAATTCACTTATCTTGGCAGCTGCATCAGCAACGATTTGCACATAGAAACTGACGTCAGCTCAGGCAATGCACAGGCCGGAGCTGCCTTCCCGAACCTGCGGCAGCTTTGATGACAGAAGGGAATTTCCCTCTGTCTGATAGGCCGTGTATACAAGGCCACAGTGAAGGCCGTTCTGCTCTATGGTAGTGGGACTTGGCCCCTTCGGTCTGAAGACCTGAGACACCTTCAAGTCTGATCATCGTTGTCTGCGAAGCATTGCTGGATTCGGATGGCACCAGCTTGTCCGCAACGATGATGTGCATAGGCCAGTAATAGGTGAGGATAATCATGCTAGCTCCCTAAAACAACAGATAGCACTGAATAAGTTGCGTTGGCTTAGGCACGTGCTACGTATGCCTGGTCACCGCTTACCTACGAGGGCCATGTTTAGTTTGCCAGGTGTAGGGTGGCGCAAGGCTAGAGGTAGACAGAAGTTGACTTGGCAGCAGGAAAGAAAGTTATTGGCGACCAGACTGGGTGCCGTTGGTCCGTCTCGTCTTCCGGGCTGGAGTCCAAGTGACTCGCCTTGTGCTTGGCTCGAGACTTTACAGGACATGGCTGGCAACCGACATAATTGGCGCGTTTGTTGCCGTCTCCTAGTCGAATTGCCTGTTTACAGTGTAGTGCTGAGTTATCTGCGGGGTAATGGCCGATTATGATGCGTGGCAGTGAAAGCCGCAGGGAAGCTGTTTTGCAAATGCCGCCTTATCTTTGCACGATAGCCAGCTGATTGCGACAGCATGTTGTCTGCACAAGGTGTAGGCGCCTTGACCCTGAATGTTTGCTTAGGGCATTAAGGTTTTCAGGTAAGTTTCCCTTCTCTCCCTCTTCTTATTCTTTATTTCATAGGTCCTCATGGTTGTATGACAGCGTAGCATCAGTTCAAATGGCTGAAGTGTTGTTGTTGTTGTTGTTGTTGTTGTTGTTGTTGTTGTTGTTGTTTTTCCCGAGCGTCGACACCATTCGCATAAAAGCACTTGGAGCAGCAACAAGGCAACCTTCAAAACTTTTGGCCCAGTTCTTTCAGCGCTGCTTAGTCCAGAACCAGATTCCTGCGATGTGGAAACTTAGCATAATGACCAATTCACAAGAGCAGATACAGGATTGAGCCCCTAAACTACTATCCAGTATCTCTTCTTCCTATACTGTCCAAGGTAGTGGAATCCATTGTTGCGGATGCATTGGTGTGTTATCCGGAAAGTTGCAACAGCTTCCCTCAACAGCCATCGTTCACCAGGAATTTATTAATCGGCCGGAGCTGTTGGACTGAGTCAGCTGACGCTGGAGAGGATGACATGATCTACTTCGATCTGTCGAAGGAATTCAGTCGTTTAGATCATCGGAGTCTCCTTTCCAAGCTGTACTATTACGGCATGGCTGACCCTCTCTTGGATTGCCAACTTCCCCTTTAACAGCAACTGGTCGTCAGAATCCCAAGCTCATTATCTGACTCCATACTGGTCGAGTGTGATATACCTCAAGGCTAGTTCTAGGTCCACGATTGTTTCTGGTATTGATTAATGACCTTGCACAGACAATCGCTTCACGTTGCTTATTGTTTGCTGATGACACAAAGAGTTGGCGCCGGTTTCGGGTGGATGCCGTTTACAATTTACTTTAGTGTAACTTAGATATGGTACATCAGTGGTCAGCCCAAAATCTGCTGAAATTCAACGTGACCAAATTCAGGGTACTATCCATACGACATCAGAGTACCCATTCCTACAGGCTAGGAACGCAAGTACTGCAGCGATCTTCCGTCGAACTCGACCATGGCGTGCTAGTTCAGGATAACTTTTGTTCCCAACTATCCGAAATGGCATCGAAAACTGGTATCCACACCGCCTGTGGCGACCTAATAATGGTCTAACAGACTTTGAGGAACCTCAAGCACATCTGCCCCCACCCACTGCAACTCAGTCACAATACGAATTCGAGGAGCCACTGGCTCAAGTTGGCCAAGCGATACAATCGGTTAGAATGTCGACGGAATTTTTGCTCTCTTCATGTATGCCAGCCATGGAACACCGTCTCAATTTACATTATTTTACCCCTATTTTACCTGTGTTTAAAAAACGCCTTGATGTTGCCCTAACCCACCTACACTTCGTGATATGGCTTGTGCACATCGACAGAGGATATAATGAGACAAACATTGCACAACCTGCACAATCAGGGTCGGCTCCTTTCTGCATACCTCTCTGTGAACACTGTGGTGAGTCCATCAAAAACGATTTGCATTTTATCCTTTTGTTTTCTTTTCCCTATATTTTGGTTCTCATTCTGGCCATCCTACGGGACTTTTTAAGCGTCCGCTTTTCTACGCGCAATATACCATTGTTCCAAGGAGACTTCTCTATTTTCCGACAGATGGTCATTGCGTATATTCGCCCCCATATCGAATACGCAATTCAAACGCAGCAGCAATGGCTGATGCACGACCTTAATGCAATGAAACAACTTCAACGTCAAACTTCCAAATATGCCATTGGAATGCGCAGTCTACCATACGAGCAAAGACTGAAACATTTGGGACTACTCAGCGGACGGTATCACTGATTACGAAGCTATCGTCCAAAGATAAGGCGGTATCAGCGAGACAGTTTCCTTGTGGCTTTCACTGCGCCGCGTCATAATCGACCATTATCCCGCAGGTAACACAGCACCCAACACATTTTAAACAGGCAACCCGACTAGAAAACGACAGCAGAAATGCCACTGGTGCCGACTAGGAGCCATATCTTGTAACGTCTCGGACCAAGCACAAGACGGGTCACGTGGACTTCAGCCTGGAAAGTGACACGGACCGACGGTACCGAGTTTGATTGCCATTGACTTTATTTCTCGCTGCCAACTTAACTTCTCTTCACGTCTGGTCTTACACCGCCCCACATCTGGCAAACAAAACAAGGCCTCCCTCGGTAAGCGATAACCAGGCATACGCAGTGCATGCCCAAGCCAACGCAACTTATTCAGTACTATCATGTGTTCTACGGAACTAGTCGGATTATAACTGTCTAGCACCCGCCCACGCAATTTGTCGTTGCGGACACGCTGGTGCCACTGGACACCAGCAATGCTTCGTAGGCAACGATAATCGAAAATTTTGAATGCGCCTCAGGTCGAAGGGACCAAATCTCACTCACGACCCTCACTGTGGCCTTGTACTCACGGTCTTTTGGATCTTGCGAAACCCCCCTTCTGAAGAGAGAGATGTCCCAGAGTCAAAAAGCAATATCTGATCTGACTTCAGTTGCTATTCGCACATCGTTGTTCATGCAGCTAACAAATTAATTGAATTGATCAATTGCTTCGAGTTCCTCGCCATGAAAAGTCAAGAAGTCGTCAAGTGGCTGGTGGCCCTGTATTAACACTTTGCACTTTGAAGATGCGAAGTGCATGCCAAATGATGGGACCAATTTAGAGAGGTTATACGCGGTTGATTGGACCGCCCCAACCTCGTTAAACAGCAAGCTAATATCCTCCACATGATGAGTCTAAACCAAGACGAAACCATCGGTCGTGATGTGCAAGGATGGGAGAGAGCCACACCGAAACCCTCCAAAATCAACTAGTTTTTCACCAGGCAGCACCTCAACGCCTGTATGGAGAAATCCCGCAAGGAGAACACTCCGTGATGCAGTCCATGGTAAAATTGAACAAAAATGGGAAATTTGGCAACCTTGATGAACGCCACTTATTGTCGCTAAGATGTCTGATAAGTCACCTTAGACCCTGACGCGGCCTGTAGTTTTCGAATACAGGGCTCGTGAATGTTCACATATTTCTTGGGAACACCTTACCGCGCAATTGTTTCGAACAGAATGAATGGAACGCACTTCTGAAGTCCAGAAACATAGCTATTGTCGGCCTGCGGTACGTGTGGAGCTGCTTTAGCACCTGCCGCAGAGTGAATATATGGTCTATGCAGCCACCTTCTGGGCGGAAGTCCGCTTACTCTTTCCTGATCCGTGATTCCTGTTGCACAGTGAGGCGACGAACTGAGGCCAGTACTTTTGTCGTCACTGGTGTTAAGTTAATTCCTGTATGGATGTCATGTAAATGTAATCTATCCCACAATAAACTGTCTTAACGCCTCTGGGAATACAGCTGCAGTCGGGTTCACAAGCAAATGAATGCATTTATGCGAAGCGTTATCGGTACATATCAATATCGATGCAATGACAAAGTGCAGTATATAGATACCAATCTGTATTACTCATCGACACTAAGATAAATTGTTGCAAGTTTGTGCAACAAACAGATCAACCATGCCCGTTTCGATCATTGCGGATATTACAAGGTTACACTATTCTCTTCCAACGTTTGGGCATGTGGAATGCGGAAAACCCGGTTGGTCTAGCAAGTGCCGATATTTCTACCCCTGGTGGAATCCGCGGCATTTATTGACATTCCGTTGATTCGCAGCTTTTCCACACACCCGGTGAATCCAGAGACACTTGGCATCAAGCGGAGGACAACAGATCCAATCTTGTCTGACTCCAGCGACTCATTGATATGCGGAGATAGATTTACGGTTGCATCGACTCCACCTAAACACAAATAACGTACAGAGGTTTAACAGGACTAAAACAAATCTTAGCATGTACTGCAGTCACTGATTTAGACTGCCGCACCAATATCTCGTCGCCGGACTAAGGGTATGTAATACAAAAGCGTCACTTTACCAAGTGAACGGTTAAGTGCATAATTTTAACTTTGTGTCTCATGGACTCTGAAGCGTGGTGGATAGTTTTGCCTAAAATTGCTTTATCTTTTTGTGTGATCTAATCTTGTAAAGTGTAGCTTCCCACCACACCACATGCATACCGCGGTTCACCTTGGACCCTATTTTTGAGGATATTAACGGTGAAAGCTGTTACATGTTGCTGTTTTTTAAGCAATTGCAATTTTTGAAAATCCTCTCGGCTGTTCGCCTTACTTTTCTTAGCAAACTTTACTCTGGTTTCCCGCACCATTCTTTCTATTTAGTACACTAAACAACATGCACTACGTATTTTTGAGTCTGACAAATACAAAACAGTGGACTTAGAGTTAGCATTGAATTTGGCATTGTTTCTTTAATTCGTCACATTTATGCTGAAAGTAAGTAGACGTTTTTCATTCTCATCAGTAGGGGCTTTTTATATACTTAACTGTGGGTTCGTCACAGCCATCTTCCAAATCAGCTAGTTGTCCACATGCCCGGAAAAGCACTAGACTGCAGTTTCAGCCTGTTGTGCTTCCTCGGTAGTGCGGATCCATCAGGATTCGAGTCCATGACTACCAGCTGCTTGCATCGCCAGTCAGTAGCTTAGGCCACTGGGCCATGGGGGACAGTGTCGGCCAGTCATGATTTTTACAAGCTAATTACTGACTGACCGCGCAAGCCGCTGGTAGTCATAGGTTCGATTCCTAAAGGATCCGATGGATACACGCTACTGACCATGCCCAACCGCTTGAATTTGCACTCTAGTGTCATTCCGGGTATATGGAGGACTAGCTGATTAGTAAGCTGGTGCGACGATCTTTCATTCACTCTTCACTCTTTTTTGGTGCAGCCACTGGGATTTTAATTTCATTATTCCAGTTGGAATTTCAGTTACCAACTTCCACATCAATAAGCAGAAGCAACATTCACAGAAAGGCCCCCAATTGAATCGAAATTTCAGCGACCGAACCTCTACTACTTAGTAAAGATAAGCACTAATCCTCTGGAGGACGATGTCGTGGATTAAAATTTGCACATCCAAGTGTGTTTCCATTTCGCCAAGACATATGTGTGACCATTATGATCCATGAGTTTCCATAGAAGGGTTGTGACTCACCTACAAATAGTTTTGTGAAGTGTAGCGTGGGCAACTTGTCGATGTACAAGTCCTGAGTTTCAATGTGCGACCCGTTCAAATAAATAACTAGACTATAACTTCGCCTGTGAATAAGGGAAAATGAATAGTTTAGGCCAGTGTAAAATAGGATGTAAAAATAAGATAACCATATCCATCAGATGCTCAAGAGCCCTTAATTTGTGTGTAAGAATTTGCCTTGCCATATTTATCAGTAAATGTGTGATGTTATTTAATCAGAGGGAGGAGTTTCTCTTGTGCCAATTGTCGTACCACGGCCTAGCTGGCTCAGCCACGAGACTGCACGGAACTTGCTGTCATGAGCCCAGCAATTCATCTGAATATTCAGCCGGTGACCGAATGGATGAGGCACCTGCTTTTTAACGCTAGGGTCATCATTTCGAAGCTACTGGCGACCTCACAGTATCCTTAGCCCGTGTGTGCGACTGGTGGGGGTCGCGTGACAATAATGCGACGCACCGGCATAGTAGTATTACCTGCTACCTCGAATGGATAAGTAAAGATCTCGTTTTACTGGAAGTCTACGCCAGCTTTTGGGATTGCCTCTTCGCCCAACATGAAGCAGGGATTCATTAAGAAGTCAGTGAGGAAAATATGCAACTTTGTATACCATCACATTCCTTGGGTAACGCGCAACACCGTCTTAGTGTGTGCATCTGTTAGATTGCTAAGAAGCCCGATCCGTGAATCACCGACTACTAAGTGCTAGATAATGCCCTCTCATTTAGGGGCATTCTTGGTTCAACACGTCATTCACACTTGCCTCAAATCCCTCATCCAACAAACAAGTGATGATATATACACCATGATGACTGTTGCACATCTACTTGAAGGTTGTATCACATCTCCAGGATTCCAGACAGAGCACATCAACAAACACTGAGTCCTGAGAGCTTGTGTCAGTCAATCAGTGCAGTTTCGTAAATGTAACATGCGTCCCCTGTTTGCTACACGACAGCATGATTCTAACCGTGCACCTTAACGAATAACTAAAACATCGTCATCAAAGACTGAAACAAATGGAATATCAACGCAGCAGTGTTAAGTGGGATTTTACCTGAGCAACCGAATTCTGTGCCAAACATGTGTGGCTAATCTTATTTCCTCCACGTTTTTCATGCCTGCATCCAAGTTTCCAATAGAAATATTTCCGTCGGATGATTTCACATGATGGAATACTTTGCGTCCAGTGAATTTAGAGTAATGAATCCATGATTGTCTTAGATATCGTTGAGTTGTCATATAAACGACCAATGCGTATCCCTCCGATGGCGATCCAGTTATCAGAGCCAAGAGAATTTGTTCCACACCTAAAAAGCATCGACCCAAGTTGTGGAACCTACCCGTGGATCCTTTGCTGTCATCCGGTTTTATGTCCATTAATAAATCAAAATGTGGCGAAGCGAACCTGGAAAAAACGTTACTCCTTTATGCACGCATAAACAAATCATTCATGAGTAATATCTCCTCATCTGCTTGCTGTTTGACGTGGTCTCTCCCTACTGATCGAGTTGCATTTCTGTGTAGAGTCGTCAAACAAGGAAAGCACCGAAGCCATAACCCTACCTACTAGATTGGATTCTAAATTTCCATACGGCAAAGTAACTATCTCATCTCTTTAGCAAATGTCGTTGCTTATATCACTTGGCGTTCTATTTGCGCTTACTATTCACTTGGACATCAATTACAGTTTTGGATCTGCATTCAAAGTGAACAGTTCTTGGAGTCTCTCGCTGTCAAAATCGCATGGTACGATTGGTTTGGTTGTCGTTTGAAAGCAGTAAATTAATTTAACCCGGTTCGACAGATTCGAATTCGGCGTCTGAAGCATCGTATGTAAATACGCTGGCCGACTGCCTTCTTTTCACTGGATATCACCATACACCATCCTTTTCAAGACAAGCCTAGTCCAAATGCTGATCCATATCGCCGGTGTCTCTTTCACCATCCCGTACTTTCCACCAGAGTTTCCGGCATGCATGCTTCTTACTACTAGTATGTGCAAACATGTGCAATGCATGTCTGTGTCATCAACACCATCATAATCAAATAACGTATGACAAGTAAGATTAGCATGACTCTCTTCAGCTATACGAGCGTTTTATCGCCTTCCACAATTGAAACGAATCTAGTCTATGACAAAATGATAGCTAATTTCTCCGGCAAAATTTCCGTGTCGGCATTTTGGATGAAGTTTTATTCAGAAACGCGGTGTGTTTTACTCTCTGGTTTTGATGCATGTGTCTACTTGCGCGCCACTCTTATATTTATGGATCTAATTCACAAATAATCTTGTCAGGTATCATTGTTACCTAATTGTGTTATCATTTTTGGGCTCGTAGTATCGAGCTATGTTTCGAGAAACTCTTATTTTATCCCTTTTCAACCTGGCAAACTCGCTTATCTGGTAATTCGGCTGAGTGTTACCACCTAAGCATACTTCCTGTAGTCATCGGCATTCAATAGCACGCAGAAGTCCGAACGAAGCGGTGGGTCGTCTACCCGCGACCATTGTTGTATCTGTCGATGACATTGGTTACTTAGTTCAGCCGCACTGCGCTCTTATTGGTTTGCCTCGCATTGAATAATCAATAGTTCTTCGCGCCATGCTTTAATTCGTGTGTCATGTGATCCGTGAGCGCAGTTCTTCACCCGATACATTCTGTTTCGTACCGTGCCTTGTTCTTGCCTAACTGCAGTCTGGGGGCGTGCTTCTCTTGAATTCGTTACCACCTATTATTGGCGACAAGATCCAGATAAACCTTATCCTTAATCCACCAGCTAAGTTTTGGGCATCCGCTAAGGACAAGCTAACCTTGTAAAAAACTGGATGAGGTGGCAGAAATCATTCATTAACTATATCATTTATTAACTACTTGGAACTAATGCCTGTTTTGAATCCTATGATTTCACTTTAGGAGTCCCACAACATAAGTGCTGGGGAGGAAGGCCACCGACATTATGATGCACTACATGTAGCAAATTGAGACACTATTACTTCGGCCATGGACAAATGCACCACCCTGTGGGGATTAAAACAAGATGTTTATACTGCGAGATACTGCTTTTCAAAGTTTGTACAGAAACCGAACAAGAGCATCAACGACTTCCTTACACATATCCGTGCTGGATTCCAGTTTTTCTTCGGGATTACTGTTATACGTGATTTTTCTGTGGGAATTGTGCACCGATGTTTTTCTGTTGGTGTATTATTCAAGCTGTGCAAATTTGGTGGATGTTCACTGGCTAATTTCGTAGTTCCTATTGATTGGCCCAAGTGCCGTCCATGTCCTCCATCTTGAATTTGTTCCACGGTAATCGACCATCATGACCGGTAACCCGAAACGAAGTACTTTATGCTAATCAAACTTGTGCTAAGGTAGTAAAAAGAGGGTGGACTTGTACAAATTGTTAAGACCGGTACCATTCGAAATATGCCAAGGTCTGTAGAACCGACATCAAGAAATACAATACGCCAGGTTCACTTTGGTTCTGTCCGAAGTGCACGACGGGTCCACTAATAAAATGCGTACTAGCGTCAACAAAACAGCACGACAGCCTAGTCGCCAAAACTGAACATCGTCTGAGTCAAAATTGTTTCGCACGAAGCGAAAGTAGCGCATCTTGCCCCTCCTTCGTCTCACTCAATTACTGCCTCGAAACCAAGGAAAAGGGCCAGGCTTTCACACGGCCAGACGGTACTAGAAACCTTGGAAATCACAAACCAAGTTTCATCGCGACCGATAGAATCATGCCTAGCCTCACCGTCCGCGTCCTCTTATCCAATGTATCGACTGATGCAATATCGGTAACACCCACCTTTCCGATTGACTAACAATAGTCGAAACGCTCTAAATAGCGATCCACAAATGTAGCCGCTGCTGCTCGGTATAATCGAAGTGCGACCGCAGTAGCCACATCTAGTACAGCCACAGAACGGGCGAAAGACCAGGCTCGACATGCAGTGACGTCACTAAATTCCTCAATAACCGTGCTTCCCACATCACCGAAGACTAGGCGGAACTACGAATCATTGACACTTCTATGCATCAACGTTCCTTAGTCCAAGGCAAACTTCTTTAGCGGTAAACAGATCGATGCTTTAAAGCAATGGAATTTCCTTTGTGATAAAAGCAGAGTTCAAGCCAGTTCGACTAATATAATGCACATCACTAGACCTCAAACCTCGAATACTTGTGGTGAGCCCCGGCTAATGCGAATAACATTGGGATTAATAGATGTTGGCGAAACGGTACTTTTGTCAGCATACCGTCTGCGGACAGAAAACAGTGGAGTACGCATATTTCCGGATGTTCCATGGCGCGAATGCCAGCGGGACAAAAATAATTCAAACGACCGCCATACGCATAGTATCAAAAGAATTATTTCCGTTCATGACGTGTCCGAGCTACTGACAACCAGCAACGAAGAAGCCCACGCTCATAACCTGGAAGAATGGTGTTACATCCATGAAGCTCTCAGTCCGGATGACGTCCTACTTCAGTCGATTAAACGGTTACCCGTGTCGCCAAACTACCGAGGCAGTGGGCCGAGGATACTGCAACTAACGCTGCAATCACAACAGATGGCCGTGAACTTAATCTGTAGTTGACAGTTACTATGCAGCACACATCCTGCGGAAATACGACTGAAGACAGATGTTAGAGAGCCGCAGCCACTCGCTGTTTTTGCGGAAACGACACCACCCGCGACTCAATATATTCACAACGGCAATTCAGGAACCTATGCGCTAAGACCCGTAGCTATCGAAAAAGCTTCCGATGGACCACATGCCGCAGGTGCAATTGAGACTAAAAAGTGATTGCGTTCCTATCTAGATTTGACAATGCACTCAAAAAACGATTTGGTGCCGGCCTCTCATCGGTCGGCACAAACCCACATAATTCATGTGCTTACTGAGTAAACTTTCCGAACTGCGGCTACGTCAAGGATCAAAAGCCTGCGACCTCATCGCCATAACGGAGATATGCTTACGTCCTGGCATAAGTGACATAGAGATCCCACTGCCAGGTATGTCCATTGCTCGGCACGGCCGACTCAGCAAAGGTGGAGGGGTGGCTCTGTACTTCTGCAATAACCCCTAATGTGAGCTCATAGAGGATCCGGTCAGCACGGTATAAGATTTACTTTGGTGCCGTCTGTTTAAAGAAAACGACACTTGCTTAGTGGCGGTCATTTACCGCCTTCATTCTTGCACGCCCGAGATCGACTCCCATATGGCATCCGCAATAAGGTGGGTGATAAATACAGCTTACAGTCACATTCTCATTACTGGCAGTTTCAACATCCACGCTCTGGAATTCCAAACAGCTCCCGAAGAACAGTTTAAGGTAGATCTACCGGAATTGATTTCCAGTTACCCGCTGTATGGCTACAATAACACTCCCACCCAATTCCGAGAAAAAGATAAGCTGTCAATACTGGATCGGATATTCACCAACGAAAAACTACTAGTCGAGGGAGATCATCGACGTCCCACTGGGCCACAGTGATCATGCAATACTACTCTTTGAATACATTTGCTATGCAAAATATCCCATGGAAATTGCTGACACAACGAGAAAGTATGCACGTTGCGACATATTAGCTCGACCAAGTGAGACAGCCAACTAAACAATTCTGGCAGAGGAGACACTAGATAGTTCATGAGAACATTTCGTCAGCCACTTTGACTCGCTGGTTGCCGAAGCGTCAGTGGCTAAGACCTTCCGCTCGAGAAACGTGGTCTCGTTTCTGCGAAGCAGGACGCGCAAGTGTATAGCAGTGCGAAACGCAGCCTGGCCACATGTGGGGTGCGCAGTACAGGGCTGGCAGCCATGAATGAATGTGCATCTCACCACCTTGGAGATACCACAGCGCCAGAAAGCCAAAAATGCCAAAGGTCTGTATAATTTGTCGTATGGACGAAGGCTGAAAGTGCTCGAGGTCTTCAGCAGGCAATATTGGCGATTGCGCGAGGATCTCATATCGGCATGTCAGATTTTGAGAGATCTCAACCACACGACCCGTTATTTAGTAGAACTCAGTCACAACAGCAGTTTGAGAGGCCACCATCTCAACTTGGCAGAGCAGCCGAGTCGCTTGGAATGCGGTCGGAATTTCTTTTCCATACGCGTTTGCATATGTTGAGTGCCCAGTCGGAATGTGTCATATGTTCCCCCACGCTGGGAGAGTTCAAAGCCCAAGTTGATCGTGCACTTATTTTGCTGCACCATTTTACATGACTCATTCCCCATGGATAAAGACAAATTTGTGTAAGCGATTTCACTGGCGGTTAAATCAGAGATTTCGTCCCATGTTTTTCACCTCAGCGTGCTTGTGTTTCCCTGTGAAGCAGTGTGTGCCGGCTCCGTTAAGGAAATGTGGCTCCCGTCCGCATGCCTCCCGGTCTTATTCCTTCGGGTTTACAATGCATACGGGGTGTGTGGATGGAGCTGTGGGTAGTGCAGCGCAAGCCATCCATGGTCCCTCTGTAGGCGCATGCGTCCTGTGACTGGCCACAGTGACAGGCAAATCCGAAACCGGATGCCGCCAGCGATGTGTACACCAGGAAACATGATTTTCATCAACATTCCATTT
The DNA here is from genome assembly GCA_944474145.2 of Dicrocoelium dendriticum. Lineage (NCBI taxonomy): Eukaryota > Metazoa > Platyhelminthes > Trematoda > Plagiorchiida > Dicrocoeliidae > Dicrocoelium > Dicrocoelium dendriticum. The sequence continues at coordinate 40,809,993 of OX104060.1, forward strand.
GCCCTCAATTCTTATGAATTTAGCTTAAATTTACAGTCTATATTACGTATACTCCAGTGAGTTCACTGGTGTAAACCCAATTTTATTAACAATTTTACTAGCAAGTTTCACTATAACCATCCTACGGGACCTCTTAAACATTAGCTTTTTTACGCATACAAAACCACAGTTCCATCCGTCAGTTTATTTGAAGAAATGAAAATAAGGTGCTTAATTGTTGGGATTCTGGACGAAATTGTACGGGGGATATTGTTATCTTTGAACGAGTCAGATACCACATGGGAGAATGTTTGTCTACTCGTTCGTCAAAGGGAGAATATCTCGCACCAGTTGCATGAATTCACCGCCGATTCAGTCCTCGATGCTGTTCACGCAGTTTGCTAAACTACAATCTCGAGGTGAACCTCGAAGACACTTCGTGTGTCATCGCTGCGGGATGCAACATACTGGTGTTTCTGAGTATCGCCACAAAGAAAGCATTTGCCGAAAACACGGAAAAAAACGCACCTAGCCCGCGTATGCTGTTCGGAACACACCCAACCGACTAATCTCACTCAATCGAGGCGCCATACTAAGCTGCCGCTTGCGGAGAAAGGCGTTCTGGAGGACCCAGACAATGATCCAACTTTAAAAAAGCTTATAAAATACTTAAATATCGTATCACGCAACAACTGCTCTCCATATACGATTCGTTTGATGACCGAGAATGAATCGATCGATTTGGAAATGGACACGGGGGCTGCAGTTGCCATTATAAACGGTTTTTCAATCAAGAGTCTGCCGCCCTTACGACTATGTGACCAAATCACAAACCTACATTGGTGATCCGATTAGGGTCTTGGGAAAGTGCATAGTTAAAGTCAGGCACGGTGAGCGGGAATTATCTATATCTTGGATCGTGGTGGCTGGGAAAAGACCAAATATTTTAGGCAGAAATTGGATCCAATATTTCTCAGAAACGGTGCAACTTAATGTGGTCGGGCTCAGTAACTGCAGTCTAAACGCCCTGTTGGACCAAATTTTTTCGTTATTCGAACAGAAGTTGGGAAAGCTGAAAGTTGCAAAGCTTTCGTCCATCTAGGGGGGAACACTAATGCCAAGTGTTACAAATCGCGAACATAACCGTACGCTATGCGTCCCAAGGTTAAAGTAGAACTGCAGTGGCTACAATCCGAAGGCGTAATCTTGCCCGTTTAACACTCGGATTGGGGTACCCCAATTGTTCCTGTGCTCAAACCCGAAGGTACCGTTCGTATCTGTGGGAACTATAAGTTAACTGTCAATCAAGTCTTCAAGGTGAAAAGATATCCCTTGCCACGCGTGGAAGGTTTGTACATCACGTTAACCGGTGGTCAAAACTTTTCGGACCTTGATCTTACTCACGCATATTTTCAAGTTGAACTTGATGAGGACTCATGCGAAGTACCCACCATAACTACACATTTTGGACTAGTTCAGTATGTCCGTCTTCCTTTCAGAATAAGCTCCACCCCCAGCATCTTCCAGCAGATTGTGGCTGTCATCGTGAAAGACATACCCCTTACTTATGCTATTTTGATGATATCCTGGTTTCTGGCCGAAGTGATACTGAACACTTAAAGACGCTTCGGACTGTGTTAGAATGTTTGAAATGGGATGGATTGAAACTGAAGAAATCTAAATGTGAGTTTTTGTCTGAATCTGATTGTTATCTTGGCTAGCAACTTGATAAGAGAGGACTGAATGTTTTGCAAGCTAAACTATCCCCAAGTATTCAGGCGTCGCAACCCACAAATGCTGATGAACTGCGATCATTCTTAGGAATATTCTCACACTATCGTCTTTTTTTACCGGTGCATCAACTATTTTATCGCCTTTGAGCGCACGGCTACATAAAATTACTCCGTGGGTATGGAATGATGAGCATCAGACTGCTTTCTTTCGTGCTAAAAACTGTTTAGGATCAGCGCCAGTTTTAGTTCAATACGATAGAAAGAATCCTCTGACCATTCAGTGTGATGCTTTGCCATACGGAGTTGGAGTGGTTTTGTGTCATAACAAGCCGAATAGTGTAATACACCCGATTGCTTTCGATTCGCGTGGCTTAAATTCTGCTGAAAACAATTTCTCACAGATTTATCGGGGGGTCCTATCAATTATCTTTGGTGTCAAGAGATTTCACCAGTATATTTGGGGCAGTCATTTTGAGATCCAAACTGACCACAAATAGTTAATATCCTTATTGAGTGAAGCCAAGGGGATTCATCAAATGTTTTCACCTAGGATGTAACGATGGGCCCTAATCCTTGGTACGTATGAATATGGGATCTCTTACATTCCATGCTCTAACAATTGTACGACGGATGCCCTGAGGCTGTTACTACACGCATACCCCGCAGGACCAGTAGACGAACCAGTGGACTTAGTCCATTTGGTGCAGTACCTCGACACTACCCCTTTGACAGATGACGTCATACGTCGGTGGACCGATCAGGATCTCAAACTATTCTCTGTGATACGTTTCAAGAAAATTGGCTGGTCTAGTAGAATTCCGGCTGAGTTGAAACCTTTTGGGCTTCAGAAAAGTGAGCGGCATATACACGATGGTTGCTTATTTTGGGGCCCAAGTTTGTTTCATCATTGAAGGCACGCTGGTTCTTTCAAAATGAACTTCACAATAGACATCCAGGTGCTGTCCGAATAAAAGCCCTTGCACACGGCTATTGCTGGTGGCCCGGCTTAGATGCCCAAGTTGAAAACTACCTGAAAACCTGTGATCTCTGCCAAGCATGTCAGTCGAATAAACTTCCAGACCCAATACATCCTCGGCATTCGCTTGAATGGCCGCGGCAGCTATCCATGCAGACTATTTTGATCCCTTGAACTGAACATTTTCTTTTGATAGTTGATGCCTATTCGAAATGGATAGATGTTTATCCAGTGTCTCATCTCACGGCTGAAACAACCTTTCAAAAATGTGATCATCGTTTGCAGTTTTCGGTATACCTAAAACTGTTCGCACAGATAATAGGTCCTTTGGATCAGTAAGAAATTTGAGAGCTTTATGCAGAGCAATAACATTCAACACGTGCGTACGGTCCCATATCACCCTGCGTCAAATGGATTAACCGAAATGGCGGTACAAACGGTAAAAAGAGACCTGCTAAAACCGTTATCGTGAATCAGACAAACGCACTTAGGTCGATTACTTTTTGCCTACTGGGTAACTCCGACAGAAGCTACAGGTAAATCTCCCGCAGAAATGATATTCGGTAGAACACTTCGTACTAGACTATACCTGTTAGTCCGAATCGTGCAGCGCAAATGGAAGTGAAACAAAACAAGGCAGTTACGTTAGACAGGTATCACGATGTTGTTTTCCAACCGGGGATCGTGTGAATACACCACTTCCCACAAACAGATGGCAGCCCACAACCGTGGACACAAGTAATGGTAGGCAGGCTGACATAGAGTTAAATGGTCGCGTCTTGAAGCGACATTCAGATCATATACGTCCATGTTGTGTATAAATACGAGGAGACTAGGTAACTATATCTGACTCGGTCGAGCCGACGGTGGAACAAACCACTCAGGATACGGCGCAAACAAACAACAACTGCTCACCGTCTTGGAGATACCCCAACGCTAGGCAACAAAGAATGTCAAAGATTTGTATAAGTTACCATATGAACAAAAGCTTCGACTACTCGAGATCTTCAGCGGACAATATCGTCGATTGATCGGGGACCTCATTTTGAGTTACCAGATTTTGAGAGGTCTCAACCACACGTTCCGCTACCTAGTAGAGTTTAGGCACAACAGTAATTGGAGAGGCCATTATCGCAAGCTGGCAGAACAACACAGTCGTTTGGAATGCAGTCGGATTTTATTTTTCATACCCGTTTGCAATGCGCCGACTGCTCTACCGCAATCTCCCATCTATGCTCCGACGCTGGTAGAGTTCAAAGCCCGAATTAACTGTGCACTCATTTCGCTGCACCACATTACATAATTCACTGCTCATTTCTAAGCACGATTGTCTGAGATTTTGTTGCCCTTCAACTCCCAGAATACGTTGCAAGTTTTCCCCTCGTGAATGTGTTCACTAGAACACGGCGCAATGTTCACTAGCGCCTATTTGTCATCATTCCTTGAGGACCTACAGCGGATTTACATGTTATACTACAAATACCGCGGTGAGAGCACCGGTGTGAACCTAACTTTGCTGAGAATATTTCTATATTTTGCATTTTCACCATGCCCATCCTACGGACTCCGTTAAGCTTTAGCTGTTTTCTAACCGTATAAAATCATTTTTCCATTAGATTACTGCTTCAGGAAGCGATCAAAAATGAACCAGTAATGACTTAAAAGTACAGCTTAGGGAAAGCGACGGCGTAAACGAACGTCGCTGACGCTAAATATTTCTCTATCTAGCTTGTGCCCATGAACAGCAAAACCACTCACGAAGCTGCTGAAGTCACCCTTGTGAACGTGAGCATGGCCGTAAACAATATCAGCGCCAGCGGACGACAAGTTTTTATTGTTCAGCGCAAATGGGGCGGAGACAAGAGGAAGAAATATTACTTATGAGTAGAAGGATTTAGCGAGTATTTTTGTTCTTCGCAGTCAGCTGACAATTCAGATACGTCAACTACCTATCCGGAAAAGCTTTTCCGGATAGGTAGTTGACTTATCTGAATTGTCAGCTGACTGCGACGAACAAAAATAAAAGGAAGAAACTGATTCTCGACGGCATGCGGAATAAAATTTGGTGCAGTTTCAAAAGCAGGTGAAAGAAAGCGGGATCCAATTTCCCGTATCTACAAAGTTCAACACCCACAGTAAGATTAAGCTCGAGAATTGCCACTACGAACTGGACCGCGTCAACAGTGCAACGGTTATCACAAGCCAGCAGAACTCTGCACATTTTGATAGATGATCATGGGTTCGGTGTTCACCTGCGGGCAAGTGTAGGCTCGCTGGAGAGAAGGGGCACACGCGAACGTTATCCTGCCCTCTGTAAGCCACGACATGGTGGGGCTGATTGTGGCACTTAAAAACCAAGGTCTTATTCCCTCAGAGCTCACCAACAATGGCAACCGCAATGGTGCAGTTCACGATATTTGTCGAAAAGCTTGTGACGCAGTGGAAAATGGTGTATTACGGGGGGAAAAGCAAATGTCTAATAAATTCCTTAGTCTGATCGGAAAAATAACCGCAAAAATGATGAAGAGGAAACAAAGGGATAAAATGAAGAGCCTTTTTGATAAACTCGCCACTGTGTTCCCAGAGAAGCATGCATAAAAGAAGCAACCTCGATTGCGTAGTATCATGCTGGTTATGGAACGTTTGTCCCATTATATCCTCTGTCAATGTACACAGCTTATATCCCGTAATATAAATGGGTTAGTGTTGTGGTTTCCGCTGACAGTACGGGTAACCTCTCTGAAATGTGCCGTGCCGCTCCTAAGCAGTTCAGTGGGCAACGAACTGAGAACACCAGGAAAACAGCCGGACCGAGGGATTGTATGGTATGAGAGCATGGCGTAATAAATAGGTTGTAGGAAACCACTAACACAACAAAATGGGCGATGCTAATTGATAGTAATTACCACAAAGCAAACCGTTCAAGTTCATAGTCAAATTTGCCGTTGATTCCGCATGGATTCGCATTTTGTTCTGTACTCCGGTCCGATCTCTAATTGTAGATCGATCCACTGTTGCGCTACTGCTCTCGGCCTGAGCGCTGAGTGAAATCTAGTTTACTGTAACACCTCACTCGCGCCAATTAACACGATTTTCGTCTCGGATGCAACTGCATTCTGATGACGAGCCTCCGTACCCGATCAGAGCAGCGTCTTGGTTGCATAGTTGGCTCTTCTGGGGCGCTCGTGCAAGGTATTTCAGACGGTCGACTAAAACCTCAGCGATGATTGTCTAAGCCACTATTGAGATCACATGGAGGTGGGCCACTTGGCGATAGTTTGTGGGTTCCCTGGGAATGCCACCTTTAAAAATTGGCGTGATTACTCCTTATTTCTATATAGTACACACCGTTTGTTTATTCAAGCACTTTTGGTAGAAATGCGCTAATGGATCGGTGTGTTGTTGCTGCCAACTTCCTCGTCCGAGTTTGAATATCATCGATTCCGGGCGAGCTGTTGCTGCGTGGTGGGAGCGGTTTATGTAACACAGATCTGGAAGTAAAACCTGTTATTAAGTGCTGAAATTTTGGCGAGAAATGTAGATATGTAACACTGGCGAACTTCTTGTTGGAAGGTCAAGCATACTGCATCCGTAGCGCGCTGGCTGCTTCTTTAGCTCTGTCTCTCACCCCGACTGTCATTTTAACTGTGAGCATACCGTCCTTCGCTTTGGGAATACTGTTGACATACTTGCACAGTAGCTTTTGTTTTTGGCAACTTTACAACCTCAGTTTGTTGGTGGGTTACTTCATCCTCACCGACAAGCTAATTACAGTGGGTTCGCTGAGTCAACTAGTCGCTCCAGGTTTCATGACCATGATGGGCTCTGTAATCGCGTCAAGCTGCATTAGTGACAAGAGTTTTCGAGTTCTACTTCTGATGAATGATGATAAATTAGTGGAACGAACACTTAGTTTCTGACGCCGTTACGAGCAGTTTGCTGAAGTGGCAAACAAACCAAATCCAGACGCTGTCATGGATCTCTTCCTTCAAGACGTCTCAGTCGGTCATCGCAACCAGAACTGGCAGGATGTTGTAGCGTGTGATGATTCAGTGTTTTCTTCCGGGTATTTAGCTTAGTATACATAGTCGTAAAGTCTGGTGACATGATCGCTTATCCATAGTGGGGTATCTATCAATGGTCTGTCAATTATATATCCTTCATTTGGATGTATCAGGCCTAGTACTGATAGCTTGCTATCAGCCCTGTGCGTGTTAGGTGAGTGTAAAGGAGACTACTTGTGATAAGATCTTGTAGTTCGGCCTTGAATGTTTCCTTGTGAGGTGCCGAGGTGTCCAGGTCGTTTACGTTTGCACTGCCTGATATAAGAACGTTGCTGCAGGTGGAAAGTGGGTCTTCCGTCATGATCGACCTTAGGCAGGAATCCATCACTGGAGTGGACGATGGGGGTGATATCAGACTGGCACGAAGCAGTTGTTATTGTATCTGAGACGCAAACGGCACCATAGCGAATTGATGACCGGCGTCTCCGGATCATCCAATGGTTAGCGTTGTGAATCGTTGCGATAGTATATTAAATTCCACAAACTGCCCTGCTGGGACGATCGTGTCGGAACAAGGATCTTCCCTGAATCGCAATCTCGGCATCCCTAACTTCCAGGCGCAACCACATCTCGGTACTTGAAACGTGATCCCAAGCCTTTGTTAGCTGACGCGTCCGAAGCCCGGCTACTTTGCTGAGGAGGTCTTGGGCTTCAGTGTACATGTAGGAAAGTGTTTTGGTTCTGAGCATCGATCCGAAAGACAAGTGGTTCGGATGAGAGATTGTGCCGACCGGTGCACAGTTCTCCGTTAGCGGATTTTTGGTAGTATTATCGGTGAGTCGTTTAGTTGGGTTCGGCGGCATCCTACTTGGAGTTCTGGTAACGCATTTTGCACACTGCATGAAGCGTGGTTACAGGGGTACACAGGAAGTGCCTTGCTTTTTAGAGCCCCTACCAGTGTGTAGTTCATACCGGGCCTGACTTAAGCTTCCTGCTGAGGTGACGCTTTAAATTAAGCGACAGTTTCGCTCGCCGCTTTGAAATGAATATCGGTCGGCTGTCTGTGTGTGTCAGCGTTCTATTAATCCAACTGCCATCTAACTAGTTTGAAACACGGCCTTCATTTTCCTTGGGTTGCATGTTTTGTAGCTTGCTGAACTTAACAGTCTTGAGAGAGCAGCAGCTACAACATCCAAGATCATGGTCTCACAAATATCGCGACACTGCTCCTGGTCATGAACCACTGCTTCGCGTTTATCGGGCTCATGAGAATAGGAGACGCCTTGGGCGAAAACGATTTTAACTGCGGTGTCTGCGTGCTACTTTCTAAGCTCTGCTTTGCTCGCTTGCGCTCACCACACGGGACGTTTGGAAAGACGCGGACAAAACAGTATCCGTTTCAGAGGAAATCTATCGAAAGCAAGCGTGTTGTCACCTTATCGACAGAGCTTAACATAACCCGAAGTAGCCTGACTTCATCATAATGCTTAGAATTTGGGTGACGAGTAATCCTCGTCAGGTTGGTGGGCATAAGCTGAACACAAGATATTTTACTTATGGTGTTTCTTTGACCCGGGTCGTTCATCTACCTTACTTTCAATGTATCTGATCTTGGGCCTTGAACTTTGATAGGTATTATGGATACGACTCCCAGGTGTTCCTGAATGTCTTTCAAAGGAATGTGGATGGTGATTGGAAGACCTGGCGATGTGCTACGCACCAGTGCAGCGGCACCTCTCACAGTTGTCTTGAGTTTGGTAGTAGAAGATGCTGGTACTGTTTCAGGAGTCTTTTTGGATGCAACTACGGCCCACCAACCCCTGATATTGGCTTGTTTCCTGATTTTCGGTGAAGCCTGGTGGGAGGAAATGGGTTTGGGGAAATTGTAACATATGGGCTAGAGATGAATAGTTTGGAAATGGCTTGACGGTTTTAAGTAGTGGTTAGGTGGTTGCTTACGCTTTTTACAAGGCACACTTTGTTAGTAGAACACCCGGCGCTATGGATTTGGCTTAGAGCGTCGTTCGGTGGAGGGGCACGGATCATACGTTCTGCTATACTAGTTCCCATGTTAAGTTACTATTGCGCTCAATATTTGCTCAAACATCTTTGCCAGCTTTTCATGCTTCGGAGACGCTGTATTTATTATCATAACTAATGTAACGGTATAACAGTTCACGTAGAGTCGAAATGAGTCGGGCGCGCTGTTGAGCAGCCTAACCTTGCTTGGCTTTACATTACCGCCTTTGGTATGGTGATAAATGCAGCAGTTAGACCATGAGAGTCCTATTTTGTGTATCTACTACCCATTCCACAGGCGCGTTTAGGCACAGCGGATGGGGTACTCGTGCCCTCAGGTCACATGAATTTGTTGTGGACGATAAGTTCACCATTAACCCTAGGTTGTTTGCTCCCTGTCGCGTCCGGTTTGTTGCGACATGTGGCTGTCTCACCCTACTGCCGTGCACCGATCACCGTATTCGGCTATCGGTCGTCTCGACGGTTGTATAGACACACCTACACGAAGGCGTGGTGCTTTTTGATCCTCTTATGTTACGCAACAGAACCGAATGGAGTGCCGAACAGCACTGACTTTACAGCGATGTTTAATGGAGGACCAACGCAACCTTTCCTGTAGCTTCTTATGCTGCAGCCTACGCAGATGTTTGCAGGATCGTTTGAGAGCCCTCAACTTCCTCTTACGAATGAGACCAAATATTTCCCCAAAAGTCTGTGGGTGTGTAGTTGCACGCGTTGTTCTTGGCAATGAGCGCGCCAAGATAGTGAACTGGAACAATAAAATGATCCACACAAGTTAGATGCAAAAGGTGTGGAGCATTGAGCGGCCCTCGTCGAACTGATGTGAATGAACGTAAGCACGGGAATGTGTGACTCGAATTGGAAGCGCAACTCCGGATGATGTGAGAGCGCTGATATAGTGCTGCCCTACGGCGCAGTGTTCTCCTGTGGGATTGTATGGTGCATAAGTGATTATGGCCAACATACTGATGATCTAAGGAGAATGCTGGGCTCAACTTATCAACGAGGTTTCTGTCGCCTCATTCCTACATGACATACCCAATAGAAAATGTGTTACCTAAGGTGAAAATATAGGCGAGGCGTCTAGTGAACAACCAGACGCCCGATGAGATCATTCAAAGGAGAGTCGACAGGGCAGGGAGAGTCGAAGGGCAGCACGAATTGCACCCTTAATGCCATGGTGAACATGAAAAGGGTAGCCTATCAGTAATTGAATTCCCAACGTTTTTCTTGTCTTCCTTCTCAATCACTTGCTGATTTTATAGGCGATAATAAACTGTTAGTTTTGACTGGAAAACCCGTTTGATTTGAAAAAGTTCGAGGTTAAAGTGAAACCTGTATACATGTGATAGTAGCCGTTGGCTCTTGTGAAAGAAATCGATGAATGACAAACGGAAAGGGGGCCAACGGAACACCACCCATAATTACGTGTGCTAGGGAAGGGCGATCGAATCCATCCAATCAATTACGAGCGAAGAATAACCTTGTTGTTGACAGGGGCGAAGTGGATTGGCCCAGACAACAGTAAGCGAACGGCACGTACATTGCACCTAGCGTAGCTTTCCGACACTACGTGAAGTGGCGACTGACCAACTGAACGAGTGCAGACGGCGGAAGACTAATAGTTATAAAGCGTATCAAGCGCCACCCACGCGGGTTGACTTCCATTGCTCGGGTTAATCGGACAACGCAGAAGTGACGCTGTTTGACATGAACCGTTATCAACATGGCCCAAGACAGGGTAGACGTGAATTTGATCAATCACGTTGGGCCAATACAAATAAAATACTCATATGGAAGGTGACAAGGGGCAGTATGCAGTGGATAGTTGTAAAGGTAAATAACACTTCTAATTTAATGTGCAGTATGAATGATACTATGTTTTACGAGTGGCGGGTTTCGATTGGTGCCCCGGTTACTCGACATCTGTGATATATTAGTATGCATGGTGTAGACATTTATAGAAGCCTACGGTTTGTCGGTCTCTCTCGGATTTCCCCTTAGTGCAAGACGACTTACTGCTGAGATCCTCCCTTACCACAGCTGCCATTTGGGCACATTGAGTACTCAGTCAACACAGAATTTACAAGGATTCTCGGGGCTGTCACAGCGCTCAATAACTTGAGGGTGGATGCTGGAGTATACAGTGCGCAACCTAGCCATATTAAAACGTAATAAAATAGAGCTCCACTGTAGCTTGTGCAGTTGGATCCAAACACAGCGGGGTTTTGGTAATGCTTTACCAGACCAACTTATGCAATATAATGTTTAGTATCTCCGCCTAAGTTGTTTGTGGTCAGGTACGCTTGGGAACAATCAACTCACATATAGAAGCGCACTGCAATATATAGTGGACTCAAAACATTTATCATATCTCGCAACAGTGGTTTTTCTTTTATATCCGTACCTTCCAACTGCCTATTGTTTTCTCTGCTTGCAAATCCCGGTCATTTGAGCTTTCCCGGGGAGTCATGCGCTACGCTGCTCCTTACTCTTACGGATTTGCTCTCCATCCCATGTAACACTTCACAGTGCATTTTGGTCCAACCGCTCCTACTGTTCTCTGCATTATGATTTTTGTTACCTACGTTACGTGGCCTCGCATGTGACTACCCCACAATTAGATCAGGTGAGTTATAAGGCGAAGTTGGGAGGTCGAACATCATTGTGCATCTGTAAAATCATGGGCATTTGGTCGATGGAGAAAGGTGATGAAATTATTGAAATTATTTCGGATGTCGCGCTCCATCTTTACTCAAAGGTTAACTCACCTTAAGACAGTTGGGTTAAAACGCGCATTCAGTTTGTATGCAATTACTTACGTTTGCATTAACTTGGGCGAGGAAAATTCCAGAAAGGCGCTGCTCGTAAAGGAGATTCGACTCATTAGTCCCGGGTTGTAGCCTAAAGATAGCAGGGTGTTTGCACAGAGATCAAGTGAGATATGTGTGAATCGGCAAGCATGTGTAAACTATCAGAGCGCAGCATTTAATGTATTGGTTCTAGGCACCTCCCTAACAGATACACTCTATCTGGGAGATATCAGTTAGAATGTATTAATTGCTGTACCGATTTTCTTGCTTAATGTCTTTGTGGCAACTGGAAAATATAGACCCAATTCTAACTTTCTGACTTACGCTGAGTTGCTCATGCAACAAAAATCTGATGTAGTATATAGGAACTGAGATTATCACACACCTGAGATGCCCAATTACTATTTTGGTTCAGGACTCAGGATTGTTCGTCAGGACTCCAATCTTCCCTATCCTCGATCTTTTTCGTCGTCAGCACCTACCTTTGAGTTGATTAATTTTCGCAGTGGGGCATTTCGACAAGCAACCAGACCTGTGCACTTGACTGCAGCAATCGTCAGTAAAACGTTCTTAGAATAACGGCTTGCGCACATTCTTTGTTGTTACCAAGTCTCATTAGTGTGATATTCGAATTACGGTGGACAGGAACTAAGCAATCTGGCCATCTGACAGTAGAAACCAGCACGTTTTAATCTGGCTTCAAAGACCAGATTCTTGCGCATGAACTGCGAATATGCCACTAGGCTTGACTCAGGTAAACAATGCACAAGACATTTGGTTGTTTATTGTGTTTGAAAGTAAACAATCATGTATCCTTTACTGGTTGACGGTGATTTGAGTTGAGTCCCGTTCGAACCGAGGGATAGATCGGAAGTCGGTGCTGGGTTGTAACCAGTTGTTGGCACCAACTCAAACTGGACAAGCATTTTGTGGATTGCGCTAGGTGATCATCAACTTTGCAATCCCTTCGCATTGCCATCAACCATCCTACGTTAGGCCGCTTAGACACACAAACACACACACACACCATATATGCAGTAGAAACTGCTGCAACACCATTGTATATCGTTCCTGTGAGCCATTGCATTGAAATAGCACTGACCTACATTGTCACACTGCATGCAACAAACTGTGGAGCACATGGTAGCATGATTACGTCGTTCTGTGCACATTCTGGTCGGTCACATACTCATCTGACAGCGTCTTCCGGTATGACCCAAAAGGCAGGAACATGTGAAGTCGTCTCCATCTGGCTGACATTCACCGAATTCACCACACGCACTCGACAGTTCAGAACAAGGATGGCTGGCACAGTTCACCACGTTGATACCACTGATTGCGTCCCCAATTAGGCGCACCGGATATCCATTAATGAGGAGCTGAAGAGAAAAAATGTGAAACAGTGTAGTTCGTGCTAACAGCATATGAGATTATTTGTTAATGTTGTATTAATTTATCCCCAGAGTTGAAAATTCCTGGTACAAGTGTAGTTTAGACAATGGAATAATCGGTTTGTATACTATTTAACTGACTCCACGGAACTCATATTGAACGGCGATGAGCTTCAGTGGGCTTTCCTTACGCTCGTTCCCATGAGGCCACATGGTTACGCCACGGATTTTGGTGAGCTTTAACGGGTTAGCAGAGCCACTGTGTGACATTATGTAGAGGGGCCGCTTCCAAGAATGCGTCGGGGTAGCTCTTCGGAGCTAGCTGAGAGCGGATCGAAAAGCACGGCGAGCGACGAGCCTGGGCCCGGAACTACGGAGCGGAAATATGTGGACAGCGTAATAAATTAGACATATACGCCGCTAGCGCAGCCCACAGGACCGAGGCCGAGCCGATTGGCACAACCCAGAACATGCAAGTCGAGAGCTCTCGAACGACTCCTGGCCGATCCAATTCGGTTACAGAGAAGTGGAGATCGAGGCAAAAACAGGAAGGCGGGTCTTCCAAGTCAGAGCTCCCGAGGCGAAAGGACTGACTCGTCTCTAACCTCCGTACCTGTGTTGCGTGGTGGGACGGAAATCTAGCCGATATTCGATGGCGCGCGTGAGACCCTGGTGTGCCCATTTTCGGTGTGCAATAAAGGTCTACGCCCCCCTGTCGTGTCTTTCTCGCTACAATTACACTATTTCTGTTCAACCTAGGTAAGCGTATGAACGATGGACGGAACACTTACTAAGTATCATAAGGTGCCGGGTGTTAACTCGGGAAAGAAATATCAACTTCTATTGCTAATGGACATGGGCTTTCAAATTAGCGCTTGATGACATTTACAATTAGGCGACTTAGCATGCTTTAAAGCTGATAATGAAGGGCTAGGTGCGACGGGACGTGCTCAGAATTACTCATTGACTTACTTCTTGAAGGCATCCTCTAAAACCGATTAATTGAGATATGGCAAATTGATTGAAGTGTTCGAGAAGATAAACCGAGACTTTATCCACATCCGGATGGAATCCCAAGAATAGATGATGGCTCAGTGTTAGTTGAACTAGGGGGCCAACTGAAAATGTGGTCTCTGGTTGTTTTGTCCCGTCCAATATGAGGAAGCCTTGACGTCCGATGAGCCATAGATGAAGTTTGTGCCACGTGCCCATCGCAACTGGCGACGGATTTCTGAGTTAATTTGGAACAAACGCAGTTGTTAATCAGGATTGCAATAGCGATGTTGTTACTAACTTTGAGTACATATACAACACTGAGCTTCGCAAATATGTCTATTACGGAAGCAACGAAAACATTTCATTCCATTTAGACATACTCAACCGAGCACATCCTCTACAGCTATTTGTCCGTAAGTACCAAATATATAGGTGAATAGAATAGTCGTTGCGAGTTGCCCGCCAGGAAACACCACACTGCGAGTGCAGTGCTTTCGGGCTTGTAGCACCCAAGGCTTCAGCAGTTTCAGTACCAGGGATCGAATTGGCCAAAAATCACTTCAATGCGAACCACGGTCCACACTATGATTACGCGTCGCAATTCAATCCCACAACATGTACTTCAAAATGGTCCTCTAATCTTTCAGTGACCGTTATGCTAGGCGTTGCGCATTGTGACCTGGTGGTTAAGGCAGTAGAGATCGATACTAACACCCAAACGGTCCCAGGTTCAAGACCTGCTATATATATATATATATATATATATATTGACAAATCTATAGAATATTCATTGAGCCATTCAAAACCATGGAATTTTGAATTGAGAATAATAAAAGGTATAAAATATGTAAAGAGCTTGCTAATGTATGAAAAAGCGGAACAACTATTTTGTTGTTTTACACACGCATTTAATACTTTTTTCGGTTTTCAAGTGTTTGTGGCTTCGTAAACTTGAGATTAGGCAGACTTATGCGCACTGCTTCCAATGCGGCCGATTTTGTGCTATTGCTTCCAGTGTTGTGAGCCATTTGTATTCCTCATCTTTGGGTCCCCAGCCGGGGAGACGTACGGGGCCAGCGATGACCAGGCAAGATATCACCGATTTCATGCATTGTCGCCAGGTGGTCGCTTGACCACCACGCGGCCTTTTCCAAACTAATCCTGCATGCGCAAGCAGGGTGCGGCGTGATAAACGCTCGTTAGGCATACGCTGGGCCTGGCCAAACCATCTCAATTGACGAAGCCGGGCAACGTCATAAAGCGGAACATCCGCCTTAACCAAGGCGCGGGTGTCTAACGTCAACACTACACATTCGGTGTTGCCAACACACGCGGACAATCCTCCGTAAACAGTTTCTGTCGAATACCGAAAGACTACCCATGTCTTCCACAAGGATTGGCCAGGATTCACGTCCACACAGCAATGATGTGCGTACACAAGTTTTGTAAACCCTGCTTTCAAACTAGAATGAAACGTCTTAAGTTGACAAACGCTAACCGGGTCTTAGCGATACGAAGGCATACCTCTGCTCCAATAATGCCGTCGACAGAGACGCAGCTCCCTAGGTAGATAAAACTATCTACCTGTTAGAGCTGTGTACTTTCCACGGTGAGCTGGGGAAGAGGTGCCTACTAGTCCTGTAAAAGAACTCCAAACACAACAAACTTAGACGCTTCAATCACCAATCGATCAATGATCGATCGCACCCCATGGGGTCGTCACCGAGCAAGACGATATAATCAGCGTAGTCTAAGTCTGTCGCGCGATTATCTGGAAGAAGCTAGATGTGGAACTTCTGCAGACCGTCTAAAGCTCCCAAAGGGACATCCTCGATCGCAACGTTGAATAGAAACGGTGACATAGGGCATTACTGTCGCACGCCACTGGTGACACGGAAGAGTGGGGAAAGCGTGCCATAGGCTTCCACTCGGTCTGAAGTGTTAAGATATAGCGCGCGAAGTTTAGCAACGTACTTTTCCGGACTCCATTAATCAACAGTCAGTTCTATAGTGCTAGTCGTTCTACGGAGTCGAACGCAGCCCGAATATCCAGGAAAGTGATGATGGTGGGTCTGCGGTAGAGGTGACGATGCTCCAGGAGTTAGTGAAGTGTGAAAATTTGATTCACACATCCTCAACCAGTCTGCTGCTCCCGCTAGTGTGACTCACAAGCGGGGAATTACCTGAGGAGCACGATGGATGTTAATAGCTTGGAGGTAACCGTCAGCAGACTATTTCCCCCGAAATTGAAACACAAAGTGTGAGAGCCTTTCTTGAAGATTGGAAAAATGATTGGCTCCCCTCGGAAGAGGGGACCCTTTCTTCCTGCCAGGTCTTCAGAAACAGGAACGCAAGCTGCTTGACGACTACTCTACCGCCCTATTTGAACGTCTGGGACAAGTTCATCTGAGCTAGCCGCCTTGAACTGCTTCGGGTGACGAATCTCAGAACAAACCTTGACTTCGGTTGGTGGTTCAAGTGACACTAACTGTGGCATGCGACTGGGTGTACTGAGTGTTAAGGTGGATGGTGAGGAACAACTGAACTGAGACTGAGAGTGGTCAACCCATCTATCCATGCATATCTGGAGATTATTGACTAGTGGCCCGTGCGTCTCACAGATGACCTCGCTGATACCAGACCGCCTGTGTCCAGTGGGCCGAATAAGCTGAAACCGCTTTCTGGTGTTTCCATTGAGGGCGGCGTCCATCTCCAAGGCGCATTAGGACCACCAAGCTTTCCGATCGCTGCAAAGGCCTTGTTTGAGTTGTCTACTGTTAATGCGGCGAACTACATTCTGGTCTGGGTTTACTGAGAGAGTTCGGTGGCAGTCGAACAGTATCAAGGAGCGCGCCGATATCCAACACTTCAACGGGTGATGACATCACCCACAGACTGATTGACCTGAAGTTAGCATTGCTTGCTGCAAGAACTTCCAGTGATGTTCAGTATCAGTGGGTGGGACGCAGGCTAGTGTGCTTGCCAATAATAGTTGATAGTCTAGCTGAGACGACTGACCAGCTAGCCTGTTCATGGCAAGGTTACAAAGTCTCCGTTTCTGATTTCCTCCGAAGCGCATGCAAATATTGGCACAGAGCAGTGCGTAATCTGAATCGCCGTAGACAGATCAAAACGGCCTACATTCTTGTATGCCGCCATGCCACCTGAAACTAATTGCAGCATGGCCTATTTGGGAAGAGGCTTGCGACGGTGGAAAAGGACACCAGGTGGCAGAGCGCCTCCTAGAGTTCCTGAAGGTTTTGCTTGCGAAAAATAGGCCTGGTTCCGTTATCTGAACGACTCTCGTTAAGTGCATGATGAACACACAAATGATGTTCCCCTGATAACTCCCGGACCACACGTGCGTTGCACTCTACGGCAAGGACAACCACTAACTGATGTGATCAGATAAGGTGGAAACGTGCTATGCAGTGCAGCGTTCGCAGGCGGGCAACATCTAACTTCCATCTGTAGAAAGAATTTGCGACCACCCAGGTCTCACCACTGTCAAATGCCTACTTCTACGTTGGTCAGCCTCATCGCGCAGCATGGATCATTTGTGTGCCGATCCACTTCATCATTTTCTGTTCCAACGCTACCTCCCAAGAAGCCCTTACTGTGTGGCTTAGTGTCAAATTTCCAGTTCATCCAAGCCCTACCCTGCTTTCACTCTTATGCACAAGTACCCCTATGTTTGGGGTCATTCGTATGACACCGTTTCCCTTGATTTGATCGACTTGTGTAACTTTCACGGTTCGTGTAGCAATGTATACCAGACGCAGCACGGTTTATTGGCGGACGCATACCTATTACCCTTGGCTCATTTGGATTCTTACCATAAGGTCTCTGTGTCTCACTTTGATTCCATTGTTTTCTTTCGCACGCCTGAGCTCACTGGTCGCTCGTGGCTCTGAGCGCTAATTGTTGGCACACCTTTGGAAATCGTTAAGTTAATATCTATTTTGATACGACAAATTTTTACAAATAGCACCGTTATCTCAGGTCCGGACTTCGTCTTTCTGTTGAACATTCCGGTGGGAACTGTATGGCTTTAACTTGTACATGCTTTGTGTCCTTACACCAACCGCTACCTTAAGTGACCGGTTTTGCCAAGGATTAAATCAATGCAAATCGCCATTCACATTGAGACTGCGCGTTGCAATTCAACCACACAGCGAGTACCTCGAAGTGACCCTCTGAACAAATTTACTGATTGGAACTGAAGCTGGAAACTGGGCTGGTTGCACCATGTCGCACAGTGCTCAAATACTAAAGGGCAACCTTTTTATCCCATTCGCATAACCTTCTGCTCAGAGAAGGAAATTACGCGAGCCAACCTACGTGCTCACCGTCCCCTCCACAAGGTAGCAACAAGTATACTTGCGTCAGTGTTAAAGTGAGTAGATTGGTGTCATTTAATACCCGAATATTCACATTTTCTGTCTTTTACTTTTGGTTTTATCCTTCTTAATCCATTCAGTATACAGGACTTGCCAGGCAATCTCTTTGTACGTTTTATAATTCATCGTTTTCCTGTCCTAGGATTTTTCACATTTGTTGGTATGTAGTCTTGTGTATTAATAAATAACCTGCTCCTTTTCGAAAATTTTATATTGCTTCCCAACAAGTTTGATTTGTGTCAAATAGGTAGTACTGACTGATGACGCCCAGTTAGGAAAAGTCTCATTTATCCCGCCGAATATCCTGCAAACGACTGAAACCGCAGCTACGCAGCTGTTGAGGCAATCACTATATAACATAACGGCGCTACTGTTCAAAACTGGGAGCGCTAATTACTCGACTATACGATAGCTCCAACTGATCTCTTTAAGAATAAACTGGGAGAATCGCTGGACCACTTACTAGGTGCTTGCCTATTTCACAGTGTGGTTCAACAAACTGTCCGAATGTAGTGGAATGTGGGGCAGCCTAACCTATGATGTATGTCTCTCCTTTGACCTTCAGACTGAGTTGCGCATAACCTGCTTTGGCTACACACATTTTGCATCGTCGTTTAATCACATACACGTGTATTTTGACAAATAAATTGAGATCTCCGACGGAATTGTTCTCACTGATTCCGGCCACTCAATAAAAACTTTTTAATCCATAGAGTTGAGTTACTCTTCGAAGCAAACCTGCTTGGGAACAGGCTGGCTCCAAATGAAGTCCGGATGCAATGGCAAACATTTAGCTGCGCAAAGACATGTAATTCCACATCGGGAAAAACATCAGGGTGTAGTTGACAGTTATCCGCATTGTAAAATTGTTTCATACCGATAGAGTGCCTTGTGATAAATTTACCCGGTATGTCGCTGCTTCGGAACGATAGGGCTGGAAGGGGTATTCGGATAACTTTTTGTTACAAAACTGATCTCTGATAGGAAAATAATGAAAATTTGGACCTACACGCCTATTATTCGCTTTGACTCCGGCTATTGCTACGGAACTAAACACTTGTCTTGTAGCTGTACTTTATCGTCCATCAAACTCTATGTCGAAGATGGACTACAAACTGAACCACCTTTTGTAGGTTGCGCTGAACAAGTCACACACGCACATTCTCACTGCGGAGGAATTTAATGTACCCGACATGGTAACGCCAGCAATTGATGATGCACAGTTTTACGCTGGTTTGCTAGGGCTAATTTCCACTTACATTCTACACAACCGCGTTGCCTATCTCACCAGATTTCGAATGTAGAACGGGCCGTCGATGTTTGAGCTTATGCTCAGTAAAAAAGAACTCATAGTAAACGGGATGGTTGCAAGGAATTTCTTTGGCCACAGAGACCATTTGACCCTACTTTTTGACCATAAATGCTATGCGGAATACCCTGTAAAAGAACAGCATAGAGTATATACTTTCAAGCACATCAATATGTTACCCGCGCCAGTCAAAGACCCATCTTGAAAACTCTTCGCTGACCGCCTGGAATAGGTCCACAATGAGGATTAGCCAACTGCTAGCGCACGCATCAGGACAGAAATACTTGCATCGTCAAAGCCAAAGCAAGTCATATATAAGGAGCAAAATGCATAAACGCATCTCCTTGATTGATTTGGCGTGCCGAACTAACAAGGACAGTGTCATTGTCGAAACGTGGACAGCATACGTGGTACAGCGCAACTGTTGTGTGAAACTGATCCGCGAGGAAAGTATGACTCATCAGCAGGATTTAATGACGCGTTTCATCACGAACCTCAAACTCATGCAGTCATGTTATTGTCCTTCGTAAGGTGCAGTGCGGGATTCCAGCACTGGTTGCACTGAGTGGTACACGCGATTAGTAATGGAAACAGCCGATGTATTACAATTCCATTACTCCCATACGTTGCATAGTATAACAGGTCCAATGGCTATCCCTTTTTCTATTGACCCACCGTTAGTTTTATCCGATGTCAGATTTACTACAAAACCTTTGATGAAGAAGCTGTCTTCCCTGCATTTCCACGCTTCTCCTGGAGTCGACAACATTCAACTGAGGGCTCTACAGGCAGCAGCCACTGATCTAGAGGGACCTATGGCTCCATCTTATCAGCGTTTCCTAGAGGAGAACCAAATTTTACCAATATGAAAGCGCGGCGTCCTCATTCATATACATGAGTGAGGTAGTCTCACCGACCATACCAGTTACTGTCCGATAACTGCTTCCTGTGATTTTCAGAGTTATGATATCAATCGTCACAGATGTACTGATGCCCTATCTGGAAAAGTACATCACAGTAACACGAGAACAAAATGAGTTCCGCTAAAATCGCTCATGTACTCCTAAGCTGCTTTTTACAGTCATCAGCTGGACCAAAGCAGCAGTTAGTGGAGTTGGAGTCGATGTTATTTACCTGAAATTCTCAAAAATCTTTGAGTGCTTAAACTGTCGAATTCTCCTCCACAAGCTTCGGAACCATGGCATTGGCGAACCAATCCTGGGTAGGGTAAGCAATTTCTACATGAAAATCGGAATTCATCTCTGAGGCTAGCAAGTGGAGTTCTGCGTACCACAAGGTCCGATGCTAGGGACTAATCCCTTTTTAATTTTTAGAAACGATCTTGGGAGACATCCGAACACAACTTTTTATGTTTCCTAATCGATATGAGGTAACTGCTTGAAAATGAGTGAACAATACAGCCGTCTGGAAATCCGATGGAATTAAATTTCTCTTCGGATTTTCAAGCTTAGTATTCTCCCGAATTAAGTTGTCTCCTCCCCAATTTCGGATATCTTCAAAGAATGATCGGATGTTTTCCTTAGCCCCTAGCACTTCGTTACATATGCTGCGCTACTTTATATTATATGTACACGTACTGGATTAATGTGTCACATAGACCTAAGGAAGCTTCACACGGGTGAGCGCTTTTAGTTTTAGTTTTCTCACAGAATACGTTCACTATCAATGTGTTCCCTGTTGTTCTATTTGCTTACATTCAATTCGTATTTTACACTATCGTTATTCAGTAGCGCATTCAGCTCAATAGACGGTTAACCAGACACCTCACATATCTTTTGATTTTTTTAAGTTTTCACGCATACCATCCTACGGGATTCGTCAAGCACCTGATATTTCGCCCATGGTAAATTATTGTTCCTTTTTCATTGTTCACTTTTGTGTGCTCAATGTGGTTCCTTCGCGGATGTATTTATTCATACGCATGAATTACTAGAGACGCGCGGCTTATAGGCCTTAAGCTAGGAAAAAGCATAACATTTAACATCATGAGATAGTTTTGCATTAGCAGTATTACTAGGAAATTGCGAAGGGTTCGGAATGATTTGGGCAAACTTATTCGGCCTGTGCTGTTCTCATGCTGACAGTGGGGTTCCACATACAAGTTAGCGTGTTTCTGATACTACTTGTAAATGGGAGGAGTAGTTCAATTAGATAACTACTCAACAACCTATCTTGATGGCTATTTTGATGGCGATGTATAGTCAACCACCGGTTTATGTAAAACTAGTGAAGATAAACCATCTCTTTATAAGGTATATATACTAAAACATACGAAAACGGCTGAAGTTGTAAATATTTCTCACCTTAGAAAGGCTGGACCGGAACCAAGATCGAAAATAACTTCCAGAAAACTGTGCATAAGGAGAACTGCAACGAAGTCACCGCGCCTATCTTCACCGAAACCTTGATAAAGCAGCAGGCCAGTAGGTGCCGTGGGTTTGAATGACAAAGTTAAGGTTGTCTTCGAATGCGATGTACCCCGAAGTCCCGTATATTCGGTGTAGGACCGACCGTTATACTGAGGTAGGTGCACTTCGTTTGCTGCGGTTTGCCAAAGACAAAAAGCAGCGGTGGGGTATTTTTCTATTATTCGCGACCAAAGTATAATCCCACATGTTATTTCAAATATGGCTAGCACAGAAGTAGTTGGAGGGTGGAATAATGTAATGCAATTTTAATGCTGTGCTATCCTACTTTACTCTCATGACAGGTATCGCAAGTCATGCGCATTCTTCCCAACATCGCCTGTAACTAGCAGAAATATGAATTCAGGGTTCGCCTACATAAAGACCTCAACTCTTCAAATCGGTCTCGGTTACTATCAACATTTGTAGCCAACATGTCGGCCTGTTGTGGGATGAATTCGTGGGTCAATGAAACCATTTCCGCCGAGATGCATAATTAGTACTATCGCTAATGAGTATGTTATCAGTGCTTGGGAACCGAGTAGAAGCTTGCGTTCTGTATACTAGAACTTTCGTAACTGTGGCAAATAAGGATTGTCAAAGGCTGAATGCATTCAGCGTATACAGTGGACACCACTGGCGTTAACGGGAATACTTGACAATAGCCTACGAAATCAGAATCAGCCAAAACATTATCCCCACAGGTAACCGTTTGAAAACGGAGTGAACAACGTAGTCATCTAGACTACAGATCAAACAACGCTTGAACTCGGAACATCTTCTCAAACTCCGTTGGTTGTGTTCTAAATTTGGTTACGTTCAGTAAGCAGTTTGAACCTGCTATCAACTCAATATACTCAATATACCCTGGTACACATGAATAATGTATCACATAGGTGCACTTAGAAGCCATACCGAGATGAACGTCTTCAGTCTTCTCACAAAGTGCTCTCCATTTTGGGCTGATATTCTATTCCCAAGATTGATGTGTTTGACGCATTCGCCCCTTTACTCCTTGTGTATGATCGCTTCTTCGCTTCAATGACACTTGCCTTAGTGTGCTAATGCCTAGCGCTTTTAAGTTTACAGCTCTATGAGACTTGCTACGCAGTTGTTGTACACCAGCACCGAATGATTGTTGAACGCGGTCGTTCATCCTAACAACTTCTATCACAGTGAAGCATGAGTGTGTCTAACTGTAATTTTACGGTGCAGATTGCAAACCCTGTTAAATGTTTAGTGAGTTTCCGATATTTTCCGGAAAGAAATCGTGATCACAAAATTATCTTCGAATATAGATGAACAAGGCGGTGCTGGCGGTTCCGAATGTTGCCGTACAAGAGTTCTGCCGCTGTGGTATTTTCCTAAGCGATAAACAGCAGTAACGAACGGAAAAATAACAAGTACATCTTATTTTTTGGGTAGAGTAGCGAAATGGCAGTACCAGCACTCTGAATTCAGGGGTGTATGGCTGGTATATGTGACATTTGGTACAAAATACAGTCATACCTGTCTAAGGCAACCACTCAATGGACCGACAAAAGTGTTCGCCTTGGACAGGTGGTCGTCATGGGCAGGTTCGCGCATAGGGATATTACTCACAGGCGAAAAAGTCGGGGGTGTTTTTGGCTGATCGCCATAGGTGGTCGCCACAGCAGGTTGGACTATATCACCTTGCAACTGAAAATAATCAGTTTCACCCTTTTCCTTGGGGGAAGTTTAACAATCCTCAGCGTGATCCTAGTTCATCTTTTGGACTTGACCTCAGCATATCACAAGATACTACTCGTAAACACTCAATCAATTTCACAGAACATTTCCTCTTCACAACTATTAAATTGGCAAGAAAAAACCATTCTAACAGGATAATCAGTATGGGGCTACTACGTATCTTCTGGTCAGTCGTGGAGAGTTATGTTGCATACGCAGGAAATCAAGGTGAAAGGTCATTGGTGAATCGATTTGAGTCAACTTTCATCTGATGCTGACCGGCACTCAACTTAAAGGAATGTCGGCACAAGACTCATCAAGGCAACGTGAGACTGGCCGCGTACTCGGGCTGTCCAGATAGAGTGTTTCAGCCACCTAATCGCCAAAGCCTCGCAAACTGAGGGAGGCGGATGGTTTCAGGTTGATTATTCTAAATGATTCACGTGGACCAGTCAAGTGTATCGGGGGATCGAACTAGGTGGCTTTTAAAGATCCGCCATCAAGATGCGCGGAATGTACTCAAAAAACTTCATATCTGTATGAAAATTAGCT
Organism: Dicrocoelium dendriticum; assembly: GCA_944474145.2. Lineage (NCBI taxonomy): Eukaryota > Metazoa > Platyhelminthes > Trematoda > Plagiorchiida > Dicrocoeliidae > Dicrocoelium > Dicrocoelium dendriticum. Next base: position 40,834,322 of record OX104060.1, read on the forward strand.
ATTTCGCTAATAGTATACAAACGGCTGACGAGAAAAAAGCGAAATAGCCGAGTTCGGATCGACCTGTCCGTGTTGTTCTTTCCTGCCACTTAATTAGTTGTTCGTGCAATATCGGTTCGCTTATTTTGGTAAAATGCCTCAAACGGAATCACCTTAATCATGTAATCTTCGGATATAGCATATCTAATTTTCCTTGGATTGCTTTTATCCGTCTTGGTTGTATACAGGCATCACCACGATTTCGAGCTCCACTGGCGGGCCTATCCATGCTTTTATGTCAAAGTAGTAACCAAGAGCATGGCGAATGCCTATCAGATTAATAATTAATGGCAGCTTCTAACTGTTGGGGTTATAGGCTCCGAGTTTTCGCACGAACAATGATGAGCTGAGTAGTAGCAAGGGTCAGCATCTGCAATGTGGCAACGCTCACCAGTTCGACAGTTGGATCCGCCAGTGCCAAGAGGGCAACGACATTCGTACTCAGATCCCGATACGATAGCACACGTCCCGTTTGACCCACAGTCTACTCCGTTGCATAACTCGGATGCACAGTCACCTGAAGTAGATATTAATTGATGGAACTGTGAAAAGTACCCAATGAATGACTACAATCTGTTCAATTTTGACGGATTACTTGTTAAACGAAAGAAGCTATTTTTAAACCGATCCCACAGTGAAAGGAAGATGACTGATTGCCACTCTTAGGCACAATTGTGTTCAGTGGGAAGTACTGATAATAAGTTGAGGTCAGCGAGCTGAAAAGCACATTTATGCAACCCCGGTTACGAATGGGCAGAAATGAACCAGCTCCGATTGAACCCTGCAAAGCACCACCTGTTGATGCTGCGCAGCAGTTTCAACAGCACATTGTTTGGGGCAGCACTTCCTGTAACACGGGACCAATGGAAAGGACTTGGGTATCATCTTTCAAGAAACTCTGCGCAAGTCACCCCAATACTCGAGGGTAACAAAGTTTACGAACTTGAGGTTATTGCTTTTGAGGCGACCTGTTGGTGTCTATTAGCGACAGCTGATTAACTCGTATATTAGTTTCCACGTTGTGTATACGATTCAGTTCTAGCGTTCATGGTTAAGAGACATCTGTCTCTTTGAGCAGCCCCAAAGGAGAGACACCAGGACAATACGTGACTATCCGTTCTAAATTACTAAATGCGCCTTCGTTTAATCGGTTCGTTCTCCTCAAAATATGCAGGAAATTACGGAAATCGTATTCTCACATAGTACATACTAACAGAAGTTGGTCATCCACGTAAATCACTGCTATCCCTAGCCCTTTACAAACAATACCGAGAGTACCACCTGAAACTAGTAGCGAGTCACTTCCATGTGGAATGCAGAAAATCTTTTGCTATCTTAGAATCTGTTTCCAATAGAATGCGCTGCAAACACATGTTGTGAATGCACCAAAGATTGAGACATTTAAAAGACATTTTGACTTTCATCTGAGTGACAAAGGCTATACAACAGGTGGATAAATTGCAAGGTCTAGACTACTAGCAATTCGAGTTCCACCTCGGAATATTTTAACGTTTAGTTTGTTTTACATTTGCATTTACGATCCTATGGATCTTGTAGAGTTGTGCATTTTATCCGATCATACATTATTAAACTACTGAAAAATAGGGAGCCGGAGGATGTAACTTCTGTGAGGTTTTGTTCACTTCGTGTATTCTCATCAGTCTCAAACATGCATCCCGTGATAGATAGACCAACAATAAACGACAAGAGCAACTGGCGACCGAATTGCCAATTAGTGACTTCGCTGTACAATCTTAGCCATAGAGCCAAAGCCAGTTGTTTCTGTACGCACAGCAGAGGATGCTATTGGTTGATATAATTACTATCCATTGGCACGACTGCACTGGGAACTCCAGTTTCACTAGCATGAATTATTCCACTAATAATTTATGGGTAATTCAGCACTGTTTAACTTATTGACCGATCTTTCTATATCGGCTCAGATTTCCTCTTCTTATAACGAACGACTGACTGACGACCGCTCATATTTATCCAGTTGGCTTAATTTTCAATTTACTTAATGTTGTTGCTTTGTAAACACTCCACATATTCTTCGCTATACCGTAAAAATTTATCAGACCGTCAGATTTCGTACCAGTTTAACTGTATTTTTGGGTTATTTGTCGCAAGAACTCGTTAACTGAGTCGCACATAAGTATATTGTACTCAGTTGTCCCTAAATGCGTTAGAAAGGTAGCGGTTTATCAGCCCCAATACTCCTTCTTCCCGGCGTCATAATTTTCCCTTCTATCAGATTGGTGGTTCGGCTAACTCTCCGCAATTTCCGTCACAGCAGCGCTTCGCCACAGTGTGCTACTCATCCGGGTATACTTATTTTCCAGTGTTAGGTGCATCCTTGTAACTACCGTGACACCTCGCTTTCACGATCCGCATGAGTCCCTCCACAGATCCCAGCCCTCAGCATAATCACTTGGAATGTGTTCACCGATCTTAACACATAAATTTCGGTCAGCGCGCCCAATAAGATTGTCTTAGCAACTAGGGATAAAATTTGTTTAAACTCTGGGACATGCACCGCTTCGCCGTCAGTGTCTAGATCGAATACGTAAACAGAGGCGTTGTCGGCATGGGCGACCGCAGCTATAACGCATTAAACGTTTCTTTTTGGTCAACAACTTATTCCTTTCGTGCTGCATTTTATAACGTGTTCACTCTGGATGGTAACTCAGTGAACACCAAGTTCTGTTATACGGTTTGATACAGCGTTTATTCGCCTTCCGGATCTTAGCGTACTTGTTGCCATTACATTTGCTAAAAGATGTTACTTACTCAATCCAAAGCCATCAACAGCGTCGCCAACGTATGGCCTGCGCCTTGGATCTACAAACTTCCCGTTTATGCGAATGTGTTGAAAGCAGCCCACAAAGCCATGCTTGAGGTGCTTGCCCAGCATTAGGTCTTGGTTACGCAAATCTGTTAGAAATGGATGACCTCCGAAGAAAATGTACGTCTTCGCGTGGGACCACGGTGCAGGGATGTGCTTTTTGCTAAGTGATTGGTTCGACGGATTCAGCTACAGTTGACATAAAAGGAAGCGTAGTAAGAGATGTAGTTAGATACGCTACCAAAGGATGTCATACAATCTACAATGTCCATGAGGTTTGCGATTTGCTCAATGGTAAAATGGTACAGTGTCCCAGGCACATGACCACAAATGGCCACTTTTAACATTGTACAGGACCGCATCTTCAGATGTGCAACCTTATAATAATGCATGCAGCAGAATAAACACTAGTAATCTCATTCAATCTTAATCGTGAAAAATTGGTTTAGGGCTAGTGTTTCTTTTCACCCTCAATGTAAACAAGTTAACTTAACTACAGTTTGGTGAGCAATTGCATCCCTTCCGTTCGGCCCGAGTGTCCATATGAGTTGTTGTGCTGCATTCTAGTAAACCGATGTACAAACTTTTTGATTGATTATTATTCGGAAGCATGATCAGTGAAGTATTTCTTACGCCGCTGGTGGTTCCGTGATCAACATCATCGATCAACACTGCTACCTACACAATTATCAGAGTGACTAAGCCACTTTCGAAGTGGGCGATGGTGGCCTTGAGTCCACTAACGGCTGGAGATGCATATCGTTGGTTGTAAAATACTTCAAATACCAGCAAGTAAGGCGGGGATATTACTAGGTCATTCGCGTCAAGGTTCCGTCGAATGGAAATTGTCAAAAAATCGATTGGATCTTGCTATTGGTACTCAACGTCTGGTTCCCTAAACTGCTACTTTGAACCATATTAGTTATCCCCTCAAACTGAATTAATGTTTCACATAAACCTGAGGAGGCGGTACAAAATTGAGTATTCCTGTTTTTAGTTTTTTCAGAGTACATCAACTATAACTATCTGCATGTCGCCTCGTCGTTCGCATTCAATTCCTACTTACACTACTATTATTCAGCGGCGTATTTGCTCGATAAACGCTCAAAAGTGACCTTCAAAATCCAGCTTACATATTTTGATATTGTGGATTCATCCCCACCAGCCTCCGGGACTTGCCAATCAAGTGCTTTTTTACTCTGCATACATCATTGTTCATTGTAGTTCATCCACATAATCCTGTTTCTAATATGCCGCTAACCTTTCGCTTCACAGAAGCTCATTTTATTGTGGCCTCATTTGTAGTTTTCAAGTTCACAAGTCCTTCCCTTGCTGCTCTACAAGATTCGTTAAGCCTATGCTTTTTAACCAGTCATAAATATTTGTCCCACCGCTTCAATTCCTTTGGCAGTAGGATGGATCTGAGGTGTGATGCTTAGATTGAACAGTGATTCCCTTCTGTCAGATGGCGCGAAATGTGTACTGCAGAATGCTCGCGTTTCAGCGGATCACTAATCTGGGCCTAAATGATAAAGGAGAGATATGTAAAATTAGGTTTGTTAAGATTCCGTGATGATGTTCTTCAGTCTAATTAGGATTCACGGGCGATTCCGAACGCAGCTAACTTAAGTCCCAAGGTAGGTACTAAAGATGAATGGGGTCAGAGCGATTCACCCTCTTTAGTTTGTTTACATTTAGCTTATTCATACCAGGTTACTTTCGTCTAGCAGCTAATAATTTGCATGCTAACGTGACTAAACCAGAGAGTGCACCGCGAAGTACATAGGTGCAGTTAATGGTGCAGTATACGTTATCCGACAGATTGAGATCAAACCAGAGAGCACCTTCGCGTGTTACCAAACGGAGTGTTTCCAAAACTCCAACCAGCTAGATTTATTCATGGTATCTCACGAACCTCTGAGTCCTTTTATACATGTCTGTGCGATAACACCATGGTGAGTACTTTATAAATTGTTCCATCCGACGAGACTTGTCCAGCATCGCTTTGTTTACCCGTAAGACACCATTGTTCCACTTTTCCATCAGTAGTTTTGAAATTGGCTACTGTTTTAACTAACCACATCGCCATCCCCTAGGAAAGAATACAAAGAAGTGATGCATTTCTCGCTACATCTGTTCCCGGACAATTTGACGAAAAGAGAGGGGTAAATTAAACTTGTTCTTTACCACTGGGTAGTTCAGTTAACGAGCGGTTATTGAGACATTGAAGTGAGGCAAATCACCTTCGAAATTTAAATTAACACTCAATAAGGCAGCAGTTTTACAGAAAATGGAATAGTAAACATGCATTCAAACAAAGACAGCTCGAGTGGTTATACTCACCAGCTTACAGCAAAACGAGCGGTTGCCGAGCTCGTCAATGCGCCATTTCTAGTAGGTACGAAAGTAACGCTAGTGGCTTATCCCGCGGGGATCATCGGGGAAGAATGCACACACGATCTAGCCTCTCAAGCATTGTCCTCATACACAGTATCCGGGCCGACCACTTACTACACGGTGGCTGCACTGAATCGATCACTTTACTGGCAAACCGTGCCGGCATCCCACTCAGGAGTTTTAGAAAATTGACTTAAACACTGCAGACAAGATGTTTGCAGAATTGTGGAATTTGGCTTTCTGGTGTTTTGATATCTTTAAGACGAATTGGCCAGGACTCTAAGTAGGGTGACCCCAATGGCAAAATATCCGTTGGATCCATACATTAAGTGGACGATGTACAGTACTGGGCGTTTGAGCGCCCAAAGCATGCGCAGTCCGTTTAGGTAAAGCCTGTTCGTATTTACAACGGATTTCAAATCACAGAGTGACAGTACCCAGAGAACTTTCACGGATGGCGATGGGTGTAGCTGCTGGCTGGCCAGCTTGTAGACTCGGTCATTATCACCCTTTCCCTGGCTCATGAATACCGACTTGACCAGACTGATCGGAAGAGTGACCTCTGCTGACCACATGGAGAGGCGGTCAAGGTCACGCTAAAGCAGGTCGCAGTCGTCGGGCGCCTCAACTACCCTCCATACCTTAAGGTCATCTGCAAATAACGCGTAAAGTGAACTAAGAAGCTGAGGCAAATCGTTGATGTGGATCAGGAACAAAATGAGCCCAAAGACTGTGTCCTGTGGGACGCCTCTAGTCGATGAATAGAACTCGATCATCATCATCGTAATCATCATCATCATCATCATCATCATCATCATCATCATCATCATCATCATCATCATCATCATCATCATCATCATCATCATCATTATCATCAGCATCATCATCATTATCATCATCATCACCATCATCCATCATCATCATTATCATCATCCTCATCATCCTCATTATCATCATCATCATCATCATCCTCATCATCATCATCATCCTCATCATCATCATCATCATCATCATCATCATCATCATCATCATCATCATCATCATCATCATCATCATCATCATCATCATCATCATCATCATTATCATCATCAACACCATCATCCATCATCATCATTATCATCGTCATCATCATCATCATTGTCCTCATCATGAGTACTGATTACTGGAAGCGGCAAGAAGAGATAGCTCTGTTTAGCTACAACTAATATCACTCCGGGACAAAGACCCGTTATGTTAGGGTGCGCTGTATATATTATATATCGTCAAAGTTTTTGTCCAGTAGCTTATGAAGTACTGAAATGATTACCTTAAAACGTACAGCTAAAATCCTGCTACTCAAGAGTAATTAAAAATGAATGGCTTCTCCTAGTTTCAAATACTATGGATATACCGTCTAGCGAGAGGACGTCATCACCTCGCAGGCTAGCCACTGTCAGTGACAGTGGAAAATAGGTGGTGCTATATCCCAGTTAGCTAGCAAATTATGTAGCTCAGCCAACGTCCCTCATGACTCAGTAGCTTAAGTTGCTGGCTAGTTGGCATCTGCCTCTAGCGGTCCTGGGTTCGATGTCCAGTAGGGGACCGAGGAAATTCGCACCAATGACGAGCCCCAATAGGGCGAAACGCGTCTGGTTCTTTTCCGGACTAGGCTGTGCTATGTCGCTTGTGAACTACTGAGATGAATGCCTTAAAAATTACAACTGAAATCCTGCTACTCAAGATTAATCTCTTAAATCCCAACGCGGACTTTGCCTGAACTACATGCTGCGGCAGGTCGTTCCATACATTCACCACCCACCACTCGAAGCATAGTTGTTGTGCGACCCGCATCAAATCCGGTACGTCAAGCTTATACCGGTGTCCTCGTGTGATTCTTGGTGTACACAGATGAAGAAGCGGCCTCAATATGGGGTAATCACCCAGATGTAATATCCGGTGCGTCACGATGAGGTCAACCCGCTGTCGACGATAAGCTAGGGTGTAAAGCCCTAGTTTCTTACACCGGTCTTCGTGCGGCACACCTCGTAAATTGATAATCAGCGTGGTGGCTACATGCTGCACTCGCCCAATCTTTTCTGCCTCGTCGCGGCTAATAGGACATATTCAAGACAGCCATACTCTAGCACTGGTCTGATAATAGAAGAGAACAGGCGAGTGGCAATCTCTTCCGACCAAGTGTTGAAGCTGCGCCTGAGCGCCCAAAGCATACGAAGGCTGTTTTGTTAAGGCTTATTCGTGTTTCCTATAGATTTTATGTCGTAGCGTGACAGCACACCGAGGTCGCGCACCAAAGGCGCGGAATGCAACGGTTGACTTGCCACCGTGTAGGTTCGACAGTGATCACACTTACCCAACCTCATGAATCGCGACTCGACCGGGTTGATTGGGAGCTTGACCTCTGCAGACCAAGTGGAGAGGCGGTCGAGGTCCAGCTAGAGCGGGTCACAGTCTTTGGATATGCGGATTACTCTCCACACCTTCAAGTCATCTGCGAACAACGTACAAGGTGAATGGAGTAGCTAAGGCACATCGTTCACATCGATCAGAAACGAAATCGGCCCCGGTACAGCACCTTGGGGCACTCCACTGCTCAATGGATACCAGTCAGCAAGATGCTTGTCGACCTGGACCCTCCAGTTTCGATCAACAAGGACATTTTCGAGCCATTGGTGCAGGGAACCAACAACACCACACGCCCTTAGCCTGTCGAGGAGCACTGCATGATTCCCTTGGCAATAGCTTAACTGAAGTCAAGGTAAATGACGTGGACCGAATGTTTTGGTTCATCGCTTGCAAACATTCCCGCCCCATCAACATTAGATATGTGATGTACGAGCGACCTTTCAAGAAACCATGCTGTGCGGGCTTCAAGAGGTTTTTAGACTTGAGAAGCTGCAGAAGACTCTTCTTCATGATTTTCTCGAGCGTCTTTGCCAAAAGAGCTGTCAGGCACATCTGCCGGAAGTTGACCACTTTGTTTGGGTTACCACTTTTCGGCATTGGATTTACAAGTGAGCAATTCCTATCGCCCGGTAATAGTCAATTGGATAGTGAGCTGTTGAACAGCTCAGTTACAGAATGCGAAATGACGGCCTACAGGAACTTGAGGATCAGCGGGTGGATTCCATAAGGCACAGCAGGCCACATCACGTCAAGGAATGCCAGACGCTTGCGCAATTCTCCAATGCTGCTATACAGACTGTCTATTTGATTGCAATGATGATGATGATGGCGATGATGTATACTGAATACTGAATACTGGTTGCAAGTAAAGTTTGCTCCATTTAGCTGCAGCAATCCTCGCTTTTAAGCAGATACCCGTTTTGTTTTGCGCCGCGCAATTCATTTTGCGTTTTCAAAGTTTTCGTCAAGTTGCTTCTTAAATTCCGACACTGACTATGCCTCAACTACATGCTGCGCCAGGTCTTTCCTTACATTCACCGTTTGAAACAGCGTTTTGAGCGAACCGCTTCAAATCCGGTACGGCAAGCTTATACCGGTGTCCTCGTGGGTTGCTTGGTGTGCGCAGATGAAGCAGCGGTCTCAACATTGGTTGATCACCCAGAATCAATATCCGGTGCGTCACGATGAGGTCAACCCGCTGTCGACGACAAGCTAGGGTGTACAACCCTAGTTTCTTACACCGGTCATCGTACGGTGCACGTCCTAAGCTTAGAATCAGCGTGGTGGCTACATGCTGCACTCGATCAAGCATTGTTACCTCGCCCTGGGTAATAGGATAATACGCGGGAGAGCCATACTCTAGCATTGGTCGTATTATTGAGACGAAAAGGTGAGTGTCAATCTCTTCCGACCAAGTGTTGAAGCTGCGCCTGAGCGCCCAAAGCATACGAAGGCTGTTTTGATACAGCCTGTTCGTGTTGTACATGAACTTTAAGTCTTTTCGTGAGAGTACACCGAGGTCGCGCACGAAAAGCGCGGGATGCAACGGTTGACTTGCCACCGTGTAGGTTCGGCTGTGCTCACACTTACCCAGCCTCATGAATTGCGACTTGACCGGGTTGATTGGGAGGTTGGCCTCTGTAGACTACGTGGAGAGGCGGTCGAGGTCCTGCTGAAGCAAATCACAATCATTGGGTGGGCGGATTATTCTCAACACCTTCAAGTCATCTGCGAACGACGCACAAGGTGATTGGAGCGGCTGAGGCACATGGTTTACTTGGATTAGAAACAAAATCGGCCCCGGTACAGCATCTTGGCGCACTCCGCTGCTTGATGGATACCAGTCGGTTAAATGGTTGTCCACCTGGAACCTCCACTTTCGATCAACAAGGAAATTCCTAATCCATTGGTGCAGCGAACCCCCAACACCACACATTCTGAGCTGTCGAGGAGCATTGCATAATTTACCTTGTCAAAAGCCTAACTGAAGTCAATGTAAATGACGTAGACTGATTGGCCTTGATTCAGCACTTGCAACCATTTGCGCCTCGTCAACAGTAAGTTGGTGATGCACGAGCGACCTCTCATTAAACCATGCTGTGAGGGCGCCAATAGGCTTCACGACTCGAGAAACTGCAGAAGGCTCTTCTTCACAATCTTCTCGAGCTTCTTTTCCTAAACAGCGGTCAGGCAGATCGGCCGGTAGTTGTCCACTTTTCCTGGGTTACCACCTTTTGTTATTGACTTTATGACTGAGCATTTCCAGTCCCCCGGTAATAGTCCAGTGGATGATGATCTGTTGAACAGCTCATTAGAGAAGGCGTGATGATGGCCGTTAGGGACTTGAGAATCAGTGGGTGCATTCCCTCTGGCCCAGCAGATTTCGTTCCGTCAAGAGTTGCTAGAAGTTTGCGTGCATCCTAAATATTGCAGTCCAGGCTGTCAAGTTCAGCTAGAGCGGTACTCGTCGAACTCGTTACAGACACCTAGTCACTTGCAGATACATAGGCGAAATGCGCCGCCAATGCGGACGCACGATCTGTATTCGAGGTTAGCGGCTGTCCATCTGAGCCTTCTAACACTGGGACATTGGCTGCAGGCCTGAAGCGCCGCTTCATGTATGCGAAGATTCTCTTGGGAGCAGTTTTTGCGACGGTTGCAAGCTCCTCCTCGAAGCTTCTATGTATTTTTTGTTTTCGCGTTTTTGCAGAGATTTTGCTGTACCATGTATGTCTTGTAATCCTCATCAGAGCCAGATAACACGAATTTGTTCCATAGTCTGCGTCGTCGTCGGGCCAGTTTGCTGTACTGCTTGTCGAACC
>OX104060.1:40844992-40904225 GCA_944474145.2 Dicrocoelium dendriticum
CTTCTCATGAATAATACTGGTTACATGGGATGGCGAACTATTTTTGCGCCTTAAGTGGACAGAACCAGATAATGAGAAATACATTGCATTTCTTCGGGCTCTACCTCGGGGATTGGTCGCAGCGAACGAAACCAAATCTTACAATTCTGTGATCGTGGCCTTTTTTTGTGTGCTTTTAAATTGCCAGTGGGACATACATGACTGACAGCAACCTAGAGATCGTCTGAGAGAAATGGTTGAAAATCACGTCACTAGTCACCGAAAGCAAAATGAAGGCATATGGAGTTAGGAAAAACATAGCGCCTTCACATAAACAATCTTGACCCGGAGAATGAGACAGCGTACGTAGCTCTGAGCAATTAATATATATAGTTGATTCGTGAAAACAAGTTATCACACCGACCAGAGCTAGCGAAACAATGCCTTTCGAACCACAGCCTTATTTACAGACACGTGAGTGCACTTCGAAACTTGGTGGGTATACATACAACAAAAATGGCGGCCAACGCCTCATTGCCCAGTACTGGCCTAGTTACCAAGGGGTATTAGCCTCAATCCTTATACTTGCTTCTGTCCCCACACCATCGGTGTTTTCCAACATCAAAATTATAGCAAAAATGGTTCTGAAAAAGCTACCATCCTTGCATACACACAGTTTTCCTGGAGTGAATAACCTTCAACCTAAAGCACTGCAGGCAGCAGCCATTCACCTAGCCCAGCCACCTGCCGGATTTTTCCAGAGAAGTCCGTCTGATCCTACCAGTTACCGTCTGGTAACACTTCTATCTGCCCTTTCCAAAGTCATGGAAGCGACCATCGCTGACGTAATGATGGGCTACTTGGAAAACGTCGGCGATGCATCATTAGGATGGGTTGGTAATTTTCTCTGTGAACAGCAATTCTAGGTTAGTGACCGAACATTTCTGTCTGACCCTAATCGAGTGGAGTGCGACGACCTTGCGAGAGACAACACCTCAAAAATGTTACTTTTCCGGATAAGGTTAAAAGTTGGCCGGCGATCAAGAGAATGGACGACCACAAGATCCTCTAGGTACGACCTAGAGGGGACCTGGCATTCACTAGAATTCACTGCCATTCAATGTGGTCAAGTGACACGTTGTCCACATCCGCCATAGACACGCCTACCTCTAGATAATTGGGGCATATGACCTGCAGACAGGCCCTCAGGAACTGGACCTCGGTGTGCTGGTGCAGGATGACTTCGGTTATCCCAGACAGTCGGATTCCGTTTCGAAATTGGTAACCAGCACGTTGTTAGCTTGCGGATGGCATTCTCTATGACGCTCCATGCCTACGTGTGTTCCCACGTCGAATACGTAATCCAGACTTAGCACGCTTGGCTAAACCGTGACCTTGCAGCGCTCGAAACTCACCATGGTCGAGCAACAAAATGTGTCAAGAGATTTTGCAACCTTACGTACCAGCTGCGACGAAAACCACTCGGCGTGTTCAGTAGGCGCTACAGTTGGTTACGTGGAGACGTCATATTAGTCTACCAGATACGGAACGACCCTACTTACACATGTTGTCACCTACCGTAACTCATCCCGAATAACAACTTCACGGGCAATAGCCTGAAACCGAGTCAACAACACAGTCGGCTTTTCATTAAGGCTCGACGAACCTCAGCTCCTAGCGACTCAGTAATTCCGCCATAAGTAGCCATCGAACGTTTCGGTGCCTACGCTGTTAATTGCTAAACGACAGCCTGGACGTTAAAAATTCTATCCGACCGGACGCATTATCAGCACCATTTGCCAGTGGACCAGTTTAGATGTTATCACATTTGTGGAAGAGGATAAATATATTAACAAACATGTATTAGAACGATCATCTATGCTAGTGACGGATATGTTCAAAATGTCCGCCGGCGTTCTGCATGTAGTGCAGCAACCGCTTGATGCAGTTGGCGAGCGCTTTCTCTAGTGTATCCCTCGCGATCCCGCGACGTTCATTCACAATATTTTCTTTCAATTGGTCCAGCATACGCGGCTTTGTTTTGTACACTCGCCGCTTCAGATAGACCCATAGACAAAAGTCCATGGGCTTCAAATCTGGTACGCGAGCAGGTCACTCCATTAGTCCACCGCGTCCGATCCAATGGTGGCCAAATTTGTCAGTGAGGTAAGCACGCACCGTTTTAGCAGAATGTGCAGGTTCACCATTCTGCTGCCACCAACTGGTACTGCATGCCCCTTCGGCCTCCAACTGGGGAAGCACAAATGTCTGCAGCATTTCCAAGTACGACGATGCTAGGAAGCTAAGGCTTTAGTACTTCCAAACAACAACCTACCGGTCACGTTCCCGGAAAAGAAATATGGGCCCAAGATTTTCGGGCTTGTTAATCCAGTCCAAACCATCAGTTTCATATTGTGGTGCATACGTGATGCGGTAAATCTTCGTGGCTTGCTGGTAGCACAAGAGTACTATTTCATTTTTTCATGCAGATGAAACAATGCTCCATCTGTAAAGATAACAGAACCAATATCCCCGTGATCGAGAAACCAGCGGCAAAATTCATGCCGCTTCTCCGGATCGCATGGATTCAAAACCTGCACGTGTAGTGCACTGAATCTCCGAAAGTGTTGTTCCCGTAATATCCGGTGTACCGCATATCGGGTCGTGTCACAGTGCTGTGCCATCCGACGAATGCTGAGATCGGGACTTTTGACACTACACTGATTGCAGCGCAAGCTGAACAGTCGTCCGTGGTGATGTGAGGCGGTCCGGTTCTCTTCGTGTCACACACAGTCCCAGTTTGCTCGAACTTCTTCACGAATTTGAGCACGTACCGGATGGTGACGTGGCCGCATTCATGCGTTCATTGCATTATGTTTTCTTGAAGCTGATGCGGCGTTTACACCGCATTCACCGTACCGCCGCATATCAACGTGCGCCGAGTAACAGACACGTTGCGTGACCCCGACTGCTTTGTCTGCTCGTGCCCAATTACCTGTGATTAAATAACATTGACAAGAGTTGCAATGCCGAACCTCACCCTCCGTTGAGGTGCCAACACGTGCGCACATTCACGCCGCAGTCTTGGTTGCTCAGGCCGATTTCGCTGCCTAGCCACCGAAACACACACAGATAACTGTCAATCGCCCCAACGCCTACAGTTGACCAGGGCCTTCAGCACTCAGCGCGAAGTTAGCTGACAGCTAACGAACGCCGGAACCCCGTTGTCGCTGTCTGTACTCATCTCGCTCGATGATCAAAACGGCCTCATGTCAGTGCGTCTTTACCAGGTTCTGCCTACACTTAGCTGAGCTCTGCACTAAATGACTTATCTGCCGAGAATTCCCTACGTCCTCACCATCAAGGTGTGAGAGAAATTCATGTCTCTGCACGCGCAATAGTAATTTGCGATTTTTGCTAAACATTGGATGGCGATTGGATGCTGGGGATAACAGTCGTAAATGACCGGCGTTCACCATATGCGAGCCACGGTAGGTAAATGAACGCGATCATCGGCCTTGTTCCGTCACATTTACTGTACTATTTTGCCTGACACGCCTGTTGCCAGCTTATTTTCTCCTTGTAGCTTGGTACACTTTTCTTTCTTTTCAACTTTCGGTTAAAGTTTTGCTATTTACTAAAATTATCTGGTGCCAGTGTTTTATCTCTCGTATTTTCCCATGGACCGCATAGACGCATACGTTTGTTGGTTGTTGCTGGTTTCCCTATGGCTTTCGCGACAGTCACACAGGTAAATAATGTCTCTTACAGCACTTGTTTGTAAGATTTACTATATATTTTCACTAGACTGAGATGGATGGCGAAAATTTCAGTTTCGGCCATATTTTCCGTGCTCCTTCAATCATGAGTTTCTGAAATTAACCTTTATATGCTGGTTTTTCAATCACCGTCATTGACAAATCTTCAAAACATACGTTTACTCACTATGTATTTACCGGCAAGGGAAATTCGTATTTATGAAGCTAATACAGAAATCTAATGTAACATCCATGTCAACGTGGGTGTATCTACTGGACAATTAGTTGCTGTAATCTACAGATCGCTTGGACGTTTTGAGTTAACGCGTTCCCACCGGATCAACAATGAAAAAAGCCGGAACTGGCAATCAACTAAAAACAACAGATATACAGCACCTCAATAATCTATGCTTGGGGCACAGAGGTTTCAACAACGGCAATAGCCAAAATAGCCAACAAGTTTGGCTCCAAGAAACACGGGGGGAATCTATTTGTCTCACAGCTTTGTGACTTAAGAACAGGCCTATTGGACCAGTCAGAGAGAAAGGAGATTACCCTAAGCCGTGGGTGTGAGAATCTGTACATTACGCACAGTGATGGCCTTTGTGTCAAGTCTATACAGTGGAGAAACAAACAGTAGGACTATCAAACCAAATGGTTTTCGTGTGTGTGACATTCACTCAGAACAACATTGCAATATTGTCACGTCACATGCGGGGCGAGGTAATGTGTGCACAGTGGATAGATTGAAACATCTTTGTGTACCGTTAACACATTGGGCGTTACTACGTAAAACGGTTGCGACGTTTGCATCGAAGTAAGAAGAATAGGTCATCCACCTTCAAAAAAATAAACCTAATTAACCCAACACCGGTAATCCAATGTAATAAAATAAGGTTTTTGGCCAAGGAAGAATTGGGTACATGGTAGAGGGAATCACAGCCAGGGGATCATTGAACGGGATGAAGGTATCACAGTATAGGACATTTAGGATTATTCTACCCTTTCTATCGCATTTGATGCAATTACTAAGGCTCTTGACTCTCATTTATCCGTCCCGCTGTCTGCACAACTTATTGATGTTATTTGTACACATGATTATCTTGGTTACAACCATGCTTTCCATGGAAGCTAAAGCAATAACTAACGTGAAATATTTTGAATTCCTACTTCAAAATTTTTCACTATAGATACAAATGTGGTCACAACGAACAATCACCTGAACACCAAAGTATTTCCCTCTAATGTCAGAAGAAAGCGCAGGTTCGTTTCTTCCGATTGATGATAAACAACCAGTTGCCCATCGTCAAAGTTTTGCGGTTTCATTTCGAAGCCCACAAGAAAGGATTCTGATGCACCAGAAGAGGATTTATCTTCTAGCTCGCCGACCACTGACTTTCGTCCAGATCCGGGGAATACGAACTGCAAATACCCGCCTTCTTCAATTTTCGGAAACTTGTATCCATCGTTGGCTGTGGAAAGTGTGTAGACATACGTACATTGCCTCAATAAAATAAGGAACATCACAAAATTTTGCAGACACACACATAGTGAATGTAGTTTACTACTTGCACGGCATGCTAGACGCTACTCCCTTAAGTCCCACTATTGTGAACCGAAATTCGTCGATCCCGATAACACTAGAAGATGCAATTTTGTCTAGAATAACTACCGTTTGGTATAGATTGTAAAAACTGCTACCTGAAAGTTTAACTCATCTAGCTTTATTTGTCTCAATAACTGCTCCCACCCGAAAGTTTACTCTGTCCTGGACACATAGGATATACGCCACTACTTTTACTAAGGGAAATCTTTTGTTCAGCGTGTTCACTCTGGTCAGCTTCCCTATTGCAAACTATTTTCTGTGCAGATATTAACCCAGTAAGCATGTTGCGCCCAAACTCTTCGGAAGCTGAACTTTACTACTAAGCTGCTTGTCTATATCCGGGTGGTTATTATCAGCTTCCTACCCCAGGCAATCCTCCAATCCGAAGTCAAGCATGTACTGGTGTCATCCCATGAAAAATACTTGTTGCCTTACCGTTTCTGACTTGGGACAGTTACGAGAGCCAGGCAATTAGTTTCAGGGTACGCAATACACAGATCAGTTGCAGATGAATTGTCAAGAAAATCGTGAAATCCAATAAATTCCGAACACTGCTCAGTGATTTCAACTCATTGAACCCTATATCAGCAGTCCAGCAGAGCTCTTACGTCATATGGGTCGCCATACTCTGACTAAGTATGGAACTCAGTCGATGCCATTGGAGGGCAATGATTTCCTATGATCATACTTATGGTTTAACGCAACACCAGCGTCTTGAGCGATTGTGTGCTGCATTTAGAGATGATGTGCCTTCAAGAATCACCGTGTTTAAGCTGCTTGTGGAATTCAAGCTTGGCTGGCGGTCCCTGGATGAGGAAGCACGGTGTGGTCGAAATTTGGAGGACACCACCGCGGAGCACATCATTGTTGTGCAAGCGATGCTGGAGGAAGACGCGTGGGTGACCGTAGTACAACGGTGAAAAGCCATCCGGATCACACCGGGATAAATCCACACTATCCCAAATGAGAAACTTGGCCTCAGAAAGATTTACGCACTTTGAGCACCCAATCAGCTCAGGGAGGACCAGAAAGCAACTCGCGTGAATTGGTGCCAGACCATGTTTTAAGGTTCGATGTTGGACGTCTTAATGTTGTTTTAGAGATCCTCATTGGTGATCAGACGGTGTACAGTTTCGACCCAGAGACAGAGCAACAATCGGCTCAGTAGACGGCCGTTGCTGGGGTGCCGGCAGTGCCGGCTGTGAGCGCACTGCAAGCAAGCAGATAGTAGCGGTGATTATACCAATACCAGTCAGGTAGCTACTGTACCGCTCCTACAGCAAGGCACAGTTACCGGAGACTTGTATGCCACCAACGTTTTTCCACAAATGCTGCAAGCTGTAGACAGGCATCGTCCAAAGCCACTGGCATGAGAGAGTTTGCTGTATCAGGACAACGCACGTGCATACAGGTCTCATATCATCGTAGATTTGCTGCCTAGAGAACGCATCTAGGTGGTTATTCACCCAATCTACAGTCCAAACTTGGCTCTGTGTGACTTATGTGTTCCCAGGTATCAAGCGCATGAAGCGTGGCATCCGCTACGAGTTGCCAGAAGCTGCAGTAGCGGTTTTTACTGAGCTGTTTGATTGGTTACCTGCTTCAACACGGTCAAGCTGCTTTTCCAAATGGATTTTAGGCATAGAACTGTGTATGATTGCTGGCGGAGAGTGTTTTGAGAAATGGTAGCGCTTATTTCGTTAAAAAAATAAAAGATTTTGTACAGCCGGAAACTTGTTGCTCTACCCTGGTAGGTCAGTATATCTTCATGCGTCCAGCTTACTTATTCAACGATTACATTACAATCAACCATAGGCTCTGACTGGATGAAATACAGAAAACGTTACGTATGGTATTCCCTTGAGATATGGTGTGAACCGAACGATGAGGCGACTACCTTGTAAATAAAACATCAGCATCACATCTGTTTTGAGCCTGGAAAAGCTGTTAGATTCTAACTTACAAATGTCCGTATACAACGGTATACTTGTTGTCGCAATTAACCAAACCTTAGGCATTTCGATCACTGGGACACCAACTGAAGGGTAAGGGAATTGCGTTTCGCCCAATCAAAAACACTGCCATCCAGTACGCGTTTTGGACCCGATGGTTATAGAGGTAGATGACCTAACAATCATCCCAATTGTCCCCGATTCGATGCCTGCTATCTCTACCTGATGAGAACACACAAAAGCTTAGGAACGCGCAGTGGAGTACAGTGTTTTCGGGGGGGGGGGGGGGGAAGCACCCAACACCACAAATATGTCATCAACATAGCAGCGGTAAAGGTACAACTTGCGCTTTTTGAGTTTAAACTCTCCATGAGAATATTTGATAGGATCGGCCCAAGTTAGATACTCATTACCACTCCAGCCCGCTGACTGTATATTCGTTAAGTATAAATCGCGCATTAAACCTGCATCTGGGCAAAAGTTCTTTTACGGTCGCGATGAGTATGTGGATATGCTTCTCGTTCTGATCAGGATTTGCACAGATGTGATTTATTGTTTAAAATATCGGCGCGGTTGTGAACAATGAGGTGAAGTCCAGAAAACACATTGTCAGACCTGAAGCGTTAACATCATTTTCTGTACCTACAAATCCAAAGCTATTGTTCAAACTGTGCGCTGCTAGTGCTTTTGGATGGGCTCAAGTATTTCAAGTAGCCACCGTGCAGTGGACTGGTACGGTGAGTCCCTCATATCCAAAATTTTTTCGTTATCCTTAACTAACCAAAGCAATGGCTCAACCGAGCTGTGGTGACATGTAACCAGGAAATTTTATACTTTCTATCCCACGGTCCAGCTTACTAAAACCATTAACTCGCTCGTCTCCGAATACTCCTACATCATTTACGGTCGTCTGAAGGTAAGAGAGAGAAAAGCTTAAGCAAAAGTTTGTCCCGTAACAATTCTAACCCGAACTACTTGGAGCTTGCCCAACAATATCTTATGAAGGCTAATGCATGATTTGACACTGCTGTACAACTGGGTTAAATAATAGAGAGTACGGTGTACTTGGGTTAAACTTGCAGCACTGTGTAACTCAGAAAATTAGCGAATAAGTCAATGCGTTGGTTTCACCAGAGTTCAGGAAGGCGATACACCATAATATTCAAGCAATCAGACATACGATTCTGTGGAATAGGCTGCCAAACAATGTAATCATACATGATAACGTTGCAAACGTTCGTAACAAATTCTAAACTTTCCTTGATCCAAGGGAGATATTGACCACATTGTCGTAGTGAATTTCGTTGCGTAAGTTATTTCATTGCGGACCAAAAGTATCAAGCATGTAGTTCCATGAACAATGAATGTTTACTGAACATGAAGCACTGCTTTACAAGGCCCGTTTGGGTGGTCTGGCGGGTTATCGAAAAACATGACTGAAAATCTGCAGTTAGTAGTTTTATTGTCAAAGAGAATGAATTTGTCGCTTTTTGGCAGCAGCCCTGCAGTCCGTATTGTTTCGCAGATCCGATAGTCGGCAAGTCCAACGTATTTCCCGGGAGTAGGATGGAGAGTAGTGCCCAGTAACAAAATGTAAATGGAGAAAGTTGTAAAGGGAAAGTTGAAGATACGCATACAAGATGCGCTTCCTTGGCTGTTGTTGGATAGCTATCGATGTGGTGCAGTACTATTCATAGAGACCGAGGAATACCAGACATTGTGTGAATTAGAAAAGCACGAATATACTGACATGACACTGAGGTCTAGCACCCCCCTTTGACTGGTGAGATAAAAATAATGGTTAGGAAGTAAATTTCAGACATTTACTCTACTCCTTTATCCCTACATATTACAATATGACAGGCGCACAATACTCTTATGAGTCTCCCATCACAAAGACATTTTGAACACACAAAACATCAGCATTTCCATCCTCAGTTTCTGACTCCTAGCCCTTCACTAAAACCCATCCCGGCGAATCCCATGATGAAACCACGATATATAACGGGTAGAAAATTTGACACTTAACAACTTCACTAGGGCCGTCGAGATAAAGATAGCAAAACCGTGTACTGCGTTCGAATGCATGATGGTGCATTCAGTGACGATATAGCGGGAGGATGGATGGGCTAAGGCACGCCCCACATACTGACTCTGCAACAGCAGGCCTGAGTCTTCAAGCAACGCCCAGTATTTCTTCTCCGCTTACTGTCCAAGGTCATGGAATCCATGGTTGCCGATGCTTTGGTGTGTTATCCGGAAAATTGCAACAATATTGCTGCCGAGCAATACAGCTTCCGTCGACAGCGATCACGTAGCACGATTTTACCAATCGTACGGAGTAGTTAGACCGAGTCCGCTGACGCTAAGGAGGGGGATGACGTGATCTACTTAGATTTCTTAAAGGCGTGCGATCGTTAGGACCAACGGATTCTCCTCTATAAGCTGCAAAATTACGGGGTCGGTGATCCTCTCTTGAGCACCATCGACAGCTTTCTCGTGCGACGATATTAATAGTTAGCTCTTTATCGGACCGCATACAAATCGAACTTGATGTGTCACAAGACTCAGTTCTAAGACCATGATTGCTTTTGGTATTGACTACTGAAATTATACAGACAAACGCTTCAAATTTCTTCCTTTTTTTCTGATTAGATTAAGAGTTGGCGCCAGATTCGGGCGGATGCCTGCTGCTGAAATTCAACGTGACCAATTACAGGGTACTATCCATACGACATCGGAGTACCTATTTTTACAACCTAGGAACGCAAGTACTGCAGCGAGGTTCCGTCGAACGCGTCCTAGGCGTACTGGTTCAGGATAGTTTTGCTTGTTCCGAGAAATTAGAAGAGGAATCAAAAACCGGTAACCAACACGTCTGCCTATTACGACGGAGGTTCTGACAACTGGACACCTCTATTTTCAAACAGATACTCAGTGTGTAGGTTTGCCTTTATGTCGAATACGCAATTAAAGCCTAACAGGCATGGCTGAAGCACGACCTTACTGCACTGCATCATCCTCAACTTCAGGCTTCCAAATACGTCACTGGAATGCGCTACCTTCCGTACGAGCAGAGACTGAAATATTTAGTAGTATTCAGCGGGTGGTATCGCCAACTATGAGCCGACTTGATTATGGCATACTTGCTTGTATACAGTCTATACTGCAACTAAGCAGCAACACCAAACTTAGAGACCATTCCTAGAAATTCGCAGAACAGAACAGCTGTTTAGTGTGCCGTAGAAATTTCGTCTCCATTCACGTGCATCATGCATGAAACGCTTTCCCTGTAAAAATTCTTTCAATACCTACACAGTCCATATATAAAATTCGCATCTATGACGCACTCATCCACTTACATTTTGCTACTTGACACTGAATCTGTAAACTAATTCGGAAAATACCTCGGATTTATTAGTTGTCGCTTATTGAGGCTATGAAAATACTCAGTGCAGAATTACTGCATCAAAACGACAATTTCATTGTTTTGACAATAAAATACTAACCGGTGGTTTCCATTAATATCTTTCGGTAACCCGCCGGACCACCCAACAGTGGTTATAAAGCAGTACTTCTTAACCCGTATAAAGTCATTGTTCATTCTTCATAGCATGGACACATATGTAAAAAATATCCTGTGTTCATTCTAATACATTTAGCACCTGGTTATTTTTATTACGCTTATTATTTTTACTTTTTACTTTCCAACTAAGGTAGCAATGTGTCGGTTGAGCAAGATCGTGGGCAAATGAGTGCACAGTTTAATAATTGATCATTTTGCTGAAAGTAACTTTCTTCTCTTGGAAGTGACCGAACGACCATCGTTGTGAGGCGGCGCCAGGAATCGCCACAAATAACAATCGATTTTGCGTTCGAGCTGTTACTTATTGACGGCTTCCGGTAGATATATTTTTGCTTGTTTTAGCATAAGTAAAAGTTAATGAGACGTAACCTGATATACGAGTCTGAAAGCGCCATTATCCGGTTTGAAAATTTTAGACGATACAAAGTAAGATACGTACGACAGTTACGAGTGGGCGTCGAGTTACTACTGTTTCCCGATGGTTAGCTTAAATGGTTAACATCATGAAACTTCTCTCAGTTAATCTACCGTGGCTGCAGTTGACATTGACCGAACGATCCTTTCAAACGGTGGAGTATGGCGCCATGTCCACCTTTACTTGCTGCATGACTAATCAATTAGAAAAAACTAGCTACTTGGGCCGTTGTCGAAAATTTGGTAATCCAGCCTCCTTTACTGTAATGACTGCGCCCTAGGGTGGTTATTTCAGCTGCCCGAAAGCACTGGTTAGGTAAGCTAGGTCATCGCCTTACTTAATTATACCCGAATATGGCCAGATTAAAGCGAATATAATGACTGCAAACTATGAGGCTACACTCAAGTGTTCGTGATGTCACAGACCGACGGCAGCCTCTCGCTATAAGCCTTGGCTGTCGAAAAAATCCAGCTGGTGCACACTGCACTACAAACCGACAGTTGTCCACTGATATACCGGTCGCAAAGGAGAGGATGTGGTACATCATGCCAACACTTTACGTCAGCAATCAGAAACAAACTTGTGGATCTGGGTGATCGTAGCCCCTATTTCATCGGTAATGATTGGCTAAGAGCGATGCTGAAAAGTGTTGGCTCGACAGCTTACCTCATGTTTGTAAGTGAGGACTGCGACCACGGGATTGAGTGAAAGCTTTGGGCCAAAGTGGAAGTTGAAAGGACAATAGTTGGGAAAAGTCTATAGATACGTTATCATTCAACAATTGATGCCTGCTCATTAGCAGGTGCCAATGTTTGTTCCAATCTTCGCAAATAATACTGCAACATTTAATTAGCGTTGACTGCACTTCACATGCGTAATAAATCATAGAAGGAGTTTCAGATGAATAGTGGAGAAAATTCGTTTGGTTAAATAATAATAATAATACTATTTCGTTTTAATTGAGAGACAACGTCCATAGTTGGCACAAACTATGTATGCACAGGTAGACCATGCCTTTGTATGAGCAATATTAATTTTTGGCGGATAAAAAATGACGGTATATTCTTCGTCGGTGAGAGGTATAGATCAACTGAATATTACAACTTTTGATCTACAACAGAATTGCAGGGAGCAGTTGTATTTTTGGTAATTCCAAAGCAGTTCTCCAATTATGTTTTGACGGACATGGCTAATTAATCGGTCAAATCTTTCAGGCTGATTGGCTGCCAAAAAATAAAAAGTATCGAATAATCCAAATATATGAGGGATGTATTAGAGCCATCCGTTGAACCGTCTCCTGAGGACCTGCTTTCATGAGGGTTATTCTCTCGATGGATTTCACCCGCACTTCCATGCCCCATCTGGCCGTGTGCCAGTGTGGCTTTTAAAGCAGCTAAGCCATCACCATGTGACTCATCTTTAGGGCCATTTCTGTGTGTATACAGTGTGGACAGTCATGCGAGCTAGCCCGTACCACCAAGCGGCTTTTTTGAGTCAAGCACTTTCTTCTCATCAAGCATGATTAAGACGATAATTGTAATGTTTAACAACAGGCCGCATCATTTGTAGTGAAGTACTGATATTTGTTCCCATAGATGTGTTGTTTTTGTGCTAATTTATCTATTTCAAATAAAAGAATGGACTGCCCCACTTAAATAAGGTGAATCCCACAGACAGTCTGAAATTAGGTTGAGTAGACAGATATGTAAGTGCATGTAAGTGAAGAAATCCTATACACTTACAACAAACGTAATTGAAATCAATGGCTTAAATGCTCCTACAGGAGTAACTTGCAGTAATCTCTGAGAGGTTTCGTCGTACCTATATTCAGGTGGACATCACATATCCGAGAAAACACTGAAGAGCCTTTGTTTGTGGTGCAGCACACGCCGAGCATATAACACGAGACAAGTGGCGCAAGCCACTAGCAGTCATGGGTTCGATCCTCCGTAGAGGACCGAAGGATGTGCACCACTGACGAGCCCCAATAAAGCGAAACGGCCGTCTGGTGCTTTTCCGGATAGGTAGTTGACTTATCTGGATTGTCGGCTGACTGCGACGAACAAAAAAGAACACTGTTTAATTCAAAATAAACTTAGGTCGTTCCAATTATTGGAAACGTTATGCTCGGGAACTGAAATGATTGCATATTTTATTTGTTGCCCGTGAGTCGCTAAGTCCCGGATTCCACTCCTGGCCACGACTAACCCTACATGATTACTTTAACTAATAACTAGACTGATCTAGTGGTTTAGTTTTCGGAACGAGCAAACTCAAACTATCTACTGACCGTACCTTTCGCCACGCTGCGGTTGCTCAACCCTTTTCATTGTCTCCAATCCTTGGTGATTCGCACCGATTGTCGCGCAGCTTGTAACCAGTGTCTAATGCTGCCTATGGGCGAGTGATGAGAGAAACCGCTATGGTAGATTATTGGCTGTCGATTGGCGCAGTTCAGTTCCCCTACTTTGCAGGTGCGGAACGTGAAGTGATCAAGACTGGTTTCAACCGCGATCTAATCTAGTAAACATCCGTTACCGGTATAAGCTAGCTTGAAAAATTACCATTTATTGATTGGTCGTTGGGTAATTTTACAGTAAATGCTGCGAAAATCCGCTGTAGCAAGAATACTGTATCTCAAACTGTCTGGAAAATTCATAGTCATAATTTCAGAATACGAGTTTTTGAGTGTCCACTAAACAGAGTGCTTACTTACTTCAATAAGCGGATCGTGATTACTATCATTGTTAACGCAAACCGAAGGAATTGTAAGCTCTAGATCGTGCTGATCCCTACTTCCTACCATGAGCAACCCGAGTTGCTTCTGAACCCTTCCTACGAAAGTTTTATGCTTCATTGATGAATCGAATAATTGCCTACCGATCAAAATGTTCAATTCATTTATAATTCAGAAAAGGTTTATGAGTCTTGTGGCAAAAGCCATAATCTATACTTGTTCTTCATTCTCATTTGGAACGCTGCGCTAGAATTTACTGCTGCGAGACTTTTCATTTGGTCGCAGACGTTTAGGCCACAATGTGTTGGGTTTCCCCTGACCTCTCTACAAATCCATCCGATTTTTGAAGTGCTACTGCAATGCTTCTTACGAATTCGCCGGTACGCATAAAAACACTTGATATCCATCTCGATTGACTATTTTTTCGTAGCATCCCTGATGAAATGTACAGTGACTAGCAACAAGAGTTTATCACAAGCATTCCACTACATGGCTAGGCAACATCACCCTTCAAATTTTGTGCAATAAAAACCACTTATGTTAGACATTCAGCCTACACGCGACGAGCACAAGATTCGCGAGACTCTGGTAAACGGGACATTAGAGAACAGCGGTCTTGTAACACTATACTTTTACTTATGTGCTTCCGGCGTATTAGGTAAAGGAACACACGGAATTAACGTGCGCGGTCGCATATTATGTTACCTCGCAGAGGTAGCTAAGGTGTGTTTTTACCAATGGCTTCTGTAAGGCTTTCAGACAATATTCCTTTGGAATTTTGGCAACCCAAGCCCATAAGTGGTGGAATCCAACGCTCTACAATTCAGAAAGTTACCATAATTTATTAGATGAAGGACTAGAGAGCACAAAGCCATATCTAACGCCGCTTAACAGAAGTACACTGCTTATACTTCTCCAGTTTAACCACTGTGTTGCATTCTTAATTTAGGGTGTGGTAACCCGCATAAAATGTCTCGATAACTTGATGGGGGTATCATGTCAGATTGAACGAACGGGTCGACCGAGCGAGCCACCCAGCCAATTTGAGGCGGATGTAACTGATTTGATTGCTGGACATGGATTGGCCAATATTTATATGAGTTAATCACCGTTTGTTTAACTGAAGCAAAGGAGGAACCGCATCGACCCAGGAGAGTTGTTAGTTACGCTTGAACGTGTAGCTTATATGGAGTGGTTGGGGTTGCTAAATGTGCTGCAATTTTCGCCGGGTTGTCTTTGCCGAATAAACGCTTGTTTCTGAAGGACTGAGTTCTGCAACAGATAAGACCTTTGGCCGCAGCATTAATCCACCATTTCGTAAAGAGAACTGCTGATTTTTCCAAAATAATTCCTTGTATGGACTAGCAGTAGCAGTCACTCAGTCCTAAATGCATGGACTATATCTTGAAACTTACCTGCTCTTTACACTCGCAATATACTCAGGGACCATGACATGTTTCTGAAGGTACTGGAAGGGCAGTCGGCGAGCACGTAGCAATTTTAAAGGGCCTTAGTGAACAGTAGGTTGGTACCGAGTAATAACATTGCACTATTATTCCAGTTCTTAGGGTAGTATCCATGCAGAAGTCGCAACTGTTTGCCCATTAGGCCTGTTTCCTCTTAACATCAAAGGCAACGAAGCTATGGTTGTCAGGGAACTAATTGGCTGCGTGAAGACAAGAAGAGCCGTGGTGCATGGGTAGCATGGACTTCTCCGTCAACGGGCTCCAAATGAATGGAAGTAGGTACCCAGTTCTTGGGCGAACTTGCATGTTCCTCCAACGCCACCCAATACAAGTTACTGTTATTAGATACTTATTCCATTCACTTCAGCACGAAGTTGACCTGACCTACTGCTTGGTTCTTGGATCCAGCCTACCCATTTACTGCCCTTAGTGACATCCAACTTGCAGTATATTGCTATTATCGTTTTCACTGATGAGCTAAAGAGGTGGTGAGCGGATGTTAATTAAAGCTAATGTAGCTAATGCGTTGTTTATTTGTTTCTAAAGTAAGCTACTACTAGTTCATTGAGCTTGCTTGACCTACCGGTTTGCCAGACGGTAGCAGATGTACAATAACTGTATCAGAGTTCTGGCCTTCTAGCTCTCTACAAGCATCCGTCTCAATTGCCAAAGAGGCACCCTGTAGTCTTCTTGTTTGCATCTTCCGTCTTCTGGTCTCTTGCATCTGTTCCATATTAACGAATCAGTTTTTACAAGCCGTTTAAATCAATAACTCTGCAGGTACCTACTGAAAGCTGCAAATTCAAGCAATAACTTCGTGATAATTCATTCGACCAAAAATGCCTAAAACACATTGTTAATCTCTCGAATTTCCCACCTCCGAATCTCATTGCTCTATAGCTGTCGAGTATGTGCACTGTCTATAATGCCACTTTCCCTCGCAACGAGACTGAACCTTCACGTATTGTGACGGTTTGTGTACCTCTTTGACCCATTGAGCCATACTGGGTGGTGCCTCCGGGCAACTTGAGAGCTACTCCTACCAGGTTGGTCAATAGTTAGAGGTCAGACAAATTCAGTCTGCTGGTCCTCCAGGTTTTGGGTTTGAGATGGCATGGCGTCCATGTCTGTAAAATTAAATCCTTGCCACCTCCCCAATGCCTTGCGGACAGGCTTTTGAGCCAATGACTTTGGATTAGGACCCTAATTATCCTCCTGTCTTGGCCTGCGCGCCCTGGCAGTATCTCAGCCCACATACAACCATGAGTTTTTCTTCAACATAAACTTCATCCTGCACCGGCCGTCGCGCAGATTATCAACGGTCGCTTTATTTGCTGCATACAACAGAACGAATAAGCAAAAATATGCTACATCTGGAGCCTCCCTTCCTTTATTCCACCTGTTTCTCTTACTCCCATCCCGACCCCCATTACTAACCTTCCTTCTATAATTCCCAGCTTAACTAACAGCAACCGAAGTACCACTGGAGTAGAACCATCTGCAGCCACCTTCTCGCGACACGCACCGGACGCCTATCAGCAACAGTCCCTTATAAGGCCACGCTATCCCATTTCCATCGCGACGTCCAACGTTCGCACTCTGAGACAAATAGGTCAACATTTTGCACTCGCATGCACCTTAGATACACTAGGTATTGATGTGTGCTGTGTGTGTGAAACTAAGAGCAGTGACCCTAATGGAGGTTGTTGAATTAACTGCGCCCGGCTTAGCCTTTCGTTATTGGTTGCACGCATCCGGAGACGCCGATGCAGCACTCACGGGTCAAGCTGGTGTAGGTATCATTCTAAGCTCCGAGGCTGAGCCATCGTTGGTTGATTGGATTCCGGTGAACAGCCATTTATGTGTAGCTCGTTTGACGACCTCCACTAAGGTTTATTCACGAATTAGTACAAAACGCTGTTTGTTTGTGGTTTCCACCTATGCTCCCACCGACTGCAGTCCTAGTGCTGTAAAGATTTTCCAGCACGAAGTGAACACGCTACTACGCAGTACTACTAGTTCAGATATTATAGTACTTGCAGGGGATATGAACGCACAAGTAGGGCATCTGAGCTCTTCAGAAGCCCAGCTGGGTGGTAATTTTCGGCTTATTTCCGAACGGACAGACCACGGAAAGCCTTTGCTACAACTGTGTGCGGAGCACCAGTTGTTTCTTAGTAGCACTGCTTTTAGACACAGTGGGCGCCGAATTGCCACTTAGCATCCTCCTGTAGCTGACCAGCGTTGGACCCAAATTGACCACATAGCCATAAGTTACAGGTGGCGTGGTTCCATCCTGGATTGCCGCTCGTACTGGAGTACCTGTGTCAGCTCTGAGCATGTCTTGGTACGCTGTCGTTTCTCCATGAAATTTACCGGGAGGCGCAGCAAGCTTTTCCCCCGATTGGCAACAGGTAAATTGTCTCAGCCCTCGGTCAGGCAAGCTCATCAAGACGTACTGCATTCCTAACTTTTGGTGTCTTGTTCTAACGACATTGAACCTCAATGAAATAGGAGCTCTTCCGCCATGCACGACGCAGGAGCATCTGCTTGTGACACTATTGATGGTCACCGCAACAGTCACAGGATATCCGGGAGGTCGGTGAACCTGTTGGAATCCAGAAGAAATCTCCCGGCTGGCTCTGAGCACAATGTGAACAGACGGGCTATTAGGCGCGAGCTAAGGTGGAGCCTGCGTGCTGACAAGGAAGCCCGGTGCACCATTCGGGCTCAAGAAATAGAAGAGATAGGCGTAGTAGGCAATTAACATAACCTCTCTTAGCGAATCCGCGCCATTTGTCCCAGGAAACCAGGCGTCAGTGAGACAATCAGAGACAGTGCGGGTGGGCTGATACATGATAAGGAGCGCCCTATGGCTCGTTAGACTGAACACTTTCAAAATCAGTTCAGTTGGCCCTCTGCTCCCGGGCTTCTTCTTACTCAGTTGATGCGAGACCAGCCATGGACGGTTAGTTTAGAGCCTCCGTCGGAGGCCGAGGTCCGAAAGGCGATCACAGCCCTCAAGCGTTTTCGCGCCGCTGGCCCGAATTCCCTCTCACCTGCATTATTTAAGGATGGAGGTGAGGTCCTCAGCAAAGCACTGACTTCCATATTCGAACGTATCTGGCAGGAAAAAGTGTCCCGGTTAATTGGAGCGAATCGATTATGGTGACAATACACAAGAGAGGCAGCTGCACAGACTGTTCTAACCACAGAGCTGTTAGCCTAACACCAGTTATGACAAAATTACTGGTCTCAATTCTTGTTCGTCGACTCACTGTGGAACGGAAATCTCGGATTAGGGAAGAGCAGGCCGGTTTCCGCCCAGGACGTGGCTGTATGGACCAAATATTCACTTTGCGGCAGGTGCTAGAGCATCGCCACGCATACCGCAGACCGGCAGTAGCTGTGTTCTTCGACTTCAAGAGCGCGTTCGATTCTGTCCATCGATCGATTCTTTACGAATTACTTACACAGAAAGGTGTTCCCAAGCAATATGTGAACATCCTTCGTGCTGTATACTTGAACACTATAGGCCTCGTCAGGGTTTACGGTGGCCTGTCGGATAGATTTCCTACCACAAGTGGCGTTCGTCCGCGTTGTCCGATTTCCCCATTTTTGTTCAATTTCGTCGTGGATTCAATCATGTAGTGTTCCCTTAAAGAATCTCACCATGTAGGCGTTGAAGTACTGCCTAGTGAAAGATTAGTTGATCTTGAGTATGCGGACAATATCGTCTTGCTTTTCGACGAGACTACGGCCCATCTAGAGTGGTCCCATTATTTGGTATGCACTTCGCACCTTCAAAGTGCGAAGGGTTGCTGCAGGATTGCCAGCTACTGGTTGACCTCTTGACGCTTCGTAACGAGGAGTTCGAGGTGGTTGCTCAATTCACTTACCTTTAAAGCTGCATCAGCAACGATTTGCACATAGAAACTGATGTCAGCTCACGCATTGCAAAAGCTAGAGCTACGTTCTTGAACCTGCGGCATAGTTGGCGACAGAAGGGAGTTTCCCTCCGTCTGAAAGGCCGTGTATACAAGGCCACAGTGAGGGCCGTTCTGCTGCATGGTAGTGAGACTTGGCCCCTTCGGTCGGAAGATCTGAGGCGACTTCAAGTCTTTGCTCATCGTTGTCTGTGAAGCATTGTTGGTGTCGGATGGCACCAGCGTATCCGCAACGATGATGTGCGTAGGCGAGTACTAGGTGGTGATAATCCTGCTGATTCCCTAGAACAACAGATAGCACTGAATAAGTTGCGTTGGCTTAGGCACGTGCTACGTATGCCTGGTCACCGCTTACCTAGGAGGGCCTTGTTTAGTCTGCCGGGTGTAGGGTGGCGCAAGGCTCGAGGTGGACAGAAGTTGACTTGGCAGCGGGAAATGAAGTCACTGACGACCAAACTGGGTGCCGTGGGTCGTTCTCGCCTTCCGGGCTGGAGTTTAAATGACTCGCCTTGTGCTTGGCTCGAGACTTTACAGGACATGGCTCGCAACCGACACCAGTGGCGCGTCTGCTGCCGTCTCTTAGTCGGATTGCCTGATTAAAGTACGTTTGGTGCTGAGTTATCTGCGGAGTAATGACTGATTATGACGCGTGACAGTGAAAGCCGCAAGGAAGCTGTCTCGCCGATGCCGCCTTATCTTTGCATGATGGCCAGATTTTTGTGACAGTATGTTGTTAACACAAGGTGTAGGCGTCTTGACGCTGAAAATTTGCTAAGGGCATTAAGGTTTTCAGGTAAGTCGACCTTCTCGCCATCTTATTATTCTTTATTTCATAGGTCCTCATGGTTGTATGGCAGCGTAGTATCAGTTCAAATAGCTGACTTACCGCCGTGGTTGTTGATGATGATATTGCCACTTTTATGCAACTTCGCTATAATCTGCTTTTAATTCTAGATTTTTACTTCCATACGTCTCTGGTTGTTAGTACAGGAGTGTACGCAATTTTATGTCAAGAATAAACTCACACGTCCATCTGATTTTACATGCATTCCTATCCAGCTGGAAGCAAATAACCTCCGCAACTTTTCTTATAAATAATTTATTTCTCCTCATACTCCGTTTTCTTTCAGCCGCTTGCTTCTATATTCACAAAAAGGTATCCAAACAATTCAGCAAGTTGACCCCTAGCGGAGTCACCGTTTGCGACTCATGCCTATTTCTACACAAATTAAGTTAATCTGAAGCCTCAATACTATATCTCAGCTTATATCGGATTTGGGAGCTTACGAGTTGCCAGTAACCATTGGTTGACTGGCGTCATGAAAAGCGAGACCCCACTTTTAGCCATTAGCTGTTATTGATTAATTGCTATTTGTGCGTCGTTACTTAAACTGACTCGTAAGCATGCCGCATGACAGCGTAACCATTTTCATCTCATCTAGCTGAACTTCTTGATGGCCAATTCACCTTGCCTTAACCATCTCTGTGTACGTTCACTGGTACCAGGCCCTAAGGCACGCCATGCAGCCGTTGAAACAGTGGCTCTTCGGCTGGGGGAAAAACCGGTTCCTGGTTTTTCACAAACCTTGCTCTTCTTGGATTTTGTCATTCTTCATTCAGACTACCTGGAATCCTATAACATCATTTATCTCTAAACCACAGACAGGACGACAGGTGAGGCATACAAGTAGTCTCCGAGGCTGGATTACACAAACTTGGATCCCATTGCCATATTTATTTACACCTGTGCCAGTCCCCTAAAACAGTACCAATGTGCCGTTAAAATGCAGTGGGATGAAAAGCTTGACATATCAAAAAGATAAGTGAAACAGTCATACACGTTTGCGAGACGCAGCACTTCAAAACCCTAGTCATCAAGGCTCTACCTATTTCGTATTCAGCTAACCAGACGGCTGGTAGGTTAATCGTCAATTTTTACTTCCTTATCAGCTTACAATTAGCCGTAAACGCCTGAACTTTATTTGTTAAATGAACTCAGTTTCGTGGCTGCATTGGATGTATATACATTACCAGCATACACAACAACTAAAAATGATCTTACCGCATAAGTTCGTGTGGGTCAACTGCGTCTTGAGCCCATCGCCATATATCTGCATCGTATACGATAATTTTGGACCGATCCCGTACTTCAACCATGACTCGTACCGTTCAATGACGCACTCGGCACGTCTATACGAAACCCAAGCATCTTTAATGCTTGTCCGGCCCTCCAACCGGCAACTTGTGTTGGACAGCAAATGTGTACGCATGCACCTGTGTTTGGAGCGCGCACAATCGCATGCGAAGCAATGAATTTCGCTCTGCCCTTGGTGGCACATATTGCAGGTCTGCAACAGTGTCAGATTGTCGACAGATGAGCACAGAGAGACCACATGAGCCAGTCGAACGACCGAGAACTCCGGCCGTAGCGCGGCATGCTGACTATCGGTAGTTCAGGACAAACTAAGTCCGATCACACGAGAAGCGAACTTGGCAGTGAATGAAGACGGGCTGTCGTTGGGCCATGCTAGTTAAGGCAAGACAGCACAGGTTAGCCTGTCTAACCATCACAAGCTTCGCCGCGCTAGAGGGCGGCTTATTTTTCCTTTTAGCTAGGTGTTCCAGTGCACATGGCAGGCTTATTTGGCCGTGATTACGGACGGGCATTGTAAGTCAACTAAACAAGAAACGATCAAAACTGTCGTTGTATCTTGTTGTGTGGAACGAGTTTCATGTGGTTAACAGTTATAATGTTTAAGCCACATAAAAACAGACTGTGTTAGGCCATAGCGAGGAGTGTACGAAGGGCTCTTATTTTTATCAGTGTTCTTAAAAATACAGTTATGGCCAACGCTCCCGTAACAATGGAACTAGCTTCCAACAAAGTCCTTTGGGAAAAAGAGCAATCCCTTCCATTCTACCTTTTACCTGAAGAAGAATACCAGCTTGTTGGGTTAGTAGCTGTCCGCATCGATCTTAACTCAACCACTTTTAGCTGGCTAGCCAAACAACCCTTTCGTGGTGCCAGCTTGGTGGTTGAGATTTAACCCGTTCCAGCAAATATTTCGGCAGCGGTGGTGGGTTTTCGCGCTCTTCTTAGAAAAAACCACAAATGTCGGCTTATCAGCAATGCGACGTGGCGGATGTGACTCGGCACAAACTAAAGTCACTGTCCTGTTTATAACCAAAAGATGCTATCCAACCCCCGGACAACAATCGTTTATTCTCGCATTCCTGACGATCGCAAACAATCAAAAATGCTGCGTCTCCTTCCCAAACAGAAGCTACACACCTGCAGTCGTACACAATTACATACGTATATACACACATACACACATTCAATGTACTTGGTACTTTTTTTGCGTTCACTAGGTTAGCTTAACATGATCATGCCTGGGAAGGTGTGTGTCGCATTGTCGAGAATAAAAATTTATTTATTTTTATTTAGTTATTTAATACTAGCGTGAGTTGCTAATATCTTGAAAACCTATGGCTCATAAGGACTACCGGCTAACGCGTAGCCTTTTCTTCCGTTACCCGCTTGTTCCCCACAGTTTAACGCATTGCAAATATGCCTCAAGCACATGAACTTTGTTATCATCTATCAGCGTTATTTACCTTTGTGTGAATGAGATACAACCGAGTACGTAACTGTCGTTCATCTAGAAGCTCATACGTTAAGAGATCAATGGTAATATGTGTCTGGATGCGACATTGTCGGGTGGCTTGGATCCTCCGGAAACGGAAGTATGCTGAGAGCAACGGCGCACTGGTTCTTCTTACTTCAAAAATGACCAATAAAGCAAGTGTTTGCTTGAGGTTGCCTAGGTCGCATAGGCTGGACACATTGACACATCTTGGTACCCGACCGGAGGACTCTGACATACTTTTGATTGAATCCTCCTCGGATGGGCTGTACCCACGGAAGCCGCGGAGTTTTGAAGTACTGTCTTCTGGATTCTTCTTTTACCTCCGGATTACTGTCTTAGACGTATTTGCTTTGTGAATTGTGCACCAATATACTTCCTTTGTTATATTTTTAATCTGTGCTACTTTGGCAGATATTATATGTTTACTTGCGTAGATCTCAGCGATTGGCCAGACTGCCGTTTGAGTTCGTCACCTTGCATTTGTTTGTACACCTCCATACCCTCCGGAATCGAAGCGTAGTCCAACCAACCCCACCGACCGCTTAGTTAACCTTTATAAATTCAAAGTTCGCTTGACCAATGCATACCACAACGGAAGTCGGAAAAGTCATCAGTTCGCCCACTGGCTCAGGTAACGGCACCAGGCCGAATGACAAATCTCGAGTATGTTCGCATCCAAAAGGACTGCAAGCAAAGGTGTTTGTGAGTCAGGAGCATGTACTCGACCATTGAAACCCGGTTTAGTTTTTTTGCATTGTTCCAAATGGGATCACCGGAAACGTGCTAGTTTAGCCCACCAACAGGTGTGAGAGAAAAATAGCTCTCAAGAAATTTTTTTCTTCTGTGCCACTAGTTCGACCATCCTATTTGTCAAATACATGCTTTTCCTAGTCCAGAAATGTAACCAGTTGGTATCGGAAGCCGAGCAGCGAACGGACACTAAGATCAACCCAATAGAAGTGAGGCTGGACCGGTTAAACCTAGGGACATTTAACCAAAGGAATGGTGCAAAAGTTGTTGCAACTGAACCACGATCAACCAGGTCCCGTTGGCCGTTGTCTTCCTCAAATTTGCAGAACACCAGGCGAAAATTGATCGTAACTCCGAGAGGCAAACAGTGCCGGTGGCAAGTAAAATCATGCATTGACCGAAACGTGTAAGTAGTCAATTCCTACCAGTCTTGATGACACCTGTAGGCAGGAAAACAAAGCTGCCGAACAGCAAACTTAGAAGCTACAGCTCAGGGAGCTATTGTGGAGCCAAAGTCTCCTAAGAACATCAGTCACATATTCAGCTAATTCATCATCGTCACTCCAGATCAGCAGGCCTAGGCTAATCTGGAAAAGCACCAGACGCCAGCGTTTCGACCTGCTATGTCTCGTCAGTGGTGCGCCTCCCAGCGGAGCCCTGGCAGGGTTCCGCCCCCATGACTTCAAGATGCAAGCAGCTAGTGCCACTTCGCCATGGGTGTCAGCCGCGCACCTGCGTGATTAACACTTGACTATGATATCGCCCGTCTCATCTTCTACTGACATGACAGTTACTAACTGTGCAGAGGACAATGGCTAGCCTCAGGAGCTAGGACTTTCCGCATAGCACCTATGTATCACATAGAACTTAGGATCTTAACGGACAGGTTTTATAGTACTGAGCCGGGCTATATCAAACTCAACTGTCAATCACGCAGGTCCGCGGCTGTCACGCATGGCGAAGTGGCCCTAGCTGCTGGCATCCTCAAATCATGGGGGCGAAACCCGGAAGGGTTCCGCTGGGAGGGCACCACTGAGGAGACCCAGAAGGTCGAAAAGCCGGCAACTGGTGCTCTTCCACACTAGCCTTAGCCTGTTGCTTGGGAGTTACAATGATGAAATAGCTGAACTTTCGCAAAATCCCAGTACTATAAAACCATACGCAATCGTCCCTTTATGGCAAGCCAGGACAAATGAACCCCCAACCTTAATGCTCAAGGAAAAAGGGATCTAACCAATAGTGCCCTGAAGGTTGTGTACTCGAACCTACCTGAAGCAGCAACTACCACATTACAAGCTAACTTGTCCGACGGCCTTAACCAATGGGTGTCACTGTACTTTCTGAGGAAAGCAAAAGTCAAAACCACAAACTTAGTACGAATTACTCGCCACCCGAACTCTGCACATTTTGGCTAGCCCAATGTTCTTAGAGCAACACTAGAATCCCCAACTGATGTGGAAAATGTCCTACTCTCCGTAAACGCGTTGCAACATGGATCTTGTAGGATACATAGCTATCCTGACGTTCCGTGGAACATGCGACAGTCGAAAAGAAACTCCGAAAAGGGAGGCAGCAAGCCTGATTGCCCAAACACTAACTTTATCTATGGTGTAGCAAAGCTTCCTTCACACGTTAGTCATGAGGCCGGAAATCACGGTTTGGAACAGTGACGATTCTGCCACGAAAACATTCCCTTGGATAATGTTGTGACGCGATCACTCAAAAGGTTAACTTTCTTGACAAATTATAGAGGAGGCAATCCGAGAATATTAAAACTTGCGGTTCAATCCGAACAAGCAGCAATGGATGTCTTACATAGTTGGCGCAAAAATCAAAAATCCTTCCATCGAAACTTCTGTTAAGGACTGCGGATGCTTCGCAAAGCCCAGTTACGAAATCATCTGAAAAAAGCAGACGTGCCGGCGATGATTGCTCCTTTACCCAATACTGACGTAGACCTAGACGAGAGTTGGGACGGAGCTTGGCCAGAGCAAGGTACGGAAGTGGTATCAGTATCTCAAAAATATACTAATAACGGCCGACGTCACGTCGGCCGGCACTCCCACACACCTGAATTCCTTGACCCTCTGTGGTATACTGGAGACGGATAAACCAGCGTGCTTGTACATGAATTCTCAGGACCACTTCATTAAGCTCGCCGAACTGCAAGATCGTCAAGTTTCCCCGATATATGATATCGGCATCA
The DNA here is from genome assembly GCA_944474145.2 of Dicrocoelium dendriticum. Lineage (NCBI taxonomy): Eukaryota > Metazoa > Platyhelminthes > Trematoda > Plagiorchiida > Dicrocoeliidae > Dicrocoelium > Dicrocoelium dendriticum. Next base: position 40,871,045 of record OX104060.1, read on the forward strand.
CGGAGACGTAGTTACACCCTGAAATGACAGAGACTGAAATTTCGCTGCTTGGCAAGTCACTCATTCGGAACGACAGATTGACACTCGGAGGAAACGTAATTCTGTGTTACCGAAGCGACTTATATTGCGAGATCGCGGAGGATTCAGCTTAATTTGTACCTGATTCGCTTTGGTGCTGCCTGCAGTTAAGAGGCAAAGACACTGGCCCTATAGCTTTAGCGTACCGTTCCTCTAACTCTACATATGAAACGGACTACTAAATTGCATCTGTCTTACGGCAAACTCTAAAACGAGGATACATTCACATCTTGACCATAAGTGCTTTCAAAGTGCATAGTTTAGAAACAGCTGCCACGAGCGGATAACCGTTTAATACCGATCGGCAGGAGCTTGTAACCAGTTTTTCGCTTTCTAATCATGCCACTTCGCCCACACGGTTCAGAACAGTTAATGGGCCACCTGTGCTTGATCTTGTACCTACCAAGGAAGGACATGTGATTGATGCGCTGGTTGTAGACTGCCCGTTAGGCCGCAGTGAGCTTGCAGTTATTAGCTTCAACTTCATCTGCTATGCAGTATTCCGAGATGCATACCATGAGACGACAAGAACCATCACATGCTACGACGGATCAGCTCAGCTCGCCAGTGCTACAACCTGGTCGTTCCTTGCCGTAGACCCCCCGGATGTCAACTGGCTCGAGTCGGTAACCAAATTCAATCTGCTGGCAACGGATGTTTTGGAGACAAAAGTTTGCAAACGGTCTGAAAGTTACTTACGTAAGATGCAGGACTCAAATATTTCTGGCAATACGCAACACAGCGTGACGAGAATATAGATCATCCCCAACACCAGCAATCTGGGATAAATACGTAGCCCAAAAAAACCACTGCACTCAACTGGTCATAGAGGACAAAGAGGCGCATCAGCAGAACATGGCGAAAACCTTCAGTGCCAACCATAAACTGCTGTATAAGCGCGTCAATGGTCTACGGAAGCTGAGGCAAGGATTTCCGCTACTCACGACGGCTGATGGCCCAACATAAACGACTATGGAAGCAGCAAACTCGCTGAGGATGCAGTATTCCTCCACCTTCCAGAGGGTATTACCATCAGGAGATGCTTCAGCTATTATCACCCGCCGTGAATCACTTACATCTCTACCACCGAAGCTGCCTTGCAGAAGCCTACCACTCTACGCAAGCCGTATATTTTCAATTTGGATTTAGAATATTGTGAAACGGACGTTTCACTAACGATTCCGGGTGTCCACTATTCAGCAATTACATTACTGTCTACTTGCAAGCGGCGTTCCCAACTTCATTCTCTGTGAAACACAGAGACCGGAATTGTAATGCTGTGTCCCATCTGCACCTGCCGGTTGACGAAATATCGGTTTGGAAACTAACCATTCTTGCAAACAGAGCAGTCAAGTAATGGCGATGTTCCACTCCATGGTGAGCCATTTCAGATTCCCTAAAAACCAGTTTTCTTATCCAATTTTATGTTTAAAACGTGCCGTCCACTTGATACCAACAACTATTGACCATTTACCGGAGTTTTCCCGTACCATGTACAAAATAGTGGACATGGGCGATCTAATGATAACATCATGTTCTTGAGTGCCTACTTCCGACTGAAACCCGAGCTAGAACAATATACGACGCAACGTCTTACTCTCGGTTGTTTCAACCACCCTAAGCTTCGGCCAATTCTCAGGTTAATCTCTTCAGTCAAACAGCGTTTCATCATATCCAGTGAGTTGCATTTTGGCACCTGGGTGAGAAGTGCGCTGACGTTTACATAGATCATCGTTTCATCTCCGTTTCATACGAACTCATGACGGCATTTTACCAACGTATTCGTTCAACCTGTCAACGGCTGCAATATACTAACGATTGCATATAGACCAGCAAATGCAAGCTGTTGCCAACCCGGTAACCTTATCACAAGTAACGCGGTACCCATCCGCAAAGCTCGCCACAGGACATCATGCATCGCTGTGCAGATGCTGATGCTAACTTCATCCTTAAGGCCGAGCAACTGCAGTTAACAGGTAATTTGGCCACACCTACCGATAACTAACGCATTGTTCCATGATAGCGCGTAGTGAAGCACCGCACGCATTAATTATTTCACCTAGGCAGTAGTATCCACACGCGATCACACGTAGACACCGCTAAGCACCGGAGATTGACGGACATGTCTGCTAGCTTGCATGCAGCCACTTTCAGTGAAGGCAATCGATACTGTCGCACTGTGGAGTACATGTCACTTCCGGTCGTCTGCGCGCAACAGTGAGCACCATGAACGTGGATAGAATATCTCCGGCCCCCCCGTTCTGTGTTGTGTGTCTTGATGTCGCATAAGTGAGCAGGTGGATGCCCGTGCTAGTCCGCACTGTAGTGACTGAGCTCACGTGTTGTCTTGACGCCTGCATGTGCATCATGGGTTGTTGGCTGAGCACAAACTCTAACGCCTGCAACAATCGATGTAGGTGTTCTGCGTAGTGGTGTTGTGATTTGCACTTGGTCAAGACGATGGGCACGCATTTGTGCGTGTGCGTCACTTTAGATTCAACTTGATATGCTTGTGAAGTGAGTTGAATGTGAACATGACTTTGCTTAAGGAGGAGCTTACTTCCGTTATGGATTCAGTTGCTTCGGAATAGGTCTATTGGAACACTTCCCGCTGAGAATGGAGACGGAATTCGCCTGACCTAGCGCTTCCGCAGTGAGCCCCGAACGAGGAGTATGATTGGCACATTATGTTTACACAGTAGCCGTGTCCTGAGGAAAACACAGTATCAGTGTGTCTTTGTTCCGTAACTGCCGCAGGGTACTGACGAGCGTTTGCTAATTTCACTGCAGCTTGCACTATGACTGCATCAGTGTGCTGTGTAAAGCTCGGTCGATTCACCGTGGCTAGGCATCAGTGTGCTGAGGAGGAGCGGTTGTTAATTCCACAGTTTAATTTGTCGTGTTGTGCTTGTATGTTTGAGTAAAGCCTGGCGAAGTCTGCGCAATTTTGGCGGAGCTAAGTCAGCTCCGCAAAAGAAAGTGCTCAGCCTGCGATTCAGACCCTCGTAAACAGACACCTGTGTGCGCCTAATTCCTTTTACTGACCTGTAGTTACCAGGGGAGATTTGAGCGCGCAGAGAACCTATCGGAAAATAATTCTTTAATGAATCTTGTTATTTGTGTTACCATAACCCAATTTTCACAACACGGCTGCCTATGGCCCCCATGACCCCCCTAAAAACTTTTCTCATCTCAATGCCCCCTGAAATACACTATGGCCCCCAGGGATGCCATATGGCACTCGTTGAGAATGGCTGGTCTAGACTACCGCATACTCCATTCTAAGCTACAGAGTTACGGTCTGAGTTCCGAGCTTCTTCTCTGACCCACACAAGTTGAATGTCGTGTGCCTCAAGGCTTGGTGCAAGATCCCCGATTGTTTACTGTACTTATCAATGCCCCCACATAGGCAATCACATCTAACTTCCTGCTGTTTGCTGATGATGTCAAGAGTTGGAGTAAGGTTCAGAGGAATACTGACCAGCAACTGCTTCAGAGTGATCTAGTCACCGTACATCAGAGGTCCATTCAAAATTCACTGCAATCCAATGTGCGTAAGCGCCAGGTGCTCTCTGTAAGACACCAGCGTTACCACTTACAGGTTAAGAAATCATGTTCTGTAGCTATCTATCGCAGAACGTCATTTGTACGTACTGCTACAGGGTGATCTGCGTTGTTCCAGGCAATCCGCGAAAGCCTCCAAAACTGGTAACCAACATGTGGCCCTGTTACGACTGGCTTTCGGACAAATAGATAGCTTTATTTGCCGGCTGATGCTTAGTGCGTGCGTTCATCCTCGCGCGGAATGTGCAAGTCAAGCCTGGTTCTCATAGCTAAAACACGAGCTTAGAGCATTGCAGCTGCCTCAACGTCGAGCATCAAAGTACCTAATTGGAATGCACTATCTTCCATACGAGACGAGGTTGGAACGATTGGGTATTCGGCAGACGTTACCGCCGTTTGCGTGGTGACTTGATAGTGGTGTACTTAATACTGCATGGTCAAGGTCATGTGTGCCGATCTTTACTGCAACTCAGAAGTAATACCAACTTGAGACGTCACGTACTAAAATTGGCAGAACAGTACAGTCGTTTGGATGACTCACTTACTCACCTACACTTTGTTACCTAGTATTACATCTCCATCTCACTTCTGAGGTATACTTTGGATTTATTTGCTGTTACTTGTTATACTGCTCCCAGGACTATAGGGGGACCAACGATAAGTCTTGTTTAAACGTACTTTGACCACTGCTTTTATTTTTAGCTAACCCCGCAAAACCACCCAATAGGGACATGAAAAGCATTGCCCCTTAACCCTTAAAAATTCACTGTTCATTGTCCATTGTAAAAATTATCATGACAAGCAGATTAAAGTCGTGTTAAGCACACTTGCTTTGAAACATATGCTATTGATGCGTTAGCAGCGCAGAGCGCTCTTAGAATCCTGTACCTCTTAATCAACTATTGGCATTATTCTCTCTTTAACAGACTTGGCATTGAAATCATTGTAATCCATAATACATACTGTGATGGTAGTATCAGATCAGAGTGAGCATATGGACCAACCGCGACAGAAAATGGGAGGCGGCCTTGACGGATTCCTTTACTGGACTCGGATTGGTCGACATTCGTGTGAGTGATTCACCGTTTGTATAACTGAAGCAAAGGAGCAATCTCATCGACTCAAAAGGGTCGTTAGTCATGGACTTGAACCAGCAATTTAGATCGAGACGTTTGGCTTGCTAAACATGCTTTAATTTTCGCTTAACCGTCTTTGCCGAATAAAAGCTTTTCCCTGAAGGACTGAGTTCTGCAACCTGGTGTCAGAGAAGACAAAGACGAACCCCACCGACAGCGCGCGGATGCTGTTTGGACCGCCACCGACTATTTAGATGCCTACCCCACCGAACATGGATGAACGGAAGTTGGCGAGTAATTGGCTTCTATGAAAAAGCAAGTGAAAGGATTTTTACACCTTAGAACGTTTGGAAGAATAATCGGTGATGAATGGCTTGGTCATATTTCGACACGCAGCCGGGGATGACGCGCTCCTCGTTCTAGAGACGTTGCACTGCGACAAAGGCGAAGATCCCATTAATTTGGAGGTGGTCATTGAAAAGTTCAGTGTATTTGTGAGGGTCAAAGCGGCGAGACCTACCAGCTCTACTTTTCCTATTCGTGCAACAGAAGCCCAAGTGAATCAGTCAACGAGTACATGACTGAATTGAAAATTTTGGCAAAATCCTGTAATTTTTGTAAACATGTTGGCGACAGTCGCATGCGCGATCGGATGGTTCTAGAAATCAACGATGAAACTACGACAAAGCGGATTTGGTGACAACGCAAATTATCGCACTAGCAGTTTATTGATGTCTGCAGCTTTGAGTCCTCAACCAGCCATCGATATCAACAAATGAAGCTCCCAACCGATGCGGAATGGTGTGCCGTTTACGGAGGTGAAACAGCGAAGGCTACTACCGTGAGACAGGACATCTGCAAATTTTGCGTCACGCGACATCCGAGCGCCCGCTAACAGTGTCCGGCGTGTGGACGGAAATACGTCAGGTGTGAAAAAATGAACCACTTTGCTTGTTGGTGCCAGTCAACCAGTGTCAGTGCGGTCGTTCGTGACAACTCCCTGGCAAATGCAGAACATTCAATCGGCAACACGTATCGGAGGGTAGCAAAAAAGGTGTCTATGCAGGTCTTTTGATCGAAGGCAAAGCCGTACGATTCCAGTTAGACACAGGTGCTACTGTCAACATTCTACCAAAGAAGCACTGTCTCGGAGTGTGCATTCTATCCCATCAAGATTGCTTGCGTAGTGGAATGTTTCCAGACTTCATCCCAAGGGCTCAGCTACAAGCAAAGTCCTTAATCCAAGAGATGAAGTTTCACATAGACTGGAGTTTGTGATCGCGGAGGAGGAGCTCACACCGATTCTCGGCATTGGTTCGATCAAGTCTTTCGGTTTTGTTGTTTTTAATCATGATCGTTTTGTGCATGTTTGCCAAGGCGAAACTGATATTAGCGACTAGTATCCATCTGTGTTTAGCCCATATTTGGAAAAGTTTGCAGGGACCGCTCACTTGTCCTTAGATCCTTTGATACGACCGGCAGCTCTATCGGCTAGGAGAGTTCATTTTACACTGCGTAACAGATTCGCCGCTGAACTGAGCTAAATTATGCGAGAAGGTGTGCTTGTCAAAGTCTAAGAAGCCAACCGGCTAGGTTAGTCAGGTCGCAATCATTACGAAGCAGATGGGCTAACTGCGTGTGTGTATTAACCCAAAACTGTTGAATGGGGCCTTGCATAGAGAGCATTACGCGCTAGTTATCTTAGAAGACATTTTTCCGAGTTTGGCGCGAATTAAGTGCTTTGCGAAAGTAGACCCCTCTTCAGCATTCTGGCACTTGGTTCTAGATGATGAATCCAATTTCCTTACTATCTTTGCAACACCCTTCGGGCGTTATCGTTGGCTGCGTTTACCATTTGGCTTGAAGTTATTGGGTGAAATTTTTCAAAAGCGATTGGTGCAAGAGTTAGACCATTTAGGTAGTGTAACATGCGTGGCAGACGAGGTGTTGATCTATGATTTGACGGAAGAAGAGCATGACGCTAATCTCCAGTTTCTTACGGCGTTGTGTGCAAAAGAGCATGAAGCTTAAACATGAGAAAGTTGAACTTCGGAAAGACGAAGTGTTTTTCTATGGGCACTGGCTAACACCACAAGAGGTCAGGGTCGATACATGAAAAAGTAAGGCAATTAGTGATAGGCCGCCTTCTAATGACGTGAAGGTAATCCATCGCTTAAACGGCATGGTGAATTCTTTGAGCCGTTTTGTGCCAAGGCTCGCTGAGATTATGACGCCGGTCAAGAAGCTATCAGACAAAGGAGTAAAGTGGAGTTGGGGAATAACAGGAAACGACATTCGAGACTATTAAGCACCTCATCAGCAACGCGCCTGTACTCCGGTATTACGATCCAGCGTAGCCACTGGAGGTATAGTATGACAACCGCCAGGAGGGAATAGTTGTTGTTCTCTTACAGAATGGAAAATCTTTGGATTTCCGCAGCCAAGCATTCATAATGACCAAGCAGCGCTATGCTGAGATTGAGAAGGAGATGCCTGTGCTGGTTTTTGCGAAGGAGCGTTTCAACGATTAAAGTTTCAGAAGAAAGACAACGTCGTATAGCGATCACAAACGGCTTGTGTCAATAGCCAGGAAACCGCTGCACGTCGTTCCTCGTCGCCTTTAGCGTATGCTTATCCGGCTTCAAAAGCACGACGTGGATTTTTCGTATACGCCTGGTGCACAGATATTCACCGAGGATACGCAGTCAAGTGCTCATCTGCCGGTACCGGAGCATAATCCGGAGTAGGTAGAAAAAGTAAACTTAGTAAAGCACCTGGCAGTGACAGAAGATCGCCCAAAGGAAATAAGGTGTCACACAGAGGAAGATGCAACGGCTGCAGCTTTGCAAGATGTTATTCTAAATGACTGGTCAGAGACAAATAAGCAGCTACCCAAGGAACTAACACCCCACTTCAAATCTCGGAATGAACTCTCTTTCTATGATGGTTTGTTTTTCAAGGGAAGCCGTATTCTGCTTCCGGCATTTCTCTGAGGAGAAATGCTGAAATATGCTCATCGCGTTCACCTTGGTGTCAACTATACCATTAACCGAGCAAGAGAATTGCTCATTTGGCCAGGAATGACGGGTTAAATAAATCAACATGTATCTCTTTGTGAGGCGTGCCATTCACACGAAGTCCAGCAGGCGCGGGAACCGATATTGCTGCATGATGTCCATGATCAACCGTGGCAGAAGGTGGTGGTGGAGTTATCATGTGACAACCGTGGATTACTAATGTGATAAATTTGAAAGCGATGCAATCACCACTACGACCATAGAGGCAGTAATCAACATGCTCAAATGTCAACTGGTGCGACACGGTATACCGGAGGAGCTGGTCGCCGACCAAAGGCCCCAGTTTACCAGCAGTGCGTTTACAGACGTTCGCAAGCTAGTAGGAATTCGTGCACCAGCAACCCAGCCCATATCACAGCCAAACGAATGGAAAGAAAGAGTCGGAAGTAAAGCAAGCCACACGACTATTATCAAAGGCTAGAGCAACTGACGAGGGCCCGTACCTCATGCTACTGGAGAATTGCAACACTCCTTCAACGAATATCGGTTTGAGCCCGGTGCAGCGCCTATATATCCGAAGGACTAGAACCCTGACGACGGCATCTGCCACACTTTTGCGCCCATTTTCACCACAGCATGAGAGGTTACAGAACAATCTGAGAAGACGAATGACCACGCAGAAAATGTTCCATGACCGCAGTGCACGGGTACTTCTTGAGCTCACAATGGGAGAGGAAGTGGGGGTTCAACCACCACCCAATAGTAAAGCGCGGTGGGAGAAAGGTGTGGTGACTGCGAGGGTCGGGGCCAGGTCATATGTAATAAACCTTGAACGAAAAACCTTTCAGAAGAAATCGAGTGCATTTGATACGACACCATAAACAACAATGTGCATTGGGAGTGCAGTTGAAGTTGGCGTGCGGCAAGGAGATCTCGGCCGCAGATCCAGCGAAGACGGAGCGGAGTAGCAAGGTGTACCGAGTGGATAGCTATTGGGAGACTCAAGAACACGAAAAATGAGAGGATGTGATGGTGGTATAAGATGCGAATGAGCAGATGGACCAATCGAGCGAGCCAAACAACCAATGGGAGTCGATGAGAAACATCCGATTACTGGACTGGGATTGGCCGATATTCGTGTGAGTGCTTCATTGTTTGTTTAACTGAAGCAAGGGAGGAACCTCATCGACTCAGAAGGGTCGTTAATTAAGGGCTTGAACCTGCAATTTATATCGAGGCGTTTGGCTTTCTAAACCTGCTGTAATGATATATATATATATGTATATATATGTATATATATATTTACGGCAGCATAGCCCATGGTGCGCTAAGGTTTGTCGTGGCGAGCTCCTGACAGATCGTCGACCGTTGATGCTAACCTACTATACACCAGCAACTTACCGGTCAAATTCTAAGACAAGAGAAATGGTCCAGTGATTTTTCGACCACTTATACATGCCCAAACCACGAGGTTTGCGTTATAGGGAATAAGAGAAGCCCTGTATTGGCGTGCGTTAGATGTAGTCCAGAAAATCCCGTCCTTCTGTTCCATGCAAATAGAAAATTGCTTTGCAATGGATATGTATTCAGTGAATGCTCATATGATCCCAAACCAACGGCAAAATGCATTCCGTTTGTCGGGATCGTTGGGGTTCCAAACCTGGACTTTTAGTGTCCCAAATCTACGTAAATTTCCTTCCTTTGATATCATGTGAACCACATGTCGCGTGGTGTCACAACATTGCGCGTTTCTACGTATTCTAAGCTCGTCGCTCTTGGATGCTTCACGGATAACAGCACAAACTGAAAAATCATCTGTGACGCTACGAGGTGGTCCGGTTTATCTGGCGTTGCACACACTCCCAGATTTACAAAATATTTGCACCAGTTTCACGCGTAACGGCCCTTGACGAGCCGCACTCCTGCGTTGATAGTGTTGTTTCCTTTGACTCACACTCCTCATACATTTGAAGAATAAGCACGCGCTGAGCACCAACCAACTAACGTATTTCAGCTTGGGGATAAATCACCCGTGGCAGTGTTTGCACGTGTTGCATTGCTTAGACAGTGATCAAATAATAAAGTGACAAGAATCGCACCGCCTGTCTTGCAGTACCGACCAATAGTCAAACTGCTAACCTGTGCTGTTTTACTTCAATCAGCATGGTCAATGATAGCCCGTCCTCAATCACTGCCAATTTCGCCTCACATGTGATCGAGATTTGTTTGCCCCGAACTACCGATAGTCGGAGGGTCGCGTTGCGACCGAAGTTCTCGGTCGTTCGACTGGCGCATGTGGTCTCTCTGTGCTCATCTGTCGACGAGCTGACACTGTTGCAGGTCTGCCATACATGTCATCAGGAGTAGAACGGAATCCATGACTTAGCAGGCGATTGTGTGCGCCCCAGAAGCAGATGCATGCATGCATATTTGCTGGCCAACACAAGTTGCTGGTTGGATAGCCGGACAAACGTTAGAGAGCCTTGGGTTTCGTATAGATGCGCCGAGTGTATCACTTACCGGTACGGGTGATGGCTGAATTGCGGGGGTCGGCATAAACATACCGGACACATTACAGTGCGAGCCTGCTTACAAAATTCTGATATTTTACCCACAAATGCTTAAGAGTAAAGCACTTATAACCTGCGGTCAGAGACTTGCACTACACCCAGATACTTTGAGAAACGGGATATAGGGGTTTTCTCACTTTCCATAAGTTAGATCGGTTTGTAGTCTGTATGGCTATTTTAACACTTTATGCACGATTTAACCCAGATACTAGTATTGTTAATCATGTTAATTTTAAATATGTCTCCCATAACAGTCCTTTTTATTGATGCATACTGCAATTATCTCCATGTTGCAATATATTACCTCTACTGGCTTAGTATTCTTAAGTATAATTCAGCAATGCGTCTTCCATTTTATTCTTTTGTATGTGCTTCGTAATAAATATTTCCATCTACACGAGAATGCCGAACTTTTTCGCTTTTATGCAGCCGTTCTGAAATTCAAAAGCTGTTACACGTTCTGCTATGATTTTTGTATTGTTTTATTTAGCATTAAGGTTTTGTTGCTACTGGCCTCTGTTTTACGACATGGGCTATTTTGCACTCCATGAAAGGTTTCAGCTTAGCTCAGCATTTTTGATAGCTTAGGGCACGGACGTCCAAAGTCCGGCTAAAGGGCCATTTTCACTGGCGCACGGCTTATCTCAAAATACGAAATTCAAGCCGGAATTTTTTCCCTACAGACGATATTATATATACTTAAAAAGTAAAGAGACTGAGTAGCAAATTCAGTGGTGTCAGATGCTGGCAAAAATCCATGATGTCGTATTGTTTGTTTTTGTCCAAATATGAAAAGCTAATCCAGTGCTTTTACTAAAGGGGGTTGAACTAAATGAAAAAACATAATGGACAGTTTATTTAACTGAGACAAATATATGATTAGTTATAGCTGGCTCCTTCTGAGAACGGGATTTTCGTTTTACGGGATATCACTGTCTCTAAATTTTTATTGTGCTATAAGTTACTTTAATGTACTTTTTTAGATTCCAAAAGCTTCGAACCTCCGCTAAGAAAATGAGGTTTGTTTGGCTAGACATACTTGTGTGAGCAGACGTTCGCAGTTCTGAATATTAACGAGAACCTTGTGCGGACGAGACGAAGTGGTTCTCACCTACGTGCTATCTTGCGTATCAAAACCAGTGTCATTGAGCATGACCTGACCAGTGTACTGAAGTCAGGATCACAGTTTCACCCTTCACATGATAACACAATAAAAACTGATGATATGTAATTTTTGGTTATTATCTTAATATCGCACTGTATATGGCGACTTGTGTTTGCCTAACAAATTTGGCTCTATTTGCGAAACGTTTAATCCCTCCTAGCTTAGGGTCACCTAATGTGCGAAATTTTAAGGAGCAATTTCATATTTTTATGTTGCTAGAAAATTGTACCTTCTACTAGAATTTCACTTTGCTCAAATTCCTCAGTTCTTTTATGTACCAAGACAACCACTTAAAACTTGTTTTTAGTCTCTATTGACAATAATAGTCTATATTTCCCTTCATGGACACTATGAATCGGACCTTTTAATGCTTTGAGACCGGTCGTTATTTTCAGCTTAGACATCACTGGAAGAATGGGACAGCCACGCCGGCCGATTGCCTCGTGAGCAGATTTATTGACGCTTCCTCATACTGAATCCCGATTACAAGCTCTAGCAAGTTAGCTGTGCAGGAGTTCCATGTGTCCAACTTCACTTGACCTTCTGAATCTAAATAAAATTGACTTCCCCAGTCCGGAATTCTTATTTAAGGACATAGAAGCCATATTCCCAAACCCTTCCAGTGCTCCCGTACAGAGTTTTATGCACATGTGCTTTGTATACGGCTTCATTAAACATCTCACGTGTTTCATATTTGACAAACTGCCGAAAAGCGATGTGTTACGTCGTAAATTTTGCACACGCTGCCACAAACTTACTGTGTCCATCGATTTGTTTGCGAGTTCGAAAGTATTCTTAAGATAACTACTATCATTAATGCTTTATACAATCACAGCTATAGGAATTTGCGTCTTATTTATTCTCTCTAAACTTTGAGTAAAGTTTGGGGTTATTTGCATACATCCGTCTGTTTAAGTTTCATGCGACTTGCGTTGTCTTAGCGCGATGTCGTCGCTAAATTGGTTTTGACCTCTTTTGATCAGTCGTGCGCAAGCAGGCGATTGCTATATATATATATATATATATATATATATATATATATATATATATATATATATATATATATATATATATATATATATATATATATATATATATATATATATGGAGTTGAACCTTTGCATTATCAAGTTACCACACAGTTGAGGAGTATACATTCGTTAATCATTCTCTACCCAATTAAACTTAGACACAGCCACAGGGTTGGCACTGTACTTGCTTCATTGGCGGTATACTGTTGAGCACCACCATTTTCGGCAAGTTCCTCGGACCGGGATATAGAGTACCTACCCTGAACGGTACCGGCTCCACTTGATACAATAAAGTAGGGCGTAAAATCTCGTATCTGTTCGTACAGTGGGATGTTGGAGCAGTTAAACTATACTGCCTCTACTCACATACATAACGTTCACGCAAAGTTCCATGTGGATTACCTCAAGCAGATATGTCAAAATGACAGAAACACTATCTCGAAGGGGTAAATACTCACGCTTAGTCACAACAAAAATTGCTAGTGACTTGATTCATCAAACACGCATGAAGGCCCTAGAGGTACACAGTCGACGGTATCGATACCTAGGAGATCACATAACAGCCTACTGGCCGTCGAAGTTGCGCAGACGATTTTGCTGCCAATTTTTAAACAAATAACTGCGACGTTGACTTGAGAGACCATTAATTAAAATTGGGCAGTGCAATATAGTGAGCTGAAATACCATCGGATTTTCCTTCATCTTTTCTGCATAGGTGTAGAACCATATCTCGAAAGATTGTATCTCTGCCTTAGTTAAAGAAAACTTAGATGCTCTGATTTATCAACATCACATGAGAATACTTCCCTAAAGCAATGACATGACATAACAAAACGACGCGTTCATCCACCTCCACGTAAGATCGGTGTAAGCACATTTATATCTATCTTTAGGTGGGAAGCGTGGTAAATCAACAGAACGCACTGTCTCTCATGTTACCATATCTATTGTCTAGTTTTAAGTATCAGTCATGTTCAACCAAGCGAACGTGGTGGACAACGGTTTTAAACTTTGTCATACAGCTATTTCGCTGTTGCATGAAACCAACTAGCAGTTTGACTTGATAAAATTGTTGTTTCCAAATTGTTTAATCTGCACGAAACTGTTGTAAGCATTGAGAGCGGCTGGCGTCACCTTCCAGCTTTACTTAAAAAACAACGCGCTTTCTCAATTTTTAATGAGACGAAGAAGAATTTGTTGTCTGCAGCAATTGTGACCTAATGATTTTTAATAGCTTCATGACTATCTTCTTGTCTATTTAAGTTTACACTATCTTCAGAGTAGCGCTGGACGGATGGGGATCTACTGCCCGGACGTTGCGGAGTCTCACCATGAAGACTTACTTTGAGCAAATCTTTCAGCTTAAAGAGAATACAGTTCCGTTGTAGCATTTCGATTATCCACTATGAGATTGGATCACGGCGATCAGGTTTAATTCGTAGTAGTATTTGTTTTGAGACAAGTGTTAGTCATTTAAGCACTTGGACTGTATCCGAAGCTGAGACATTTTGGAGGTACGCGCATAGCATCTGAGGTGAGAATCCGGAATTATCCGTCCGATGCAACTGATGTGGTGTGTAGTGTACCACAAGGCTCGGTAGTTGGGCCTCGTATATTTTTGGTGTTCATTAACTATTCGGCGAGATCGATTGCCTCCGAATTTCTATGTATCGCAGATGATATAAAGATATGGCGAATGATCAGAGGACCGAACGACTACGAACGGCTCCAGGGCGATCTTAACATGGTGTCGAACTGGTCAGTTCAAAACGCCCTACCATTCAACGTGGACAAATGTCGCACTGTGCAAGTACGCCATAGACATGGCCAGAGGTATTTGCTTCGGGTACACGGATTGCAGACCAGCTCTCAGGAACATGACCTTGGTGTGCTCGTACAGAGTGAGTTCAGCTGTTCAAGACAGACTGAGATAGCTGCGAAATCGAGCAACTAGCACATCGGCATGCCGCGAAGGGCGTTCGGGGGATTTGGTCCATCAACCTTCCTAATGACGTACGATTCCTACGTGCGCCCACACGTTTAAATGCGCTATCCGAGCTGGGCGACCTTGGTTGAGGTGCCACCTCGAGGCATTGGAGGCACCACAAAGAAGTGCAACAAAGAATGTCAATGGCCAGCACTATCACTCTTACCACCGAAGGCTGAACTTGCTGGGAATTTTTAGTGGACGCTACAGAAAGCTGCACGGAGATCTCATATTAGCGTACCAAATATTGAGTGACTCCAATCATGTAGGTCGTCATTTGCAAAAACTTAGCCAAAACACGCAGCTTAGTGGTAACTGCTTGAAGTTGTACGAACAATATAGCTGTCTAAGGTGTCGATGGAATTACTTTTCCCTTCGGGTTTGCTAATCCTGGAACGCACTCCCAGACTCAGTTGTATCCTCCTCTACTGTGGATATTTTCAAAAAAACGATTGGATGTTTCTCTCAGCTCCCAACCGCTTTTTACCTAAATTACGCCATTTTGGATTACGCCAATTATGCCCTTCTACAGGATTTATGTGTCGCATGGACCCAAGAAGACGGCGTGTGAGGGAGCCTCCATATTTTACCTTTCTCACGCTTTCCCTCAATGAGCACTGCACCCCGTTTCTTTCTGCATGCTTACACTTGCTTTCCTTTTACAATGGCGTTATTTATTAAAGCATTCATTTCAGTAGAGGCATAGTAGAGGACTCACATATATTTTGCTTTCATTATATTCACCCTAACCAGCTTACGGGACTTGTCAAGCACTTGTTTTTATCCCGTGATAACTCATTGTTCATTGTACATTGCAGTTTGGGTGATTCAGGTAGGGATGAACGGAATTGCAATTAAACGCACATCAGTATTCATTATTTAATGCTGTTTCTTCTCGCCACCAATACCTACGGTTCACGGTTAACAAAACCGCTAACCCTTGCGTTTTGCAATGCATTTTGTATACTGAGACTCGTGGCGCAAAGTCTTGCTCCGGCTAGTAATTTATAATGAAAAAACGGTAGACAGAGGAATGTATTAATCACTAGTGTCAACTGCACTACGTTGTCGTTGTAATGTGCTTTCATTTTAGTACTCCGTGAAAGTGGATATCTACATGGTGAAACGGTGACTGTTTTCTATGAAATGCTCAACAATATGTCAAACATCTAAACTGCTTCGCAGTTGGCTTATGTCAACCAGGTTACTTGTCATACTAATCACAGTCCCATTTTCGAAGGCGGAAGTAGTTGTCAGTGATATATTCAGTCAACTGACCCCAGTCAGATAGGTTGAACAGCCCTAAATACACTGCGAATGGGGCCACAATTTCAGCGACAATCAACAACGACACGAGCTCCGAAGAACACAATCAACGCAGCAAGACAAATTCCTCAGAGAAAACACGGCATGAGCGATGGTGTTCTAACTTACTTTCAGCGCAAAGTAAGCCATGATATCCAATCGCGCACAGACATTTGAACGTCTTGATATTCATATTTTGGGCTGAGGCAGGTTGAATAACGCAGCGCGCCTTGTTGCGACATTTTAGATTCCCACACAAGATGACTTCTGAATGGTTTCTGACATGCATCCGCTCGTGACTTGTAAATTTGCCTAACAACTCAAGTTGATAACCTGAAAGTATGCTAAACCTGCTTTCTCCTCCGGATTCTCCACCTCCACTTCCATTATCATAGACCAGTCATCCTTCCGAGGAGTCCCAATGAGGTTGCACACACCTGTTGCAAAGGCATAAGTAAACGAATTTCACAGGAACGAATTCAACCTAAATTAGGTTAGATTATAATAAAAGACATCAAGTGCAGGTAGTGTATTCTCTAGTCCAAGGTAAGGAACTTTCTTTGCCGCTTTTTTAGCCTGCAAACTTGGATGAATTAACAACCAAACAAAAGTGAACAGAGCTTTTAGTGCAATTACACTAAATTTGAATGAGATTCTCGGTTCCACATGGAACTCGGTCACCCAGAGTCTCAGCGTTGACTGTAGGATCTTTAGTCTCCAACCTCGTATAAAGACTACACATAATAAAGTAGAATATGTTTATTTAAACACTAACTGCTTACAAGGAAACATTTAGCCATGTCTGGGCACACATCTTTCAACACTTTAATGGTACGACCTGCACATACACCGTCTGAGGATAGGTCTGTACTAAGGAACCCTCCTTGCTTCATGTAGTGGATTTCAAGCCCAAAATGACAGTAAATAGTATACACTTGCTCGCTGTGGCCGTCGGCTTTAACCTGTCTCCCCTATTGATAGTGTGAAACGCTTCGTAGCATTTATAGTAAATTTGACTTTTAGTCAAAGGGCTACCGCCAGAAAGTAGTCTCTAAGTGAATAAATAGTTATACCTCTCATCAAAGATATTAGTGGTAATGTTAGAACGAATAATGGCCAATTACGGTGTCACCCTAGAAGAGCTTTACGTTTTACTGAAATTGCTGTGGAGGGAAATTGATGCAAAACAGAGCTATGATTTAGCCAAACACGGATGCACTCTGGGGAGTATGATTATTATCCGTTGTTTATATCTTCAGCCATTTTCCCTAGATTATACATCTGTGCACAGGGTTGGTCGAAATTTTTTATTGTTTGCAAACATACGGTAGAGAATATTTTAGCGATTATAAACGGCTTGTACAAACGGACAAGTTGGTAAGTATCGGATGACTTCTTCATTAACTAGTTGCGAAACCAAGCTGGGTTAGAAACGATAAGAAGTGCAAGCTATTCATAGACTTACCCAATGCAACATAGCACATAGTAAGCATACTATGTTGACAAACTCGAAATCTCATTGTATAATTTTCCTGCCAACGTAACTAAATTCCCCAATGACTTACGGTTGTGGTGCCGCTACTTTGCCTGGTTCCACATGCAAGCTATTCAGCCGATCAACACAGGCCACGGGCTGTGATTGGTTTCCATCGCTCCATCTCATTGGCTACTAATGTTTGCCTAAGCACCCAAATGTAACTGTGTGACGATTTGGGATATGCTACATTTCAAATTCTAAGCATATATCTCTTTCAGCATGTTTTTGTAGTGTACGAGCTGATAAAATTAGACTAATCTGCATCCGTGATGCTGCTAGTGACATGCGTGGGGTCTCCAAATTAATTTACCTTGTAAGTATGCATTCTGTTGGCGTTAAAGCGGAACTCAAGTAATAATTAAACCTAATTTTAATGTGAAATACAGTCGGATTTCAAGGCGCACTTCATTCATGTCAGTTGTGCTACAAAATGACCTTTCCAATTAAACCGTATGAAAAATGAAATTTTCAAAATGAGTGACATTCAAAAGAGTGATCTAAGAGAAAGAAAGCATGATTATGCTACTTTTAGCATTGTTTTAACGTAACAGGTAATGAACATTGTAGCAGAGCTGTTTGCATTCTGCTAGTTTTTAATGTATTAATTTGGCGGAATTAGCAAACGGATATGGGAAGTAGCAACTGGGTGAGAGCACCAAAACTTGTCCCGTGTATAAATGCAGTAGAAACAGCGTCGTTGTCTCCAAACACGCTGTACACACATCAATAAATTAAGGTCCGATTATGTAAGGTGACCAGAATCCGGTACGTAACGGTTGGTGTGATTTCCCGACAGCTGAATGCACCCAAGGACATAATCAGACGATGATGTCTACTTTCTGTGTAGGGTACGCAGTACATTAAAAGTTGACTTCAACATTGTCAGTGATGCAGTAACTATAATGCGTTGTATCTCGCTCTTGATATGCAACACAGATAATAGATAACTCCCAAGAAACCACTCCTCGGTAAAAGTGCAGGCAAGAAACATATTGCATGTGGAGATTTTCGGTGCAGTTTTCTCCCCACATTGCACTCCACGACCGACCGGTATCGTCCTGACCTGGACTCGTCACGTGGAGATAACTTGAGCTGAGTGGGAAGTCCAACGCAGTGGTAGACGGCTTTCGTCTTGGTCACCAAACCAAAGCTCTACAGCAGCGCTTGACGCAGCGGTTAGAAGTTCATTATTGGGTCTTGGAGTACCCACCGTGTGTCTGGATTGCGACACCCCATCTTGACTGAGGCCCCAGTTTGCTTTGAAACAAAATTATGCCATTTCGATCACCGGGACCGCATCCGAATTGGAGAGTTTCGGAGCTGCCTCATCCCATCACTGCAGACTGCCTGTTTATTTTATATTTTAGTCGTTCTCTATAGGGACTGTATCCACGAAAACAGGTAAGTCGGTCACTGTAGAAGTCTAACACCATTTTAGCCACTTAAATTGCTATGTTAAATACAAAATTCCACACCACTCAAAAATCTTGTTTATCTCTTATATGCTGCATTAGACGGGAGTATCCACACAAACTCACGTCGTCCATTTTTTTCCAATACAACCAGTGGAAATAGCTAAGGCGTCCGTAGCGGTTTCAGTTTGACCAGCGACAACAGCTATGCTCAATGTTGCTCCGGTAGCTCACACCCACTTCCGCTGTAGCCATAGAGAAATGGGGCGGAAGTCACTCATAATCTGTGCTCAGCTAAAGCATACCAGCCAGTATGCTCACACTTTCTCCCTTGTATAGATATCTATTACAAATCTAACTTTGCCCGGCACTGTAGCAATGGGCCTGAGTAGAAGTGGGGCTATGTCAATCAACAAAATGTCGACCGGTTTTAGAAGCTCAGCGACCAGTTACACGGAATTTGAGGTCGCAGGAAACGAAAGACAGTATCAGTATTGTTTAAAAGGAAAGGTAAAATCGCTCAGGTATTACGGTACTGAGTCCAACAATTGTTGCATTCTGACTGAGGTCAGTGTATATTGGTCTAACGGTGTCACTGCCAGTGTCGGATTTTTTAAGAAATCGATGCGTCGGCGAAAGTTATCTCTTCGCTAATCAACTCATACTGCTTAGTTGACTTTTCTTTCATATATTTCAATGAGCTAAAGCTAGTGAGCGGCATATGCAAGTTCCGACTAGTTCAAAAGGAAATGATTTGTAGAAGATTTCCATAAAACTACCAGAATGTAAGTACCACAAGGGGTCATCCTTACTGTTGATTAGAAATCAGATAGTAAAAAGGTGATTTTAAGCCGGTTGATAGTGAACCAGTCACAAGTACATATATTTCAAATGTAGGGAGAATTGCAGACCAAAAAATCCTTACGGAACTCAGACAATCTTTCGCTAAGTTCTGAATTACGCTGATTATCCTTATGCTTCATTGATGATGGGACATCGATCACTGTATTTCTTTCTATAGATATTTTCTTAGTTCTAGAATCTCGCAACCATTTTGTCGCGTCAGTATTTGCTATTTAATTATGAGAAACACGACTGACTAAGGTACTGATGAGCAATTTGAGCCAATCATTGAAGCCGTGTGAAAAGAGTATGATCGATCATCGAAAGCATCACTTCACGATGGTCTTCAGACGCAGGTGCATACATGAAGACCGGTGGTCAGCCCATCCACCGCAATTTGCTACAACCTTCACAGATGGTATGTGCCACCTCTTCACTACTTACATATATGTATATACCCATATACATATATGTGTGTTTGTGTGAATATGCATATATGCACTTAGGCATAAAACAATCCGTGCAGAAATGCTTGCAAAGATCTGATCAACACTGGTCCAATTATATTCTTAACCAGCTAAAGTTTACTAAGGCGTACACCTCGGGCAACATTTTCGTTCCACAATTAGCAACAATACTGTCGCCCTGAAATCTATCTCTCAGTTTCTAGATGTAAAACAAACGGAATTATATATATATATATATATATATATATATATATGATCATCAATATATATCATCAGCCGTGAGCTTATACCGCTCGGCTCGGCCACCAGGTCGCCATCTAGGAGGTACTGTGGGGGCGTGTACCCAACCCCATCCTCTATCAGCTTGTACTAATCAGAGTGCGTTTCCATCCGATTGCGGCAATTTCGATCCCGGGGCGCGCGAATTCTATCGCGACTAGTACAGTGAGCCGCACGGATCGCTCCCTCGTATTCCGATCGAGTAGTATGCGCACGTTCTAGCACCGGATGCTGAGGAGCTTACGCTGAGGCATACAATTGCATTGAGCAGCTGCTAGTGTAGTAAGCTGGTTTAGGGGAATTACTGCGTTAGTTATAATCGGGATGGAAGAGAATGTGTAAGGGAAGAAGAAAGTAGGGAGAGCTCAGCGGTAACACCTTCTCCTCAACCCACCCCGATGTAGGCAGCAGACAGGGCGTTCCATTTTGCTACCCCACTGCGCGGCCGTCGACGCACGATTCATGATTGGGATTTGAACTGGAACACTGCCAGGGCCTCCACACATGAACAGGCAAACAACTTGGATCCTCAGCAAAGGCCTTCAATAAAATGCGCTCCCGAATGTAAGTAAGCTATACCCCATAAGTTAGTAAACCGATTCACATGGAATTGTTTCCTGATTCACAGTTAGAAAAATGTGTAACGCAACTCCCATTTAACTGTAGCTACTAGGAGGACTACAGGAATTGAGTCAACTGTACGACATTGGAAGCGGTGGGTCGATGATCCGTCAGGATCTTGCCACCATATACCGCAGGTAGCTATGGACTCTTCCGCTATATATATATATATACCAAACCGCCCTTTGCTTTGAAAAATAGTAGCATGAAATAGAAAAATAACGATGCGTTTATTGCGCATTGTACAAATCTGAACGCCATTCTGATTGCTGATTGTATCTACTCCAATAATTTGCCGTCGCCGAGGAACCGGCTCTGCGTGTGCTTTTAGCAGGACAAGTGACTAAGTGACGTGAAATCTCAACAGCTTCGTCGAGGTATACAAATGTGTGAAGAAATGCTGCGGCTGACCACATACCGCACTCATGTGTGCGTCCAGCAGTGAAAGCTCTCAACTTATTTGGTGTTACAAATGCACGATCCCTGAAGTCGCAGTTTCCCTAACACATATTTCATCCTTCGAAGCCTATGCCGTGTTAAAGCAGTAGTGTTTGACTTGGCAGGGACATAAAGCAAGCCATAAGCAGTTTTCTCCGCCCACGAAAGGGTTGACAGTCTGTCTCATCTTACTGTTATGGAGGAGCTTTAACCGTTAATGGCAGGGGTGATTATGGTTAGGTAAAAGTTGGTACATTATAAGTCCGCTAAACAAATCTCGCAATCGTCCACTAGAATATTCCAGAATACTCAGTTGCTGATCATACGTCGTTTTATGCCGCTTCGGCGTTGTTCGTGGTCCACATTTGAGGAATCTCCAAAACAAGGACCTCAATATTACCATGGATGTCATAATTTAGTTGCACGTTCCACATGGGGCGTATGTATGCATAAAGCAGTTTGACCAAACTAGAGAATAAAATACGCCCATAGAGATGGCAACACACAGCTTAGAGAAGAAACTTATTTCCGATATTTCTCATCAGGCTGATAAACATAAAAAATAATTAAAATCGGGATGGGCTAAAATTACAAGTGTAGACTTAGACAAGTCCAAACATGCTGCTTTGATATTCGACCATTTGCAATCGTTTATAAGAGCTAAGCACACACGTATACACACATGTTCACAATACATGTTCACAATATAACACACCACACCACGCTTCAACTGTCCGATGGGGTGAAAGGTCACTTTCGGAGGTCCAGGTGAATTACAGTGAAGTTATGGCCAGGGTAAATGGAGCTTTTGAACTGGTATCCTCTGCTTACCTAATTATGGTTGCATCAGCCGGATCGAACTAGCCTCTGCCGTCATGAGTAGGCGCCTTTCAACTCCTTTTGGGTAGTGTTTTGGCGCAACGTATAAACCTTTACAAGCCTCTATCGTCACGACTTGATACCCGCTCTGGACTGAACGTTCCAAAACAGCACCGTTGGCCGTTTTTGACTGCGTGCTACCATAAGGCTGCTGGGCAATGTTCTGCTATTCGATTCGCCAAGCATCTGGTCGTGTGTCCGAGGTAACTTACACCAAAAAACAAACAACAGTCGCTATGCCAAAAAGGGACGTTTATCTTACTGTTTCTTTTACGGGAGATGCTCTCTTTGAGTTAATGTACAGTAGACATTAAAATGTATTTGCCAAAGCTTTCCCTGCTGTCTTTTTGCACATTATTCCTAAAACTGCTCCGTTTATAACCCAGCGTCTTAAGGATCGACTCACTGTGCAGTCCGAATCTTTTATGCTATATCAAGTTCCGTGTAAGCGTGCTGTAAGTTACCTCGGACACACGACCAGATGCTTGGCGAATCGAATAGCAGAATATTGCCCAGCAGCCTTATGGTAGCACGCAGTCAAAAACGGCCAACGGTGCTGTTTGGAACGTTCAGTCCAGAGCGGGCACCAAATCGTGACGATAGAGGCTTGTAAAGGTTTATACGTTGCGCCAAAACACTACCCAAAAGGAGTTGAAAGGCGCCTACTCATGACGGCAGAGGCTAGTTCGATCCGGCTGATGCAACCATAATTAGGTAAGCAGAGGATACCAGTTCAAAAGCTCCATTTACCCTGGCCATAACTTCACTGTAATTCACCTGGACCTCCGAAAGTGACCTTTCACCCCATCGGACAGTTGAAGCGTGGTGTGGTGTGTTATATTGTGAACATGTATTGTGAACATGTGTGTATACGTGTGTGCTTAGCTCTTATAAACGATTACAAATTGTCGAATATCAAAGCAGCATGTTTGGACTTGTCTAAGTCTACACTTGTAATTTTTGCCCATCCCGATTTTAATTATTTTTTATGTTTATCAGCCTGATGAGAAATATCGAAACCAAATTTCTTCGCTGAGCTGTTTGTCGCTATCTCTATGGGCATATTTCACGAATTTAAAAGAAGCAAACCGCTCTCAGATTTGAAAGACCTCAATAAGTGCTTGAGGTTTAACGCCAGAGTTGTTTAGTCGAAGACAGAAATTCCATTTGTACATTCATGTTTGCAGCTCAATCAATATCCTAAATCTTACTGGAAGTCACTCAGGCGATGTCATCTCTGGCCGACGTCAAAGAGCCTAAAACTTCACGCACAAAACCTGCTAGATGCTGTGAAATCACGGGTTCCAGCGCTGGAGCACCTTTGTTCGTTTTTCCAAACTAGTGCGGATGAGCTTGATACACATCATTAAGTCTTTCAAAAGATACACGGAACGAATATGCGCAAAGGCGGATGATAGGAAGTACACAATGCTGCCGAAAAGCCTGCAGCCGACGCCACCAGAAATAAAGTTTCCAGCACAACCGTAGAGATATGTCCACAACCTGTCTAGCGTACAATTAAATCAACTACAATTTGAGGCGTTAGCATTCGGTCCCAAATTTTGCTACTCTTAACCACGTCATGGACGAGTTAATTTAGAGATCCAGTTTGAAAATCTAATGCACCAGATGTCCGGATTAATTCCTATTTAGCCCTTTGCCGGTGACACCTACTAAACCACGTTGGTAAACCTGTACCAACAGTACATGAACCAGGAAACGAAGCCTTCGAACTTACTGTCTAGAAGGCACTGGCATGCTACTCAAGAATTGAGATCAAATCTCGAATTGATCATTTCCAGGCCAATTAAAGGAGCAGGATGAGTATTGATGTATAAATCGGACTGCGTCTCAAAATCAGGTGCAATTCTTCAAGACACCGGCAAGTTCATGCACGACCCAGTACAGAAATATAGAACTCCACAGATTGAGGCAAAAATTACGAGCTCATTGGATGAACTGAGAAATTCTAAGATTGTAAGTGCCATGCTATTTGATCACTTAATTCCTACCGGATCACATCCACCCCGGCTCTATGGCTTGCCCAAAGTGAGCAGTCCGCAGGTTCCGCTGCGCGCTGTTCTCGATATGTCTGCCTCCGCCTTCCACTCGGTTGTAAAATGGATTGTGGAATTGTTAAAGCCTTGTGTATTCATGCTTTGAACGATGTTGTTAAGCGGGTGGAACAACTGAGTGTAGAGGGGAAATTGATCTTCTCTTTTGACCTCGAGTCATTTTTACAAACGTTCCATTACTTGAGACTGTCAATTTCACCAGTTGTTGCATGACAGAAAGTCATATAGAGATCGGTATCCCGGTACTTAGATTGAAGGAATTGGTCTTGCGATGTATCTTCAACCGGCAATTTTTATTTGAGAGCTTCCATTATGGACAGATAGATGGAATTGCAATGAGGTCATGGCTAGCTCCGTTGCTGGCTGATATTTTCCTTGCCAAACTTGAACGTGGTTCCCTCTGACCAGTTATCGTATCTTCATTCCTACTGGAGGTACACGGATGATATATTTATGGTCGTGATACAAACGCCGACATTGCTCATTTAATAGATCAGTTCAATAGTGCGCACTCCAGTTTAAGGTTTACAAGCGAAACTGAAAACTAAGAAAAGATAGCATTTCTGGACATACTTCTAAGCAGACTAGAGAATGACACACTCCAAAAAAGTGTCTACCGAAAGCCGACCTGAAAATTCCAGTACACACATTTTTGTAGCTTTGTACCGTTAAAGTACAAACGAAACAGTGTGCTGCCCGTATTATCGCGCCAGCAGTATATGTAGCCCCGAAACTTTGGAAAGCGAAAAGAATTTTATTATTAAGACCCTACAAGATAACAGTCATCCTGTTCCATTTATTCGGTGACACGCTCTGATCCGTGACCAAAAACAAAACTATCGCGACTGTGCCAAAAAGCATGTCCATCTTACTGTTCCTTTTAAGGGAGATGTTCTCTTTGATTTACTGTACAGAAGACATCGAAATTCAATGGCCAGGTCTTTCTCTGCTGTCTTTCCGCGCGTCATTGCCGAAACTGCCCGCTTTATAACCCAGCGTCTAAAGGATCGACTCACGGTCTAGTCCGAATCTTTACTCATATCAATTTATAATAATTATTATACCTATATTTCGCTTGATGAGCAAAACTGTGTCTATAGTGACACAGATAAATTTGAACACAAGAATCCATGCTCTTGCATGCGTGACATGCATAGGTGGAGTATTGGGATATGCGTTCCATGTATTAACATTCTGGCTAATGGTTGAAGCCCAAGCCTCTTTTTAAAAACATCGGTGTTTAGATGTTTTGGCCCCTCTTGCAATTGCGCATTGATGGATTTTTCCCATGTGAATATAGTGCTTAGGGTAGGTAAATCCAGGCAATTGGCGAGTCTGCTTCTAAATGTTACCACATTGTCACATGACCTGAGTGTTATTGGTGCCTTGAGGCTAGTCGTGGCTAGATTTTGTCAGATGGTCTACCCACTGCTGCTACTGTTATGCCATAGGCTCATGTCATGGACGCTCCGTCGTGGCGACCGCTGGGTGGGATTTGGATTCCGCCCGTCTCCCTGATAACATGCAAAACACAAATCCGCATGAAGCAGTGAACTGACTACGTGCTAGAGCCGCTGCCTTTCGGGTGTTCATATAATCGAAGGCTTTGGCTGAGGACCCGAGTCGTTCTCTTGTCAGGTGTAGGCGCCCTGCCAGTATCCAAATCCATCCTCTTCGGAAGTTAGAAAGTGGTCCATGACCCTCTTCCCGTAAAACCTAGCCACAGGAGACAACGGGTCTACTGGTTATAAGCTCCCAGCTCGATTGGCGTAGAGCACGAGCGCCACGCATTGTCTTTCACGGTGGAAGGGCACCTCTGGCTGCTCAATGGTTTGCTACTGCCTACCTCAAGCCAGTCAGCCTCTGGTCCAATTGGTGCATACCCGCCAAAACTCTCCTGCTTCTGGCCGTGGTACCAAGTGCGTATCCTACTACGGTCGCAAAAATTGTATGATCCTTCCAGTACCTCAAAGGCTGCGCGTGATGGCCGTCAAGCAGATCCCAATCTGTCTTTGCAATCACATTCCCGAGCTGCATCTGCTCCCCACTGCTTTGTGTTTCTGGCTATTGAGCCAATGTCTCCTGGCGGAGTCCCCCAAGCAAACCTCCGAAGCATATCCGCCGCCTCGCGTGCGATTAACCACCAATGTAAGAGTATGCCTGCGCGCAAAGCACTCAGCATCTGGTGCTGGAATGTGCGCACACTATTGGACTGGAACTTGAGTGAGCGCCCCGAGCGGCACACTGCAATGGTCGAGGTGGAACTGGCTCGCCACCACATCTATATTGCCGCTCTCAGTGATACCCGGCTCGCTGAGTAAGGTAAATTGCACGAAGCAGGGGCTGGCTACACATTCTACTGGGTTGGCAACGCCGCCTCAGAACCACGTGAACACGAGGTCGGATTTTCAATATCTGATCGCCTCCATGGCCAGCTCTTAGGCGAAACAACAGGCATCAGCGCGCGACTAACGACTGTTCGCCTTCGACTCCGAAGAGGTAAGTTTGCCACTTCTATGAGCGCGTACGGTCCGATCATGTGTTATCCTGATGACACGCGGGAACAGTGCTACACTCAGCTATCCTCGTTGATACCGTCTGTGCCGAGGAGCGACAGACTATTTCTGCTGGGTAATTTCAACGCGCGCGTTGGGCATGATGCATCGGTGTAGACAGATGTTATCGGTCCGCATGGCATTGGTTCAGTGAATGCAAACGGTGACAGGCTATTCTCACTCTGTGGCACTCACCGTCTGACGAGCACAAACACAAGGTTTGCACTGAGTGCGAGCGATATAGCAACTTGGACGCACCCATGGAGTGGCCACGCTCACCTGCTCGACTGTGTCATTGTACGTCAGCGTGATATGCGTGAAGTGCTCATGACAAGTGCACTGCGTGGAGCTGAGTGTGGCACTAAGCACAAGTTGGTGCGGACCAAACTGTACATATATTTTCGTAAATCTATGTATTGCACTCCTGCCGTGAATCGGCGTAAATTTAACATTCTCTTTTTCGGTAATTTGGAGAAACGTATTGACCTGGGGCAGGCAATGACTGAACAACTGTATGGTGTGGAATGCACAACCGCAGTGGGCGACCTGTGGTACCAAATTCGCCACAAGTTGATAGCTGCTGCCGAGGAGATCATCGGGCGCTCAAAGTGTAAGCAGCCTGATTGTTTTGATGAGATCCAATGCGACTATTGGCACATTGGCGTGTATGAGAAGAATGCAGCATTTGCTGCACATGTGGCAGACCCCAGTGACTTGGGAACGAAGAGTTAGTTTCCCGAATTTCGACGGCGACTGACCTGAGAGCTCCGTCGCATTAAAAATGAATGGTGGACGGAGAAGCTGAGGCAGATGGAATGCTACGCCGAACATCGCAAACACAAGGAATTCTTTGACTCATTGAAGGCAATGTGCGGACCGAGATTGGAGCCGCTGAGGACACTGATCGATGATAGCTCAGGCGCTACTTGCACACAGACAGCAAACATAGTGCAAATCTGGCAAAACACTTTGGCTGTCTCTTGAAAAACCGTTCAGAGATCGACTGGCCTACATTGAACTGCCTGAAGCAGCACGATGCCGAGACGAGTCTGGCGGATACGCCGACGCTGAATGAGACGCAGAGAGCACCTGCTCAGCTGCGAAACGGCAAATGTGCCAGTGCCGACGAGATCCCGCCTGAAGTATTGTAACGCAGCGGACCCGCGTTGTTGACTGCGCTACACCACTTGGTGCAACGTGTAGGGATTGAGGAGGAGGTGCCTCCTGAGCTGAAGGATGCCCTTGTACTGTCACTGTACAAGGGTAAAGGTAGCAAGCAATGTTGCACGAATTATCGTGGCATCAACTTGCTGAGTTGTGTAGGCAAGGTGATTGCCGAATCCTGCTCAACCGCCTCGTCAGTCAGGTTGTGAAACAGAACGTGGCGGAAGAGCAATGTGGATTCCGTTCGGGTCTCAGCACTATAGATATGGCGTTTGCGGCTCGTCGGTTGATGGAGAATTGTAGAGAACGACACCAGCCATTGTACTCGCTTTTTGTTGATTTCACCAAGGCATTTGATACGGTGAACCGCGAGGCATTGTGGCTGGTGTTGGGTAAGTTTGGTTCCTCGCGTAAGTTTATAAGTTTAATTGAATGTCTGCACAGTGGTATGCGAACGAGGGTGCAGCTGAGTGGAGAGACCTCGAATGACTTTGCAGTTGTCTCTGTTGTGAAACAAGGCTGTGTTTTAGCTCCTGCCCTGTATAATATATATCTTCATGCAATGATGTCTTGTGCTTTTGATGCCGCTTGTGCTTACGGTGTTCGTGTGGAACACGTTATTGATGCTGGGTTGTTGAACATCCGTCGTTTCGGTGCGAGAACCCTAGTCTGTGAGACAACCATCCGTATGTTGCTGTTTGCTGACGACTGTGCGTTGTTTTCACACAGCGCGGATGAGTTGCAGCACATGACTAGTGCTCTGGCTTCGACAGCGGCCAAATTCGGGCTCACCATCAACACAAGCAAAACTGTCTGTCTCTTTCAGCCTTCACCGCAGGTGCAATCTTCAATATTGCCGCGAATCAGCATTGGTGCTGAAGTATTGGAAACCACCTCCCGCTTCTGCTACCTTGGGAGTGTGATGTCGACTGATCAGCAGGTACACAGTGAGCTTCGTATCCGCGTCTCGAAGGCAGCGGCGGCATTCGGGAAGCTTGAGTACCGAGTGTGGAACAACCATCAGCTTACTGTTGGTACGAAGCTGATGGTGTACAAATCCATGATGCTGTCCGTTCTTCTATACGGTAAAGAAACGTGGACGATGTACCGGCGAGATGTGCGATATCTCGAGCGGTTCCATCAGCAGTGTTTGCGACGGATTCTGCGCATCGGATGGGGCAATAAAGTTGCGGACACGGAAGTGTTGCGACAAAGTGGAATGTATGCAGTGGACTGCATACTTTTGCTGAGACACCTGAGGTGGCTCGGTCATGTGAGCCGTATGGATTAGACGCAGCTACCGAAACAACTATTATACGGTCAACTGCGTGTTGGGAAGCGGCATGTGGGGAAACCAAAGCTTCGTTACCACCACATGAACAAAGTGAGCCTCTCACGTTCTAATCTTGATTGCAGGTCATGGGAATCGAAGGCGGTTGATCGGCGTGCATGACGCGATCTGATCATGAAGGCAGTTGCCGAGGTGCAGGAGAAAGCCCTCATGCATGCAGAGAAGAATCGGCAATTGCGGAAGCGGCAAGCACCGATGGGTTGTACTCCATCGACATCGAGCGCATGGTGCTGTAGCACATGCGGTCGCGAGTGCCTGAGTCAGGCAGGCCTAGTGAGGCATGAGCGAGGCCACTCGGGACCACCACCGAAGCGACGACGGTCGTGCAGAGAACGTAGATAGAACCGGCGCAACGTTTGTAGGTACGCTGCATTCGATTTACTAACCGCGTGCTTACATGCTAAGTACCTTTATTGCAAGTGGTGGGTTTACAATTTTGGCCTTATGCTTTTTTATCTCAAATTAATGTCTACCTGAACTATCTTTTATAAACTCGCACAAGTCGCTTAAGACAATTGTTGTTAACTTCGATAACATTTCGCATTTGTGGTATTTTCTTAAAATATATTTTTTGACGTCTTGAGCTTATCTGGATTTGTTCCTAACCAATTTATTTCATACGCTCATTTAGTGAAGAGTTATGCCACCGTATCTGTATGCATTATCCGATTTGTTTTATTTCCTCTTGTCGTTTCAAGTGATTGGCTGTTGCTTGATATCCCCGGTGTGGCTGCGCTTGATGTGCATGTTGACAAGGTGCCTACCTGTCTATTACCCACTACCTCGTCCATACTGCCTCTAGGAGACAGTTGGTCGTTGCTGGAGGGGACGGGGTGCACGGTTCTTGTGGCCGTGTTAGGATCAAAGAGTGGTTCCATGCACTCAGTGTGGAGCGGACTACGGTCCAGCCACCGCCTTGTGTGCGCTTGATTCCCCAACTACAGCGTGCTTGTGTTTGCCTGTGAAGGAGTGTGGGCCGGCTCCGTTGATGAAACGTGGCTCCCATCCACATGCCTCCCGGTCTTATTCCTTCGGGTTTACACTGGATATGGGGTGTGTGGTTGGAGCTGTGGGTGGTGCAGCGCAAGCCACCCATGGTCCCTCTGTAGGCGCAGGCGTCCTGTGGTTGGCCACAGTGACAAGCAAATCCGAAACCGGATGCCGCCAACCAGTATTCCACAGCTAGCTATATTTGATCAGGAAGAAATTAGCGCGGACATTCGTTCTAGCCTTCGGTATATTCAGTGTAAAATGTTTGTTGCGAAGCGCTCGAGTTGAGCAGTGTTGTAAATTGGGTGTAGGCAGATTGCAATAGGCCTTTTTGTGTAGCACCTCGAAAATCTGCAACAAGTTGTGCTTCAGTTGCCGACTGCAAAATGGTTCGCGATGAAGTTCACTGCAACGTTCTCGATAACTCATAGCAGAGTGTTTACCCATCAGATGTTTCGTAAGTGACCACTGCAGGTGCTCCACAGCAATTCTGTCACTCTTTCTCATATTGCCGTTTATTATGCTGCAGTATTCGAGGATGGGTCAAGTGCGTAGCTCGAAAAGCTCAAGTCTAGCACGAGTTGTGTGTATTTTGTTTGGTATGTTTTACTTAGACTCTTCGGCATGTGCTTCTGGGTATTGGGCCTGTTCGGAGAAATTGAAGGCAGAAATTTACCTAATTTCAAGATCTCGCGTGCACAACTGTGTAGGGACGCGTTCATTGTTTAGGGTGATAGATCCTTCGGGGCTGCAGCAGCCATAAGACATGATGCTTGATTTCTTAGCCGAGAGGTTCATCACCCGTATGCAGCACCATGACTCAAGGGAATGTAAAAATCTTGAGTGAGCAGAAATATCCCGTGAAGCTCTTCACGCCGAAGCTTATAGACGATTCTGAGATTGTCAGCAAATAAAAATGATCTACCATGTTTTACCGTTGTGTTGATGTCATTGATGTAGATCAAAAATAGGAAGGGACTGAACACACTCCCTTGAAAGACTCCACTGGTGGTTGAGCGTGGGGAAGAGTGATAATCACCTAAAGTGACTGCCTGATGATGATCATTTAGATATGACGATAGCCAACCTAGTAATGGTCGCAGATTCCAAATTTCTCCAACTTTTGTAGCAGTCGCTTGCACGGTACTCGGTCGGACGCTTGGTGTATGTCAAGAAAGAAGATTACTACTGCATAGTCGGACTCGATTGCTTCTGAAATGTGTTTAACGTAATGCAGTTGACAGGTGGTTTACGATCGCTTATTGAGTAAACCATGCTGCAAATTATTTATCAGACCAATAGCATCAACAAAGTTCATCATCTCCATTCTGGTCAGCTTTTTAAATAGCCGACCGAGTATTGAAGTGTGGTGGACTGGTTGGTAGTTCTCAATCATTTGTTTGGGACCTCCTTTATGCCAAAACATAATAAATGACGTTTCCATTGATCTGGAAAGTCGCCAGATTCCAGCGACAGATTGAACATGCTCACCAGTAGCAATGGTTTATCAGATCCTCCTAGTTTAATGGTGGTTGGTGAAATGCCATCAGATTCCAGCTTGGAAAATGCCTTGATTGATTTGATAACTTGATGGATAGCGTTGAGCGAGATATCGACTATGTTTAAGAGGTTTGTTACTGTGAGCTCTCTGCACACAGGAACTAGGTCAGCTTTCGCGACTCCTAGTAGTGGCAAAATAGTCTCTAAATGCTTCACAGATTTCAGCTGGGTCATGGAGTAATTGATCCACACCATCAACAATTTCGGTACTCAGAGGAGAGCGGTCACTGGTTCTACGATGCAGTATTTTGACAAGCTCCATATTATTGCAGGTTGTCCGCAGGTCTGTGCATTCTTCCTTTTTTCGTCGTGTTAATTGCGCGTGTTTGACTCTGATGGTAAATCCACGCACTTATAACACAAGTGAAAGGTCATGGGTCCTTCTGTACCTTGCAGCTAACATTCTGGTTTTCTAGCTGATTAAATGCTCGACGGATTCTTTGGAGACGTGAGAGGTATGAATAGATTGTGAAGCTAGGAGGGCTATAGCGTGTTGGATTTGTTCATAGAACTGCTCCACAGCGGTGTACACACTAGAAGAGATGAAACATACATCCCAGTCGGATAAAACGAATAAACTGCTGAAAGCATTCCCAGTTTATCTTATGGGTTGCAACTAGGGTTGTAGAGGCGATTATAGTGACCATTTTAAGTTGACAACTGAGCCGGATAATGTTATGGTCGCTGCCAGGGAAATTCTTTAAGATCTCGGTTTGTGGATTGGGTATCCTCATATGTGAATATTAAGTCCAGCACACTGGCGTTCCTGCTTGGAATGGTTAGCCATTGTGTCCAGCCCCCAGCTCTGATGGAAGAAAGAGTAGTGGCGTGCAAGGTAATCTTTGGGTGGGATGACCAGCGTATTGTCGGTAGATTGATTTCGCCTGCAATAATCTTCTGGTTGTGTTGCAATTCTGATGCGAAGTCAAATGCAGAAGTGACCTTGGTGATACTTACGTTAGACACATTCGGTGGGTTGTAGATACATGCGAGAAGTGTGTAAGATGAGACAGTCGCAAATGACAGCCCGATAGACTCAGGGATCTTTTTCAATTGTGAGTGGTTTATAGGTTTAGCTGTAACTATTTTGCGTAGGTATATAAAACACCCTCCGACTTTTTCTGTCGCAGCGATCTTTTCGAAACAGGTGGTACTTTGGAATCATCAGAGTAGAGTCAAGTGTATCCAAGAACACTATGTTTTAGTGACAAGGATCG
>OX104060.1:40904358-40950614 GCA_944474145.2 Dicrocoelium dendriticum
TTTTTTAGGTACCCTGTGAAAGTGAGAAGCCCAACGACCGTTAGAAGGGTGGATGATACCGAGATTGAGTATGCGCTCTAATTCTCATTTGGCAGTTTGTATTATGTCATGCCTAAGGTGTCTCTGATGCGTACACAAGTGGACCCGTACTAACGATAGGGCAAAGAACTTCGTATTTGGGCTCAGCCGTGTCTGCATTCGTTCGGACTATAGACTGAAATTGCTGCAGCAAGGATGAATAATGCGTGCCGTCTGGCATGAGTAGGCGAACTCCGTCGGAGTTAACTGTGGCCACCTAGGAAGTAACAGTTAGCGAAGTGTTGTCATCCAGTAACTTTCTGCGACGTCGATCAACCTTAAGGCAGAATTTGCTGAGGAAGTCAAACCTAAGTATAGGCTTCTGGACGTCCTCAGTGATAAAGACGAAAGGATATTTTCGTCGTAAGCAAAGGCTTAGATTAAGATGCTTCCTACCGCGTTTTGCTAACTGAGTCTGATTAGCTGCCTGTAGCATAAGTCCAATTGGTTGTAGAGCGCGTTTTCCGAAGATCTATGTATAAGGCTTATTTTAACGCATGTATCGACCAAAAATGGTGGTTACTCGTGAAGTCGAACACATACAGAATGCGACGGTTGAATTATCCAGCGACAGCTGACACCACTACTTGTCTTTGATTGAATAGGCAAATTGTGCCTACCGTGTGCAAACATGGCTTAATCACGCCAAATTGCACAATTGGAAGTCGTTCGGAGCCCGCAATCTAACGCCGAGTGGTCCTCCTCTCTGCACTCTCAAAGGTAATGGAGGTTGTCATCGCTGAGGCTTTAGCTGACAATTTAGAAATCTGTAACATTGTGGCGCCGGAGCATAGCGGTTTCCGTTAGCACCAATACTGCAATACCAAACTACTGACTGCAGGCGTTAGTTGAACTGAAATGACGGACAAATGTCGACTAGCCGAGGTGATTTGCCTAGACTTCTCCATGACCTTTGAACGTCTGAATCCTCGTGTCCTGCTTCAAAGGCTGGGGATCTAGGTTGGATCAGGAATTGCTTGCAGTACCCGCAACTGCGGATTGGAGTTCGCATTATGTTGTCTTCTCTTATTCAAGTAGGAAGCGGAACTTCACGGAGATAAGTTACGGATCCACGTCTGTTCCTCATGTTAAGTAACCAGATTACTAGTCTGATTGTCTCGGATTTTTTGCTTTTTCGCTGAAAATGTTAAAATATGGCAGGCGATCGCCGACTAAGAAAATAATGCTTTTCGACGGGACCTGGACAGCGTGAATTATTGGTTACTCCACAATCTTCTCCAGTATAATTTGTCTAAGTGTAAGGTAGTTCACATGCGTCACCAGCCGAAAATCGAATACAAGTTTGGAGACCAGGTCTCTCAAGCAGCTACCGAGGAGTGCAAAATTAGGGTATTAATCCAAACTGTTTTGATTGCTTAGAGAGTGTCTAGGCTGGGAACCCCCAAGTTCGTATTCTGCGGAAGACATGGGGGCGGTTTGACCCATCTGTCTGCCCGCAAATTATTAACACAAACGTGTGGCCTCATGTGAAATTCGCAATACAAATCTGAAAGCCCCCGTACATGAAAGCTCTTGCAGTGCTCGAAACTCCAAATCCAAAAGCCACCAAGCTCGTCAAAGGATTGTTTCACCTTCCATATCAGCTTAGGCTGAGAATCCTAAGATTATACAGCGGTCAGCATCGGCGTTTAGGTGGTGACCCAAAATTGCCCACCCGTTTCTGAGAAGCCCCATCCACCGCTGCTGCCACCCGTTGCAACTTGGCTACAACATAAAAATAGGGCGCCACCAGTACGATTTGCCACATAATGCAGCACGCTCGAAGCCCACCAAAACGTTTGCTCTCTTCGTATCTGCCAACCCTAGAAATGCTCCCAAGTTACCTTGTTCCTGCGTCCACTTCATCTGTGTTTAAAAACTCACTGACTTTTCCTTAACCCACTTATATTAGGAACTAGAGCCTGTGTACATCGAGATGAGATCTAACGTGAAAACCGTGCACCACCATGGAAACACCATGGAAACAGGTTGTTTGACACATGAACAATGAACACTGATTTATCACTGGTACAACGAAGGTGCTTCACATGTCACGTAGAGTGGTTAGAGTGAGAAAAAATAGATCAAAGGATAAGTGAAGCGTCGGCTTAAACGACTGCAGATTTAACTGCGCAGCTGTATGACGGCAATTTGTAATAAGAATTGAATGTGTGTACACTTAGCAATATGTGGAGTGATTATAGTTCAGGTAATACTTGAGAGAAAAAATTAACAAGGAAAATTATAACGCTTACACGTGTGAAGCTTTTTTGGGCTGACGGGATACGTAAATCCTACAGTAGCGTTTAACAAATTATGTGTCATAAGCGAAAATGTACGCGTTGGTTTATACTGCTAGATTGACGCCCGGATAAAGAGGATTATACGGCGTAATGTAAATGCATGAGTGCAAAGTCGAGAGGATTTCTGAGTACCGTTAGTTTGGGGGAAGAAACAACGTAAGTGGCTAGGGCGTTCCATGGTTGGTACACGCGAAATGAAAAGAAATTCCGGCAATTATCCGACCGACTATACTGTGTGGTCCGCTTTAGCTAGTGACCACTCCGAGTAGCATTGTGATTCAGCTTCAGAAGATGACTAAAACATGGTTTGGATTTATTCGGATCAAATATGTCATTATCAAATCACCCCACAGGCGTCGATGTTGCCCACTGTAGACCCAAAGGCTTTTCAGTCCCAGTTGGTAAGGGAGATGAAACAAATCCTTTATGTTCATGGTTGCCTTTCCTTGTGCCAGTTCAAGCGCACTGAGGTCGTACTTGTGCCAGAGCTGCCAGGCGGGAATGGCGTATTCCGAATTGGACTTAGTGTAGGCATTGAGCAACTGAGGGAAGATCGAAGCGTTAAAATACCCTAACGCTCTCCACAAACAGCCAAGATGTTGGTTGGATTTGTTGGACGTCTTCTTGGCCTGACGTGAACCGCCATGATCCTCTTGTACCGTCACACGTAGATCACATTCCGTAGTAGCAAGCTGCAAAGCTTGATCCCCTTGCCTATATTCGCAGATGGATTCATGGCGTATGCTCAATGTCTTATACTTGGTGGCGTTGAAATAAAGCGGCTTTTGAGTCACCCATATGTGTATCCTATCAATAACATCTTGAAGCGCTACATGGTCACTAGTGGTTTTGATGGCATGCCATATCTTGTGATCACCAGCACAGAGTAAAAATTAGGAAGTGTTTACTCTTGCAAGACCGTTTATGTAAATCAGGAATTGGCGTGGTCCAAGTACCGAACCATTTAGCGCTCCGCACTGAAAATCGATAAAGTCAGACATGGCGCTGCAAACTCTCAACTTAAGATGTCGTTGAATCAGGAAGTCACCCATCCACCCGAAAATTGGATTCCAGTTCCACAGCTCTGAAGTTTGTGAATGTGGGTGTGGTAGTTCACATGGTCGAACGCCTTTGAGAAGTCCAGATAGACTGCGTCAACCCGCACATCGCTGTCAACAATTTCAGTCTAAGTAAAGCAGGGGGGTCACATCTTGTGAGGTGAAAATATGTTGGACCATATTCTTTTTGACAATAAGCCAAAAGCAAAATTTCACATGTATGAAAAATACCGCCTGAATTTATTATTTAATGATGATGCCGCGGGCGAGTTGAACTGTTAACGCCGCAGCTGGCCTGCTGACAGGACTTTGGACATCCCTAAACTAGGGCAAGCAAGCAGCAGCTTTGTGGTGCAACACCGGTTCTATTCTGGTGTTATAATTCTGCATGCCTTCAATCAATCCGTGAGCGCCTCACCAGTAATAGAGACCAGGACTTCGAATAGCAACGACAAAAGGGTTATTGGGAGATATTTGGCTAGATCTGCAAAATTTCGTCCTATGTGAATGGGAATGACTACTCCACATTTTGTCGAGATATCGTTAGAAGAACCTAGAGCTTGGATCCGCCAACTGCAACGCAGCTAACTTCAACACCTTTATCGGGTATTCTCAACACCAGAAGAGGTATGCTTGTCTTTTCGGAACATCTGTAGCCGTAAGCGTGCTGGTGACCCAACTTGCATAAACAGCACAGGTGACGAAGTCATGTTCTGGCAGTTTGTGGAGGATCGATGACGTGGGGCGTTGGCCGCTTCTGTTGTAGTTTGTGCTTGTCCAATTGGCGTGCCGAGGGCATGTATACCTAGCTGCACTTTACAGATTTTGTTATCACGTCTGTAAAATTGATTGGGATTTAAGGAGAATTTGTCGGGTAGGTCCTGTTAATGTTTTAGCTTATCCTCGCGTATCAGGTTCACGTAATGATTTTGCTGGATAGTGTAGACCTCCCATGTTTCGGCACCCGGTGACTCCTTGCATTTTTCACCAGAGTGAATCTTTTATGAGCATACACTTCCGCGTCATACTGCGTATGAATGGCTTTAATTTCATGGAGCGCGGGGGCAAGTTTCTCCATGTACTGTCTACTAACTTCTTGGCTTGATAAGCAAAATCCCACCAGGTGACATCGGGGGATATATCAGCTTAAAAGGATTAGTCAGCTGCATCAATGAATGTGATCAGAACGGTGTAATCGGTAATAAGTTGAGAGTCATCGGCGTTTTCTGAGGAATACTCGACATAACGGATGTAGTTGAACAAGTGTGTTACATGATCGCTGCGGCCCAAAGGACTAGCTGTCAATAACGTTACATTCATAAGCTCCGCTTTGGTGATCATGAGATCCAGCATACTTGGTTTCTTTCCCATCCTGAATATTATGGAATAGACAACGTGGATTTATAGTGCTAATTCAACGAGTAGCTCCTGCAATTCCATTTTGTATTTCTCAGCGAGCCAGGCTGGGGTTCCCAGGGCGCGAAATCTGAAGTCCCCAACCAGGAGGATGTGACTGTGTGCTTGTGGGAGGATAGTTTTCATAGTGGAAGCTAGGCGATAGTCCACTGCTGGAGTGTATGACGGAGGGCGGTACACGATGCCCACTAAACATGTGTCACCAAGTCTTAGGTGAGGATAACACCGAAGGCCGTCGACAATCTGAACATCCTGTTCATCAGCTTGATCAAGATGCAGCTCATTGCGGTTGTAGTGCAGTACACCGCCTCTTCCATTCGGTCGATCGTTTTGCAGACCGGACATTCCGGGTAGTACGATTTCGGTGTCCGTGATCATATCCCCCAACCCTATCTCGGTCACC
Source organism: Dicrocoelium dendriticum (assembly GCA_944474145.2). NCBI lineage: Eukaryota > Metazoa > Platyhelminthes > Trematoda > Plagiorchiida > Dicrocoeliidae > Dicrocoelium > Dicrocoelium dendriticum. Next base: position 40,909,617 of record OX104060.1, read on the forward strand.
GTGATGAAGTCTTACAACCCACCACAATGTAGACACAATAGTGAGTCCACTACCTTTTTATCACGATGTTTTCCCCATTTTTGTGGTTCATGAGAACCACATCCGAAGGGATTTGTTAAGCATTTTCTATTTACCCCCAAATACACCATTACTCTATTATTCCATTGTAAACCAGTAGAACTCGGTAGTGGAGTACAATGTTGTAACCGGGCAACACCTAGCCTTTAACCTCCTACGCACTTTTCACCCACTTAATCGGATGACTGATGCTTATTATTCTGGGTATAAAGATCATCGGACTTCATGGCGTTGCACGATCACTTCGGCCTTTCAGTGATTGTTAGGGTAATTGGAGCTCAGATGAACCTATAATTTACACGAAGGCATACCGGCTGGTGTATCACAGTTGTTGAGGATACTTGGCCTCGTCAAATCTGATTGGAACAGAGGGCGTTGGCTAGACGACCTAATAGATTTGCAAGTGTGAAATGTCGCTGAAAATATTCCCAGGTGCTCATTAACGGGCATTTCTCAGCATAGCAGTCTACTACATTCTGTTGTTAATTCGACGGAGTGTTGGATAAACATTGCATCGTTATTTAGCCTAGTCAAAATCACTTGTAGCTGGACTCTGCTTAGAAGTTTTGAAGTAAAGGTTTTTGCTAACCCAGAATATTAGATTACCAGCAAGCAGTTAACAAGTGGATCGAAATAAACCCAACTCAGGCTATCTCCATCTGACGAATCCAAAGCAGGACGAAACCGGTTATGGAGTGTCACCGTTGGGAGGAGCAACAACGAACCACCAATTCGGATACGGTACTTGTGATCGTAATGACCCAGATCTACTTCAAAGAGGACCGAGGTCTGAAAAGAGAATGAGAGTCGCAATCCAACCACACAGCGGATAGACCAAATGCCACTTGAAACCAGCGAATTATTTGCTGCCAACTGTGTCCTTGTAACTTAATCCATAATCTATGATCTAACGCGTGCTTCACATCACTGACCGTGTCTTCGAACCTACATTTTGGTACCCATTCGTATCAACCTCACTCGAACTTTTGCGTGCCTTTTGAGAGAAACTCACCGAAAAATAATGCGACTGCCTGTTTCACTCGGTGCTCCACTCATCTACCACCAGAGAACAGAACTACCACATAATACATCATGCGCCGTCTCCGGAAAAACTCTAATTGCACGATGCCTAAGTGACCTATACCGACTGTAGCAGATCAGTCACAGTCAGTGCATGAAAAGTTGTATCATTCTTCCAAGCGATCCTCCAAATCCGCGTAGGATGAATGGTTATTTGGTTTCCAAATTTAGGGGACACACGTGGATTCTAGGGAGATTATTTGCGACACCAAACAGTCTGCATCAGCCCAGTCTCGACTGCTCCTCACTGTGTAAGTCGATACGCATGTGAGGCGAGTTGCTTACAAGTGGCCGTCAGGGAGACATGCAGGTTGTGAGTGCCATGCCTAGAGTCGTTATGGGCTTGGATGGAGGGTAGCGGGAAGCTGAAACCCCGTTGGTGTGCACCATGTCACCGCGTCACGTTAATTGGAGGGCGCATGTCCTGTCAAACAGACATGCCACCGTTGCACTTTTGTGTGAACCCGCTGTTCGCTTCGGACGGAATTTATGCATTCAATGGAAACTCAAGTAGGACTGCATCTTCGTGCGGGACTGCGAAATACTCTTGACGTCATTAGTCGAAGCCATAGTGTTCAATAGAAATAATGCATGTATTTCGCGACGGAACACACCAAGGTGTATAAGGGACCTCGCAACCCGTAGCTGCGTGATAGTTTCATACTTGGCTTCAATAACCAAGATTAGCAAGGCGCAGCAGCTTTGATGCATCCATTGGATCGTTGAACGGTGATATGTAAAGCAACGTTGAGATACCTATAATTAGGCGGTCGCCTGACTTAAGATGGAAGTGGCAATTCGTGGTGTTCAAAGTGTCTGAAATAAAAAGGGTACACGTAGAAATGCGCCCCTTGAAATTACCGTCGTAACTGTGCTGCTGGTATATCAGTCAGCATCACCCGAAATTTTTATTTTGGAAGAAAAAGGATGTTAAATTAACGAACAATTATACAGGAAAGTTCTTATTTGATCCCCATTTTTCGATTTATAAGTATTAGCACCCGTTCCTCTCAGTGATTTTCTCCCGTCCTTCGCAATTTATTAGTTCTCATACCAAGGAATTCGCTGGGTGAACGCTAATGCAGTCCCCAACTATCCGTGGATAATATGTACTTGAACAGTTGCCTACGAGACATCTTTGTACATGATCTCACCCTTGAAAATGTAGCCACCCTAGGAAGTCACACAATACAAGTAGAGCCGATTCCAGTTCAAATAATTTTTGTTGTGCCAGGCCTGCTTGCAATTGACACGACAAAATTTGCGCCGTGCCCAACGGGTATGCAGTCAACCACGCAGTAGTCCAAGGTAGAGCACGCAGAGAGAAAATAAAACACAGATATCAACAAAACTGGCGCCTTCATGAAACTCGTTGTATGTAAAGTACAAGGAAACAGGGGACTAACCCCAAGGTAGTCAGTTATAGATCAGTTGCAAATGCTTACTTATCCAGGGATAGTATGCGCCGAGGCCGTTCATGTTTCAACTTAATCAGTAGGATATTAGTGGGTGTCACAACGCAGAGAACGGCTTCGTTATGGCTCGTATCCATCGTACACATGAATTACTTTTGCAAACTCACATTTAGATTTTCATGCAATAAAGTAAGCCTTGGTGTTTATTAACCGATTTCTTGTATCAGTTACACCATACATTTGGGGAATTTGGAAGCTTGGTTGATCAGCTGCTTCCTTCGTGTACCACTTTCCACAAGAAGGAAATTGCGCAGCAAGCAATACTGTCCGTGTTTATCGACCGCTCTCCATCTCAGTAGCTGGTGGCACAAGGTGAGGAACACAAACGTTTGCCCACATTATACATTATACCAATAATAGGGCATATTTCTCGTGATACTGTGCAACCGAGCCAACAAAATGACGGATCATTCAAAGCTGAATTTAGCGAGCACGCTGTGTGTTTGGGTTGCGACTCGCAACCTTTATTGAGATCTCGGCTCACGCTGAGGTAAACCTCCGTCATTCCGATCTCAAAGACCGTATCCTGAATGGATATATTTGGGTGTTGCTCTTCCCAACCCTGGCACACCACGACCGCGGTTTCGTCTTGGTTTAGACTCGTCAGGTGGAGATAGCCTGAGCTAGGTTGGAACTCAGAGCTTAGTAATTCATGGCTGACGCCCTGAACACTATGCTACTGAGATCCGCGAGCAACGCTTGGCACAGAGGAAAGTAATTCAAAGCTGAATTTAGGGAGCATGCTGTGTTCGGATTGCGACTCGCAACCTCTATTGAGACATCGACTCACTTTGAGGTAACTCTCGGTCATTCCGATCTCCAGGACCGTATCCTGAGTGTGTTGGGTGTTGCTCTTCCCAACACTAGCACGGATCATATTTACATTGCAACATGCTCAGGCATGCGAGGCTGTTAATCGTTTGGGTTTTTACAGGGTCACAATAGAGATGTTTTTGCGAATATTTCCATTTGCGACTAGTGTCGCCGTTTGATACCAGTTCGCCGGCATTCTCATTTAGTTGTTTTCAGTGCAGGTTGCTAGTGCCGTGATTGCTGCGGTTTGCTGGGGGGGGGGTATGAAAAGGATGAAGCAGTTAGATTCACCAATCAAAATCATATGAGTAATATACACTCTTACTTGATAGACTGGAGTACTACGGTTGGGACTATTTGTTAGTAGCAAGTTAGAGAGTTGCGAAAATAAGGGAAAGACTATGTTAAGGTAACGCCAGTGGATCAGCAAACTTGTTACTTTATCAGTATTCACATGGTAAGGAGTTAAGGCATAGCGTAGTGTCTAGACTTTCCTTGGTCTAATTATAAAGTTGAACTAATCAAGTTGTGTTTTGGACTGACTTTTGGATGAGATGCTGGATAAACTTAGTTGCATTCCTTACAGCCTTTACTTGTAGGTGGATAATTAGGGCGTGCGTGACTATGCACGGTAAATTTAATGTTGAAACTGGAGAATTAAACGGATAAGTAGACAGTAATAAGCGCCTATTCACTAATCAGGAGTTATTCAGTGGCTCGTAGTCTTATAGAGGATGTCAAAGACAGGGTGATTAGGGAAGTGTGCAATAGTTAGCCGGTTCTTGGTGTAGAGATATAGAAGAAATGCACCACAACTATGAACGAGGATATGGTCTAAGGAATAAGTAAATGAGTAATATCGGTAAGACAGTAGGACGCTAGAGGCGAAGTAACTAGGAACCAGGAGCACAACAGATTCAGTGCAGAATGTAGCAGGTTAAGAAAAATTAAGCGAAGTAATACGGTCATTCGTGGAACCGTCTCCCGAGGACCTGCTTCCAAGTGGGCTAGTCCCTCGAGAGGTTGCACCCGTACCTCCACATCCCATCTGGTCAGGTATCGATGTGGTTTTAAAGCACGCTGGCCACTGCCGATTTTATTCATCATTTGGACTATTGTTTTTCTTCTCTGATGAACTAGTTACTCAGACCAAGCAGCCCTTTCGTCATTTAAATTTTTTTGGTGCATGATGACCGGAATCACCGGTTGACGTCATATGCCATTGAGCGTGAGTTCAGCAATTCAGATTACACTGTTTTTTAATGTTTTCACAGTTTTATATTCATCTGTAGGTCTTTTGTCTTGGGTATACATGTTTCCTAGAAGCTTCAAGTCAACACCTCAGGAGATCGGCTCACTCGTGACCAACAGGAGAACAAGATGAAATAGTTGGATTAGGAAGTAGTAATATCAACGAAATAAGCAGCCAAACAGCATATTTCGCGGTATTGTGGGACGCCATATGATTGGGTGTTATAAAATATTACAAAGGTTTAGAATAACAGGTAGCGCTATTAATAAGTTGGCTTCTCGTTCAATACGCAGTAAGTGGTGCAGATTATCCGGATGACATAGGAGAGTAGAATATTTACAATATACGGTGATAAAGCAAGGGATAAACCTTTTTTATTTCTCCGCCTACAAGTGGGACTTCAAGGGTGGCATTTTCGAGCAAAGTTAATGTGTTCAGGAGTGTGGTGAACTTGCATTAGTGGCCGTATATTGTTTGGACCTGATGAAAGTAACACATCTGTAGACACTTGAAGGCTGAATATTTTCATTATGTTCTGCATGTTGGTAAAAATTCCAAGTTTATTTTAAATTTGGTTAGGTTCACACGCCCGTACTTTCAATGGTAGCTTGTTCCATAGGTGAGTATATCTTACCAGGAACAAGTTGGAGCGGCTCTTTAAGTTCCCATTTTTACGGGTAATGAGTAGCCCTTATCTATTGCGGGATAGGTTAAGGAATTTTGCAATTTAAAATCTATTCCGGTCATGTATACCCGGCATTGTATAATATTGTAAAAGAGAACTAGATTATTTCTCAGGCGGCGCAGCCATCGAGGGTGTAGTTTATGGCGGCGACAGCGATCTTCATGGTTCAGTGTGGTGGACCGACCAATAAGCAGTTTCGTGAAAGAACGCTGAATGTTTTCTAAAGCTATTCCATCCGTTCTACGCAGGTGCCTATGAATAATTGTGCAGCACTTCAGCATATGTCTCACGATAATCTTAAATATTTCCAGTCTCGCTTCAGGTAGAACAAAGGGTTTAGTGACATAGGCTTTCAATTGCCTTGCCTTTGCTATCTGATACGAGACATGCTCGGAAAGGTTAATCGATGCGGAGTATATTACTCCAAGGTCCCTAACTGAAGAGTAGTTTGGGATGTTTGTACTTGCAAGGGTGATGGAGCCATCAGATATGCAGCATCCATACCCAAGCACTTGCGATTTTTCAGCGGTAAGTTTCATGGATCAATAGTACTCCAAGAGTCCAGCGCAGATAAGTCCTCATATAGGTTCTTAAGGCCAGACTCAATGCTATCGGGTGGAAAAGCGGATAGGAGTTTAATATCGTCCGCAAAGTGGTATCGTCCATGTTTGATGAAACCACATATGTTATCTATATACATTAGGAAGAGTAGTGGTCCAAGGACTGCCTTGGACTACTCCGCTTGTAACTTCTCTCGAAGAGGAGAGTTGCTGGCCTATTTTAACGCTCTTTGTGCCATCGTCTAGGTAGAATTTAAACCAGTTCAGCAATGGGTTGCTGACAACGTAAGGGTGCAGGATGGACAGCAAGGCTTTATGTGGCGAACGATCGAAGAACTTGTGCATGTCCAGTAGGATGATGTACCACTGTCAGCAACCGATGTTACTTGGTCGAGGAAAAGTATTTGACATGTTACACAGGATCACTTCGTGAGAAAGCCGTGTAGTGCGTTGTTTATCAGGTCTATTCTTGGTAAGGATTGAACAAGGCCATTCTTGACAATACACTCCAGTACCTTTGAGGCTGCTGCAGGATGATTAATAAGGCGATAATTCGTCATTGCTGATCGGATGCCACCGTTGTGTTTTGGTGCTAGTATCGAGTGTTTCCACTGTGGAGTTAAATACTCGCTGTTTATGGATAATTTAAAGATGTTCAACATCAGCAGAGCAATGTTTTTGCCTCCACACTTGATGACAGCTGAAGGAATACCATCGGGTCCTGGCTGAAATGACGGTTGTATGGAGCGTATACTCCTTTAAGCATCCCTCAGGCTCACGAGAATACTCGAGAGCTCTTCATCTGTCTTCCGTTTTCGAAGAGGATGGGACATACTGATATCTAAATAAATAAATAAATAAATTTATATATTTACCGACGGACGGTACACGGCCCCATATTGAATGAGGCCGCATAGTAAGAGTTCAATGCTTCACACGTTTGGCTAACATCATCAGTTGTTGAGCCATCTTCTGATGTCAGATTTGATGGTTTTGCTTTGTATTCCTCCTGTTGAGAAGTTTCGCCAAGTTTTACAACTTTTGGGGAGTTTTTAGCCCTTTGTTCACTTCGGTGATTTCCGCTTACAGCACCTGATGTTTTAGTTTCAGTATAGTCTCATGAATTTTCAGTAATGTGGTAAAGTTAGTGCTGTTGCCATATTGAGACTTGAGTTTCTTTAATTTGGTGGTAATTTTGAAACATAACTAGCCACTACTGTTCTGGGGGTTGTTCCACTGTGTGGGTGCTACCAGGTCGGTACGGGTGTTAAGATTTTTATACGTTCGCTCATGGCTAAGGATGGATCCTGTGTTAAGAAAAATTTGTCCCAACTCAGTGAACTGAGGAGATTGTCAAACATGATCCAGTCAATGAGATGGATGCAATGAGTAGGCTCGTCAGTCACCCGTAATTTGTTTGATATTTTAATATTCATACTGCATAGCACAGTATTGTGGTCGCAGCCCATTAGCGGGCTGCGTCTACTAGCTGCGTCACTACTAGCACTGACGGAATGCCCATGGTAAATATCAATGTGTTGGCTCTACTTTTAGGTTGATTAACTTGTTGAGTTCAACCATTGGTCTGAATGCTATGGATTATTCCCATGAGGCTTTCTGACTCTTTAATTGTGGTCGTCGTCCAGTCAGTATGTGGTAAGTTGTAATCTTCACATACAAACTTGTTTGTATGAAATATTTGAGGTAGCGTTGGTAGCATCGACTAGTTGTTCAGTATGGTGATTGGTAGCGTTAGGAGATCTATAGATGCAACCCAGTAGTAGATCCCTGGAAGGGATTGCTAACCACAGCGTATCTTCTAAGTCATTGAGTGTCAGAAGATCAGCGGACATCACTGTGATATCATTTCCAATAGAGATAGTGCATCCTGCTCCTCGTTTGCTTAGACGATCTTTTCGGAACAGATGGTAACCAATAACTAAATTGAAAGCGAAATGATGAGAGATGTTCTTACTGGATGTTCTCCTAAAGGCTTTCTTCCTCCTGCCTACTGAAATGTGGCGATCTCAGCAACTGATGATTATCTCGGTTGAGCGCAAATCCACGAATATCGGACTAAAAACCAAGAAATTCGTCCTACTTAAATGAGGTCTCTGGCGTTCCCAGCATCAAAACCGTTCCGGCATGCAAGAAGTGAACTTCATCTCATGGGATTAATTGTTGCACAGTGAACAATTGTCGTCTAGCAACAACGTACCAATGTACTAGTTATCCGAATCTGTTCCATGGCAGAAAACCAAATATTACGTACCTTATGCAACAGCTTAGACTAACCAGAATGTAAGGTGACCGCCTATATGAACTGATAATACACACAGACACTCTTTTCTGTAGAGGCTGTGAGAACTGTGTTCATACCGGCTCAGTACGTGATGCATTAGGTTTCTAGTGGTCACCAGACAAGATGGATTTTCGCAGATGTTACCAGTACCATTTGCCAACAGTTGCAAGTATCCTTGCTAAAGCCCAGAGGAACATCGACTACTTCCAAGCAAAATAAAACTATTCCATTCCTTGCTAGCCTTCTCGGAGCGCAGTAAGGTGCGCGTCTTCCATGTATATGCGTGTATGCCGACAGGCTCATTGGAAAGCAAACTCTTCTGCAACGCAAAGGAGCTTTGGCTTCACTGAGCTTGTCGACGTTAAGCTAAGGCTGCGGAGACATCGCCACTGTCCTAGTTTGTCCAATCCAAACAAGTCAGGTATGATGGCAATATTTTCGCTTCGTAATTTGCTAATCGCCTGTGAAGAAATCGTTCACATTCTTGCTGTCTAGCCGAACAACCTCATCGTAGGGCTACCTGGGTGGTTCGGGTCAATCCCATACCAGAAAATGGTTCGGCGGCAGTGTTCCAGGAAGTAATGGGTTTGCGTCTGGCAAGCGTTCACCCTATAATAGCCACACGTATCAGAGTGACTTTCCCTCTCTACCCCCAGGACGTCAGTCGTCCAGTACGAAGACTTCCTTTCACCTCTCCTCACGCTGACGACCCGAGTGAACACAAAGATAGCTGCGGTGTCACTTAAAAATTCAAGCAACAAAACTACATACCTGGTTGGCGGCATCAGATTCCTCAGCTGCCTGTCACTGCAGCAGCAGGACGCCTACCACTACAGAAGGACCATGGGGTGTCTTGCACTGAACCGTCCATAGTTCCATTCACACACCCCATATCCACTGTAAACCAGAAGGAATAAGACCGAAAGGCGTATGGATCACAGCCACGTTCCATCCAAGGAGCCGGCCCACACGCTTACAAAATGCACAGCAGCATTATTTCTGTTTATTTTTGTAGGGGAATCAGGCCTACCGGGAGTACACAAGGCGATGGATGGACCGTAGCTCCCTCCACACTTGACAGATAGAACCACTCTTTAAGCCTAGCACGGCCACAAGCACCATGCAGCCCGTCTCTCTAGCAAAGACTACCAGTCTCCTGGAGCTCATAATCGAGATGGATTGTTACACAAATAGGCACCTTGTCAACATTCAGATTAAGCACAACAATACCGGAGACATCAAGCAAGCAACACCTAAATTGAGGGAAATAACCAAGCCAAATTGACACGGAATATGCATTAGAATGACATAACTGAGCAAATAAAATAAAGTGCAATGTGTGTGTATATAGGTTATAAAGATCAAGTTTACGTGGTAATGTATATGCAAGTCGGTGTAGCCCAACTACGTTGAAGAGGCATGATGTATGCAAATAACATTCATGTCCGGATGGCGGCATCCGTTTCCGAATTTGTCTGTCATTGCGGTCTCCATAGGACAACAGCGGGACGCCTGCGCATATAGGAGGACTATGGGTGTCGCGCTGCACTATATTCGCGCGGCTGCATCCCCTTCATCCGCTGGGTTCGTCTACCTATCTGACGAAATGTCATACAGCTGGAAACTATCGACCAACATCTAGCTCAGTTTGCCTTAGGTTCATGCGTATTTATTTGCTGCTTCAAAGAGGCTCAGTGATATTTAACACCTTAATTTGTTGACATTGAGTGGTACTAGCGTTGGTGTGCAGAGCATAATTACACCCTCGCACTGACAATACCTTGGGGCACACATTAATTAACAACATGCGCGGATACGGTCTAAAGGCGGAGAACTCTTCAGTGGGATAAAAACCAAACTTTGACTCACACGTGTCACATGTGACACAGCAGAGCACACACTGACTGAGGCAAACGTTCAGGAGAATAGTGAACATGCGTAACAGTGTACAGTGAAAAGAACAGTGAAGTGCAAATGCAAGCGGATGCACTGTCCAAGCTAAATCGGCCTCTGTGGACATCGCGGTCCTGTTAGTCAACGTGAATTTGCTACCAAGAAACAGAGTGTGTACCACACCAAGAGAATGACCAAAAATGGGCTACTGCACTGTCTACGATTAGGTTAACTACAAGATATTAAGACATCCAACAAACATTTTAGACAGCATAGATTCTTTTATCAAGAAGCAACTTGTCAACTGGTTTGGAATATAGTAGTAGCAGTAATTCAGCCATGCTAGACGACGGTCTTCTACCCCTCTGCAACAGTAACTGCATGCGATGCAGCATCCGACGAAACCTCCTGATATCAACGAGCATCCAGCTGCAAGAACAATGCGGAAAACTGAGGAGGGATATTGGAAAAGAATTAGATGGTTGGGTGAGTGGAATGAGTTTACTCCCACCGCTGACAAATGATTTGTCAAGAAAAAGTGACTGTAATAAATATTCGTAGCGCACATGGTGCCTCAGTTATTGCGAGCTTATTCGCGCAGTACAGTGTAACATTGGGATCTTCTCTCATTCAAGCTAAAGCAGACAGTCAAATCGGATGACTTCATGATTGGTTCTAACTCGTTTGGAATAACAATCCTAAGTGACAAAGTATCGTCAAGCCTTAAACAGGGATCACGATGTACACAGAACCGAAAACACTTATGGTCCCCATCAATAGTCTGGTGATCGTAACCAGTTAAGGGAAAGGGTGTATAGTACGTAGCCAATGGTTATCTTCCTAGCTTGAGGATTGGGCCAACTCAACTTCGTTTTTACTTTATTCTGCTGAAGTAGAAGCAAGTAGGTGAAATAAAGCTGTCATCCAATTTTCACCTTCTAGTCTGATTCCAAACAGTGTCTACACTTTATCGCCATTGTATTAGCTCAGAAGTTAGGTAGGAGATTCCACTGCTTATGTAAAGTTAAGAGCACAGCTACGTAGCTGTTTCCTATCGCCTGTTTTGGGGTGGATCATGCTATGCGTTATGATGTGTCCTGTGTCCCATTTACCCACAATGGTGGGCACAGTTAACAAAAAAACGACCAAAGGTTTAAACGTGCATCTCAAGCGAATCGCTCTGTTGCTCATACATAGTGTCTAGCAGTACAACATTACTCTTGCCACATATTATTCCATCTCCAAAGTATCTGATTGAGGAAGTTGATGCACGTTCAGATGATACACCATGACGACAGTGGCTTGCGTTGGTGAGTATCTTTGCGCAAGCTTCTTGCATGAACCGGTATGAGTAGACACATGCATATCAACAGTAGTCGGCTTTGAAATGCCACTGAATCGGAACAATTGCTTCATTGACCTATCTAAGCTGTTGAAATTCTTCCTTAAGAGACCGGGAGATGTCACAGAGGAGCAACAGATCTAGTGGGGAAAGACACAAGCGATGATAAATCGCAGCATTAAATAGGGAAGGACAGAGGAGGATCGCAAACGAGCAGTGTAGGAAGAAAGCCTCCATGCTTTGTGAATACCTCATTCACATGGAGTGACCAAGAAGAAATACTGCTGAGTGGGACATGTTGATATTTCACTGACACGGTGGATTGCAACCTCTCACTATCTATGTGGAAGTCAGGACGATCCATTAGCATTTGCCGATAACGGCAGACTTTGTGTAGGGTAAATAGAACGTCGTTGCGTTTTAATGCAATCCTCGATAAAACATGAGCTCTGTACCACAATGCAAGACTGTCTAGATAGGTTGGTAATATGGTTGATGAGGCTGTGATCAGAGGTTGAATACTTATGACCACGTAGTCAGGGATATAACTTCTTCAGGTGCAAGTAATGTGGCGACGTAAGTAAAAATGTCGTATGGAAACATTATGGATCCCTGGAAAACTCTGGAGGCGGTTGTGAGCAGGAAAGAACTTACACCCCAAAGTCGAGTAAACTGAGCACGTCCTGTGAATTGGTCCCTCAAAATGTGGACAGTAGAAGGTTGAATTCCGGAAACACGTGTGTCGCTTGAAAAAAACCCATGGTTTATCTTGCTAAAAGCGTTACTGCAGTCAAGCTACCAGCTTTGCATGGATTTGCTAATGCCGTCTAGTGACGCCAGCAATGAATGTATAACATTGCCTAATGCTTCATGACTAGGCCCCGAATTACGATAAGCAAACTGAAGCGATTGTTCAGAATGTGCTTGAGTTCGCATCTTTTCAAAAAATGAGCTTATCGAAGACGCACAATTTTCCTGATGCGCAGGCACTTAGTCAGTATTTATTTGAAGCTTTCTTCGGTACTGGTGTAATTCTAGCACTTCTCTAACAGTCCGTAATTTTCCGTCCTGTTATGCACAATGTGTAAAAATCAGTGGGAAGCTGGGCTAATGGATCGGCACACACGTTGGGGACAACGGGTGGTAGTTCGTCCGGGTCGCTTACTTTGTTAGAATTAAGCTGTAGTAGTTTACTGTACACTGTATTGCTGTTAATAGCAAATAAACAGGTTATTGGCCTATCCAGTTTGGAGAGAGAAGGGAAAGAATCGGAGCAATAAAAGTTGCGGTTCAATTCTTTAAGATTCACCTTTGGATTCGACCCATGATGAGAGAATTCACTAAGTTGTTTCAGCATCCGCCAGACCTACGAACAGCTATCGTTACTGCGTATGGTCTAGACATATCGATGGTTTAGATGGCGTAACCATACCTTGATGTAATGGAAAAAGATTTAACTGCAGCGTGATGGTTCCTGTTGTACGCTTTCTCTTTCAGCTTACGTTCCTATTGTGAAAATGATTTAACATGTACCATCTAGCTGGTATTGCATCCAGGTGTATCACTAGGGTTGAGCCAGAAATTGGTTGAAACGCAATTTGTTTTGTTTCTTTTCACTTCAGCTCATCCGGAATGCAAAAGAATAAGCAGGAACATGGGGTATAAGATCGGCAGACTTGTCGGAGCATATTTTCTATGTATTTGATTTCACACTTCATGTAAACGGCTACAGTGTTATTACGAGACAAACTACCGGAAAGCGCTCCTGTGGCTGATATTATAGGATTGTGCCGGGAGATACTGCAGTAATGTTATAACATATATATCATCATTAAACACGTCAGCTAGAGGTGAGAAACACCTCAGCTACTGTGCTGCAATACATAAAGAAAAAAGAAAACAATTATAACAGTTACATGCCAGCTGAGCTACCAGCAACGGATAGGCATCGTTCCGGTAAGCTACCAGACTGCTATTAGACAAAAAGAAAACTTATTATGTTTTACGCTACGAAATGAGATCGTAGATGGAGGGGAGGCTAAAAGGGATGGGGACGGACAAAGAAACTTATAGCAAGAACGCCACTGAAGTCGGCTTATTGCCACGTCAGCAAGGGTATCCAGTCAAAAACGTGTTCATCATCTTTCGGACCCCAACCAGGGAGCCGTGACGCTCCAACCGAGGCCAGCTCCGAAGTGAGGGCCTTCATTCCTCGGGACCAAGTCATCGCTTGGCCAACCCTCCTCTTTTTCCATTCACATCACCGGCGAGCCAACAACGCGCGTCGTGGATGTCGGTGGGCTGCCATGCGCAACACGTGGCCGAGTAATCGGAGCATGGTGCGTGAAATGACGGTGCTGAGCGGTTCAGTTCCTTTTTCTGTGCAGTAAACAAGGAGTCGAACACGCTCGCTGCTCACGCGATGTTCCCACCGGATGTGAGCCAAACTGCGAAGGCACCGATGGTTGAAGTTAACTAGCCTCTTTATGTCCGCGGATCTTAGGGGTCAGATTTCGCAATCGTATAGTAAGGTCGAACGTACCGCTGCATTGTATACTCTACCGTTCAGGGTGAGAGTGATGTCGCACCGCCGCCATATATGACGAAGGTTAGGAAAAGTGCTTCGAGCCTTTGCTATATGGTACATGATCTCATCTTCGATCCCCAGGGCGCTGATACAACTTCCCAGGTAGTTGAATTTCTGAACGACTTCTAGCTGATCCCCAACACGGGTCAGTGCAGGAGGCGATCCCTGCCAATCTTGGAGGAACGCTTTGCATTTCGGTGGTGCAAAAGAAAGCCCGTAGCGATTGACAACCAGTGCTAATCTGTCCAGCGCGGCTTGACACGTCTGGGAGCTGTCACAGATGAGGGCAATGTCGTCTGCATACTCCAAGTCAAGAAGTCGTTCTCCTGGGAGTAACTCCACACCTTCTAAGTCGTGTCCTGTAAATTCAATCTCCATGACTTCGTCAATAGCGAAGTTGAATAGGAAAGGTGACAGCGGGCATCCTTGTCTCACACCGCTGGAGATATTGAAGGTTGGCAACAGCTTTCCGTAAGCCCTCACTCTGCCCGTACTACGCGCATATAATGCTCGGATAATATTTACATAATTCTCGGGCACGTCTTTCCTGAGCAGACAATTCCAAAGCGGCATGTTGATCAACCAAATCGAAGGCACCTTTGATGTCGAGAAACACGAATACGATGGGCCGCCAATATTTGTGACGGCACTCCAGCAACTGACGCAAGGTGAAGAAGTGGTCGATGCAGCCACGATTAAGACGAAACCGGACTTGCTCCTCACGAATCTGGCTTGCATGAGCGCCAGTCAGTCTGTGAAGAAGTATGGAGGCGAGTAATTTGGAGGCGATGGAGATCAGGCTGATTCCTCTATGGCTGCCGCATTCCGAACGCGAGCCTCCTTTAAAGATGGGAACAATAACGGAGAGGCTCCAGTCGGTTGGGACAGTCTCCTGCTCCCACAGTTTCACTAGAAACTCGTGTAAAGCATCAACAAGAGGAGAGCCTAGGAATTTGAAGAGGGCCGGGGGAAGGTCAACTAGTACCGCGGCTTTGTTCAACTTCAACAGTCCGATCTCACGTTCGACTTCTGAGCGAGAGGGTGGATCCAAAGGGAGAGCCCACGGAGCAGAGCGAGCACTCGCCGACGAAGAATGGAACAATTTTAGCCGATTAAATTGCTTTTCAAAATGCCCAGCCTAACGCTGCAAACGGTTTGACAAATTATGGATAGGATGTCCACTCTCGTCACGTATAGCTTCACTAACACCAGGTCTCCTGCTGCCCGTTTCCCGTATCAGACAGAATAACTTTCCATGGTTACCAAGGGCAATGGCCATTTCCATCTCTGTTGCACGAGGAGACCACCAGGATTCGCGGTCTCTCTTCAGGCTAGCACGGAGCCTTGTCAGGAGCCCTTTGCGAGTTTCATTGTGTTCGCTTCCAGCCGGAATATGCCGGCGAGCGTCGATAAGTTTCAGAGACCGCGAAGAGACCCAATATCCATTCTGGCTATTAGATATACCACATGAGGATTTGCCTGCTGCTAGTGAATAAATAAATAAATAAATAAATACTTTATTCTCGACTATGCGAGGCACGCCCATGGAGGCATGATCAGATATGTACAACTGTACAAACATTTTATGGCAACTGTGACAGTAATAGTAGAAAATTGGTCGTATGTCCATGGTAAAATAAATAAATAGATAGTTTATTCTCAGTTTCATAGAGACGCACCAACTTAGGCATGATCAAGGTTTAAAACTGTTGTGTATCACGATGATACTCCAAGTTCAATGGTGTATAGTTGAAACGGTGTCAAGAAGAGTTGATATGTGAATCTAGTCGACTTGCCAGTATGTAGTTGTGGGCTGTGACTTTATTCAGTGGCGAGTCACATCCGCCACGTCGCAGGGTTGTTAAACAGACATTTGTGGCTTTTTATAGGGAGAACGCTTGCCAGGCGAAAACCCACCACGTCCTGCAACACTGCCGTAAAGCATTTTGAACATTAATGTTGAACTGGCAAAGCCGCTTGACGGCTGGTTTCACCTTCGGTTTTTCGCGGCTTCTAATTCCCTCTGTTAGTTGGACGGGTATTTTGCTCTGGGTCGCCATGATTTTTGAGGTCGGTGGAGGAGAGGGACATCGCGATTTTTCTTCTTGTTGTATGTCCAGGTGAGCAAAAGTTTCAATTTTTCCGCTGTCCAGATTTTTCAGATGTATACTGTATGGGAGTATGAGGATATGTCCAGTTCTCCATACTGGACAAGGGTTATGGTGATTGTAGGTTGGTCCTTGCGGAGTTTTACCATCCTCCATGTCAGTCCTTGTGGGTTGTTCCGTCCGTCTTGGGCCAAAATTGCTCCTCAGTCCAATCCCAGATCTCCAAGATGTTCCGGACCTCAGAGAAAAGGGAAAGTGAGAGACAACCGAGAGAAGACCGCAAGAATAGGCATGGAATTGAATATTGTTAATGTCTTGTGTTATAACATTTGGGCTTGAGACAAAAGCATGTACACTGTGCAACAATAATTATGCTGAAAATGTCTTTTGAGTATCCTATAGAATCATTAGCCGTATAGGTGGATTGCTATTGCCTGCGTAGTGACAAGAGCGTTGCACCAATAAGTAAAGTACGAGTATCCGTTTGATATGAGTCGATAGTTGCGTGGGGATAGAGCAAAGAGAGTTAGAATGTTGGTAGTGATGGTCAGGTGCATGAACAGCACGTAGTTAGTGTAATCGGAGAGGGGGCATAATAAGCGAAAATAAATAGTTTGCAGCGAGAGAGTCTTAAAGTTCAATTGGTGGCAGGGCAGCGGAGGGACTGGATGCAGATATTCTAGAGGAGTAAAGGTTATTCAGATACGGGGTGGCTACTAACAAGCACTGGATCATCGCATATGCATGGGGCCAATGGCCATTAGCTACTTCTGAAGAGAAATGCAGAATTTATGACGACCGACAGATGTTGGCGCTAGGAGTGACTCAGTCGCCAGATGCAGCTATTCCAATCGGACGCTTTGTCACTAGTGTATGCCCATAGGGTCGATGAGTGTATCTATAGACCAGTGAAGGTAAGTGATAGGTCAACAGATCTGCTAAGCTGTGACGCAAACAATCCAAGAGAATGAACATTGTAAGAGGGAGCGAGCTCCGGATATCCGCAGGAATAAATGGAAGCCATGGCGACTAGCTGCTGCTAAGCAGAGATAGTGGCTCTAGAAAAGAATGAATCAGTGGCTGCTGTAGCCATAGTATTAAGACGTTTGTCTACTACTGGATACCTATAGCTCTGTTGAAGAAGTCAACAGGCAAGCGAGGTTTAAGAGAGACATACGGCAGAAGAGAATGAAGGCTGGAGAGTCAAGAAGTGGCTCCTTGTAGGCTACATGGAGCCAACAGTTTCTAGCTATTGTCAAGAAGAGTTGAGGCGAGTAAGGTGAACGACGGATAATGGTGCGCTAGGAGAGAGAAGAGTGACCAGAAATAGAGTTTGGGCTAAGCCTTCAGTAACTAGTGGATCCTACGGTGGCTCATAATAGGTTGGCAAACCATCTGAGCTGTAAAGCAAACATTCCAAGTGAATGAATATTGTAAGAAGGGAGGGACTCCCACAGAGCTCCGGATATCCGCAGAGCTAAATGGAGGCTATGGTGACTAACTGCTGCTAATCAGAGATATTGGCTCTGGAAAAGAGTGAGCCAGTGGCAGGTGTAGCCATAGTATTAAGACGTTTGTCCACTATTAGATACCTACAGTTTCGATGAAGAAATCAACATGCGAGCAAAGCTTTACATAGACAGACAGCAGAAGAAAATGAAGGTTGGAGAGTTAGGGAGTGGTTACTTGTAAGCTACATGGAGTCCACAATGACTAGCTGCTGTCAAGAGGAGTTGTTGCGAGTGGGACGTACGGCACATAACGGCGCGCAAGGAGAGAGAAGAGTGACCAGCAATATAGTCGGACTCAGCCTTCAGTTACTAGTGGATCCTACGGTGGCACTTAATAGGTCCACAAACCATCTGAGCTGTGACGCAAGCAATCTAAGAGAATGAACATTGTAAGAAAGAAGCGACTCCTACGGAGCGCCGGATATCCGCAGAGTTAAATGGAAACTATGTCGATTAGCTGCTGCTAAGCAGAGATAGTGGCTCTAGGAAAGAGTGAACCAGTGGCTGGTGTAGCCATAGTATTAAGACGTTTGTCCACTATTGGATACCTACAGTTTCGATGAAGAAATCAACATGCGAGCGAAGCTTAAGAGAGACAGACGGCAAAAGAAAATGAGGGTTGGAGAGTCAGGGAGTGGCTATTTGTAAGCTACATTGAGCCAACAATGACTAGCTATTGTCAAGAAGAGTTGAGGCGAGTAAGATGAACGACGGATAATGGTGCGCTAGGAGAGAGAAGAGTGACCAGCAATAGAGTTTGGGCTAAGCCTTCAGTAACTATTGGATCCTACGGTGGCACATAATAGGTCGGCAAACCATCTGAGCTGTAAAGCAAACATTCCAAGTGAATGAATATTGTAAGAAGGGAGGGACTCCCACAGAGCTCCGGATATCCGCAGAGTTAAATGGAGGCTATGGCGACTAACTGCTGCTATGCAGAGATATTGGCTTTGGAAAAGAGTGAACCAGTGGCTGGTGTGGCTGGTATGGTGAACGTGTGACCAGTGACCGTCAATTGTACCAGTGAGCGCTTACTCAACCCGCATGTCAGCGTACTTTGCTAGGCATTCAGAACAGCTGGCTTCGTCAGTTGGCTGGTGTCAATGCGCTCACAGCGTCGTCGTGGGCGTCCGCCAAAACGCAGCCGCATGTCAGCACATACAAGTGCATGATCGGTGTCTACACCTGTGCTCCAAACCGAGCGACAGTTCTGGATGCAATCTTTCCAGCAGTAACTGATTGCAATGTGATCGATCTGCGTCCACAGCTGGTTCGAAGGTGGTTGGCGCAGTCACCCTCCGGCGGGTGCTGTGTCAGAAGTTGGTACTCGCAAGAAATAAGCGGGCATCTTCACACAAATGAAGTAACCGCTCACTATTATCATTACAGGAGCCTACACCGTGCTGACCACCCAGATGCATTTTATCATTGGACAACTTTCCAACTTGTGCGTTCAGATCCCCCGCCAGCAAAACAGTGTCCGTGCTTCTTCTAAGGCGAAGGAACTGGGTCAGTTGGCAGTAGAACTCGTTCTTTACCGAATCATCGCTACAGTTTGTGGGCGCGTAGGCAGCGATGATGAACAGACACTTATTATTCCCGCGCTACTTCGAAGCTTTGAACCAGCCAGCCAACCAATCGGACCGGACACATCCGGCTACTTATAGCAATCCAATCAACCAGCGCAGCTTCAGCCTGGGGACTCAGGGCAATGCCAACACCAGCTAGGCCGGTGCTCGAAGCTGCATCGTCATCGCATAGGCGCAATAAGAAAATACTGTTTGGGTCACGTGAAGGGGATCGCAGAGTGAGCACAGAGCTCGAGTCTTGCAGACGGGTCTCCGATAAGCAGCAGATATCGATCGAGAGAGTCTCCAATATTCGGGCAAGTACTGTCTGTTGACCGATCTGTAGCAGTGTGCGAGCATTGAGGCATGCCAATTTGAATAAGAGGATCGATGGCTCCAAATGCAAGCCGATGAACTGGAATGGACCGCTTGGTTGGACATGGGCTTGTCGACAGGAGAAGAGTGCCGCGCCCCTTCCACATGTGTGTTGAAATTAGAAGATTAACGCCTAGCAAAACATGTTGGGGAAGAGCCAATACTCGTGGGTGGAAAACTGGAGGGATAAAAGTGAGGTTGGAACGGGACAGTAAGAGTGAAAAAGCGTAAGAGGGAGAATAAGAAGACGGGAAGGCTTGAGCGGTAGCATCCAAATCCCTATCCACCCTGCTCGATTCAGCAGATAGGACACCTTTGATTATCCTATGCGGTGGCCAGAGCAGCAAGAAATTTGTTTGAAGTGCGATTCATTGTATTGCGTAGGCAGGATAATGTCAGGTTGCCCAGGCCTAGACAGGAGAACGATTGAGGTTCTCAACCAAAGTCTTTGGTTCAAAAACCTTACGGCAAAGTAGCATTTTTGGTGTTAGGCTACAAGGAGTCTGTTTTAAGGAATAAGGAGATGCCCTCCTTCCAACCCCCAACCTGGAGGACCAGGAGGCTGAGTTTGTCTGACCTCTAACTAATGACCAATCTGGTATGAGTGGCTCTGAATGTGCAAAAGCACCACCCAGCATAGCTCAGTGGATCGCTGAGGCACACAAACCATCGCACCACGGTAATTTCCAGCCTCATTGCGGTGGATAACATATATATATATATATATATATATATATATATATATATATATATGAATGGAACCGCAGCCATTCAAACTCCCTACATACGCGGCAGATGCCAAATTTATACACCCGTTCTTGCTGCAATTTCCTCACATGACCAGATAAGCTCAGCGTCAAGTCAACCGCAAGGTATTCTTGATACATCGACCATCTCTTTTCACAAGGTATACCGGCGATGGCGGACAGCACGCTATCTCTACCCGCAAGGGTATTAACAATGGACTCGTTCCCAATACTCCCACACATAAGTGCCGCTCAAATAATCTAAGATTATTATGACTCACATAACAGTGACGCCAACGCTGATTCTACCATTTATGGGATGTTTTCATTACTTATGATTGACACCGGATGGATTGTCAACAAACGGTATTTCCTAACCACGCCTTCACAGGTAAACGAGCTGTAAGCAATCCTTGTTGCCGAACATGGACACAGTAGGTTACTATACCAACTAAGTTGACGAACACATTAGACCTGATGTTTACGTTGGGATGGTCAACGTACAGAGAGACGTTTCAGAGAACATCCCTGGTAGCGACGGCAACATGATACTCTTAACCTTCACTGTTAAAATGACAACTAACCAAGTACCTCCTTCCGTCAAATAAACCGGTCCTGCGGTTGGGCTGCCTGCTTCCTCTCCAAAAATGCCTGCACAGCAGTAGAACAATTCGATCAATTGTTTCAGCAAGCCACGATCCTCGTTGCTACAAAAGAAAAACAGATCAGTGACCTTTAAAAAGATGTAGCCGAACGTTCAACGAATCAGCAATCCAGCAAACCGATCGCGCTCGATAAAGTGATGGGATATTTTATAATGATCCCACAGGTGCACCAACTCATCTCTGTTTGCGCTACACCGTCTCTAGGTGTGCCGTTTAAACTTTGGTATGCAGACACATCGACCACTAATCTGTATCACACCTCTTTGGTTGGTCAACTGCCTTGTGTCATTTGTCATATAGAAAGCGCCGTGTATTATGACGTCGCCAGTTTGTACTTTGTCAGTTGAATCCATATGTGTTTGTTGTTTGCAGCGAATTGTTAGTTATTTAATCGGCTTTACCTTGAAAACACAAACTGTCGAGGTTTATACATTTAGCGTTGCTAACTGTTCCTGAAGATACTGTTATGCAGATCCCGTTTTAGTGCTGATTCCGGTAGAAACGCGTTGCTCAAGGCTTCCAAACTCCATGCTGCTTTCAGAATTGACATTGGTGAAATGCTGTTTATCCCTACATACTTATCTGTGTCATGTCTGCAGTGGGTAGTAGGTACTGACGAGGTCCGGCAGTAGTGAGATGGGCTGTACAAGAAAACTGTGCTGCTCGATTCATCCGCGACATGTTGAACTGTTCGAGGGTGTGACCTATCGCAGTCCTCAAAGTAACTGTTTGGACTGGTTTTCGAAAGTCCGAAACAACGTAAGTCGTCCCCAGCGTTGGATAGCCTTCCTGCTGATCCTCAATCCGTTAACCGCCGTCACTTCGTCTGCCGTCGCTGGCCTGCTCAACGGGTCACTGTCCGAACATTTATTACAGAGCGACTGGCATCGCTCGGTGGTGAAGCCGATTAGGAATGGTGATTGCCCAAACAAAGTAGACAAATACAGATTACCTTAGCTGACGTCGGCACCGCGTAAGGAGCTCTAGTAGTTCTCCAGCCTCCACTGGCCTGAAGAATCAGCCGTATAAGGACCAAACCGCAGCCCTAATACAACCTTTTACGAGCCCTATTTGTGTTCCAACACCTTCCGAAATTAATTTTGACGTTGTGGTGAAAAGAGTTTGTCATTAACAGAGAGCGTACTACAAGTCATATGCAACTTAAGACCGATAAAATTATACCGATGGTAATCGCAATCGGACCGTAATGTTTTCCAAAGGCGACAAGTGAAGCAAATACTTTCCAGCCGCGTCGCATGTAATGGCTGGTTCCGCTCTGCTTTAGAGCTAAGTATTCATGACTGGCGGAGAACGAGGACGGTGATAACCCATGCACACATCTCTCTTCTCTCTTGCTTACATTCTATCAACGAACTTCACCCATACTGCATTGCGCTGAATTTCGTCCAAGATAAATTTTGAGGTGAACACTGTAGCATGTGGACGTGGCATGTATGTACATTACAGACAGTAACGTTTAACTAGCCGATGAACCGTTAGTCATTAAGGTTTGATGTGCTCTCTGCGTAGTCTTGCTACCAAAGTTTTGCCAATGTAAACATGAAGTAGCCGCGTAATGAAAATATCAAGTGACAACTTTGTTTCACCCGAGATGTAGCACCAAAACGTATGCGTTGTTGAAAGGAGGTGGCAAGATGAAGGCATGTGTTCATAACTAACCGATGAGTTAAAACACTGTGCTGCATATCCAATTCATTAGGTTAAGGGAAATTCAAATGTGTGAGCAGCATACTTGCGATCATATTTTGACTGGCAAATTAAGTCACCAGGCCTGTCTTGCATTGAGTCTCTGGATTTAAGGAACTTGTCATCTTTCGTTGCCATCAAGGTCACCAGACTGCTGCTCACTGTGATATCGATGACTTGGGTAATAAAAGGAGATGCGTGGAGCACATAGAAGACCAGTGGAGGTACACAGACTCCGGATAGAAATCAAACTTCATTGTCGGTTCCGTATGTGTTATTAGGATGGGGTTTATATTTGGTGGACAAGCATCTTGTCGCCAACTAGTCTCACTCTCCGGCAGTGTGCATTCCTTCAGGAAGCTACTTGGCATGTTGCTTGAGCAATCATAAACAGCGTAACATTTCTTCCATCCTGCTAGAAAACAGGGAGTACCAAAAAGAAATTTGACGATGTCACCCATGACGACATTTGAGGTAAAAGGGTAACTACGTAAGATTCAATTGTCCCAACAGAAACAGCACAAACTTTCGGTTATGTTGGATGCATGTGGCTGCAACGTAACTTCACATCCAATCTGCGTCTGGAAATTTTTGTGTGTACTTTAGGGATTGTGAAGCGCAACCGGAAAGCTTCAGTGCTCACATTACGACCCTCATTCACGTGGGATGCACACCATCTTATCTGCTGAACATCAACTTGACAAGTGCGCACTACCTAACATTTGCATGCTTCATGGGTGCCAGGTGCAATTATCATGGTAATGCTCTACTGTGTCAAATTTCCTCCGGAATTTACGCCGAACGAGGATAAACGTGAATGTCTGTCATCGCGCACAGAGGCCAGAGTGCATAGATGAAGGTAATTTGGGAATCAGTGCAAACCTACTCAAATTTTCCTGTGAAGTTTCGGTTTCTTCTGCAATGACTCAGAGAAGGTGGTGGTCGATTAATCGTCATCCTTCTCCACGTATTTTCCGGCTGAAGATTGGATTAAGTTTTCTGTCTGCAAATGCGGAGTATAGATCCAGGCACCCACAGCTGTTCATCTGTGAACATTCCAATATTGTCGCATAAGTTCCGCCATGGATGTGACGCGCAGCACAGGAATCTCGTCATCACTGCTCTTTTGTCAACAATCTTTATCATAAAGTTCCACCCATTAGTTTCACAAGTATGCGATTTATAGACCCAGATATGTCAATAACGTGTCAATTGTTAGACTGACGCGGTTCCACAATTGATTAACCGATGCTAACCATGTGTATGCTTGTTCTAAATCAGCATCCACATGGGCTAAGGACAATCCTGAACTCAGTACACATCAGTTATCCTCAGATGTCTAACTGTAAAAGTGACCTATTTTGACGCTGCGTCATAATCTACCATGCATCCTAAGCCAGTTAATTCTCCTAGCTGAGTTGCCCAGTTAACATCCGCTAACCAACAGGAGACATAGGGTGGTCAGCGAATGTGCAGCTTATCATAAACTCTGATGTCCACACACATCTTACGGTGGATGATAGAGCTTGTTTGCGTGACGGCCGACCTCAGCTCTGTCACTTATACATGACCGTCGCAAGTGATCGCCTTTACATAGTGGACACCCGCTTGTCCTAACAATCTCCTATTAACTTCTGTTTTGGTTCCTCTGGACTCACCCAGCTTTATCATTAAATTGGAGACTTGCATGATGGATAATGAGACTAGCTGCAAAATAGGCCCATATTTAACCAGAAAACATTGCCTCCCGCTGGGCAGAGTGGCACTCCAGTGGTCAAAGCGGCCAGTAGGTGTCTGTCACAGAAGCGCACTTCGTGAGTGACATGGATTGCATAAAGCCGTTTCTGAATGCACCGATCGTGCACACAAGGGACGAGGACGCTTCATCCATCTCAACATACGAAGTGTCGCTAGTTTGTGCTGATTGAGGTGCACGCTTCCCGTCACTTTGAAGCAAATCAAGTGTTTCGTCACATCCTTGTATTTCTTCGAATTCACTTAGAAATGACAAACTTTCCTTCGCTGTAAGCTGACGGAATGCTGTCAATTCGTTCTTTTATGAAACTGCAATGTTACACACATAGAGCACGTATTTCGAAACGGATCACATGGTAGACCATGTATTATCCGTGAATCAGCGGTGGCGCGGAACAAACACCAGAATGCCAGTGTAACCGCTAGGCCGTTAAAGGCGTGAAAGCTGCAGTTTTGTGCAACATCCTTAGGATCGTTGAACGATGACATGGAAATCGTCATGGGAACACCCACGCCCACCACCGACGGTGAAGGGTAGTTTCGGAGTAACGGTGGGAATTCCGCGTACAATGCACACAAACGACATGCCATGTAGATCTGCCGAGTCGTAAAACAGCTGTATTGATTACGTTTTGTTTAGCTGTTTGGTTGATACATATATTCCCAGACTAGCGGAAACATTTCTAAATGAGCCACTGAACAAGCATTTAGGCTACGGGTTGCCGTGGTACTAGCATGTCTTTTTTAACTTATAGATTGTATCTCATGGTTAGGATGGATGCAATCTACGGTTGCTTTTTGGTGTTCGATTTATGTGTCTGGGACGAGAGTAAGTGCACCGTGAATACTCACTTCCAACTGAAACCATTGGGCGCAAATTTCAACATCTACACCAAATGCCCATGCATTGCGACACCACTCCAACTATTAAGGTCTAGTGGACTATCTTACGCGTAGGATGCTTAGGACGGCACCCGAGTACCACGAGTTTCATTAGGTTTCCGGTGCAGCAACTCGCGATATTGCTTGAAAAACAGCATCCAATATATTCAAAAGCTTATATTCTCCGTGTGGAACAAACTAGTCGAACCGCACTCACCTACTCAATCCAATTCCATGAAAAACTAGGATAATTCGAATACCCGCTCGACCAGCAGTGACTCAGCTACACAACACACTGAACGTTGTAAACAGAGTAGCAAGTACGATGCACCCGCGCCCGCTGACAATGTCCCTTCTTTGGGAACTCATAGCTCAGTCGATTGCCATAGTCTTATGTGTAGATGGCCTGCATCCCTTAGTCCTTGAACTCAGTGAGTTAGAAGCCACGCATTAGCTAGGTTGGATCCGAGGCAATTCCTCCATAGCTTAGTAGGATCAAGCGCCAATTATCTCGGTAGAGAAGCTCACTAGTGAACCAGAATGGGATGCACAGTTTGTTGCATTAGAAAAACTGGCGATCTCCCCGTCACTGGGTGCATTTGACTACATGTCGAGGTAGACAGTAATACATCGCACTATAATAAGAAGTGTTCCGAGTTGCAGAATGTCGTTCGTGTGCACTAGTTCATTTCACCTGAGAGCGCAATTAGCCAACATCAGCAAGCCGTTTAGTTGGTAGTAATACGAAGGGTCACAAGTCCACCTTCTATTTTCTATCTGAAAGGTCGGTTCATCTGCTCACCACGCCATGCACACACTTTTAGATGACATTCCATCAACTTGACGCATGAAGCCCATATGCAATTCACTCGACTTCGAGAGCGGATGGCTGTCCATGCTGTAACGCCGACGCCCTTTTGAACAAAGGTTGGCGGCATCCGATTTCCGATTTGCCTGTCACTGTGACCTACATACGACAGCCACAGGATGCCTGCGCATACATAGGGATCATGGGTGGTTTGTGCTGCACCACCCACAGCGCCATCCACACACCCCACATCCAGTGTAAAACAGAAAGAGGAAGACCGGAAAGCAAGTGTATGTGAGCTATGTTTCATCATCGGAGTCAGCCCACACTACAACAAGAAGAGGAGAAGCATAGGTGCCCAACTGGGGAGTCGTGCGTACCAGTCGTACGCAAGGCGGTGGTTGGATCGTAGCCCTTTCCACACCGGAAGCATGGAACCAGTCTTTGAGCCTAACATGGCCACGTGGACAGTTCCCCCTTCCCCTCTGGCAACGAATAACTTGAGTCATATAGGCGAGGTGTTGGGTAATAGACGCGTAGGCGCCTTGTCAACATGCATACGAAGCGCAACCAAGACCTGAAACATACAAATCATAACACGCAGGCACACGCACAGACCAACTACAACGACGATGCGGCACACGTACCACATCAACCGCATCATTGAACTGGGTTCCTAAATTGAATCGGAACCTAGTGGTCTTGCCACGCGTCGCGCTGATGAGGACTACACACTCAGCATACTCATCTTCTCTTAGATGTTGGCCCAATAGGGCGACGCTGGTCGATTACCAAGTGCGCTTGGCTGAGGCACTCAATCGCATGTGCTACAGCACAATGCAATCGACTTCGATGGGCTATCCACCATCGACGCCGGTCGCTTTCTCAACCGACGTTTCTTTGCCGCATGCACTAGCGATTTCCCTTGCAACTGGACAACCGCCCTCTTCATCTGCTCTTGCCATAGGCGCCGATCCACTACCATCCGCTCCCAAAACATGAAGTCAACATTAGTTCGTGATAAACTCAACTTGTTCATGCCCTGGTAACGAAACTTCGGTTTTCCCACATGCCGCTTCCCTGCACTCAGTTGGCCATGAAGCAGCTGTTTCGGTATCTGGGTCGAATCCGTGCGGCGGATATGCCCGAGCCACCTCAGTTGCCTCAGCAGAAGTATGCCGTCCACTGCATACCTGCCATTGAGTCGGAGCACCTCTGTGTGTGCAACGCGTTCACCACAGCCGCTACGCATAATACGGCACAGAAAATGCTGATAGAAGTGCTCCAGATAACGGACATCCTTCCGACAAACCGTCCAGGTTTCGCTGTCGTATAGCAGAACGGACGGCCCCATAGACCCAGCCAGCTACCTCTTAACGCTTGTTCGACAACATTTGGAACATTTTAGCCAATGGGGCCAATGATTGTTTGAATCCAAACATGCTGGCTGCGACTCAGACAGCCGCGTCTGACAAGCTGAGGGCATTACTAATCATTGCCTGGTCTTGTTCATAGGAATTGTGAAGCTAGAAGAATTGATCACTCCTCTACTACTAGCCGCACCCCGTGGACAGTGCTCAGCTACAACGAAGTTGGATGTGAGCATCTGCAGACATAGATCCTGGTGACAGGACGTTTTACCAGGGATCTCAAATCGCTGAAAAGTACACGAGTCCCTTAACGGGCAGCAACTAGAGCGACAAGTGGCCTTACCAGTAAGGTAAAACATTCAGTTCTGGGTGTCGAAAAACCGCCCTGCGTTCGTGCTGCAACGCACAACCTTCATTTGTACCTCGTTTTACTCTGAGGTAAATCTCATTCCGATGTTTGAGGCACATCTAAAGTGGAGAATTTTCAATGTCATCCGGTTCCGATATCAAAATTTTTAGTCTTAGATACTTCGTCGTCTGTCGTCCCTGTCTTCCTCATCGCCCCATGCATTTACCAAGCTTTCACACATCCTTTGTAACCATTCACCATCATCAAAAGCTTATGCCCGAATGCGTGAATGTTCGTACACCGTTGGAACATACTCCATCTAGTGTCCAGTACGCTACCTTTTTAGGGTCAAAACAACTCAGTCCTTAGAGTTAGGGTTATTGTGTTTTTATGAAAATTCGTCGCAGCTAGACTAAGGTTGACAGCTACCACACATCAAGGAAGGCGTTTTCCTGAATGTATGGTGGCTGTCTGACGGAGTCTAACTGCGGCGTACCTTCTCAACAAATGAGTTACGGTCTCATGGACAGAACTATGTAAGCTGCATACGGTCGATACAGGATACACATTCTACTCTACTTAGTATACAACCGGAGAGTCAAATGTTTGTCCTGACGGCCTCATCATCTCCGATCGTTTGAGTGGTTATCCGATGGAGCTGCCGGCAAGTATCAACCAGGAGGTCATACCGCGCTGCTAACCTATCACAATGCGCGTGCAGCGAATGGAAAACGCTTAGGCAACTGACAACACTCGTGATCTACTAGGGCGATGGTAAAGAGCACTGTTTCTGTCAAAACAGAAACACAATAATGCTGGGCTGGGGAATCGTAACAAGGGATTGGTTTTGGAGACGCCATGAGTGAAGCTTAGTATCACCAATCACTGAGTTTGAAGAACAAACCATGTCGGCATCATGCCAAAAGCTATATTTGTTGTTTTGTGCGAGTTGGTGTCGTTACAGTGTCCTAACTGGTTGCTATGCTATGTAGTTAGCGATATCTCGACCACATATGCGTAGTTTGGACGACTTTGATGTGAATACCGACATATTAAATCAGTTTATGTCACAAACAGGACCTATCAAATAGCCGACCCGGAATCGGACATTGGAGAGCAAGCTTGGTGCAGTTAAGTTAGATGGGCGTCACTTTAGAAATTGTTCTACGAGGCCCCATCGTGTGAGTGCCATGTCATAGAATTCAGTCCGATAGATGGAGCATTACAATTAGAACAGAATGTACTCGTTGGCCGGATTAGACAAAATACCAAAACTTCACCCAAAGGCGGCTGACATACTCATAAACACTTGAGCGTTGCAGAGGGGTAATTGGTATACAAAGTTGAGGGCTGGCGATAAGGCAACTTTTAACTCTTTTTACTAGCGCGAAGCGTTCAGTTTCATTGTTTGGTTTCGGAGCTCCGTTACTTAGCAATCCAGAACCGATTTCTCGTAAAAAAATATCGCGGTGGATTTTATGTAGGACATTAAACCGTACAGTAGTCAGCAGCCATTGCACGGAGCTCGCTAAAGACACATGGGGATGAAAGCACCCTGTACTTCCGGACGCAAGCCGTGCCATGATGATAGGTACAAAACATTTGTCAGTAATCAATGGTCGACCCAAAGCATATCCTGCATGAACAGGTTGCATGTTTAGGAGCTTATTGCTATACGGTATGTATGCGCAGGTCCGCATGACCTAAACAGACCAACTCTTCTACAGCGTCAACACCAGGATGATGGGTGCAAACCCCCATCACCGTCCGATTGTGTGTGTGTGTGTGTGTGTGTGTGTGTGTGTGTGTGTGAAAGTATGCTGCTTTGCACTAATGTTCGCAAACGTGCGTGGTCTACCAGTCGCCAAAATCGCCACCAGATGAATCGGTAGGCCAAATGGATAACTAGAAGTAAAGTTTGTCATCCGAAAATAAACTCGGTACGCTGCCATCCTAGACATTCAGCAGCACACAGTTGCGTTCATACACGTGTGCCCATCGGCTGAGTGTTGATCCGGAAATTCCAGACTATTAGATAACCACTTTCCGTATAGCAAGTGGCAGACGCAACCGCCTGATTTTCCAGATTGAACTGCATGATAGTGACGCGGGTGTTTTGAAATCCAACGCGATAAAGGTGAACTTTTTATCTGCTCACTGGATTCCAGAAGAAGGTACTTATTCCCGCCAATTACACCCCGGTGTATTTAGTTCGCCATAACACTGTTCATGTTTCTTTCATCCGTTAGGCATAAGATGTGTGCGGTTTCACCGCGAACGCCACTCTTTATTCGCCTGACCGAAGTGAATGTCAAAAGAGCGCAACGTGCAAATCCCATGCGACTTAATAGCGCAACTCAGAAGTCATGCACTGAGTTGACGGCGAACCAGGTTTCCTGAGCACCAACTGCCAAGTTAACAAGTAAACACCAGTGCACGACAACTTCGCCAGTTTCCAAGTAACATCAGCTAACATACCAGTTCACTTCGCGTTGCGTTCGTTTTAGTGTTGTCTATCTCTTTTTGCTTGTGCGCCCCACGCATTGTCCAGAACAACTCATGACGTCAAAACTAGCATGACACTGCATTCCCGCCGCCAACACTAGAAGTCTGGGTCCATGTGCTATTAGGCTCTAGCTTCAACCCAGATATGTCCCCTATATCCTCTACATCGTTGATATCCAAAACGGCCCAATTAATATAAGGACACTGGTGAATAGGCTGCTGATGGTGCGCATCCGCTATCTCAAAATTATCATAGCTTCTGCTTCATCAAGCACCACTTGACTTGTCTGCAACGGCAGCCGCGGTCGTACCATCTCCAGTGTTCACCTGGTCGATGAAGACACGATTGGCTTAATGCGAATGTTATATGATAAACGAAGTTAAGCACCTCCCATCCGTCCGACTATCATTGCACACTGTGATGTAACGAAGCGGTTAGGTCTAAACGGTGCTATTCACCATGAAATCATGCGGGCAACGGTTTAGTGAACCAGCGAACAGCGGGATTCTGCTCCACCATTTATCCTCACCTACTCAATGAATCGTCTGCATCAAGTAATTGCTTAACCTGGTCCCTGGCTCTGCGGAAGATAGTCGGATTCTGAGATTTTGGTGTATTAGAGGAGGGGAGCAAAGTTTTTATGGGTGGAAGCTGCATTGAAAGCATATGTTTAAGCTGTCATTAGCATAAACCGCGTGGAACAAGAGAGCGCACGATGGGATGGTGTTCATCACCTGCGTAGACTAAGGCTTTGCCTTATTGGCTGGCTAACCGAACAACCTTCCTTTGGTACCAGCCAGGTGGTTCGGGTTTACCCCGTTCCAACAAATCGTTCGACGGCAGTGTTCTAGGACATGCTGGGTTTTCGCCTGACTAGCGTTCTCCCTGTAAAAAGCCACAAATATCTGTTTAACAACACTGTGACGTGACACTTGTGACTCGGCACAAGCTTAAGCCCCTGCCCCTTGCTTATCCCCATGATCATATCCAATCCACGGGCGTCAATCTTCTCTTCCCACCTTGGTGAAGCGAACAAACAGGCACAAATGCAGCGGGACATATACAAACGTAAGCAACACAGCTACACAAGTACACTTCTACGTACACATGCACACTCAAATACATACATTCACTATTGCAACAAACATGTCTTGTTGTACATTTCCCCATCACTCGTTGTTCTGTTACCATGATCATTTCTGCACAGGCATGTCTCACGTTGTCGAGCATGTTAGTTAAAAAAGAACACGAGACCACAGGTGAACAATTGTTTTCCGCGATTCTCTTCAGACCAGTACAATAATATTTAAGGATAAAAAACGAACTGAAATTGACATATTGGCTCGAATTATATACTTTAGCTTAGCCTGTACTGGGAGCCCGGAGAGCGATTCGAAAAGGCAGATCGGGTTGCAGGAAAAGTTTTATTGATACAGTAAAAGATTCCGTTACCTAGCTATAAAAAGACGACACCGCTGCCGCTCTGGCTAGGGGAACGGAGGGTCAACAGCGCACAGGGCAGTCGCGCGTTGCAACCGAAACGATTGCCAAGCAAAAATGGCGGTGAGTAAGTCAAACATTCGAACTCAGCAATCAGCTCAACAAATCACACCGGTCGCCTAGCTGTACAATGAAATAATTTTAGAATTTTACACAGGCGAACCGGGGAATCTCCAGACTGCTACTATACTTCATTATCGGTTCAGTGCGGGAGGCTAAACGTTGACCTTTGACCTGACAGGTCGATTGCATGGTACCGAGCTTGGTCTGTGGCAGTCGACCTCAGCATCGTTCGTTTTAGCTGGCCAGGGAAGCTGTAACGTATGGATCAACTTCTTTTGTGAACATAAAGAAGCTTGAAACAACCGGATGCAAATCGATTCGACAAGTTACTTATTTATTAATTTATCATTCGGGGGGCCGGTGAATTGTGCAACTTGGAAACACTATGAAATGCCGTCATTAGTTTAGTCAGCTACTACTGCAAATGGTGGATGATGTACGCCAGGGCCAAACAGCGCCGTTAATGTTCATTCGGAGTCAGCACAAAGGAAAACCGGACATAATTGGCCGAACGGATCGGATAGCTGAGTACACATTGTTGAGAGTGGTTATCACGAGCCACGGGTTGTCTGGCCATGCAGGTGACTCAGGTGTGTGAATAAATGTTCATGTTATCAAGCAAATCAGCGATTTGGTCGTGTGCACACATTAGAGCTGTGTCCTTCGCGGTTCCGTGTTTTTACTTATAATACTGGCGACGGCTTATCGAAGCCATGGTCTCCATCGGAAAATTGGAAGAACACACTGAGGCATCCGGTTCCTGGAAACATTACATCGAGTGTATGAACTGTTTTTTGCCGCTTATACAATCATAACGACAACCGTAAGTGCATATCCTACTGAGTATCTGTGGCTCAAAAACATACGAGTTAATTCTCAGCTTGGTGACTCCCGATTTGCCATGCACCAAACAAATTACTGAACTGGTCACATTGGTTTCCAAACACTAGAACGCAAAACCATCAGTTATTTTGCAGCAATTTAAATTCAATACCCGAGTCCAGGGTGAGAAGGAGTCAGTTGCTTCCTTTGTCGCCGAGCTTCAGAAGTTGACAGAATATTGTGATCGCGGTAAATACTGAAACGACATGATCCGGGATCGTCTGGTTGTCGGCTCAATTCCAAGCCACGTGCTGAAGATGTCATGACCGAAGTCAACAAAGTTGATAAAAACACCACACGATCGTTCAACTGTTATCGCTGCGGCTTACGGCACAGTCATCCCAGAGAATGCAAACATGTACACACAGCTTGTAACAAATGTCAAAAACGTGGACACTTGGCCCGTATGTGCCGATCCAGTACAAACCCATGTTCCTCGGTAGTAAACAACCAACTTGTTGCCATTGAACCACAGGAATATATATTTAACACAACTACCCCAAGTGCACAACCGCCATTTCGCATGCGGCTTTGTGTCAACCAGATTCCGGTGCATTTCGAAATTGACACGAGCAGTGCAGTAACGCTGTGCAACGAACGAACGTGGTCAAAGAGATTGGCTCCAACGAGCCACACCAAACAGTGTCGGGCGCCTCTGCGATCGCGTACATATACCGGTGGTGAAGTGAAACTGCTGGGTGTGCAGCTTGAGGTGTCATATGGAGAATCGATAACCCGAGGAACCATTTACATAGAACTCGGAGATGGTCCAAACCTACTGGGCCGCGACTGGATCAGTCAACTACCAGTTCTGCAGATAAAACATCTTTCCTTACTATCGGAGATACAAACACTGTTCCAGATGCACATTAGTTAAGACGCCGGAGGAAGGCAAATTCACTGGGGTCATTCCACCAAACACACAACTGCGCGTCATCAAGTATCGATCGCTGCCGTATGTGATGCGATCGAACGTGGAGAGGAACTTGATCGCCCTTCAGAAGAGCGTCGTCATAGAGCCAGTACAGTCTTCGGATTGGACTACACCAATTGTTCGGGTACTCAAGCCTGATGGATCGATTCGTACATGTGGGGACTCTAAAATTACTGTTCGTTCCTATATGCGCTTAAGTGCGTGCCGCTCATAGCTAAAATGGGCGGAAAGATGGCGGCATTCGGGACTACAGTATGTCAGATGGGTGCGTTAGGGGTCGCAACATACACAGTTGCACACACGTTGTACGAGGCATACACTAACAGGACATGATGACGCAGGCGTGCGAGAGTTGAGTTATGGTGCGCCATTGATATCGCAGTGTCTATGCTCTGTGGGATGTTCAGAAACGCCTTTACTCCAATCAGTTATCCGCCAAATCATGCACACACTTTAGCTCCTTAGCAGTTGCGAACTAACAACGACGCTACTAGAAAACTACCTGAACAACCAAATGGGTAATACTAATCTACTGGAATGAAGTCTCGGATGAATTTCAAGCTGATTATCGTACTGAAGGAACCACATTGCAGTCAACTTATCATGTAGGTGCAATTTCTGGAACCATCGATGTTCATCCGTATGCCAAACACAGCACGAGCCAAAGTTAATCAGCCCCTTGGCTTTGTAAATGGTAGCTTTGGTAATAGAAGCTTTAATAATACACCAACATTCGTAATCACATCCTAGTAAGTAGCGCATTTAACTTTATCTGTTCCCCCTGTTGGTCAGTGGACACGAATGTCCACAGGACAACTGGATTCAACCACTCTAGCAGATTTGATACCTGCGCTTTTCACATGATGAACGAGAAACGGAACCGAGACAATGTAGTCGTCAATGCATCGACAGAACATGTGATTGACTGCAGACTGTGGCTTCGAGGTCAGCTTCGCATTGACCTCATACATCCAAGGATGTAGAACGCTTTTCTGAGCTCATAATACTTGCGCATCCCTACGCTAGCCACTAACGTCCTGATGGTGTCACGTCGATTGGGGACGAAACGTTTGCAACAAAATTGCCAAGCACAGCGAACAGTTCGTCTAACAAATGGACAACCTGAGCTATCCACATGTATTTCTATATCAATACAGGAAGGCATTCTGACTCGGTGTCAAGCCAATCGAAGCCTCAAAATTCAGCTCTGAACCTGCACTTCATTAAACACGCATGCAAGTGTAGATGAAACGCTGGTTGCACCGCACAGGAGGAGAAAATAATCCCTTTGGGTAGTCTCGATTGGGTGATGCGCTTACTCGATGTAATTGTGACATCCTGCTGGAGGCATTAGTTCACTGTCTTCTATTTGTATTAAATGTGCTAATGTGCAAACATACACAGGTTACAAATATAAAGATTCTTGAAATGCAAAAGGCACCGCAGTAGTCTGTTGATATCCAACTACTGTCGTCGTTTGGTTCACCTCGCTATTCCAAAGGCAGCTCACATCATCCGCACAGTGTCAGTAAACTCGCCCAATTATGGTGGGGACACTGGTGGATACGTTTGGAGTGGTGTGCAAATTAGCATTGGCTTGACTTCATCGACCACAACTTGATAAATTTGTGTTGGCAACAGAATTCACCTACGTCATCCAAACATTGATTAGGAAGTCGCATAGGTCTCATATTGTTACTTAGAGACAAGCAAACATACGCCTTGTCTAGCGAGAATTGTAAGCACCAGATAAGGGTACGGCTATCACTTATTGAAAGCTCCCATTCCGTGGAGACAGTAAAAGAGAATTATCCTTGCACTAAGTCTTTTTGGACCATACCTCCTTTCTCCTTGGACTATGGATTAGCCAACACCAAGACTATAATCTCTGAGTTACATATTGACTATCAAGTATGCTTTATAGCTTGGTTAACTCAACTCACGAGATGCTACCGTGCGACCGACCGTGACTTCGGAGGCAAGATCCACCTGTTTAAGTGACGCCACTTAATGTAGCAGCAGGTCCTTATTCGGAGATCAGACGTGCGCTAATTCCCAAATTAAGAATACTACCGACTTTAATTTTAAGCTAAGTGAAGGCAGAGAAATGATGCGCAGTTGTGATAAAAAGGGGTTCCCTCAAGCATCAAACGATGACCTGCTCTACACTTCACGCTGTTGTGTTAGTGTGTGATGGCACTGTCATGCATACTGGTACAATTCCGTGAACGTATTGTGGTAGCAATATCATTGATTACCTACGGAGTGTGGAGTATTCGGACCTCACTAAGTAAGCTGCGTGCCACACTAATTGTTCCCGTTGGCCAATATAATGTTCTTAGACAAGCGTGGTTCAGCGAACACCCAGCATTCATATCGAAGGGCTAGTTGAATTCAATCACAATTGATGGTCAGCCGCCACTGAGAGTCAAACAGACGTTTCATGCCCCTAGGTTAACACAAGCCGGGGCTCAACTTTGCGCACTTTCTCTGTGCAAGTGAAGTGGTAAGATCACGGTGATAATGCCAGTTGGATCTTCAATTAATTGGACGTCCAACAGGACACATATCGGTGATTCGATGCGAATTGTGCCAATCGCTTTAATCATGTTTGTCATTCAGCGAATGATGTAGCTTGTATCACCCGTACACAACTCACTGCACGATGTAAATACAGTACCACGGTGATCAAGTTCTGTGGCGACAAATGTAGTGTAGCACGTTGAAAGTTGACCTACTTCTGGGTCTCGGACATCGTGCAAATTGTAGCAGCCCATGGTTATTACATGCATTCGCGTTAAGTACCCTAGTGCTTTGGTACCGGTGGATGGAGTGCGACGTGCACTGTGTCAGTAGTCATGGAAGAAAAAGCTGCCAGCATTTCCATATGTTCGCAAATTCAGTCGGATAAGATAACTGGGAGTAGTAGTGGGATTCATTTTGCTTTACAGAACAATGGAACAAGGAAACAATGGTGCATAACGGGTGAAAAAAGCAAATGGT
The DNA here is from genome assembly GCA_944474145.2 of Dicrocoelium dendriticum. NCBI lineage: Eukaryota > Metazoa > Platyhelminthes > Trematoda > Plagiorchiida > Dicrocoeliidae > Dicrocoelium > Dicrocoelium dendriticum. The sequence continues at coordinate 40,946,416 of OX104060.1, forward strand.
TCACGAGTCCCCTAAGATGGGCAGAAAAAAAGCCACAAAATGGTGAAGAGGAGATATATAGATGAAATAAAATACGTTTTGGTGGGCTCACAAAAGTATTCACACAGAGGCATGAAAAAAGGTCTAACCTTGATCGTTTAAGTTAGTGCTACTTGTGCAACCGTCACATTATATTATCTGTCGATGTACACAGGCTATATTTCGTAATGTAGGTGGATTGGGGCAACGTCAAGATGTTTCTTAACACATCCCTAGTGAGGGAAGAAACAGCGTACTTACCGGGGATGTTCCACGGTTGACAGACATCAACGGAGTAAAAGTATGGCTGACATGGTAGCCGGCTGTACTGCTTGGCCAATTCTATCCTGCGACCCCTCTTATCCGTGTTTTGACTGAATCATAGTAGGTGGAGGCAGACTTGTATGGGGATCTTCAGCATCTAGTAGTCCATTATTGAGTCGCCACGTAGGCGCCTAGATTTGAGCGCCGTATAATCTACGAGTCCTTAGCGCAAATAGATATGGAAGTGTAAACGGCCATTGACTTGCTTGGTGACTCTTCTCTGTAAAGTCTACAGCGCTGCGAGGGCTGCCAGGTTTGGATCGCATACTCCTCAGAAGGCGGCATGTATGTGTTAAGCAACTACAGGTAGACAGATGGATCAGTCCACCCGAAAGTCCTTCGCAGAATACGAACTTGTTGGTTCTCGCTCTTTGACGCTTTTCTGATTGCCCTGAGCAGCCCAGATCAGCCTAGATTAATACCCAAAGTTGCACTTCCGGGTGACGGCTTGCAGTTTGTGGTCTCCAAGCTTGTATTTGATGTTGGAATAGTGACGAAAATGCACAGCCTTATATTTAAACGAATGAAACTGGGGCAGATTGTGAGCTTATCATTCATACGCCCTGTCCAGGCTTCGTTGAAGTATATTGTGATCTCCCTGGTCAGTGATCGCCCGCCACATCTTAACATAATTGACGAAACGCAAGAAATCTGAGTCAAGCAACCGTGTACGCACGTTGATGAACACGAGAAACAGACGCGGCTCCAGAACTAATCATTGAGGAACTCCACATTTGTGATGAATCGAATCGGACAGCACGCTTCGAACTCTAAGTTTCAGTTGCCGATTCTTCAGCAGCTTATTGATCCCCCAGGGACAGGATCCCTATATGCATAGCTTGCGAGCCGCTGCAGCCGAATACAAATTCAGAAAAGCGTTAAACAAGCAGTTTGTCCTATTGGGACTCGTCATTGGCGCGCATCTGATGGATGCTGCCTGAGCGGAAACCATGCCCTTACTACTGCGAGTCAGCGACTTATGCCACTGAGCCATGGTTAACAGTAACAGACCGCCGCAATTGATAGCTAATTGCGATATAAAGCGGCGGGAGTTGCTTGAGCCGCCCGTCTTTACCGTGGCTCAGGGCAAAAATGGGCACTTCGTCCTACCTTGCCTGGTGCTCGTCTATAGAAGGAATCAAGGAACCGAGTCTATGGCCACGGACGCAACGTCAGTCATCAGACAGTCATCAGTTTTCCCGTGTTCAAGCTCCTCTAGGTCTTGCTCTAATGTCAACCGTGGTTCCAGACAATTTGCTTGTGATCCAGTAGTAAAACTAGAAACCTCCAGCCACGTTGACACGGAAGCCAGTCACAGGGACAACTTCACACTTGTTCAGTATTGTGATACGTTTACTCCCTAGGATCATGTGTAAGTATTCATTTGGCAGGATTGCAATATGTCGTTTTTCACTCGGTCCGTCCTATTGCACGTTCTACAAATAATGTTGAGCATGGTGATGCTGTCCAAACAATGACGTTCTATGACCTATGATACACGGCTCCCATGATGCAGCAGCTGTTACTTTAACGACCTGATGTCACAGTTGCGGACCTGGTGTACTAAACTCTTTTTCCTTCCGGCTGTTTGCCTCACCCAGAAGCACACCGCCTGACCTGGTTAGGTTGTTTCCTACTGCAGAACAAATTATGCGTCTTGTATTGTGCCCGCTTTGTGGCACTTATTTCGCGCAATGGGAGTGCAGAGCATGAATCCGGCCGTCCCGACTATGCTAATGGTATAACCAGAGGAGTGGAGACACTCAACCCAAATCTGATCTTGCATTTGTGCCTGGGCTGGGGTCACTTTTGAAAGTGCAAATGAACTAAATGCCTCGGGATAAGTTTGGAAACAACTAACTATTCATAAAATCGAGTGGTTTGGAATGCTAATCGATTTCGTGTGGGTTTGTGTTATTGTAGCAAGGCTGCAGTTTGGACCCAAACAAAGTTGATTTGTTTTCTATATTTCGTAAAATACGCTACTGAATCAGTTTTTAATCTGGCTCTAACTCCAGCTAGGCACTAGTGGCGTGTTCTGTTGATAATAACTAAATCCGGCAAAACCTGACACCTGCAACAAAGTGTACACATTCGCAATACTCCACAACACCAGTGTGTGGCACCCACTTTAGCTGGGTGTACGTTTACTGGAGGTTGACTGTGACATAGCTTAAGTAGCAGGTGACCGAAAAATTGCCTTATCATCTAGTTGCTTTATCCCATGATAATCCGGCATGGCAACAGAGATAGATTTACTGATCTACAGAAGTATCTGCACGGACCGGCATCCTATTACAGTGAGCAGGAATGAGCGATAAGGATAGCTGTTCTGTGCATCAAGATGTCCTCTTATACCAACCATACATGAAGTCGAGCATAAAGAGTTGATGTCCAGTGTGAAAGAAGCGACAGCTGATAATCCGTGACTGAGTAAATAGGGTGATCGCGTTAACCGGTTATCAGAAATGTTATCTGCCTTGCAGGGTACTTGGGAGCGGGTCACATTGATAAATAGCTATATCTGTAAACGCGAGTTTGTTGCTGACCAGATGGTAACTCCATTGGAGCTGAAGGCAGAGCCTACTCTTCATGGCACACAGCTACCATCCTGTGGTACAGTAGCTAAGACTCTTAACTGTGCATTCGTCGATCCAAGTAGACCGGATTACGCATCTTGCAAAACTTGTGTTCTCTTCTTACCTGTTAAACTCATTAGGCGTGACAGTGTGCCATTCCATTCCTTGCAGTCAGCGGATGAGTGCTTCTCCCAAAGCAGTACGGCCATCGGAATTAGTTTAATTATCCAACGTGCACCATGACTGATTCACGGTCCCATCGGGCCACAATTAAAGATTAAGGTGTTCGTTATGCAAGTGCTCTAAGGAATCGCAAACCTCTCCAAATCACGAATGCCTCATTGTAGCACACTACTAATAACAATGCTAGCAAACAGTCCCTCATAGCCCTCCGTGCAGCATCTAATTCCGTATGTACTCTAGATTCCTCTGTTATGAACATTCGTTCAATACTACCTATATTGGATTTTCCTTAAAAATTTCGTCCGTCTTACAACTCCCCTTTTGTTTTCACCAGTGAAACATGGTGCAACACAGTCATAAGTGACTCTCAGCTTCAAGTTATTGGGAACCACTTGTTCCGAAAACATCGTCTAAGCAAACAATGAGGAGGATGCGCTATCTACATTCGAAATGATATCACAGTGATGCGTGTTGATCTTTTGACACTCAACGACTTAGGAGATTCGTTGTGGTTAGCAATCCCTTCCAATGACCTGCTACTAGGTTACATCTATAGATTGCCTAGCGCTACTAATCACCATACTGAACAACTAGTTGATGCTATCAACGCCGCCTCAAATAGTGCATACGAACATAAGTTTGTATGTGGAGATTTCAAATTACCACCTTTTGACTGGACGACGCCCACAATTAAAGTGTCAGGAAGCCTCACGGGAATAATCCATAGCATTCCGAATAATGCTTGGACTCAACATGTTAATTAACCTACAAGAAGAACAAGCACAGTAGGTCTGATATTCACCATGAGCATTCCGTCAGTGCTCGTCACTATTGGCAGCCAAATAATGGGATGCGACCACAATAGTGCACTATGTAGCATTAACATTAAAATAGCAAACAAACTACAAGTGACTGACAAGCCTACTCGTTGCATTCATCTCATTGACAGGATCATATTTGACAATCTCCTCAGTACCCTGATTTGGGGCAAATTCTCCTTAACACGGGATCCAACGTTAGCCATGATCGAAGGTATAAACAATCTTAACATCTGTACCGACCTACACCCACATAGTAGAACAACCCCCAGAACAC
>OX104060.1:40950620-41010128 GCA_944474145.2 Dicrocoelium dendriticum
ACTAGCCCGGGGACTGGATTCCAATCAGTAGCCGGATGTGTGCGGTCCGATTGGCTGGCTCGTTCAAAACTTCGAAGTCGCGTGGGATTAACAGGTGTCTATTCGTTATCGCTGCTTATGCACCGACAAACTGTAGCGATGACTCGGTAAAAGACGACTTTTATCGCCAACTGAACGAACTCCTTCACCACAGAAGAAGCTCGGACACTGTAGTGCTGGCTGGGGATCTGAACGCTCAAGTTGGAAAATTATCCACAGATGAGCTGCATCTGGGCGGCCAACATGGTATAGGCTCCCGTAATGATAACGGTGAGCGGTTACTTCATTTGTGTGAGGATGCTCGCTTATTTCTTACGAGCACTAATTTCCGACACAGCACCCGCCGGAGGGTGACTTGGCGCCCACCAGCCTCGAACCAGCTATGGACGCAAATCGATCACATTGCTATCAGTTACCGCTGGAGAGGCTGCGTCCAGAACTGCCGCTCGATTTCGAGCACAGGTGTTGACACCGATCATGCACTTGTATGTGCTGACCTGCGGATGCGCTTTGGCGGACGCCCGCGACGATGTTGTGAGCGCATCGACACCGGCAGACTGGTGAAGCCAGCTGTTCTGAGCGCCTATCAAATTACGCTGTCGTCCGAGTTGGATAAACGCTCACTGGAGGCAATTGAAGCTCACTGGTCTCATACGGAACAGGCCTTACTAGCAGAAGGCCAATCCTCATGTGGTATGTCTAATCGCCAACATGGACATTGGGTCTCTTCACAGTCTCTGGAAGTTATAGATGCTCGCCGGCATATTCCGGCTGGAAGCAGACACAATGAAACTCGCAAAGAGCTCCGGGCGAAACTCCGTGCTAGCCTGCGAATCCTGGTGGTCTCGTCGTGCAACAGAGATGGAAATGGCCGCTGCCCTTGGTAACCATCGTGAGTTATTTCGTATTATACGGGAAACGGGCAGCAGGAGACCTGGTGTTAGTGAAAATATACGTGAAGAGATTGGACAGCCTAGCCACAACTTGTCAAAACGCTTAGAGCGTTGGGTTGAGCACTTTGAAAGGCAGTTTAATCGGTCGGAATTGTTAGATTTCTCGCCAACCACTGATCGCCCTGCTCCGTGGGCTGTTCCTTTGGATCCACCCTCTCGCTCAGAAGTCGAACGTGAGATCGCACTGTTGAAGTTAAATAAAGCCGCGGGACCTGATGACCTTCCTCCAGCTCTCTTCAAATTCGGGGGACCTGCTCTTACGGATGATTTACCTGAGTTATTAGTGAAACTGTGCGAGCAGAAAACTGTCCCAACCGATTGGAGCCGCTCCATCATAGTCCCAATTTTCAAAGGAGGCTCACGATCGGAATGCGGCAGCCATAGAGGAATCAGTCTGATCTCCATCGCCTCCAAATTGCTTGCCTCTGTCATCCTTCACAGACTGACTGGCACTCGTGAAAACCAGATTCGCGAAGAGCAAGCTGGATTTCGCCGAGGTCGTGGCTGCATTGACCACATCTTCACCTTGCGTCAGTTGTTGGAACACCGTCACATATATTGGCGGCCCACCGTTGTCGTGTTCCTCGATATCAAAGGTGCATTCGATTCGGTGGATAGACATGCACTTTGGGACTGTCTACTCAGGAAAGGTGTACCTGAGAAATATGTGAATATTATCCGAGCATTGTATGCGCGTAGCTCGGGCAGAGTGAGGGCTTTTGGCAAGTTGTCTTCGCCATTTAATCTCTCCAGCGGCGTGAGACAAGGATGCCCGCTGTCCCCTTTCCTCTTCAACTTCGCTGTTGACGAAGTCATGGAAATCGCGTTCACAGGACACGACTCAGAAGGTGTGGAGCTACTCCCAGGAGAACGACTTCTTGACTTAGAGTATGCTGATGATATTGCCCTCATCTGTGACAGCTCACAAACGTGCCAAGCGGCACTGGACAGATTAGCACTAGCTGTCCGTCATTTTTTGTTTTGCTTCGCGCCCTCGAAGTGCAAATCGTTCCTCCAACATTGGTCTGGACCGCCTCCTACGCTGACCGTTGGTGGGGATCAGCTAGAAGTCGTTCAAAAATTCAACTATCTGGGAAGTCGTATCAGCGCCCGTGGGATTAAGGATGAGATCACGAACAGTATAGCAAAAGCTCGGGGCGTTTTGCTAACCTTCGACACTTATGGCGCCGGGGCGACATCACTCTCACCCTGAAGGGTAGAGTGTACAAGGCAGCAGTACGTTCGACCCTACTGTACGGTTGTGAAACCTGGCCGCTTAAAGCAGCGGACCTGAAGAGGCTAATTACGTTCGACCACCAGTGCCCTCGTAATTTACCTCACATTTGGTGGGAACACCGCGTGAGCAACGAGCGTGTTCGACGCCTTGTTTGTGGCACAGGAAAAGGAAATGAACCGCTCAGCACCGTTATTTCACGCACCAGGCTCCGATGGCTCTGCCACGTGTCACGCATGCCAGCCCACCGACTCCCGCGACGTGTATTGTTTGCGTGCCGGGGGTGTGGATGGAAGAAGAGGAGAGGTGACCAAGAGATGACTTGGTCGAGAGGAATGAAGTCTCTCACTTCGGAGCTGGCCTCGGTTGAAGCGTCTCGGCTCCCTGGTTGGGGTCCGAAAGACGATGAACACGTTTGGTTGGACACACATGCTGATATGGCTAGGAGCAGACCTCAGTGGCGTTCATGCTGTGAGTTTCTTTGTCCCATCCCATCCCTCTTAGCCTCCCCCTCCAACCACGATCTCATTATTTAGCCTTATATAATTTTGCATACTAAATTTTTGTTTGGGTGCACAGCAGCCGGCTGGTAGCTTACCGGAACGATGCCCATCCGTTACCGGTAGCTCAGCCCGCTTGCATCAGTTGCATTTTATTCTCCTTTTTTCTATGTATTGCGGCACAGTAGCTGAGGTGTTCCCCACCTCTAGCTAACGTGTATGATGATGATGATGATGATGATGATGATGATGACGATGATGATGATGATGATGATGATGATGATGATGATGATGATGATGATGATGATGATGATGATGATGATGATGATGCTGATGATGATGATGATGATGATGATGATGATGATGATGATGATGATGATGATGATGATGATGATGATGATGATGATGATGATGATGATGATGATGATGATGATGATGATGATGATGATGATGATGATGATGATGATGATGATGATGATGATGATGATGATGATGATGATGATGATGATGATGATGATGATGATGATGATGATGATGATGATGATGATGATGATGATGATGATGATGATGATGATGATGATGATGATGATGATGATGATGATGATGATGATGATGATGATGATGATGATGATGATGATGATGATGATGATGATCGGAACTGAACGAGATCTTGCTTCCGACTTAGCAGTATCGCAGGTACCAGCTTACACACTTTTAAGGGAGATTGGAACGTTGAAAAGGGTTGATAAGTGGGCGCCACAGGAAGTGAATAAAAAGCAAAGTGGTAGTCATTTTGATGGGTCATCTGCCTTTGTTTATTGCAATGAAAGCGCCCCGTTTCCCGACCGGATTGTAACGTGCGAAGAAAAATATATACCTTACTGCAGTCAAAGACGCATTGCTCTGGGCTTGGACGATGGTCAAACTCCAGAACACTCCCCAAGCTGAAATCGCACCCAAAAGCTACTTGTGGCTGCTGGTGGTCCACCTCTAACCTGATTCATCACAGCTTTCTGAATACAGGTGGGGCTATTGCAACGGAAATGTATTGCCAGAAACTTGCCGTAATTAATCGAAAAGTTCAGCAAACAAAAAGTTGCCAATCCTTCATCACCATCAAAACGAGACTGTACCTTAACGTGTTGCGACAGTTTGCTTCCCTACATGACCCATTGAGCTATACTGAGTGGTGTCTCCGGGCCCCTTGAGAGCTACTCCTACCAGATTGGTCAATGGTGAGAGGTCAGACAAACTCAGTCTCCTTGTCCTCCAGCTTAGGAGTTTGAAATGGGATGGCGTCCATTACTGTAATACTAGATCATTGCCACGTCCTCGCTGCCTTGCGCACAGACTTTTGAGCCAAAGGCTTTGGTGGAGGAGCCTAGTCGTCCTCCTGACTAGGTCTGGGCGCCTTGGCAGTACCTCAATCCACATACAACCATGACTATTGCTTCAGGTATAAACTTCAACCTGCATCCGCCGTCGCGCAGATTATCAAGGGTCGCCTTATCTGTTGTATACAGCAGGGCAGATAAGCGAAAACATGCTAATGCTAGTGCCTCCCATCTTTCTTTTCCACCTGTTTCTCTTACTCCCATCCCAACCCCCATTACCAACCTTCCTTCTACAATTCCCACCTTAACTGACAGCAGCCGTTATGCTATTGGAGTAAAACCATCTGCAGCCACATTTCCACACGCACCTCTATGTCGTTGATTGCGGGTGTGTGCATCGAACACATTATCTGCGCTCATACCAGTGTTCCAAAGAGATGTGGTCATCCAGAGAGTTGGCGACGCCCGTATGAGCTTCACTCCCATCATTGTCCAAACTGGGTTTTCGAATAGACAACTGGAACATACGTCGTCCTGCGTGTACTACGGAGGGATTAACAGTACGTGCTAACCTACCGTATACTCGGCCAGCATATGTGGTCAAGCACGACAACATTTTCTCGGCGCCAGTGGCATGCCGGTACATTTCCTTACAGAAGTGAGTGAAGGCCGGACGATCAGGTCGGATTAGCATGCGATTAGTTGAATAATCGTTTGGGACAATGAGGTCAGCGTGGCAGTTCGCTCACAATGGAGGCAGCTAACATGATAATGCATCCTAAAAACCGCAATGAATTGCAGAAACTCATTGAGCGTGGAATCCGTTGTATGTTCGGCTGAATCATAACTATGATTGTCGGTTTAGCTACCTTGAAGCAAATATGCAGAAGGCGGCGTTCTTCGCCGAGAGGAAAAGTTTACGGTATTTTGTGAAAGGGTTAAGAAAGGGAAAAATTCAAAAATTATTTACAGCTTTTGAGCTTTATAGGTAAATCTCACCGCGATGAATCCGCACCGCAAATTGGTATCTTGTTGCTAACCTTTCTTACACAAGCTATCATCATTGCTATCGGTGAGCGCTGTTTCTCAACACCGAAGCACGTACAGAACTACCTTCGGTCACCTATGAACCCGAAAACTTTCACGGACTTGGCAAATGTCTCCATATAGAAGGGATCTAGTCGATGGACCCAATTTCGATTGGGGTTATTGGTAGTTTTCGCGCCACCTGTGTTTGCAAATTTTGTGCACGAGCATGGTAACAATTAAGAAATGCCAAGACTTACAGCTGCACTAAAACGTGTCGAACCGCATTACCACACCCCGCAACACTGATCTCACTCGTTCCTGTTCTGGCAATGCGTTCTAGAAACTGCAACCTCCATTCCACTTACGTCAAGGGGTTCTGTTTATCCCCGGCCAGAATCGCATCGTCCTGCACTCACATTTCATTCTTCACTCGGGCCTTCACCACCCGCCAAACATCTTCGATGGGAGTGAGGAACGGGGAGTATGGGCTAAATCTCAGAATAGTAAACTTTTCATATCTTTCGACTGACGCAAGTGCTTCCAAACGTGTGTGACATGGTGCATTGTCACACATTACGACCACCTGTCGGAGCTCCACTTCCAGCTTCAGCTTGTCTAAAATGCCTCGCAGCCATTCGAGGGATAAGGGGTTAGTGAATGAGCCTCTCCGGGTAGTCATCTAGAGGTTTCTATACATTGTGAGTGCACTGATGATATGCAAATTCAGGCCTCTACTGTTATCTACTTTGACACAGGACCTCACTCCTCTGGGCGCCCGACCACGAGCACGTTTGCAGTAAACGTTGAAGTTTGTTTCTTCGATCCATAGGAAGAACTTCCCTACTTTTCAGGTTCGAGAAACTTTTGAACAAACTCCTTTCGTATCTCTTTGGTTCGATCATCGTTCTTTCCTTCTGGATTCTGATAGCTGTTCTACATATTCATCAAACGGCCATCCAGGTGTCGTACGATTGCAGACTTTGGAATGTTCCTATCCATATCGGCACGTACTTGGACTCGCAAGAGAGCGACGAATCCAAGAGTAGGCAGTTTGATAGTTCACATTGTTCAAGGTTGCCACGAGTTGCCAGTCGTCACCGTTAACGAAGGCATCAACAACTCGATCATGAACGTCTGAGGAGATAATCTGTCGGACACGAGAAGTCATGTTGACCACGCTGGAATGAAAGACATCTACTAAGTCGTGCGCTTGTGTTCCAGATATTTATTGCTCTCAGACCAATTGTGATCCAGCGTTTCGGACGTGAGGGGGAGCATAGTACCACTTGGCACCGCCTATGTCCATGAACTAGAGGTTCATTCACCAATCTCACCTGGTCAAAGGGCAGCGGGCTCATTTCATTACTTACGCACCAAAACCCTAGCACCTGGGGCAAAAATTCGCACCTTCTTTGAAAAATCCTGCGCTTACTTTGTACACTTTTGCGCTTTCTTCGCAAAATGTTGGACTTTTTATGCAACTTTACGAAAAATGCTATAGTTCAGATGTTATAGTACTTGCAGCGGATATGAACGTGCAAATAGAGCGAATGAGCTATTCACAAGCTTATCTGGGTGATAATTATGGGCTTAACTCCGAACGGACTGACATCGGTGAGCGTCTGTTGCAACTGTGTGCGGAGCACCAGTTGTTTCTTAGTAGAACTGCTTTTAGACACAGTGGGCGCAGAAGTACCACTTGGCGTCCTCCTCCAGTTAGACAAGCAAATCCAGATGTACTGCGTACCAAGCTTACGCCGTCTTGTCTTAATGACACCATCTTCAGTGGAATAGGATCTCCGCCGCCATGCACGACGCAGGAGTATCTGTTTGTGACAGTATCAATCGTCACCGCACCAGTTACTGGAGTTCCGAGAGGTCGGTGAACCTGTTGGACTCCAGAAGAAACCTCCCGCCTGCATCTGAACACAACGTGACCAGAAGGGCTATTAGGCACGAACTAAAGCTGAGCCTACGTGCTGACCAGGAAGCCTGGTGGACCACTCGAGCTCAAGAAATGGAGGAGGCAGGAGTAGTAGGCAATTACAGCAAGCCCATCCATCTGATCCGCACCACTGATCCCAAGAAACCAGGCGCAGTGAGACAATCAGAGACAGCGCGAATGCACTGATACACAATAAGGAGCACGATCACAGCCCTCAATGGTTTTCGTGCCGCTGGCCCGGATTCCCTCCTACCTGCACTAACTAAGGATGGAGGTGAGGTCCTCTGCAAAACAATGACCTCCCTATTCGAACTTATCTGGAAGGAAGTGGGTGTCCCGGCTAACCGGAGCGAATCGATTATAGTGGCAATATAAAAGAAAGCTATTCGCACCGACTGGGCTAACCACAGGGGTATTAGCCTAACGCCAATTGTGACAAAATTACTGCCGTCGACTCGTTCGTCGCCTCACTGTGGAACGGGAATCTTGGATTAGGGAAGAGCAGGCAGTTTTCCGCCCAGGACGTGACTGTATAGATCATATATTCATGCTGCGGCAGGTGCTACAGCAACACCAGGCATACCGCAGACCGACGATAACTGTGTTCCGGTGCTCCTTCTCGCCTTCCTGGCCGGAGTCCACGTGACTCGCCTTGTGCTTGGCTCGAGACTTTACAGGACATGGCTCGCAGTCAACACCAGTGGCGCGTCTGCTGTTGTCTCCTGGTAGGATTGCCTGTTTAAAGTGTGTTTGATACTGAGTTATCTGCCAGGTAATGGCTGATTACGACGCGGGGCAGTGAAAGCCGCAAGGAAGATGTCTAGCCGAAGCCGCGTTATCTTTGCTTGATAGCCAGCTGTGCTGTGACGGTATGTTGTTAACACAAGGTGCAGGAGCCTTTACCCTGAATGTTTGCTTAAGGAATTAAGATTTTCAAATAAGTCCTCTTCTCTCCCACTTATTATTCTTCATTTCATAGGTAATCATTGTTGTATGGCAGCAAAGCATCAGTTCAACTGGCTGATGTACTAGTCTTGTTGGTCGGTTGTTGATGAATTCTTCACCACCATAATGCTCGGCGTCAAGTCGCACAACCAATTCTGATGGAACTGTACGAGCTGGGCTATAAAGCTGCTTCATTTGACCTATAGTCTGCAGGTTACCACTTTTTCAGGCACCTGGATAACTTCCACTGATAGAATCCAAATAGATGCGGAAACTGCATTCGACGAGTTCATCTTCACCAGCACTCCGGGAAGTATGTCGATTCACATGGATTTAAATTCATGTAAATGTGTTACGTTTGAGCCAAGATATATGCCGACAAATTTCAAGATTAAATATTTCATAACTTTCCAACCGACCTTATGTATTGTCTGCAATTTGGGAAGTAGGGGTTATTTCGTCAAATTCGACAATTCACTAAGAGACGTACAGGTGAATTTGTGCTAACCCTTGGTTCTTAAGCTGAGCTTGTTTTCAACAGCGGGAACACGGTTAAAAATCTGGAGTGACTTGAGAAAGTGTCCACCTACCGGTTGCAAATCTACCGACAAGAATTTACCGATTCTCACAAGGGCAATTAACTTACACAGCCATGTAGCAGTCGGTAAACGGCATCATTAACCAAATTGACAACCTGCTCTGCGTTATTATTCACTGACTGTGGGACTTCTCATGCCTACTGATCATAGGTCGGTCTAGGTGGTGGGGATGAACGAATGGTATAATGAATTGCGATAGCATGAGAATTACCGTATGTGTGGAGCACTTCCTGCTTATCTGGTAAGCCTACAAGGTTCTTCACCAGTTGGTTTGACTTCTGATTAACTACGCTGAAAAGTATGCCCTGTCCATTTCAAAGATCACTGAGTTTAGACAAAAATACCTGCTCGCCCTGATCTCGTGCAATCCATGCACATTCACGCTGTACCACAAGACTCGTGTTCAGAAATTGTCGCATGTTGTGGGCTCTCTAAGGAGACTAACTCACAACTGAACAAAAATAAAACTTTAATCAAGCTAATTTCAGCCTCATAAATGCATTTGCTAGCCAGATGCATAGGCTAAATGGACACTAGGCTTCAACTACTTATTTTGTAACTCAATGGAGAACGTTCCAATATGCATTCTGTTCATCAATCTTTCCAGTCTTTGACAGCTGACACACTAAGTCATCCTGGTACTCCTGAATCGCAGACAGCGAGTTCGGATGACTGGTAAATATTCCCGAAGTAGAGTCTCATGTGGTGGTGCACTAGCGTATACCCCAGATATGGATATAGAATACGAATCGAACAGCAAATTTATACTGACGTGTGTTTTATTGTTTTAAATCAGCCAGTTAGCCGTGGAAATCTGGGTTCCCTTCTCGCCATCTTAGCACGTTATACATCCAGCTCCATTAGACCACTGACACAGGTCGGTAGCATGGAAACATCTTCCATGATTAAACAAACAATATACTTTGTATTCGGATACCGATAGATACATAAGAAACCTTTAACGAGAGCTGCATGTTATCACCAGTTATTAATAGAAATAGTTTTTTGTCGATAAAGGAACTTAAGTGCTTGCTCACAGGAATGGGAGAGCAAGTTGAGTTATATGCACTGAATATCTCTGATTAATGAAATTCTCGCATTTTGCTCATAGCATTTTAGTTTTTTCCGGGTTTGCGCAATCCATGTTGTCTCACTCCTGTACAGCCGAAACACCCTGGATGGAAAGGTGGGTGACTTATGGACATGCACAAGCAGGGCTCCGTGATTGCCTCGACAGCACTTGTAGCGACGGTGACTGCGTAATTCATGAGCGCACCGAATTCATGCGGGAGGATTCATCGCACGTGTTCTCAGGGCGTGGTTGCTATTTGACCTCCTCACTCTCTCAACCCTTCGCTAGGTAAAATGACCCGACGACGGCAAAGGCTGCCTGCAGCAGCAGTCAGAAACGGTGTCATCTGAGTTGCACGGTCCCCTAATGTTAACTGCATCTATCTAGCGAAAGGTAGGAAGAGTCGGTCTTCTGTGTATAAACTAAAGATGCAAAGGAATTACTTCTGTCCCGTTCGGGGAGGGTGTGTTGAACTGCAACCACGAAAAACTCGGATGATGATGCATTGCATGGAATAACACGACCCAGGCGTGAGTTATCGCTCAGTCTAGGTATTTACAGGTAATATCTCTGATGCAAAGGGAAGACGGGGTTAGAAATCGAGTGTAAAGACCAATACCGCGCCATTTGTTCTGCGACCAGACGAGTATTGCGTTGAGTAAGTGTTCCCACCTAAACTTACATTTAGTGCGTAAACAACGGCGCTGTTCTCCTCCAACAACTGACAGGTTCAACTCAAACAAGTGTATTCACGTCAACATGGGGTCATGAACTGCCCGCTCAATGAACTCAAGGTTTGTGCACACCGCAACCTTCGCTAGAATATTCGCCAGATAATTTTATGCACTGTTGTATGGAAACGGTTACAAGTTTACTGCCACCGTAGTGATAAGCGACAGCTTGGCTCCTCGTGTGATTTCGATTTTCCTACTCCTAAATTGTCTGGCATTATTTCCCGCTTGGATCTGCTGCAACCATGCTCAGAGAAGGAGGAGGGTGACACTTATCCGACATCTAAATATGGATTTCTTTCCTCGGGTTATCGTCATAACCGAAAGGTTAAAAGTTCTCAGACATGCATTACCACGAATTCAATATTTCCAACGGATCTTAATTTAAAGCAGCTAGTTCCCTTCAGAAATTTGAAAAGCACGGCAAGAAGACGAATACTGGTAGATGCATGCATTTCGTATTGTCTCCTCAGTACCATTAACAATAACCGGTAGGCAACTATATACTTAAATATGCGTGTGACCGAATAAGCATGAGGTGAAAAATGGATGACGGAAGTTCCACCCCTATGTCCACGGCAGTCTTAAGCTGATAAATAATTGCTTTTGAACACACAGGACCGGATTCATCCGGCTTATCGCAACGGCCTCGGCGAAACGGAGGAAGCGGGGTTTAGGGTGAAGTAATACAAGTGTGAACGCTGATCCGAACTCTATCCAGTGACGCGTAGTTAGTAGGTGTTTACCTATTGAGGAAGCTGGCGGCTTGCGCAAGCACGTAACTTCAGTGGGACAGGGATGCTGGTCAGTTTCACGTTGAACCCACCTTGGCAAGTGTTCCTTTATTCGGGAAGTCAAAGACCGATTGGTTCTGCCTATGTAACTGTCTCCGCAGTCACATACGAATTTGTATATGCAGTGTGAGTTGGCCCCTATCGGTTGAGCTTCCTTCGTTGCAGGCACCGGCAAGTTACAGGTTCTATTGATGACCACAACCTGAGCAGCACAGTAACTTTTCTGCGTAGCAGAGATTAAACGTTTCGTGGTTTTCAATACAGTAAAGTCACCCTTGAATGGCAACTCGATATAGATCTTTTTCTTGGCTGCCATATGCACCAAGTCTTTCGGGCCTCGTTGTTGGCTGTGTCTCTCCATAAATCTACGTGGATAACCATTTGCAACGAGTGTTGTAATTAACTCTAGCTCGTCGGCTAAACAATCAGCGGAGCAAATTCGTCTAGCACGACTAACTGAAGTTTTCACAGGGGTCCGCTTGTACCGCACTGGTGTGAAGCTGGTGAAGTGCAGGTATTGGCCGGACCAGGTTGCTTTCCTGTAGATAAATCTTCTAATGAGCCCGTCCTCTCTGCGACTGATGAAGATGTCTTAATTTGTTTAAAATTGATTGAAATTTAGGGTAACGAATTCCTTGGTTGATAATATACAGTCAAATTCGCTTTATTGCCCACCCGGAGTATAGCCCACCTCGCTTTATTGCCCAGGTTAACAAAATACAAATTCTTTTCTCATAAATAGGCCCATTTTTCACCGTCTAATTCTCCATTTCCGGGGTCGTCCCACCGCTTAATGGCCCAGCTGCGCGGTCTGTGCTCTTGTCGCTTTGTCAATTTTATGCCCTCTTTGACTCTTCTATTAAGATTGCCCCACAGTGCGACCGAGTCCTTGACAGAATGTTGGACGTTTTGGACAAACTAAAACATTTCCACCAGCAACCTCGCAGTAACCTCGCAGGTCAAGATATCGCGTGATTTGCACATTTCTCGTCCTACTCTAGCCAGGTTTATTGCCAGTGAAAATGAACACCGATAGAATTTATCGCATGGCGTTGTAAACTCTCAGAAAAGGAAGCGATGTGGAAAAGATGGAGAAGTTGAAACTGCATTGAAAGACTGGGTGATCAGTGTTCGTGAGCACAACCAAAAGTTACAGGCCCGCTTCTGAAAATAGACAGAAGATTTCGGTGAAGGACTTGGAAAAGTCTGTGCTGCCACAGAAGGACGGTTGCGAAGATGGAAGAATAGAAATCAAATTGTGTATAAATGTGCACATGGCGAAAAGGGTTCCGCGGACAGAGCAGTCTGCACAAATTGGCTGGTAGATCAACTGTCTGAACTTTTAAATGCTTTTTAGGATGACAACGTGTACAATGCAGACAAAAAAGGTATTTTCTACCGAGCAACTCCAGAATGCTCTTTGTGTTTTGCTGTCGACAAGCCCAGTATATCGAAAAAGATCACTTTTCTGTGTTGCGCGAATATATCTTACACGAATAAAAGAACTAGCGTTGATTTAAAAAGTAAGAAAGCACAATGTTTTAATGGCGTGAACGTACTTACACTTCAATTAATTTACAGAGCTAACAAATGCCTGAATGTCGAAAGAACTTTTCACCGAGTGGGTCCTCGGATGGGACAACGAGCTAGGTCAATTTGGCCGAAAAGTTATGTTGCTCTTGGATAATTGCTCAGTGCATCCACAGGTAGAAGGACCGAAGACATTCAATGGAATTTTTGCAGGCAAACACGGCCAGCATTCTTCAACCCATGGACCAAAGTGTGAGTATGAATCTGAGAACCCGTTACAGAAAAGGAATTGTGGACCGAATTCCTAATCACATCAAAAACAACGTGTTGTCTGGCTCATCATCGGCGGTGCATATCAACACCAAGGTTTCTGGGCGTAATGCATTTAAGCTCCTTTCAAAAGTTCGAGACAGTTTGCCAGTGCAACAATAAAAGCGTGCTTTCGTCATGCTGGCTTCGGTCGACTAGAATCCGATGCACTTTCTGATAACACCGTCACCGCTGAAGACGAGATCAGCGCTTGCATAATCCCAGTCAGGATTGCCGTAGAGTTCGTCGCCATTGACAAGTATGTGGAATGTACCTCAGACCTGACAACTGTTGACGATGAAATCATCAGTAAAATTTTAGAGAAACGACTAGAACAGAAAGAAGGCAGCGAATCAGAGGATGATGTGCCGGATGCCTCCGTGAGTAACAGCAATCTGCGCGTGTCGCATTCAAGAGCAAATAACTGTGTGAATGATCTGCGTAGCTATCGACTTTTGCATGGACAAGGCAACAATTTCTTATCCAAATTGGACTTCATCAGAGCAAAAGTGACTGGGGTATCTGCACGAAATAATGTACAACTGACATTGGATTGTTCTCTCAGCAAAAATATACAGTAGTGCCAGTTGCTATAGCTATCCAGGTAAGATGCTTTAGGTTATAACTTCTAAATTATAGGTCAGGCTATTCTGAATAAACGTCTTTTGTAGGCTTCAGTTACAAGCACGTATTTTACTTTCCTTTGCACGTTACGATTCAAGTGATATACTGTACGATAATTCAATGGTTATTTTCCTTTTGAGAAAAATGGCAATATCGTTTAATTGCTCACCCGCTTTACTGCCCATTTTTCATACATCCCGATGGTGGGCAATAAAGCGGGTTCGACTGTACATGTTGATATTCCTACATCTAACACGTTTGCTAATGTAGCAAACAGATGGCGAACTCTTTCGTTGCCGCGTATGCAATATGGTTGAGTACAAGTCCCCGAGACCGTTGCACAGTACATGTGCTATTTTCCAACGGGTGATGTGGTGTGTCCACCAAGGAAGTGCCACATTGCCTTCCCCGTCAAGTGTGTAAGGTGGGAATTGCGCACAGTTACATTCGCTAGTCCAGGTCAGTCTTTCCAACTACTGCATGAGATGAAGTTGACTGCAGTCTTTCTCGAGGTTGTGCGTGTAAGTGGCCAGCTTGTGACCTCCGATTAGGCTAGTCATGTTTGTCGCACTGATGGAACGGCTAATGGAGCAGGTGCAATTTTCGCCACACTTATTTCATTTGTTAAACATTGGTCCCATATCACTTCTGTTAGATTTTTGATTGGTCAAACGTTGTTCCGTTTCAAAACGCAATGGATATAACATGCTCAGCAGTGTGTTGATGAATCTCACTGTGGCTAATTCGAAACTACCTTGCTAACCTCTCACTCTTCAATCATGCGAAATAGTTCAATAAGCTGTTAGTAGTGCCCGGAACGATCTTACCAATCTGAAATAATAGGAAAAAATCTGGCACAGATTATGCAATATTTTCCACCGTTCAAATGATGTTTATTAATACATGATTATTAACATAGCACGTCTGTAAGAAAATAACTCTTTCATCCGTGATGCGGTTGTAGATTATCCATGTGGTACTACCAAGGAAGAACGCGAACATTCCCGTTGCTTCGGGAGTCATGCAAACAGAACAGAACACCAATACTGCCCAATGGGCGAATTATTAATCTGGAGCAAGTGACTTAGACCCAACTGTCGACCAGTTCTCTGAGGCAACCCGCAGTCAGTTGCTAACTGGCATTCCTTGAAGAACAAGACAACGAACAAATCAGTTGCAAGCAGCAACATTGAATCCCGGCATGCATTCGCCCCCAATTCACTTTGTCAATTTAAATGAGGATTGAGGAGGTGGAAAGTTTTATGGGATGTGTGGTTGGGTATTTTAGCACAAAAGTTCTTTGTATGCTTTGAAGTAAGTGTATCAGCAAACGAATACAGTGAGATGAAGCTGGGCATTCACTCCAATCACCTACATGCATTCAGTAGTATTTCAACAGATTGATCTGAGTTTAGTGGAGGCCAACTGTTGATCTTGCATTAGATATTCCTCGGGCAAGTAGTATTTAAACTATCCCAACTAAATGGGTCCCGCTTTGCAAATAGTTTCCTTAATGTTATCATACAGAACATTGCACCGTGGGTTGAGCAACGTGTTCGCAGCTACATATTTTGTAGGGTTATGCAGAGAATTTGATTTTAGGTGTCAACAGATCTTGGCGAACTTAATCATGATGCGACATAACAATCAAAAGATTCCCGAAAGGCGCACTCGGAATCTCGGTTGGTTCATTGACTGATTGGAGGGCTAATGCACTAGGCAGTTTCAGGACTATCTTCACTTATGACGTTTGAAGCGCATACCGAGTCCTTACTAAGTATTGTTTGCTGACTATGCATTAAATCAAGTCAAGTGCAGTTCATCGGTTACCGGAATGAACAGGATTATCAACAACAGTCATGTATCAAGTAGCACGTGTTTATTGAAGTCGCAAGCCACATCCAGGTAGCAAACGAATCTGATGAGGGAAATGTGCGCTGACAAACAGAATTATGTGTTACGAGTTTTGTTTGTTTGACCAGCTAAGCAGAACGATTGCGAAGTTTTCGTCACCCTTAGAAATGGGGTGCTGGCAGTTGTAGGTGTGGAATTAGTAGCAGTAGTAGGCTTGGAGCTGCGCTTCGCACAACTCTATGATGATTATATGTTCACCGTTTGTTTCCAGATCGGTGTCCAACATCTGGTAACAGGTTAGGATAGTGCTTGTCTTGCAAGATTGAGCGGTCTAGTCATATGCCTCGCCCATTAATATGAAATGCATTGCTTTTTAATCGTTCGTAATGGGACACAGAGAAAAGGCACATATGCAGCCTGCTTCGCTATTCTTCGTTTCCTAGGGTGGAGATAGTGATTGCGTCATTTCTCGGTGTCTACATGCTATCCTGCGCATTGGTTATTGTGGCCCCGAAATTAGGACCAGCTTTACTGGGCTGGGAACTGGAAATCCTAGTTAAGGCTAATCCAAAGCGATCTCCTTCCAGAGTGTTTGTGAAGACATTTTCTGTAGTAAACAAATGCATCCGGTAGCACTTTTACATTCAAATCACCAGCTAACGTCGTCTTCTGCACGTTCTGGCAACTGGCAGCTACGGTTTTGGTATATGCCGAAGTTTCCCTTCCACTTTTCCGGTGCCTCATCTCATCCCGGTACATCCCATGTGTCCAGTGTTCGCAGTAATCCTAAACCGTGGTCTAAAGTCGAGCGCGTATACTTCCTCGATTCACCGGTGCTCATCACGTGTGAACAAGGCAGACATGAACTAACCCGCGCCATCAACTGAACGGTCAGCAACTTCTAACAGCTGTGTCCAGCGCTGCTGTGGAGCTCTGCCTAGTGACCAAGACGAAAGCCGTCAACCATTGTGTTGGGCTCCCCTCTCATCTCAAGCTGCCTGTCTGACGAGTCCAAATCAGGACGAAACCGGCTGATCTTGGAGTGCAGCGCTGGGAGAAGGCAGCTCTGAAACTTTCCACTTCGGATGTGTGTTGCAATCCAGGCACACAGCGGGTACTCCAAGACCCGATAAGGAATTGGGGCAGATGTACTCTCATCTCTTACCGCCGCCTCACTATCGCAGAAACCTAAAATTGGTGTATCTAGAAGCGACTTAACGTCTACGTGCGCTAGGTTGGCAAAAATGAACTTCAGGATGAGTATAATCCCAAATGATAAAGCATTCCAGTGACTCAGATTACAATGCAAAAGGATGACAGATCTAAACCACTTAGGATCCAGACCTGACTGGGATAGAAAACAGATTGATTCTCTGGTGAATTGAGAACCAGCCACATGTCTATCTTCCAGTTTAACAGACCGTCACCATAAGCAATTGCAGTAGGCAATACAAACGGGTTGGTATTTAGAAGTGTCCATATGCTGTAACTCCTAGTCAAACGGAGAAGTGTTTGACATATCATTGAAGCGGAATTTTGTCACTCCAACCTGATTCTTCACAGACTTGGATTAATTCCATCACAGGTCTATTGAGCAGCAAGTGAATCACTCCTTCTTAAGGCCGATGTGTTAGTATGGTTCTTTTGCATGCAGGGATAGTTGAGATGCTACACTTTCCGAAAATGCCGGCCGATCGCCACCTCGAAAACTGACACACAGTAAACCCATCACTGAATTGCATGTTGTTGGCAGAATCCAACTCCTCTTAGGATGTTACAGACTAAAATGTTTGCAGGCAATATGCCATCCGAAAAGATTTATCTCACTTAGCAGCGGCCACGACCACAATTGGATGTAAACTGTTCACTGTCACGTAGCTAAAGGCTAAGTTCAGGTAATTGTGAGTTACCAAAATGAGGTGCCTTAGGCGTTCGTGACAAACATTCATTACTGCGCACTTGGCATTCGGTGTTTAGTACTCCAATGTATTATTACTGAGGACTCGTTCACTGGCTGGTAGAATTCATCATTGGATCTATTTCATTTGAAATTGAACTGAGGAAATGCCCGATATCCGAAAATCTGCCAAATTGTTTCCCATTGGTGTAATTACACCCTCATTTTGACACGACACCTGACACTGCCCCCAAACACAAGGTACATCAACTGGAAGCCTGTCTGCTATCGTATTGAGATGTAGCTGGTCGTGACCAACATGCCGGTTTACCATGCAGACACTGTGAGCAAATAGTTGTTTTCAACTCAGCTGGATCAAGTAAACTATGGAGAATATGCCGTTCTTCCAACAGGTTCGCATTAGTCAGTCATTCTAAATGCCGTAATACTGGTTGTTCCACTCCAAACATACATTAAAATGACCTAACCGGATCCGTATGCTTTATCCCGAGCCCTGCGGCACGTGAGATGATAGGAATCTAGTGGGCACACGCTTTATTATGAATAATAGTGGAAAACGGGAACTGTATCTAATTTATAGCGGCAGTTTCCAAGGCAGATAGTCTATCACCAATCCGGAAAAGCATCAACTGGCTCTATCAACCAATTAGTGATGCACCTCCACCGACGCCATCAGGGACTGCATCCAAGACCTCTCAAGACTAGTGGCTTGCATCACTAGTCAATAGCTTAGGGTTCTAGACCATGGGGGCGGTGATTTACCTTCATAGTCTGCGAGCTAACTGAGATATAGCGAGACTCATCCCCCACTGGTACGCAGGTTTCAGTCCGTGCGCTAAAGTATAATGCGGTGTGAGCACATCGGATGCACTCGAGGTAGTAGACTGCAAGCCTGTGGTTGTGAATATCATAGTGGACAGTTGCCCTGCAAACTATTCTGGGTTAACTTCATAGTAGAAGCGAATTCACCATTGTGGTAACTTGGTACAGAGCCAGGAATCTAAGACCTAGTTCCCATTGACCAGCTCAAGCAGTATCACAAGCAGGTATTCAATGAGATGTGTATATCGTCTTTCCCTTGATTACCGAAGAGGCATACCTAGACTTTCCGTTTGAAGCCCTTGCACGACAAGACGTTTTACAAAAGGCTTCACCGCTTGGCCGGTCGACTCAGGCTCATAAGGACAACATCGGACTGAATTACGGATCTACGTAGTGCAGGAAATTAACCTGCACGAATAATTACTGAGAGTAGTATTGTGTCTACAGCCAGTATGTTTAGTGCTCATGGGATACGGTCGGTTAGTGGTGGTACATGTCACGTTCTTCATATCTGCCATGTAGTTACTATACATCGAGTATTGGTTACCAAAATTATGCGCGCCCAGTTGGATACCATTTCTTATAGCTGCTTCTCAGCTAAACAGACATTACACAGTGAGCAAACTGAGCAACCTTGCTGTAAAACCTTTTCCTACGGCAAATGATGGTTAACCAGTAGCTGGCTATTGCTATTTGTTGCGGCATACCTCATATCACACTTCACAACAGCTAGTATCCTAAACACAGCAAGAAATTCCCAAAAGTTTGAAAACCAGCCTTTTCCTGGAGCCTGGTTGTCTGCTGGATAGGACTTGAAGAACAATCACATGGCCTAGAGTTCGAGTTCGTACCCCACCCATCTGTGCCTGTTAACTACGAATAAAGCACAGATCAGTGCCGGATGGAATGCTCCTTTCAAGGCCTGCAACAACAAAGTAGCGGTTAGCGAGGTGACCAATGCTGACTTCAAAATGACCCACTTCTAGATTTGATATAGCTGTTCCTACTTTCAACACTTATTGAGCAGTTCACGCTCGGCGATGAACCGGTGTTCGTTAATTTCGAACCAGTTCACAAGCGATTTCCCGCACCTACCGCAGACATTGTGCTGGAACACAGTAGTTCTCCGTGTGCGTGTGTGTGTGACACGTACGCTAAGGGATGCGTAGGACAGAGCGGAGAACCGGTGCCACTTGGGCCGGTGAGTTAGGTGCAGCATCCCCACTGTTGCGGCGACATCCCCGTCACTCAAAACCATCCGAAAAGATATCCAACGCGTTTGAAAACCTCCGCTTCTTTTTGATGGACATTTACAAGCAAACTGGCCCCAGAGTGCGCCGAAACACGCAGCAGGGAAGAACTGGACTCTGGTTAAGTGAGAAATTTAGGCAATCTAATGGTGCAAATTAAGCGGTGAGTGAACCACCGAATCGCGTAGCTCCGTAGACTCCACAAACTCCATTTCCTCAATAATACGCACGGAAGGTACACAGATTGACAGGAGCTGGGTACTGCTTGCTGGGTAGCAGAGTCTACGTCCTTCCGACTGTCAAACACACCGGTGGCTCATCAATGGCGTCTGCTAAAAATCAGAATTTTTAAGCCGCAAGTGCGCAAACAGAATGTACAATGGACCATGACTCTAAGTAACTCTGACCTAAGCAATTGCTTGGTCATAAAGTGACATGCACATGGAATCTAGTATAATTAGCCTTGTCGTATTAATCTTTCGAGGTGTTATATACTATATCCAGGGAAGAATAAGCGACACACTTACAATCCTAGTAAGGCGAAGAGCAAACTACGATTATGCGAAAAGCTAGGTGGTAAAAGCATCGCCGGATCTGCAATGCCTGAATGTACTTATATTGCTTAGTCAAACGCTAACTTTTCTTATCTTGTCGTCACAGCAGCTTACCTCATTTGCTGTTTAACTATGGTATATCGATGTTCGTGTTATCGTAAAAAGAGAGCAGGTGTAAAAGAGAGTAGACTATACCAAATTTAGGTATTATTGCTTTACTGCGTTTGTGAAGTCTGCGAATACAAATAAGTCTAGACAAGTCGGGTCATTGGACTGTCGCAGATATAGGACAGTGGGTTGGCGTTACGGCACTATACTCATAGTTTTATAGAACGAATTGTTTCCCATCCATGTTCACCAATACATGTACATGGACACTGAATGCCCCATGACTACCGGACTCGTTGTACTTTGCGGCCATTTGTCGTATGGTCCTTTGTCTCATCCGGATTAAGTGCAGTGTAGCTGTGAGATCCGCCGGAGTAGCTCGACCAAATCATGAGACTGCACCGTCCAATCAGTTTTTTCTCCCCATCTTGGACTGGGTGTCGTACCTTTCCTCACCGAGCAGGTGTTTACACCCAAAAGGTTGTGGGTCACACTGGGGTGAGGTTCAATGTGAATGGGGTCTTGATGTCCACATTCACCTCACCGTTTTGTCCAGTGAATGCCTGCCAATTAACGGCCGAAGTTCAGGCACTACATTTCGGGTTGATGGAAGATGGTAACGTTAGATGTATTCCGGCAACCATGCTGTTGATTTGATTAGACCAGTGGTTCTCAACCTGGGGGTAATGACCACCAAGTGGGGAAAATGGAATTACACGGGGGTCAATATAAGTACGAGGATTGCGCCATCAATCAGTAGTCACACAAAATACATAACAAAAACATCTGCATCAAAACATGTATCTAAGTGCCTAATCACCATCGATTGGCCATCTAAGACTAATAATCAGTGCGTGATCAGTGAATTAAACAACCTCAGTAATTCTAAATAAGACAATGAGAAGACTGGTATTGCGAGATGGAACCATTTCGTGTTATCTGATCACTCTCAAACTAACAACATAAAGATGGATCACGTGACAGAAAAATCAAAGTTTTGAAACTGATCACAAAGGAAAATTAAGTAGAGGCAAGAATAACAGATCAACGAGCTTGATCTTAGGGTCATGAGCCCCAAGGAAGCTTCAGGGAGACTGTTAATTGTTTTTGCACACAAAGGATAGGGCGATGCCGGATAAGTGCCACCGCCTCGGCAAACCTCAATACTTTGGGGTTGTCATTTCGATAGATAACTGTAAATGTTGACCTAGGGTCAACCTGATTCCAATAGATGTCTGGTGATCGATGATGCCGGCAGCTTAGATGCCTTTTCTCTTTCGGCTGCTGGTTGTGTCGATATTTTAGCAATCCGTTTTGTAACTGCGTTGTAACTGCAGTAATAGTTACATTGGCAGAAGAGATCGATCCTTGGGTAAGCGCATTGGAGAACATATCCCAAAACGGATTGCTAAAATATCGACACGACCAGCTACCGAACGAGAAAAGGTATCTAAGCTGCCGGCATCATCGATCGCCAGAATCTACTGGAATCAGGCCATCAGGTTGACCCTAGGTCAACATTTATAGTTATCTATCGAAATGACAACCCCAAAGTATTGAGGTTTGCCGAGGCGGTGGCACTTAACCGGTATCGCCCTATCCTTTGTGTACAAAAACAATTAACAGTCCCCCTGAAGCTTCCTTGGGGTTCATGACCCTAAGATCAAGCTCGTTGATCTGTTATTCTTGCGTCTACTTAATTTTCCTTTGTGATCAGTTTCAAATCTTCGATTTTTCTGTCACGTGATCCATCTTTATGTTGTTAGTTTGCGAGTGCGCAGATAACACGAAATGGTTCCATCTCGCAATACCAGTCTTCTCATTGTCTTATTTAGAATGATAAAGGGAACTCAGTGCTTTAAACCTCAGTAATAAACTTTATAACTTACAAAACGAATACAAGCCTGTAAAGCAGCGAAGCTCATGGATCACTGTTCTTTTAAGTCAGGCAGCCGGTCCTCTGTTCATACGACAAAGTTGACTGAACGCTAAAGTGGAACATGGCCTGCCCATCTGGTAAATGGGCGAGCGAATTTTGATAAGTTAGCAGCGGCAAAACTGGCGATTGGTGTCCAGGAGGTATTGATACAGAATGGCGGTGTAGTCTGTAACCCATGAGGAACTTTTAAAAGTAAGGTATATTTCCCGTGGTACCGAGAAAGCGAGCCGACAAAGGGGCGGATAATATTTTGGAAGAGGTGGTTGAAACAAACGAGAGACCGATGAAACTGTTCATGTTTGACCAAGGATCACACACAAAAGGGTCATAATATACCTTGAATCGAGATAACTACCAGTGTTATCAAGTGTACCAAAACATTGGATTTGGAGGCATACAACCAAGGAAGTTTGGAGGCCAGTCTTCGTTAGGTGCTGGATATATCACTTCTATCCTCCGCTGTTTTAAAGGGAAGCAGGAGCAGGTGATTGAAACAATTCTATAGTTTTTAATATCGATATTAATCTTTACGCCGATGTCACCTGCACCACAGTCACCTGCATTAACTCGCCTAATTGTACCTAAATATGGCATATACAGAAGATAATTTGTTTTGGGCAACATTTCTTACGGAAAATGTGGTCCCACAAATATGCTTTTCTGAATTAGGGCTATACTAATAAACGCGCTTAATGTCACCCTGCAAGGAATTATATCGAATATATTTCGGACTGTAGAATGGGCTGTCAGTTTTATTCACAAATTGCGGCTTTACCAACGCAGAGCTGATGTTAACGATGTTTTGCTGTTTCTAGGACTAGCAATTCTTCCACTGGAAGAATTGAAAAGGCACATTCGTAGATGAAAATACTCTCCCCTTGTCTTCAGCGGTAAATTATATAAACAAATGTTTGCTTTAGTTGTAAAATTGTCAAGAAATTTCTTAAATGCTATGAAAATTTACAGTCTATGATGGGATATTTTCAGATACTGAAATTGAAGCCATAGCACAGTTCCTTTAATTTCGCGAAGACAGCAAAGTGAAACAATTTCCAAGATACAACTAGCATAATTTTGGGTAAAAGTTGGTGGCCGACGTCCATTGTTCTAATAAAAAGCCTTGAGAATACTGATCCCATTCGCCACAGCTTATAGCTGTGAAAGTGGAATTTCGACACTGACGACAATGAAAACATAAGCAAGGAACCGAGTGAACGCAAAGCACGAATTACGACATGCGTTAACCGAAAAAGTACTAAATATACCAGTAATTGTTAGAACTAAGCGATAACAACCGTCCCATTAACGTACATTAGCTCTTGATTTAAAAAATTTTCCTCAAAATTGGTGATTTCTTCACTCGAATGGTCGAAAGTAATTAAAACTAACGTTCATTGACCTTAATTTAAAGCAGCGCTCATGGCTAATAGCTTTATTAGATTTTCAAACGGAAAAATTTTGTAAGTAATCGTTTATAGTGAACCCGCCTTGTGGGTAACGACCTCAGAAAGGAACACTGCACTAGAAATACACTAAAACAATAAAATCTGTACTTCATTGATTAGTGACCCTTGCGTATGAGAAGGATAGTTTTGAATAACGGCTCGAAACTGTTTAGCTATCGAGTATGTGCGATGCCTAAATTGTAGGCACCAGAGAACTGCATGATGGCAAGTTACATGGAGGTGGTGCCTGACAATCAGCCACAGGGTAAATGAATTGCATGGGGCTCGCTTTAGCAGTGGATAAGTTAATAGTGATTTGTTACGAACATCTTACCTCTACTGCGCGGTCACACGCCACGGGTTAAGTATCATTGCAGGCGGCTGGTAGTATCTGTATCCCTCACTTTGAATGCGAACAGACACTGGATGTTTGTGCGAGAAGAAGGGCAGCAGGTACACTGTGATAAAACACACATAAAACTGCACACTTCCCCTATGTCTACTGCAAACATGAGGTCGGCGACTATGTGACTGAGAGCCAAGACTGATTTGGACTGGGAACACACACATGGTTATCACCCAAATAGGTTATGCACATTTGGGAGACCATGCAAACGAGACGTAGAAGCTGGAGTACCGACCGTAATTCGAACACTTACAGAACCATTGACCCCACGATGTCTGTAAGCCCGGGCGTGACCAATTGGAATTCATCTTTTCCTGCCAACACCAATCGATGTAGCTGCATCAGAAGAGTGGGTAATTAGTCAGCATTTTGGTCGTGCTCAGCTAAATCCCTCAATTATGAAGGTGAGGTATTTTCAACACATTTTCGCTCGATGAAGTATTGCTCAACCGTGTTGCTAGATTACCGCATGTGTTGCCTCAGTCGCAGCAATGGTGCACAAACCGATTAACCGTTGTATGCAAACATGGGTAACCAAGGTGCATGCTACTGTCATCAGGCATGTGACGTTAGGCTTGGCTGTCTGCTGATGTCGAAGGAAATATGCAGACCGCATATGCTAAGAATTCACCCTGGTAATTAACATGATAGCTTCTTTCGCCAATGTAGGATAACCAGCTCAAGTCATTTATTACTTTCGGGTGACGCAATGCAATGTTTAAATGAGCAGACTAATGTCTGGTCAGTACATATGGCTTTCCTCATCACCAAAATCCGGGTGGACCAAACCGAAATAAGTTTGGCCAGTGATAACCTCATATTTCGGAAGAATCGAAGCTAAAGGCAGTCTTGTTATAGTGGAGATGAGTGTGAATTGATGTTCGGTCATTGACTTGCAACAATGTTTCCACTGTAGCAGCCATAGCATCGAGTTTCAAAGATGATGCGCATACTACTGCTACTACTTCGGCTACAACAACTACAACTAATCGAGACGAGCATATCCTACTGAATCGCAACAGCATACAGGAGAACGAGTTCAAATCTGGGGGAGCGATTCTGGGAAAATGGGTGAACCCAATGTGTGTCGTATTGTTGCGATTTTCTCCATCGGTCAGCAAGGGTGCGAACATTTTCACTTCGTTTGCGCCATAATATGTGGGCCTTAGAATATTGGATATCGGGTTTTCACAGATGATGTACTCAGCTGATTGGGCACACCACTGTGTTTAAGGTACAAACAACGAGGCGGTGCATAATTCCAACCAAGTACATGGGTAGCATTATGTTACCGTCCTGAACGGCAGCAACTATGTGATTTATGTCGAAAATCCACAGCACTATGAGTGCATAGGAGGTCTTTCTTACAGACTATACAAATTAACGGTGGATTCATTGTTCCATCGATCACCCCACTAACGTTCGAGCCAACTAACAAGGCACTTTTTGATTATTGTCTATCGTTGACCACCTAACCACTGTGGAATCCGCTTTAACAGCTATAAGGCAAGTATTTCTCTGTTGACAGCACACCGTATTCGACCTCAAAAGGGGAAATTAATCGAGGTTAGCCCATGAAAGTGGTTGATGTGTTTCATGTCGGTTTGATCAAAGGAACTTCATGCGCTCAAGAAATGTGTTTCTGCTCAGCGCATGTGCAACACCACAATTGCATGGACATGCCTGCAGCTGTTATGGGCATACCACTTTGGTGTTACGCACGGAGGTTAGTGGAAACGTGCTTATTGCACGCTCTGGTCGGTTACAATCAGCTACGGTGAGGTCTCATGAGCACGCACGCGTAGTCCAGCAACAAGGACGTCCCTCATCCCCGTCTCACTGATTACTGCACATCCACCCCGTTTCTCGTACTCCCTTGTCCATAACCGATGACGCCGTACCGCAAGGATTGTAACAACCAAGCATGAAAGGCATGTGGAAAAGAGCGAAGCAGCTGAATAAGTTGCACGGTCACGGGCGGGCAGTGAGTCGGAACACTGCAAAAAAATTGCATTTTTTCTGTTTCGTCATGCGCTCTTCACAACGATCTACCGACTGCTCACGTACAAGCATCGAATTGACTGGCTCCGATGTCAAGGATGTTGATATTCAGCACGTACTTCCATGTGGGGGTAGCAGGAGGGTTTCACCGGCAGAAGTTAAAGCATTCAGAATAATTGAGGTTCAACATTTGGAGTAATCTTTTACGATCAGAGGTGCATTAAATCTGGTGTATTTTCAATGGCTCGGTGTAGCGCAGTGCTTATTTGATATGGATTTTGTGTGACGGCAAACATTCATGTTTGTCGTCTGCATATCTTGAAGTTAGTTTTAACGCAACATTTTGTCATTCCTGTTTGCCGTCAACAGTCATTGTTTCTGGTGGCTTAACCCGTTTCCCTCTCCAGATTGACACTAGTAACTACCTTTTGTTGAGCGCATACGCCTGGTGCTTTATGTGGCTGCTCGCCTATTGGCTTGCTCAGTCCGTGTTTTCATAGCCTTGACTGCTGTTGGTCTGCTCTGGTAATAACCTTGTGCGCAGTGTCATTTTTTGAGATGAAAAACTAGTCATCCCTATTCTTTCCGTGGATCGTTGCCACGTTATTATTATGTATCGTAAGTTAGAACACACATGAGTCAAGCGCATAGCCACACAGACTGTGGCTCGTGATAACCAATCACAACAGTCCTCCACCGCTAGATTAGGCGTATCCAGCTTGATAGTGTTCTACGCTGCGTTTCTCTCGAATTGCTCGCAAAGGCTATATAGGCTGCACAGCTTGGTCTTCATTTGGCAATGCTTCTGGTGCTGTTCTCAGGGGTACAGGCGATGGGCAATTTGCTTTTTCCTCTGCAGGGCTCATAGGCTGTCGTCGCACTTGGTCAAAGTGACTTTCAACTCCTCGCCCATATTCCAGTTCCGCTTCCACTGCACTAGCTCTTGGCGATTTTCCATATTGACACCTCAACGTCCTACACCCCCAGCAGTTGCACTTCAACAACCGTATATGTACGCGGTCGCAGAGGCACCCGACACTGTTTGGTGTGGCTCGTTGGAGCCAACCTCTGTGACCACGTTCGTTCGTTGCACAGCGTTACTGCACTGCTCTTGTCAATTTCGAAATGCACCGGAAGCTGGTTGACAAAAAGCCGCATGTGAAAAGGCGGTTGTGCACTTGGGGTAGTTGTATTAAATATATATTCCTGTGGTTCAATAGCAAAGAGTTGGTTGTTTACTACCGGGGAACATGGGTTTATACTGGACCGGCACATACGGGCCAAGTGTCCACGTTTTTGACATTTGTTACAAGCTGTGTGTACATGTTTGCATTCTCTGGGATGATTGTGCCGTAAGCCGCAGCGATAACGATTGAACAAGTGTGTGGTGTTTTTATCAACTTTGTTGACTTCTGCCGTGACACCTACAACACATGACTCTGAATTGAGCTATAAATTCTGTAGTAGCTGGGTATCACTTTCAGCAGCCTCCATACCCGTCGCAACATCATAAGCACTTTCCAATGTAAAGGTGTTCTCAGCCAACAGGCAGCGCTGAATGCGAGCTTTTTTCACGTCGACGACCAGACGATCCCGGATCACGTCGTTTTGGTAGTTACCGCGATCACAATATTCTGTCAACTTCCGAAGCTCGGCAACGAAGGAAATAACTGAATACCTCTCACCCTGGACTCGAGTACTGCATTTAAATCGTTGCACAATAACTGATGGATTTGGATTATAGTGAGTGGAAAACAGTGTGGCCAGTTCAGTACGTTGTTTGGTGCATGGCAAATCGGGGGTCCACCAGCTGCGAATTAAATCGTATGTTTTGAGCCACAGATACTCACTTTACGGTTGTCCCTGACGATTCCGTTAGCGGTGAAGACAGTTCATACGCTCAATGTAATGGTTTCAGGAACCGGATCCCACAGTGTATTCTTTCAATTTTCCAATCGAGGCCATGGGTTCGAGAAGCCATCGCTTTTGTTGTATGTAAGGACACGGCAACGCAAAGACACAGCTGTAACACATTACAGACGACCAAGTCAGTGGTTCGCTTGATAACCTAGATATTTATTCACACACATGAGTCACCTGCGTGACCAGCCACACCGTGGCTCGTGCTATCAAATCACAACCTTATTATTATTATTATTATTATTATTATTATTAATATCTGCGGCAGTAACCGTATATTAGAATGAGAGCGGTTCATCGCATTGAGCGAGTTCTCTTATTGTGGTACAAAGATAAGCAACTAAGCTACCTACTGTCTCGCACTGCTTTAACTGGTTAGCTGCAGATGTTCCCAGTTGTGGGTACCATCTAGCCTGAGCACCTATCAGTTTATGGTCTCTCAGTGGTTTACGGATGCACCCTTGACACCTCTCACCAACCACAGGTCACAGCTTCGCACAATTCGTGCGAGACATCTAGCATGATGATGACTTGCAAGCAATATGTTGATACCTGATTCTCAAGATCACACCTCAATATCAGCATTCAGCAATATTTGCTAGCAATTTACAAATTCACAAGGTAAACGGACATACAGGATGCAAAAAGTTGCACCCTTATAGTCCGAAGCAAGGAAAGGATATGCGTGCAATGCGTCCCCCTGGTAGATACACCATTGAGCAACAAATGCATTGTATATTTGTGACCAATAGACCGGGTAGAATGGGAAATACGGATCACCGGGTGGAGGATCTCACAGAATTGTTTCGACAGAGTAGATCACTTGCAAGTTGTTTACGATTCGATCGAGACTATCATCAGTTTACTTGCTTACATTTATTGTTGCAAAGCGATTAGTTCCATGCGTCCATCCCATTTCTACATTTGCTCAGTGAAATACCAAGTTAGCAACAAGGGAGGAGCATTGTTGCAAGTGCTCGTCTAAAGACCTAGTTGATTGCTTCCTTAATCAGTAGCCCACTATTTTCAGCTGTTTGCTTTCTCTTCTGATCCATCGCAAGAAATAATGATCATTTCATTTCAAATGTCAAATATGGCTGGAGAATTTGAGTAGATGGGACTGATCAGTTGGTGTCGAGTTCACCATCCCAACAGGCTTGGTATTGGTGCAACTGAAGAAAAATTGAGAGTACCGGACAAATGTCTGTCAAGTATAAGTTAGGGATGGATTGAATGAATGAACCCAGGGAACAATAGCTGGAGGAATTCTAGCAAATGCGTAAATTCCACCGATGTGCCGACGTTACCACACCAAGCGACCACTTTAGCCACTCTCGTGTATGACGCCCATATTCAAGCCCATTCCAGATGTTTCCATCGCTGTGTCCTGCCAGCGCTTAGTTTCACCCTGGTCCCATGCATAATGGGTCGTTCTTACTGTAGCGGATATGCTGAGAGTTTGGTCTGCAGGTACCCGAACAACGCGACCGGAGTTTAACAGACCGTTCATGGAATCATTGCTGCGCTTTGACTGAACAGCACTTGGCGTATGTAAACGTCACTACCGCGGTGTTCCAGCCATACATGGGTAGTGTTTTGTGGAGGTTTGGTGACGGGGATCTATTCTGTCCTCTCCGCCCAAATACTGAGCACATTTCAACCTTAGGCAAAATGGGTTCCCCAACAGACAAGCGCTTCAGTATCTCTAAGAGTGACTAGGGCTTCGGTGGGTTTTACAATTCCGCCCGGTGTGTACAGTAATTGGTCAGCTGTTCGCTGGAAACAGCAAATATCACTCATAATTCCATAGTGCATAACCAATCACCAGGATGAAGGATGTCACTTTTGGACAAGTTTGATATGGTAGTCCCCGTCATATTAACTGCTCAACGAACGAATCACTACAGCGAGCTGTTGGTCGACATTCTGTTAGCATTCCACTCTCAGCGATCCATCCTTACTCCAGCGAATTGCCTTCAGACCTAGTAAATTGGTGCTGAATTTCAAAGATAGTCAAGTATCACTGGGGCTTTGGATCCCAGTAGTAAATAGTTGTGTTGGGAATACAGTTGACCAGGTATTACGGTCTTTGTGATACATGCAGAATAGTAATTTGGATTGGTCCAACAAGTCTCCTACTGAAAGCACGGACAGTATTTTTGATCAGTAAAATGGGCACATCATTAGTGTAGGAATTTCGGTGACACAGAATATTTCGACAGTGTCGTAACTTGTTCTCATTGGAACACATGAGTTGATGAACCATGCAAAGCCGACACATATGCATCCAACAGAACAATACTTGCTTGATAACTGTTTCAATAAAATTGTATACTCAGGTTCTCCAAGCCAAAGTCGCTTGCAATTATGACTAGTCTCCAGCAGCGTCCAAATGACTTTCATTTTTACACCAGAGTGCAGCACATCGTTCAAGGGCCTCTCTATTCGAAGACTTCCAAATTAGGATCAGGGCTGTCTACGACAAACGGAGGTGGACTGTGGAACAATGATCATACTCCAACGTCCCTTGACCTCAGTGATTACGGCACCGGTTGTTCCAATCTGAATTAAGGATCGCACGCGATAAATGAAACGCGATGGTCTGCGCACCATGTGGCCACGACGTGATATGATCCCACCCCTCAGAGTTGCTCAGAATTATTCTGTCTGGTTCGCTCCCACGCCATCGGACAAACAAGCTGGTGCAGCGGTGGCGATCGGCTGACGCACAAATCGTCGTCAAACACCGCGGTTGACTCGGTGTCACTAGAATGTAAACATGCTTTTAGGACGTGGTTAGCCGCAAGTAAAAAGCGCGAGCGGTGTGGATCTTGCAAACTGGGTGGTTGGCCAGATGGTGAAACTGATGCAGAACAAATGTCCACAAATATATTCCCCACAACTTTGACCGGGCAATTAATTCTACTGTATCTGTTGCCAGTTATATTCGATGGACAGATTTATCACCATGTAGCTCCAGGCAGAAGAGTACTGCACTTTCCCGCAACAGCTTCAGTGACTGTTAAATGAACTGGGTTATTCTTGTCTCATTAGTAAGAACCCTTTCCGTAATATACTACAGACAAGTGAAAGTACATAAAACCGAGTCACCTGATAGGCTGACTGATTAGACTACTCAATAAATTCCTGTCTAAACTGCCAGTGATGTATATATGTGGAAAATACGATATTTCCACCAGATTGATGATGACCACCATGGAACTGCAGCTACCACTGAGGCTGACGTGCAATCACTGCATGTTACTTTGAGTGCAGCCTAGTTTACTAGAAAAAAGGAAATTTGCTTCTTATTTGCACAGGGAGAGGAAGGTAGTTTGAACAGTGGCTTTCATACATATGTAGAATCACCAATTCATCATGTTTTTATTTGACAAAATGTGATACTCGATGTTCAATTGAAGACCTATTAGTCTAGAATTTTCAGTGGTCAAGAAATTTAAATGCCGTTTACTGTCAAATGTCTTCACGCGATGACTGATATCCATTTAACTTGAACCCATCTTAAGGCTAAACATCGCGGTATTAGTTGGTAGATGGTGGTGATTTTTTGCCACTGAACGTGACACGGGAAGCTCAGCTAGCTGGAAGACTTATTGTCCCAAGTCGAATTCAATTAGCGTCACTTTGGTCAATTTGACTTTTCGGATGCCCAGTGAACACTGAAGGGATATTATATGTGACTTGTTTGTGTTCAGTGCGTTGCCGATCTAGTTCAACTCTACATGATTCGGGATGGAATCACAAACAAATCACTGAGTGTGATAGTGGGTAAGAGCACCTAATATTAGTTTGGATGGTGTACACTCTGTGACACCATGGTTGAGGTTAAAACCAGCACTTCGCGTCAGTACGTTCCTAGTCGGATCTGCGCACGATAACCAAAGAGCCAGGAGCCGATAGTGATCATGGTGACGGGCTGTTGACCACTTGACTTCCGCTCAGCAGTTTCGTTATGCATTTTCCTCTTGCAAGGGAGAGCCTGATCATGAAGTGTGTTGTTGACAATGAGGGGCACCAACTGCCCTTGTTTTCATCTAACAGAAAAAGAATTTTCTGTCCGAAGTAATGTGTTTGGATTGTCCTCTCCGTGGTTAGAGGGCGACGTACCAGCCTTGCTTTGAAGTAGACCTCATTTATTCCGAGAACCAGGACCGTATCAGAATTTTAGCGCGGTTCCGATAAAGCTTCCCCACAATGACATTCCATGACCGGTTTCGTCCTCCCTTAGACTCATCAGATGATAAGCTGAACTACGGTTGAACTCAGAGGCTAATGGTTAACGGCTGAGTCACTGATCCGTGAGTAACGCTTGGTATGGCGATAAGGAATGCAGAGTTGGATTTGGAGTAATCGCTTTGTGGTTAGATTGCTACCCGTATTCTCTACCGAGATATCGGTTCACATTGAAGTAGAGTTCGATCATTCCGATCATATGGATTGTGTCCGAAATGGAGGCGTTTCGGTGTTGCTCCTCTAAACAGTGACACCCTAAGACCGGTTGCGTCCTCCTTTGGACTTATCAGCTGGGAATAGCCAGAACTAGAATGAAACTCCAGGCCTAAAGATTGACGTCTGATGTCTTGAGCAGGATGTCACTGAGTTTCGTGAGCGACGCATGACACCGTTGTTAGGAATGCAAAGTTCAGAGTTTGTCGTATCCGCATGTCTCAGTTCACGAAAGACTAAGTAACATTTTGTGACACAGTATTGTCACATCACACTTCCGTCCGAGCATTTTGAAGCCTTGGATGTACTGAACTGTCCATTCTACGACAGGGACGGCTAAATTAATACGAGCAACTTTCTAACAATTACTCCCTAGTCGAAGTAAGATCTATGCACCCGGGTAGATGTAAGTTCAGCATGTGACGCTATCACTGCGGATGGTGATGTATGTAAAGTCCAAAAGGAACTTTGATGTATCCCCAAACTGGATTGCTTACCTGAGGACACGGTATCTCTTTTCCCTGATTATCTTGCACATTTACACTGCTTTTCTGTGTTTTACAAGCGGTTAACATATCGCATATCTATTTCTTACACTCCATCACTGACACATCCTTGAGGTTGCAAGGTCATTCTTATTATTATGTTACTGTGACACTGCCCGAATACTCGATCCGCCCCACGCTGGACAGTTTCTGCCCACTTGCATTACGATTGCGAAACCTATTCGTAAGTCATGTACTGTATTTATTATGCCTTATAGAACCACGGTTACAGGATAATACGTTTTCTTATTCTGCCCAGACCGTGCGTTAAGTCTAGGTTTATCTGTTCGTAGTTTTTAGTTTAGTTTTCGTACGACGTACTTAGTTTAGGCTTAGTGACGTTGGTACAATGTACATGAAATTACGGTTACCAAAAAATAAAATGCGTAAAAATGTCTGCACATATCGCTCGAACAAATAATTTCGCATCATACCGATAATTTTGGTAGGGTCAACAAGCAAGCGGGACAGGTGCGGTAGCCAAAAATTGCGGTAAGATGCCGTACGTGACAAAAAAATCTTAACTTTGGAGCTGGTAGAGAAAATAGACGTTTTTAAGAGGTCATAATGTAATGGGTGCATGGGTGGTCTAGAATTTTGGAGGAAAATTGTTACAAGCGTCTAGGTGTTTGCTGACAATAAAATCCACAAGGGAGTTTCTAGACCATCCGATGCATCTGGTAATAAGCTTTATGGATCGTGAAATCAGTCTTTTTTGTGTAACCCAGGGAAGATTACAGGGGAACAGTAGAGCCAGTGTAGCAGTATACACGCAGTCACAAATCTAAGAAACAAATCAAGGGGTACTGAGAGTTCTTTAAGTAGAAGAGCACAAAATGACTACTGTCTAACCTTACAAAACGCTCGGGCAAGGTGAATGGACCAATATAAGTTTCGGGATAAAAAGGCCTCTAGAAGTTTATTAATTGACGATCTGGATATGAACTGCTCACTTAATGCCAATGAAGAAGTGGCGCCCAAAACAACTTCTAACTTGTCAGCTCGGAGAAATAAGAATGTAAAGTCACGACACTCAATGAACAATGAACACTGACTTGTCACAGCTAAAATGCATGTCTGACAAGTCCCGTAGGATGGTTGGATTAAAACTTAATATTTAAAGGATCAACGAATAAGTAAATCGTTATTTTAAGCGTCTACCGATTTAGATGCACTACTGTATAAGGATAGTTCGAAGTGGAAATGGGATGTGTGCACACGAAATAGTATAAGTGCCGTTATAGTTCAGTAAATGCGTGAGAAAGAAAATTGGAAACGACAACACTCACTCCTGTATTGCTTACTTTGACAGACGTGATAGGTTAATCCAGTTTAGATGCATCCAGGCTACTCACCTGGACATTTCGGCATGTTCCCTCGCCGCCAGTTTGCGGAGAGAGCCGTTAAGCACATGGTTAGGTTTGCGTTATTTTGTCCTACAAGTGGAACTGACTATAGTAAGTAATGTAAGTTGGAAAGCTTTTTAGCAAAGTGTTTTTTGAATAGCCTTAATGTAGGGACAAGGATAACGTGAGGCGGAAGGGCGTCCCAGGCATGCGACCTACGGAGGGAGAAAACGTTTCGTCGATAATCAAGTCGACTGCAGTGAGTAGCCAAGTTGAGCTGATGGCCTCTCAGTTTGGTATTTTTGCTTAGATGCAACAGATTGCGGCATATGTGACTTAGGTTCATCAGTATTAAGTAAACCATGACGAAGTCTCCTCGCTGACGTAGATATTCACCAATACACAATCTCACGGACTGAATACTGGTAGGGAAGGTGGAACAATCCTTTAACGAGTTTTATCCCTTTACGTTGGGGAGCTCCAGGTGCGTCGATATTACGCTTGCATCAGGGACGCTAGGTGTGGATGGCGTATTCCATCTGGGGCCTCACGTAGGCGTGCAGTATTTGCGGAAAGATTGATGGCTCGAAATTTCCGAAAGCTCCCGTAAGAGTCCAAGATATTGAGTGGCTCTTTTCGATGCCTTTTCAGACTGTCTCGAGCAGCCAAGATCATCCTGCACGATTACTCCGAAGTCATTTTGCTGGGAAGCACGTTGCAGCAGCTGGGCCCCCAGTCAATATTCAATAGTAAGCTGATGGCGTATGCTCACAGCTTTGCATTTTGCCAAGTGGATAAGTTGTCTAGATGATGAGGTCGACTCGCACCCGAAGATAGGCCAGGATGTACAGTCCCCGCTTCTCACACCTGTTTTCGTAGGGCAAATCTCGTAATCTGCGGGTGAACTTGGTAGCGACGCACTGGGCCAAATCGACCTGCGCCCATCCTCGAGTGTTCAGGGAGGTAGGATGAATACCTGTACTCTATCATTAGTCTTATGTTGGGGGAGAAGCGCAGAGAAGCAACATTTTCAGACCACTTGCAATACTTGGGTTCTAGCGTCTGGGGCATGCGTAATCTGTTTTCAATGCTGCCTGTTCTTTTTGTCGAAGAATTTTAAATCGCAGCATTACAATATGCCTAGGTTCCTCACGGAAGTTGCGAAGCGTAGCAGTCAGATGTTAAGGATGCAAATTCGGCCGCCACTACGCTTCGCCAAGCTAATGAATATCGAGTTGAATGACGACCCGGATGCGGCCGAGGTCTTGCTGAAGCAGGCCGCAGCCGTCAGGAGTGCTGCCAACTCTCCACATCCTCAGGTTGTCTATGTATATTAAACGGCGGCCGATGAGGCTGAAGCAGATTGTTGTTATCGATCAAGATCAATATGGGCCCTAGCACTGTGCATTGAGGAACGCCATTTGTGAAGGAATGCAAATCGATCGGATGACCATCGTTTTATACCCTCAAATTTCATCCAACGATAACCTCTCGGATTCGCTGGGACAGTAAGTAATCAACACCGAACATCGTCAGCCTGTGCAGGAGAACTTTATGGTGTGCTCTGTCGGAGGCTTTACTGAAATCCGTCTTGATCACGTCGACAAACATTCCATGGTTCACTACCTGCAATCATCCGTCACCCATTACTAGCAACTTTGTAATGCATGTACAACCTGACATGAAACCGAGCTGCATGGGCGTCAAGGATCTTTTAGCCACAGAGGCCGCAGCAAACTCTTCTACATGATCAGCCTGATTCTCTTGACAAAAAATAGACTTTAAAAAGTTGGATAGTAATTGTCTACATTGTTAGGGTCATCCCCTTTCTATACTCGGCCTTACAGTCGAACGGCAGCAGTTAAACATCAACGAACTTTCGGACAACGACCTGATGAGCAGGTTCATCTTGACGATGCATGGCTGATGAATTTGAAAATGAGGAAACGGTCATCCAGTGCATTGCATGAGTTTGATAGCTATATGAATAACTCTTTGTAAAGCCGGAATAAACATTGTTGAGCGTGTCACTATGATGCCTTGCTAGGGTTGCTTGGTGTAATATGGTTTTGAAGCGGCATTGGTCGTAAGCGAACGCATTAAACTTGATCCCTTTTGAAATCACAAATGTCTACTTTAGACCAGCTTTGAAGCGCCATAATTTTTGCGTTCGTTTTGTAGTGGAGATGACGGCCGACATTTCCCGGTATACCCGTATCGGCTGGACCATGACAAACTGAAGCAAATCCTCAGTATTCACGTATCCGAATTAGATCTTCGAATAAGGTAAGGCTGAGTAGGAATGCGGCAAAACATTGTGTGTTTTCCTGTGCGTAACGCCGAATCCGTCCGCCCTGACATCAGAGGATCGAGCCAAATCTTCATACCTCTTCACACTTGTCATATGTGTTGCATCAAATTTGCTACGACAACAGGGTGATGAATATAAGCTAACCTGAATCCCATTCGATGCAAATCACTCTATTGCACGATAATATTCAGGCAGGTGAACGGGACCACTCCATTGGTATGACAGCGTATCAAAATCAATTGCATATAAAGTGAAGCGAGTGAGCTTGGTCATTGGGTCATAAGTGGCAGGTATTGTGGGCAGGCAGCTCCCCTTCCATTTGACCAGGCTAGTATACTACGGCCTGATGGTATCGAATCAATCCCTCTTGTCACTCCCGAAGTACGGGTGAAATCAGTCAGTGGGGAAATCCATCATTCCTATGCACCAAATATATCCCGGGGGACAACAGAGAGCAACACTAATCTTTCGTGTCCTCAAGATAACACACAGTGGTACGCTAATGGTTAACACGTTCCAGACATACCCGGGCCAAGGAGAGGTCGAAGGGAAGCCAGACAAGGGCTGCTTCCTTTCGATTGTTCCACAAGCCGGTAATTCAGATGGTCGGATAACGTGAAGTAGATATCATATCCACTAACTTCTTAAGTGATATTCACAGTTCGGTAAATTATATAGACCGAGTATCCACATCTCACCCAGCGCCGCAATACTAGTGCCATCGTAAATAAGTCACAAGCTGAGCAGTACAATGCATCGCGATGGACCTTGACATATGTTAGGATTCGGGTATTTGCAGACTTTCCCAGATTCTCCGAGAGGATGTGCGATTGCGATAGGCAGCCGATGGTGCCGGTGGGTTGGTGTGGGGACCGGCATCGGGTTCGGGTTGGCAGGAGAGAGCAGGAGAAATGGGGTTGGTAAGTGAAGAATTGTGTCAGCGACTAATCTCTTGTCTACCCCGATGTACGCCGCAGATAGTACCACCCTCTCAAACTGAACACACGTTAATAGGTTATGAGGTTATTTACCTTCATGTTGTTCATGTTTGGCAACTGAGCTACCTGGCACCAGGGCGGCTATTCCAGGCTAAGAAATTAATGCCAACTGCGTGAAAGCCATCAAAACGATGTACTCCAAGAATGTGGTTGTGTCCTGGATCTTTCCTAGAAAAAAGTCCGTGGCTTTATTCCCATACAGGTGCAGGTACGAAGTGATAAGGGTGGCTTAGATTGACGGCAACCGGGGGGCGGCCGCGTGTCAAAGATCTTACAGGAACTCGTTGTCAAGAGCCCCGTAGACACTCGACAGACAGCATACCATCTTCACTCAGTGTGCCTTGAAGACATGCCCAGCTTTATGCAAACAGCGTTTGGCGCGGTACCCACTCTAACAAAGGCATGACAAAGTTATTCATGTGGCCCAAAATTTGTTAAATTAATACGTGAACGTCCCTTATCCAGCAGCTATTGTTGCAAATTACTTACCATGGATTCTCAGGCCAACACTGCTCCACACGAATCATGTGCATTCGCTACACCAATGCTTTGCAACGAATCGGATGGGCAATAATTGTCTTTAATACGAGGATTTTGATACAACTCTTATTCTTGACACACGTTCAGTAATAATACTCAAGTTGTTGTACAGTGATCCTTGCGTCTGCGGACGACATTTACTGCCACTTGGTCGTCGACAACAAGCAACAAGTTATACCACTAAGAAGCTCATTGTATTACTCAAACCGCCCCAGTGTTCACAGTAGATGCTACTGCTGAGTGACTGAAGGTCACCGGAGGTCAATCCATAATATACCCATAAACAGCAGCAAGTAAACGAAATTTGCAAGGCCACCTACCGATTCCGTTTAAAAGGATGAGACTATCGTTCAACACATCTCTACAGGGCTTACAAGAGTATGCCCACCTCCTGCTACAACCGAGGGGACCTGTGAACACAGACTCTTTTGGACACTTTTAATTATCCCAATTTTCTCATCATTCCTCGTCCCGAACTATTTTCACGACGGGGAAGCATTTTTCACCCTAGGAGCCCGTCGGATGTAGAACGAGTTCTTTTGTTCGATCACACAAAGGAAAACAAACGCATATGCACCCAAAAGCAGTTGATCAGAAGTGGGGTGGGCATAGGCCACACGTCGAGATTATGGAATCCTTGCGGTAAGTGTTTATACAAGAGCTAACAAACGTCTGTTAGCTATAAAATTTCCATTCCACTAGCTATGTTTGTTTATCGCGTCAATGTTATCCGTTTGATTTTCCCATTCAACATCCATGTTTATTTTCCCCCTAAATAATTCAACTTGAAACTCAGTTTCGTTCGTTGTAGCAAGTGTGCCTTGGTCACGAGGAACTTAGGACTCATCATTATCGGTTCATAATTGTGGGTGCATCGGTGCCCATTTCGGGCCTGCCGCATAATCCCATGAATGTCTATCATGATCAGTAATAATTCCAGCCTCTAAAACCTAACAGTGTTGTTTAAATAAAAAAGGCTTCTAAATGGGTCCGGATTTCACCACACATGACTAAGGGGCGCAATACGTAAATGGAAACCTCAGTTTCTGCATCTAATGAACATACACATGTATGGTCAGTCTAATTCATCCACTCATCAAGTGCATGCGTTGTGTGAAGCCCACAGCCACTTGTATCGAGCGAAAATTAGC
The DNA here is from genome assembly GCA_944474145.2 of Dicrocoelium dendriticum. Taxonomy (NCBI): domain Eukaryota; kingdom Metazoa; phylum Platyhelminthes; class Trematoda; order Plagiorchiida; family Dicrocoeliidae; genus Dicrocoelium; species Dicrocoelium dendriticum. The sequence goes on from OX104060.1 coordinate 40,989,834, forward strand.
GCAGTTGTATTTGTTCATACGGAGTCAATCTGCGCACCACACTCAGTGCCTGAGAAGCATCCATGTGGTACTTAGTGAATCTGTGTTGCATTTGTACTATGGCGATATAGTCCAATTTACTTAGGTTACTGTAAATCATCAACTATATAGCGATAGAGCGTAAGCAAAAGCTTTATACCATGGATATACGCGTTCCCTCAACTTGACTGTTGGGTGACATACTTGTTCAGAAAAGTTGATGAAGCGGACATCATGAAGTCATTAGTATATATTATGCGACAACGGGAAAGTGGCTCTCCACTTCATCTCGGGTCTTGCATTAGTTGACCAATCCATACCACCACCTGATAACCAAGAATGTAACATGTGTATGGAGGTATTGACAAGCAGTAAAGGCAAGAAGCATTCGCCCTTGCCGTCCCAGTTTTTCGGCTAATTGCCGATACAGTTTCCGTCAATTTTGTTATTTTTCGTTGAAAAATCCAAGGCGAATGTAATGCTTTGTAGAAGCCATTTGTACCTTCCTCCAAACAAGATGTTAGTACTCCTATGTTGCGGGATCCTGAAAATCTGTCAAGCGATTGTGATCAAAATACGTATTTCTAAGTGGCATTCTCTTGTCTCATACATCATCTTAGAATACGAGCAAGCCGTCAGTGTACAAACAGCTATTTAGATTGTTGTCTTTTATTTCGGAATTGCTAAGGGAATGTAATACAGATTTACAAGGGATAAGTAAAGTACTTAAACTGTATAAACCTACATTGAGCAACATTAGACTCCGTCAGACAGCCAGTACACTTAGAACAAACCAGTGTACGGCCAGTATATATTCTCGAATATCGTCAGCAGTGCGCATTCTATCTGACTCTTGTAGGGCTCGAATCCACAACTAGACTGTTGCCAGTCTGTGGTTGAGACCACCGAGCTACCGGGGACGGCAACAAATGATCAAGTAAATAGACGTGAGATAACTGACTGAGATAACTGTCACTGACTTGCACGCTATTGATGTACAGAGAACAGGGTAGCCCCCACACCGTCCGGCGTAGTCCATTAGTTCTCACCACGGACTGGCCTCACAGGTCTCAGATAGAATGTGCACCGCCGACGACGTCTACAAGCATGAACCAGCTATGCAGTACGTTTCTGGGAGTGTGATGTCTCTGTGAATAAGTTACAATGTGATGAACTTCTACGTATACCATTCAACTTCCTCTACTACCCCCTTATAATCAGTACGCAGATATGGCGTTCCGAACACACAACCGCACAATAATTTCCAGTAAGTCAGGTGCACTCTCAAGTTCGGATCACGCATCTAGTGAGCAACTAAGGTCGACTTACGTTCGGGTGTGTTGGAGGTTGCGTGCCCTGTGCAAAAATACGAATTCACTTCACAGTACTCGTTTGCTCATTTACAAACGAGGTTGCCATTGGTGTAGAGGTAGCCAATGAATAAACACACATCCTGAGTTGAGTATTGGATCAATTCGCCTAACACGCTTCCAGAATGCTTAACTGCTCCAACGTACTTCAGTGGTATAGTATTCGACTGACACCCCAATGTTCTGACATCCCAAAGTTCTGACATCGTGTGGCAGTCTTACCATATCTACCTGAAAATGCAGTTGGGTGCAAAACCGATCGGGAAGTGTAGTGTAGAGAGTTAGCAACCCTTCACAAATCCGATCTGATCGTTTCCGTTCTTTTCATTATTGTGAATGTGTGGAGGGCAAAGGCATCTTACCAACACGAATGAGCGGTCTGAGTTCTAAACGTACTTGCAGTGGGCGTGTTCACAACAACACATCTTTGCGCTACGAGGTGGAGAACCTCTGATAGAGGGCAGATATACACTACGGACATAACACAGTTGATTATTAACTAATTCAATCCATCACTCAGTCGTAATTCAACATTGTTGTCTTCACATTATTAGATTCCTATGTCCCTAATCGGACACCGCCCACACATCCTAGCTCCTAACGCCCGTATATCCAATTTCCTGTAGAACGATGCGACTGATACAACACTGCTAAAACAGTGTCCACTGATTCACCAAGAAATGGGATGCAGCGTTTCGCGGAACAGTAGTCTCCAAACTATCGGCTATCACTTAGATGCAAGGTAATCGACCACAGAACGACCCATTGGTTGGATCTGTTGTTATTTTTCGTGTATCTTGCTGTGCATTATAATAGTCACCCAACTCAGATCACATGCCAACCAACCATAAAAGTGTTATGTCCAAATGGACACTGTTTATTTCATGCGAATGCGTATACGTAGTAGTGATTACGTGGAATTACTCGGATGTGTGATCAATCTTATCAGCTCCCAACAGATGCCAGTACACGAAACACGGACACTCTTTTGTGTTTGCTAACGTGTGCCCACTGTACCCGTACGGCCATGCGGACAACTTCATCTAGCTGCTCGAAGGGTGGAATGAACGCTGCGGGACATCCCCATGTGGATACATTCACGTTTGTCGTCCGAACGTTTGGAACAATAACCAACGTGTCCAGTTTTGTATGCAGCGATGATGTGAATTGACACTACTGATTAGTCAAGTAAAGTCAAAGTAGGATCTACGCACCCGAGTAGGTGCATGTTCAGCACGTTACACTATCACTGCGGATGGTGATGTATTTGAAATTACCGTTATGGAAAAAATAAAACGCGTAGCTAATATCAAAGAAGTGGAGGTATATGGCACTGCTCATCCGGCACCGGAATTGCTGCATACGGTTCTAGTAGAAACCATTGGTTGGAAGTGTGTTACACTCGAACACTTGATCGGGTTGCACCATTAACTTGATGGAGGCCATGCTGAAGTGACGTGAAATACAGTTAATAAAAGTAGGAAAATAGGGTTAGTGGTCTATGTTTACCTTCTGGCTTGCGAAAGTATAGCCCCTGGAGTTGAGTTATACTAAGTAAAATCGTTAGCTGAGAACAGGTAACAGCATTTTGGAAAGAGGACCAGATGTCAGCGGTGTTAAACGTAGCACAATAATTATGAACACTCCGTTAAGGCCGTGCCTGCATTAATACGTTCGTGGGGATGTGGTAGCCGTGTCTTCATCTGACACGGTGAGAAAAACGAAGTTAACAGATTGGGATAGGCTGTTGCTCTCACCGGCTTTGACAGATGAGTACATAATTGTGTTCCTTACTGAGTTTACACTTGAATGTAACTTTGCCTAGCAAATTTTGTGGCAATGAGCAACCATAATGTTAATGATGTACATAAACGCATTCTGCAACTTGAAGGTAGTGCATGTCGCAGGTTACAACGAATATATTTTGTTGGATATATGGTTGGGTTGACCACTAATTGCTGCTGTAAAAGTAACCGCTCGGTGGCAACGATGTCAAAGTTGCAGGGGTGTTTACTGAGGTGCAGTTTCAGAGCTGAATTTTGAGGCTTCGATTGACTTGACACCGAGTCAGAATGCCTTCCTGTATTGATATAGAAATACATCTGGAGAGCTCAGGTTGTCCACTTGTTAGATGAACTGTTCGCTGTGCCTGCCAATTTTGTTGCAAATGTTTCGTCCCCAATCGATATGGCACCATCAGGAAGTTAGTGCCTAGTGTAGCGAAGCGCCAGTATTATGAGCTCAGAAAAACGTTCCGCATCCTTGGCTGTATGAGACCAATGCGAAGCTGACCTCGAAGCCACAGCCTGCAGTCGATCACATGTTCTGTCGATGCATTGACGCCTACATTGCCTCGGTTCCGGTTCTCGATTATCATGTGAAAAGCGCAGGTATCAAAGCTGCTGGAGTGCCTGAATGCAGTTGTCCTGTGGACCACCGACCAACAGGGGGAACAGATGAAGTTGAAATGCGCTGCTTACTAAGACGTGGCTACGCAGGTTGATGTATAATTAGGAGTTTCAATTCTCAAAGCCTTCACGAACCAGCAACGCTAAGGGGCTTGTTAAGTTTTACTCGTGAGGTGTTTGATATACGGATGCACGTCAACGGTTCCATAAATTACACATTCACGTCAAGTAATTGCAATGCGGTTCTTTCACTACTTTAATCGGCTTGCAATTCAACCGAGATTTCCTTCCAGTAGATTTTTATTATCCATCTGCTTGTTAGGCTATTTTCAAGCTACTGCATTATTAATTTGCAACACTTCAGGAGCTAAAGTATGTGCATGAGTTGGCGGATGACTGATTGGAGTAAAGGCGTTTCTGAACATCCTGCAAAGCACAGGCGCTGCGCTATCAATGACGCACCATAATTCAACTGTCGCTCGCCTGCGTCATCACTTCATGTTGGTGTATGTCTCATACAACGTGTGAGCAACTGTGTATGTTGCGACCCCTAACGCACCCATCAGACCTGAATGTTCACACCTTACAACATTTGCTTTCAGTGCATTGAAGGTGGAACCATTCGGTGATAATTAACCGCGCTTCCGCTTTTCAACTAACACGGCATTGGATATCCCGCGTACAGTTTTTGCACAGACAGGGCAGTACTTTGGTGATTAGCGTGCACTTTGCATCCAGATCATTAGGAATCGTACTGTCAGAAAATGGCGGATGATAGACAGTGGAATTCACACAAACGTCCCTAAGGACAAACCAGTTTGCCGTAGCATTTCCCATGTTCTCTAAACTCAGTGAACACCACTTAGAATAGCACGGTTATCATTGCACGAACCGATTAACTATCGTTTAGTATTTTTCAATGAGATACCGACCACCCACAATACCCTAACTGGTTGTTAGTACATCCAATAGTGCAGCAGATTTAAGCATGACAAGTTGGTTGTGCCATGGCACAGTTATTTTCTGTGGTAAATGAAAGCCGTTAGATCGCCAATTGCTTCAGGAATTGTGGGGGATATTTTGTCCAATGCAACTTATCATTCAGACACAATTAAAACTACTGGTTAAAGTAAATTTTCCCATTATACCTATGCCTATGGATTTACATATTCAAAAGTAAGTAGTCCATGCAGAAAATAATCTATAGCCTCATTTGTCCATGACCTTAGTAGCGACACTTTTAATAAACCCCTTCATTGTTAATTTACTGTCTTTTCCAGCTGTTCCCGCAGATTTTGCTGCGTTCCCTAACACTAGTTCCGCTCTAGCCCACCGCCTCACGTGATCAGTCCACGAACGTCCTCCCTAAGCTACGTTTGGATGAGCAGCTTACGCGAGAACCTCGCATTCAGTTGCGAATATCAATAAAACTTACGACTACATGGGTTGATTTTGCACATTTTAGCGCATCCCTGCAGTTCCGATGTAATTATATGCACGGCGCCTATTTCGAGGAGATTCGTCTTAGTCTACTTACGTCAGCCTTTCGGTATATACGTGCAACGGCTGTGAACGCCGGTTTCGTCCGTGCTGGAATACATTGGCGTGATACAGCACTCCCTCGTTCAACCGATTCGAACTTGTTGCTATTCTCCCATGCTGTAGCGAGCAACATCAGTGTAATAGGTTGCTGGGGTTGGCCATCTTATCCTAGTATTATTTGCGTCATCTCCGGCAACATACACGCCAGTAATATGCTGGGGACATAATTTGCTCGAGAAGATACGCATCCCCTTTTTAATACCTATCTCATTATGGTATCATAAAGTAGCTTGCGCGATTAGCTGTTGTCGCGAACTTGAGTGTTATCCACGAGTATTAACAAAGTAACCACTTCGCAACGGCGTCCACCGCAATTTCTCGCTTTAGAAGACGGACGGTTGGTTCACTTCGTATCGCAAAAATTTATGTCGTAATACGAGGCATAGATTCTCGACTTTCCCGTCTGTAACTAGACCGAACGTTTCAAAAATTCTTGAATGGTATGCATCAGTATACCGCATGCGTGTGACTTCTCATGGTATTAGCTAATACGATGATATATGTAACTGACTATGGGAAGAGTAGAACAATGTCGCCACCTTGTTGTTGACTGATGCTGACAGAGTGTGTTATGCATCTAAAACCTAACCCCTTCCTTCAGACGTACACTGGGTATAGTGCACACGGCATTGATGAGCTACTTGCAGTCCATCTATGATGACTTGTTTCAGGTCTGTTCGTAAGTGGGGCACGATCGGCCTTATCGACTGAATAGTGGCTGAGTAAATCTACACCTTCTCAAGGAAATGAACCAGATTTAGCGGATAGCACCGAAGAGAACAAAGATTCATCAAGTGGATGTTATTCATGCGACGACGACAACAGACTTTAGTTTGCCTAAAAGAAACGACAAAACGAGTGTAATGAATTGAAAACATTACGAGACATAGTTGCAAATGGTGGTCGACATCGTGTTAAGTTGTTACGATTCTGTGTTGATCCAGACACCTACAAACGTGGTAACTGCCCCCGATATTGCCAATCCGTGCACCAGCCTGGCATTAGCTTACAAACGTGACTAAACGCCAGTGCACCTCCCTCACATTGGACACCGATCCAGATCCGTTCACCAATCAAACATCACCACACCATCGCTGGATTGTTTGTCGAAAGTTTGGAGAGCGACGGAGATGAGCGTGGGTAGGTTGTTTAGCCAATCGAAATATCTCGCTATCTCTCTCACCACAACTTGGCCGTTGGGGTGGTGGTGTGCATGCCAAGCGGCACACAAAGCTCCCTCACATTTGTAAGGGGCCACGGCACGTAAGGTTACCCAACTGCATTAGGATACCTGGTGTCGATCATCAAGTTGGCGGTGTGGCAGTGGTGTTACAAATAACATGAGCACGTTATTTGTCACCGTGTCAGAGATATACCCTGACAAGTGTTGTGGTTTGTTATCAGGAGCCGCGTCTGTCGGAGGATGCAAGGGACTCGTGTGTGAATAAAGTGCGTGTAACCAAAAGAGTTTTGACCGTACGTACCAACCACAGCCGTGTCCTCCAAGTGTCCGTGTTCTTATTCACAATAACAAGCGGACGGTACAACTAACGTCCGTATTCTGATCCATTCGAAAAGACCCTTATTCTCAACTACGATGGCTAGAGTGATTGGTATGTCCAGAGCCACTGAGTTCATAGTGAACGTTCCGTTTAATTAGAAATTGTCAGAAGAATAATAAAAGGTACAAGTGCTACCAACGCCGCTTATTCCCTTACTAAAGAGACGCGGACCAGCTTTAATTCTTGTGTGTTGTGGTATGTGGAAATACGTTGCAGAACACACAACTGCCTTCATGTCAGCGATTTCATCGCTGGACCAGTTGTCGGGTGATCAGTGACCGAAAGCGCTGTGCACTTTCGCCTTGAATGATAGCGCGGCAAAACAAATTGATGTAGAAAGTTATCACGAGCGTTTATGGTTGTGGTGGATCTTCAAAAATGTACACAGATTGACCGCTTGGTCCATCTCTGCCATTTTCAATAAAGCACCGGGTTCTCATCAGCTAGGTAGCAAGAAAACTGTTCGCGCACTTCGAGTGTTGGCTAAACAAACACCATGTGACGTATTAAACATCAGCATTTCGTCCTAATGGTTGGTCAGTGACACTTAAATATAGCAAAGTCGTGAGCAGCTTATGCGGCCTCATTTCTGGTGTGAAGGTGCCCGTTTGCTTAAATCATCCAACACCGGCCACGTGACATAGCAAAACCGCCAAAATCCGTCCACCTGAGCATATAAGTTTCCTTCGGGTCAGTGTAGCAGACATGATAGTTGTGTGTACTTATTACGACTTGCTATCACGTCATTTAGCGACCGATACAAGTTCTCATCTCGAATGAATTGAGGAGGAAGATAACACAACTTATGGCAGACAATGGTGCTCGTAGATTGGATGGAAGTCGTAAAAGATAGGAGCAGAAAAAATAATTTACTCCGAGCTTTGTTTAATAAATCAAAGAAAGATTGACTTGAAAACCCAGCCTGCGCTATCAACAGAACGACAATACTAGCGCTGCTGTGCCCAGCTTTTTGGTTGGTCGTCCGTTGCTAGGCGCGCAAATCGTGACTGTCCGTGCAAAAACTGATAATTGTCATAAGTGAAGCAACCGTTGTCACCTGAATTCATCGCTTGGATACCGCCTGCTAGCTAATTCACCACAACAAGTAATCGTGTAGATCGCGACTGTTTCCAGTTGCGGGTGTAAGAACGAAGTCAACACGGTAGCACAACTTGTTATCTGTGTGAAATCGCCAGAGGCGCAATGGCGTGGAAGTGAAACACTAAGCGACGGAAACTGCTTCGATGACTAACGGATTCCCAGTGCTGTTTGACTGTTGTTGGTAGAGCGTGATGTTGTGCGGGGTACGTATCAAGAACTGGGATGGTGCGCATGTTCTCGCACCAGTTTGGAAAGCTGTTTCTATGCGACTAAAATGACTTTTGACGCTGCACGCTAGTAAGTACCCTGTGGGTGTGACATGCAGTTTTGAATCCACTGGTAGCATCCTCACATCATCGAGCTAATGAATAATGAACATTAATTTTATACAAGTTAAAAAGCATCCCTTTACTAGCCTCTTGAGCAGTCGGGTGGGTTAATGAAAAAGTTCTACTGGCAAAAGAATGGACTTATCGTATGTTCTGCAATAGCCATGCACTGTGAGTGTTTCCATAACTTCAATAGTTGAAAATGATAAATCCAAACTATTTCCCGGGCGTATGATGGACAGTAGCGTCAAGTAAGAAAATGAAAGTGGCGGAGTGCGTCGTGTAACCGACTTTTAAATATGGCTAGCATGGGTGCTGGAACAACAGATGCGGGGGGAGCTTTCCATGGTTGACACACATGAATTGAAAAGAAATTACTACCACACGCCAGACAGTTGTACTATAGTGCTACTTTCACAGGAGTCGCCTCTACGTTTAGGGTTACTGACGAGTTGCGTTAAATAGCCACATGTATGATTTGGATCGTGTAAAATCAGATCCGCCATAATCAATTCGCCTCGTAGTCGACGATACCGCCATCTGAATACTCCCCAACGTTTCAGCCTCTGCTCGTATGGTAGGTGCCGTATTCCAATGACGTATTTAGAAGCCCGCCTTCGACGTTGTTTTAGTGTATTAAGGTTGCGCTTCAGCCATGGCTGCCCAGCTTGGATTGCGTATTCGACAGGGGGACTAACATACGCATTCAGCATCTGTGTGAAAATAGTGGTGTCTAGTTGTCTGAACGCCCGTCATAGCAAGCCGACGTGCTGGTTTCTACTTTTCGAAGCCTCTGCGAATTGCTTGAAACGATCCAAGTTATCCTGAACAAGCAGGCCCAGGTCGCGTTCGACGAATGACCGCTGCAGTACTTGCGTTCCTAGCTTGTAGTAATAAGTACTCTGGTGTCGTATGGAGAGTACCTCGTATTGGTCCACGTTGAACTGTAACAGATTTCGGCCTGACCAGTCATGTGCCATATCCAGGTCACACTGAAGTAACTTCTGATAGACATCCGCTTGAATCAGGCGCCATATCTTGATGTCGTCAACAAACAGCATGAATTTTACAGCGCTTTCCCGTGCAAGGTCATTTATGAATACCAAAAGCAATCGTGGACCTAGTACTGAGCCCTGGGGCACACCAGACTCGACTGGCACGGGGTCACAAAAGGAAATCCGGACTTTGACTACCAATGGTCGTTGTAGGAGAAAGTTGGCGACCTAGCTCAAGTGAGGGTCACCGATCCCGTGAAATTGGAGCTTGAAAAGACGTATCCGATGATCTAAACGATCGAATACCTTGGACAAATCATCAACGGCCTCTCCAGCGACAGCCGTGCGATTACTAAATTCGTTGTGTCTGATCGCTGTTGACGAAGCCCTATTGCATGGGAGCAATAATGGTACAACTTTGTAGATAGCACACCAACGCATGGGCAACGATGGATCTCATGACCTTGGATAACACAGGGCGAAGAGACACTGGCTGGTAGATTTAGGCCTCAGTCCTGCTTCCGCTTTTGTGAATGGGAGTCATTATTCCATGCTTTCATATCGCAGGAAGCTGGTTGTGATCTAAGCAGCGCTGAAAGAACAGGGGCAAAGGTTTTGCCTGTTGTCATGTTGCCGCTTCCAGTGCCTCTGGGCGAATGGTGTGGACTCCCGAGAAGCTGTGATTGCGCAGAGACATCGGCTTCTGCGATACAGCTTCGGCAACGAACCATTGTATAGATGGGTGGACTATTTGTTAGTAGTGCATATAGGAGTTCCATTAGCAAATTAAATCGAACATCCCTACTCAATGACAATCTTCCCGGTATCGTGCCTATCCGAATACTGCTGCATAGTCTCCATGAATATAACGCTATCGTAATCGTTCATCCTGAGCAGGATGCCTTAAATCAGTACACTTGCATTTGTTCCTAGTTATACCACAGTCTGATCTGTTTTGGCGACCAGCCGTCCATGGCGACAAACTAAAAAGATCCCCAACGTTTTCTCCTATGACTAATGTCCCTATGCATGATCCTATCCATGGTGATCACCTGTACAAGGTGACCACTTGTTGTCGGTCTTTCGAGTGGTCACCTTAGTGAACTTTAACTGTAATACAGTCGCGTAAATGTACTGCTGGTATAGGAAAATCACTTGCCAGCAAAATATGTGCAAGCGGAAAGCGCCACTTACGCATAGCTCACCAATGGAAATCGAGAATGGGACTGTGTTTTGGGGGATGCTCAGCGGACATATATATTTTCTACAATTCTTAACCGCCAGCTTTCGTTTCACCATCGTTTGTTTCTTGACATTTGTTTAAACGCAGCATTCCTTTACTTCAATTGGCTGGCCTAAGTCGTTCATAATGGACGCCATCTCATGGGTCTATTTCCGCTAATCCCGTTGCTTCGGACTCGCATGCTTGGTTCTTTCTTTTTCCACTTCTCATTCGCTCGCATTATTCGTCGTTTCCTAAAGGTTGGTTGTTTCCAACGTGCTTTAGTAGCTTTGCTTCATACACAATTGTACCATATATAAAGAAGCAATGTTTTCATGCGTACAACTCGGTCCTGGTTCATCTTCCTGTGCATCTTGTGATTGTGGGAGCGTGAACAGTCGGTGGCGACACAACAGTTCTGGTGACTGGAAATTGGCGAAACATGACAATTTGTTTTGAAAACATACAGGCACTACTCCAGCAGCAGCAGTAGCAGCAGCAGCAGCAGCAGCAGTAGTCGTAGTAGTAGTAGTAGTAATAGTAGTAGTAGTAGTAGTAGTAGTAGTAGTAGTAGTAGTAGCAGCAGCAGCAGCAGACGCAGTTCGAAAAATCACAGCGACAGGTAATAGAGTTGTTTTCGTAAAAGCGGAACCTTCAGGTAGAATCTCCAGGACCGGCATCACGAGCTTCCGTGTACGCTGTTGGGGCATCGGTTTCGGAGTGCGTTTGCGACGCATTGACTGGTGTCACATTCAAATCGTGGTTCTAAAAAGTCTGAAGTTATTTTGCGTGTGGAGTTGGCTGAACAAGATGATACCTGGAAAATCCGTTTGCTGTGGAGGAAACTCGGAGCAGTTGAACATGAACGGTACACAAATTTGTTTTACCAATGAATCCAAGAGACTTCGGTTTCAAGGAGACGGTGAAAACATTGACACAGATATTTGGCGAGCAAGCGCCATTATTCAGTAGCAAATGCAACCATGGCATCCGGATAATTTGCACCACCTAGTGCGAATTGAATGTAGAAGCCAACTCATTAATAACGCTACCTGTTATTCTAAACTTCTGCAATATTTTATCCCACCCAATCATATGGCATCCCACAATGTTGCGAGACCTGTTATTGGGCTACTTATTTCGTCGATATTTCTAACCCTTAATTTAACTATTTCACCTTATTCTCCTGTTATTCTGTTAGTCACGAGTGGGCCGATCTCCTGAGGTGATGGTTTAAAGCTTCTAAGCAACATGTATACCCACAACAAAAGAGAAACTGATGAATATAAAAAGTGTGCTGTAATTAAAAGCGGTCCAATATGCACTGCTAAACCCACAATTAATGGCGTATGTCGTCAACCGGTGCTCCCGGTCATCATGCACGCAAAAATACTATGGATGACGAAAGAGCTGACGGGTTTGAGTAACTAGCTCATCAGAGAAAAACAATTGCCTAAATGATAAATAAAAATTGGTAGTGGCCAGCGTGCTTTTAAACCACACCGATACATAACCAGATGGGACGTGGAAGTGCGGGTGGAAGCTCTCGAGGGACTACCCTGCATGGAAGCAGGTCCGCGGGAGATGGTTCCACGAATGACCGTACTACATCACTTGTTCATTCTTACCCTACTTCATTTTGCAATGAATCTGTTGTGCTCATGAATCCTAGTTGCTTCATCTCTACTGTCCTACTGTCTAATTCTCATTGACTTATTCCTTAGACCCTAGCTTCTCTTAGTTGTGGTGCATATCCTCTATATCTCTACACCAAAAATCGGATAACTATTGCACACTTTCCTAATCACCCTGTCTTTGACATCTTCTACGATCCACCGAATAAGTCCTGACTGCAGTGAATAAGCGCTTATTTCTTTGTCTACTTACTGTTTAATCCTACCGTTTCAACATTGCCTTTACCGTGCATGCTCACGCACGTTCTAACTATCCACCTACAAGTGAAGACTGAAAGGAATGCAACTGAGCTCACCCAGCATCTCAACCATTTGGCAGCACAAAACACAACTTAATTAGTTCAACTCTATAATTAGACCAAGTAATGTCTAGACATTACACTATGCCTTAACACCCTCCGATGTGACTACCGCCTAAATTATTCTGTTAAATCAAGGATCTCCGAAGAGTATCCTGCTGTTTTCCATTTAACTGGAACGCCATGCGGCTTTCGAAGTATCCTACTCGCTCCTGAAGCTAAAATTAAATCTCGAAACAGTTGGAAATGACGTCTGCATATACTCGGGACGATTGTTGTTGTGCAAATCGCATGTCCAGATACTCGCTCAAAATTCTGGATTCTGACCCTTTCAGGGAGAAATCGTATCTACTGTTTCTCAGCAGCGAACAAGACGTGGTATTTGAAAGAACCTCATCTATTGCGACTATCGCCTTTCTGCCCACCACGAATGTTAGCTTCTAACCGACGAACGTAGCTAACCCGTGCCTCTGGTCAATTTCTGACTAAAACAGACAGCAGTAACTCTGCTTCTCGACACGCTAACGTGCCTGTTGTCATTCAGGCCATTGATAAGCCAATGGTTTCCTTGAAATGGCCCGATTATCGGAATCTCCGCTACCAGACTTGTCAATTAGGATTCCTCTGACTACTATCTCTATGGTCTAGCAAAATATATGGCATTCAAGTGCCTATCGATTGCCAGTAAAGTTCCAAGTGGGAGTGATAGGGGACATGGAGATCAATCTAACCGGATGTGCAGGATGCAGGTGATCACAGAAAATCTATTGAGTAATCTCCCGGGAAATTAGTAGAGAAGCAACGCTCTTAGGTCCGAAATAACATAGATGCGGTCCAGGGGAAGTGCACTTTGCCGATTTCACTCAACCCCTTCCCAGGTCCCGTCCTCTGCATTCACCATCATCTTGCCAACAGGCTGCTTTCTGCGGTAGCATTACAAATGCACAGCTTACACACATTAACACATGCTGGATGTTGCAGCCATCAAGTCGGTAGCTTCTGATGTTACATTTCTCTGTTCATCCTTTATAATTCGTTTACAACGTAGCAGGTCCCATCAATATCTGACATTTCCAGTTCATGAGTATGCACACTGCGTGGTTATTATAAAAGCACAAATAGTCTCGATTTTTCTAAACCATAGGTTGAGTGTTTTGGTTTCTTTCAGAATGACTGGCCAGCCACTCTCACTTTTCATCGTTTCAAGCTTCGGAATCCCGGTATACACATTTTTAACTGCTGCCTATAAATCCAGCCAAACCAAGATATCAGTCTAAGAGCATTTTCCAATTATGGTTGATTGCGTGTCTGTCATGGGCGTGGCAAAAGTCTGCGGAAAGTTCCTATCACTTTCATCAAAACGTCATTTCATGAACGTGTTAATTCCCAGGATTTGAGCGAATATGGGATTGGTTTTTCGCGATCGATGTATTTGTCTTGAACTCACACTGGCGAATACAAAGCCCAGTCCTGAACACCGCAGGCTTCTAGCTTTTCCAAAAGTTTGAACCATACGATGTACATTATGTTTGAAGCTAATGCTTCCCCTTTTTGTTTAATCTTTTCCATGAAGACATTTCCTATAGGGGAGTCTTACTGGAAGTTGGAAAGTAGCTACGTTGTCCACTTGGGTTCTCACAGTTTCGTCGCGGCAAAATAGAGTAGGTACCCGGAATCTGGGTCAATGAGAAATCCTGTCACACTGAGTCACCATGCTGTTTGGGCCCCTGAGCCGACCAAATATTCGCTGCCTTAACTGGTTCTTAAGTTCAACTGAGCAAACTCCTATGAGTTCAGTCAGTCGAGTAGTTCATGCGAACGTGCAGAGTTATAAGTTTGGAAGCCCGCTTGATTTATGGGTAGGGTTAAAGGAATCTCACAGTCTCGCAATTAAACGAAACCCAACTACTCCCTGCTGTGCAGTTCGGCACACGTGTGACCAGATCCGTTTGGAAGTGTCCACCATCCAGAAGTAAAGGTCGGGAATTCTAAGGGCAGCATTGTGGTGGGTCTGAATGGAACGGGTCGTCATACGAGAGACGAAGAGGATGTGTCCACCTCGTTGCACTGAATGTCACCAGTTCATGTCAATTAGAGAACCGACGTCGCATCAGGTGACCATAGCGAGTCTACAACACACACACACACACACACACACACACACACATCAATCACTGACGTCGTGGTTGAAATTGTTAACCGCAATTTCAATTTCTCCCGAAACACTGATTCACTAGCAACGGAAAGCGCTATTTTTGTAAAATGCATCCATGCTGTCAATAACGTGTTTGCAGCTTTTGGGTTACTTGTTAGTCCTCAAGGTAATGGAATTCGATTATACGTAGATGTAAGTTGATATTTTACTGCTGCGCACACAGAGATCTTCGGGCAACAGGCGCAGAAGTTATTATTCTAAACCTCTTGATGTAACCCATTCCATCTTTTATCCTTTTGTATTTATATTAGGTGTCAGAATTTCCAAGACTGGTGTCACAAAAGAATCATTTCATATTCAAACCTCACACTCAGTTTTCCTCTACAAAGTAACTCTAAGAATTAATTGTCCTTTTCCGCTTTATTCCCGCATGCTTACATGCACTACTGCAAGTGTTCTTCCAAGACAGTGTGAAGCTCCCCCGTCACGAACTTTTTGATGTCGTCCAAGTTTTCAAAACTGGTCACCTTGATCACGGCACTAAGCTTCTGGAAAAGCAAAAAATTACGCGTTGAGTAGAAAGGTAGCTCCAGCACGGTGATGTTCTTCTTAGCGAGAAGCTATAGGGTGCTCACGGCAGTGTTAGCAAGTGAGTTGTCTTAGTGAAGCCGCCACCAGTTGGCTGTCTCGTTTTATTCTGCTTTGACGATGTCAGACTCTTCCGTTGAATGTTTTGGCATTTGGTCTCTGGGTCCTACACGATTATTCATGACTATGCATCGGGAACGACTCTCTCTCTCTCTAGTAAGCCTGCATCGGTTTCAACGCGATAGGAGATGTCATGACACATTTGCATCTATCCAATCTTCTGATCATCGTTCAGCAGTTTGGCACAATCTTTGCGCAGAGTATGAATGGATTTAAAATTATGTAGAAAAGGTTTGATGGTTATAGAGAGCTATGATTACAGGTATACACTCCCTGAGGGTTACATTCAAACAAAAGGCTCTTCATGTGAAGTCTAGGTGTGAAATGAATCTTTAGTGGCACCAGTACTTGAACTTTGTGCCCTCACCTAGCATGCCCATCAGAATTTGGTCCACCTTGCCTTAAGAATTAGTCTGGTTTACTCTTTTTGAAGTCATTCCAGTTACATGTGGTATTGATGTATAGAGCATAAGCTGCAAGCAGGTGCTATCTACTCAGCAGAGGATAGGTCATTCCAAGTAACAATATGTTGACGGCCGTGTTTTCGGGCTGGCGACACCCAATTTTCATGTTTCGGCTGCGGTCCTAGTGATTAAATGTCCCTGGTTCACTTCAATGGGAATCGCAGTACACATTGAGATTGCGCTTCGCAATCCATCCATAGAACGTATACATCAAAATGCTCCTCCAATCAATATACATTGTACAAATCACCATAAAGAGAAATCGTATTCACAGCCTGAAGAGACTGTGAGTTTGATGGGGCATGCCAACTGACCACATAGCCAACCATTTCAGATCCATTGTTTACGTCTTCTTGTGCCACAATACTGCATGGACTGGATGCATGAGGTGTCATGTGGTATGGTCGAGCCCTCTATGTGGTAGTTTAGAGCAATTTGGTGGGACGAAATGGGCGCAAATATACGCACACGCAAACAGCTACTCTTACAGGAAAAACATTAAGTAGCTCTCATTCAAGAGCCAAATCCTCTGCGCATTTGCACACTAGGAGAACATTAGGGCTAGTAAGTAGTCTGCAGTTGACGCTGTCAGCCAAAGTATTTGATGTTTTACCAAGCGAGACAAATGTGGCGAATGTGATGAGCCCAGTTCCCTAGCCGCACACGGCCTTAGTAACTCGCTATGGGTGTGCAGGTGGATACGACACTCCGGAAGTTCCTAGTCTTCTCAACCAGATGAAAGGTATCTGTAATGGATATTTTCTCAGAAACCCCGTGCTCGCACATGCTGGGCTTAATGGGCCCGAAAGCGGTAATTATCTCAGCATGGCGGTTACGATGCATTAGCGGACAAGGACCAGATAGTCGCGCTGCCCAAACGAAGCGACAAGCCTCCTCAAACTTACAAAACGCATGAGGAGATTTGATGGCCTTACTTGGGCGCAACTTCGTATGCTAAACTGCGTACGATTGTGTAAGTCCAACTGCTGTTTTACGATGGGAAATGCTGAGCCAATGTTGTGGTGTGTAGCCATCTGCATGTGATGCAATGTCACTGCAGAACATCGAGAACAGATTTATCAGTAAGGGTCTCATTTATCCCACGATCCATAGTGCACAGATGCTACATTTGCGAGAACGAGCTGCTTATTGACAATGAACTGTTGAGTTATGATTGCACGACCAGGTTTGAGTAGAAGGGTAAAACCGCGTCGGCACAGAGTAGGCAGAACTAATAATCACTGCAAGTGTCATAGGTGCCATTTCTAAACTACCCTACTAGTGAGCCTTGGTAGTAGTGTGACCTTGCTGCTTAAACAAACCTAGTATTGTCCTTCAGTGCTCTGCTCGACAACTCCCCGCTGCAACTACGTTTAATTCAGTCAAACAACTTTGATCCATCCACCATAGAGTGTTGGATGCCGTTACTGCAGCTGAGCTCGGTTTGCGTACACTGGAAAACCAGTACCAGGAATATGAGTTTGAATGCCGTCGGAATAGTGAAAAATGGTTGAAGGGAAGAAGTAAATTTATTCGACGCAGACTCTTAAAAACTAGGTGCAGGAAACCGAATGCTAGAGTACCATTGACTGTGCGACTGCGTAATGTCTGGCAATGTCTCCATGTACTGGTGCGGTCCCTTTCCAAGTCCCCATTCACGAAGAAGGCGTGTACAAGTCGGGCTAAGTTCCCTCAGGCCTTCATGTCAAGCCAGTGACGGACCACCGCGAGGTTTCGCCCAACTAGGTACAGCGACAAGTGCACACCACGAATTTGACCGGGTCACTTCATCGGTAGACTGCTGTACAGTACGCATAACAACGTGAACCCAGCGCCTGGAACTGAATCCAAGACAAACACATTAGTTAGCATTTTGCGAGTCTACACTACAAAGCATAAAAGTGGCAACCTTTCAATATTCTTACCGGAATATCCGGGCAAAACTTGGCTAAAACGCTTGACGAATTTTTGACTGTCCGTAATGAAAACAACATTTCGGGATGTTCCATGAATAGAAGCGAAGCATATAAGCAAGCGCCAGGAATCACATGAGCAGAAGTTCCTAAAGATCCAGTCAGTCATCCCGAAAATGCAGTTATTGATCATCAACTCGTCATATGCCATCATGCAATCGCTTTGGTTATATGCCTAAATGGCATAACGTTGGCTAATGTAACTCACTTAATATCGGTGGTTTGGACACACAAGTACTATTAAACCAGGTTTTGTTTAGTCTGGTCCTAAAAACTGCATATTAGTAGCCATTTTAAAAAAATGTTTACTGGATACTAGTTCATACCATGGCCCAAGTGTCAGTTGGAAACCCACGTGTTATTCTGTGCCTTTTCAAAGTATCAAGCTCCAAACACAACTTTACTTTAAGCTAAGCTGAAGACCAATTAGCCGCTAAATGCACCGACGTGGCAACTGCTTTTGCCGCCCGGACGGTCGGAAATTTTCCCCCAACTGGCCATTCTAAATCCTTAAACTCTCAAAATTGCGAACATAAACTTAAATGTTCATTTCATAGATTTAAAGTGCCGCTGTGAGCGCAAGCATCTGTGTTGTTACAGCACTTGTGTACAAAAGTTCCAAACACATTTTTTGTGCTTAATTTGCGTCACAATAATCGATTACACCGCCAAAATTCAGTTCATCGGCAAGTTCCCCTTCTACGGAGAGAGCTGCAACATTCGTGAGCCTTGTCAGGTTCATGGCTGATCGAAGGTTGTTCTTTATATGCTTGAGTTTTGAGAAAGAGCGATCACAACTGACAACGCTATTAGCACAGCAAGAATCACAATATTCGGTGCAGGTTCCCCGAGGTGATCTTTCAGTATGAAACTGAAAAGTTCAGCGTCCATAGAGTTTGTCGTTTCCCGAAGTTCTCATAAAATAATGCAAACTCCTTCCATATCTTCCTCAGCTCCGCTAAAGCGGGAAATCATAGTTATCATCAAACAAAGCTGGCGGTGTAAGAACATTATATTTCTTTGCAAGGGTCATAAATGTGCCGAAATCAACGACATCTTTCGTGCGTCAACCTGTATATGACAGATAGCGTATCCGTGAACCGTCGACCATATATCATCTTATGGAATTTTCGCACGGCAAAGATGATAGCAACGCTTCTTTCTCAATCCGACTAGAATACTTCTCGGATGCCGTCAGCACTGGGATCCATCTGGAAACCGATGTGAATTGGCAACACCAATTTCATAACTTGAAGCATCCGTGGTCACGATAATTTCCAACTTCGGATTATGGCGCGTAAACAAGAAGTCCGACTTCAGCAGAGATTTCAGTTGTTCGAATGACTGTTGACACTGTGCAGACCATTTCCATTCGGTCTTTCATCAGCAGATGGTTTAGTGGATGACGCAAGCGATGCAGGCATGGTAGAGATTCACTATAATGATTCACCATCCCAAGGAATGACCGTAAAGTTGTGATATCCGATGGCGCCGGTAACCGGCATATCACCTCGATATTTTTGGGGGTGGGTCGTCAGCTGTTCTCGTTAATCACGAAACCCAGGAAAATAATTGACTTAAGGAAAAATCTGCACCTCTCTACTCGTAATCGGAAACCATAATCTTTGATTCTCAGCAGCAAGTAATTCAATCGTTGAAACAATTCATCCCGCGTCGAGACCACTATAATGATGTCATCCAGGTAGGCTGCCGTTCCAGTTACACCGGTCAGCATGGTATCCATGAGTTGCTGGATGATTGTCGGGGCCGATTTGACTGCAAATGGCAAATGGTTATACTGGGACAGACCGCGATGCGTGTTGATTGTTAGATGATTTCTGCTTTCAGCTTCAACTTCTAACTGCAAATAAGCTTCTGCAAGCTCAATAGTAGCAAAATAATTGCCTCCGTTTGGCTTTGCAAACACGTCCTCAGGGATTGGAAGCGCATACTGATGAGGTTCCAGTGCAGCATGCAAACCCCTTGTAAAATATACACACAAACGAATAGAACCATTCGGTTTCCTGATCACAAAAATAGGCGCAGCCCGCGGTGAGAAATTGACTCGCTCAATCACTCCGGCCTGCTGCAATCGATCAAGCTCCAATCCAACAAGTGTTGGGAAGCATAAGGGACAGGAAGCCTGGGTCGAAACACTGGTCTGGCATCCGGAAGCAGAGTAAGTTTTGCCTGCATTTTTTTACAGTGTCCAAGTTCCGACTGGAATACACACGCATACTTCGTTTGAAGCTGTTCAGAGATGCTTTGACCCGGAGGAGTCGGTATAACTCCATGGTGCACCGTGACATTCCTTTCAGCATAGACACGATTCAGTGGTACATTAAACAAGTTCAGCTTTACAATCCAGTCGATTCCGAGAAGATTGACGTCGGTG